>ML681998.1:31728940-31788128 GCA_007922195.1 Podocnemis expansa | reverse complement strand
TAGATAGATAGATAGATAGATAGATAGATAGATAGATAGATAGATAGATAGATAGATAGATAGATAGAAAATTATTTCGAGCAATGAGAATCCTGAAGACAGAAACAGGACAGTGAAAATGGGATGAGACCAGCAAAGGATTATGGTGGGTGGTCTGGTGTCCAGGACCCAACATTTCTCTTGCTCCTTACTTGAGTCACTTTGAAGCTCTTCTGACAGGAGTGGTATAATGGGGCATAATGAATATCTGTGGCCTCCAACTAGACATACAAGCCACCACAGAGAAAGATGATCCACTGTGTGTTTTTGGTGATTGCTATAGTTATTGTTGTGGACACCTGATCTTGCATGTTTTACTAACAGCTTGATAACTCATCTGGCCCTTTGTTGATTCAACTTGCTATTACCAGATACTCAGTCCAACAGCCCACCAACCAGCACATCCAGCCAGAAACTCTGATCACAAGTACCTTTTCCCCAAGAATAGATTGATCATCTGAGCATGTAATATAAAATACGAACTATGTGACTGAATGTATTTGGGCAACTCTGGTACTGTGCAACATAGCTTGTTAAAATAGATTCCTTGGAAGACTTAACAGATTTCTAACAGGCTCAACAGGAGCAATTCTCCCTTAAAGAACCTTGAATCTGAACTCCTTTTAATATCTGTGGGTGTTGAATTTGAGTCCTGGATCTGAATTCTCCCTTACAGTTCACCATGGGTACTGCGTGCAAACCACATGAATCTAATTTCTGCTTCAGAAATCCTCTGAGTATGTCTATGTTATATATTTCTAGTACCATCCAATTCTCAAACAATGTTGTTTCAAACTGAGACTCCATATTGTGGTCTAATTTCACAAGCAAACATGATTCTTTTGCACTAAACTTAGAGATGAGCCACTTTCCACAAATCGAAGTGATGAGAAAGGAAAAAGGGGGGGGGGCAAATTTACACCAAGACTAGGGTGGGGTCGGAGGGATTGTGAGTGAGGGATGAATTGTTGATGCTAGACAAGATACCCAGTAAGGGTGTCAGTTCAACCAGCCTTATTCTGGCTATTCTTCAGTACAAGAGGAAATAGTTGCTCACTTGTTATACGGGTTTTTACTATGTGGATTCCCATTGAAGACATCAAACAACTTTTTCATTTATTTTATATTATGGCTGCACATACTGCATGAGTGACCATCTGCATAATATTGTGCTCCCTCATCAAGCATTATCTAACCATAATACTGAGTTTCCCTGTTAAACATTATCAAACCATACAGTTTCATCCAAAACCCATTGAAGTCAATAAAAGCCTTTCTGTTGAATTCAGGAGACTTTGGATGATATTCCACAGTGCGTCCGTGTTGTTTTTCTTATCTCAGGGCTGTCCCTAGGATGAATCACTCTCTGCGGGGCCCCACTCACCCTCCTGGCACTGGGGGATGGGGCCAGCCGGCCCAGAAGAGGGCAGGCCCCTGCTCCAGCCATCCCCTGCCGGAGACCAGGTGAGCTGGCGAAAAGTGGAGGCCCGATTCAGCGCTGCCAGTCCACCCCCTTCCCACACGCAATGCTTTCAGCTCTGTGTCAGAGCAGTGAGGAGGGAGTGGAAGGTAGAATTGCCAGGGGGCTGCAATACAGGCCCTGTGCTGCTCCAGCCCCCTCCCCGCTGCTCCGGCACAGAGCCAAAAGCCGCGCACGTGGCTGGAAATGCTGAACCAGGCTGCCGCTTTTGGCTGGCTCACCTGGTCTCACATATGGGGGGGGGCCCTTGGCAGCTTCCCCTCTTGACCTACCTTAGGGACAGCCCTCTGTTATCTTTGTATATCCAACATTGGAGCAGCTCCTTTATTGCCGCCTGTAGCATCTGGGGCAAAACACTATATTTCAGTCAAATACCCAGCTATGTCTGATAGTCTATTGGATAGTACACAATACTTAAACATATAAAAAGTTCCATGGGGCAGCCATTTTAGTCTAATCCGGCAAAACAAAGAAGGAGTCCTTTCTTGTTTTACATATAAAAAGTACTGTCAGTCCTGATGCCTGTTACAATCTATTGCGCATTTTTAATTCTGTTCACTGTTCTTATTTCTCTTTCTATTAAATACACCTACAGTGCTTACACCAGTTTAGTGCCCAGCAATCTATGGATGAAGAGTGCATTTGCAATTATTCAAGTCCCCTCTCTTGCAATCAACCATACGTAAAGGGGAAAGGTGAAGACAAACAGTGACCATTTTATTTTTTAAAAAATGGCATTCTTTTATAATTTACTTACTAAAATAAGCTGCTTTCACAAAAACATGGTTATTTGGCCATGGTCAGAATTGCATTCTTACCATTGGATCGTAATTCCTTTTCTTTCCATTCTGTAAAAGTTCGTTCAGTTCTAACTTCTACAGTAATGTTTATCTAGAGTACTTAATTATATAGTGCAACCTGCATCGGGAGTGCCAGTTTTATGTTATTATAGTTCCCCACAGACATAACAAAAATATTGTTTTAAACTTACCCATTGAATAAAGTGGCTATCTTTGACCTCTGATAACAAGTTGATGTAAAATAAGATCATTAGATCTTTTACAAACATGGGTATGTTTACTAATCATGAGTTAGCACTTTTACTGTCAAAGAACTATTTATGTTTTGTTGTTTGCGAAGCAGCCCTGGAAATGTTAATGTTTAAATAAAACGTACCAGATACTGTTAGAATGGGAGATAAGAGTATCAGACAAATAACACAAGAAAAGTTTGTTAATGTGATGAGTGTATGATTAAAACAAAACTTGGAGGGGATGTTGTATGGAAATAATGAAAGGTTGATAATAAAATGGTGTATGAATAACAACTTCATGCTTTCTCAATACTCAAAGCTTAAAAAAGGAAGGGTCTGGTGAACCTATAGCATAATGATTATATCCAGAGCACTGTTACTCTTAACTACAAAGAGGGAAACTTTTTTATTTTTGGCAACAGTAGAAGGAAAGTGGGTAGATAAAACAAACTCTTTAATTCATATGCCCTTACTCATAGGTTTCCCGTAAAGCGTGGCTTCTTCTTCATTTAGAATCAATACTAAGTAAGGAAAGTATAAATATATAAATTGAAAAACACTTTCTGTGGGCACACTGGTAGCCAAAGTAAATTGTCTGAGGTTTGGCGAGACCATGCATTTCTTCTGTACTGCTCTAAAACTCATAAGTGATGAAGACATGTTTTGTTTAAATCCCTAGAATATTTCTCTGTACTGCTTAAGTGCTGTATATGTATCTGAAATGCAGCAGAGCAGGTAAATGGTGACAAAATACTCAGTAAGTTCCTTGCCTTTTATTTCTGCTCTTTTCCTCCCATTCTCCTTGGTGAAAGATAAAAGTCTAGCTTAAAGCAAAAGACTAGAAGTCAGGACTCCTTAGTTTTATTCTCAAAGCAAGTCTACACTGCCTGCCCTTTTCGGTGGCAGTCAAATGTATATATGCAAGTTATTTTATGTAATTTGCATATCTACATTAGGCTTCATTATTCCCTGCACTCACACTGTGCTGGTTCGAAGGGAGGGGCCTCCCTTTGAACCAGAGTTACCCATTTACCAGGGTGATATTGCAGGATCACTTCCTTGTTGGCTGAGTGGGTCTTCATGGACCCAATCAGTTAATCAGGAAGTTTGAACTGACAGTGGTGAATTTGCCACCCTCAATGCCCTTATTCTGCTACCAACTCTTACATATTCAATGCCAAAGAAAATTACAATATGTGCCTGATCCAGCAAATGCTTAACATTAATCAAGGGAGTAATTCTTTTGAAGTCAATAGGACTATTTGTGCTGAAAGCAAAGCACATGCTTAAATGCTTTGTTAGACAGGGCCAAATTAATATTGTACTTTTACTGTCACAAAATTATTTCTTTGCCATCAGGCAAGTTACACAACTTTTCTCTGTGTCAGCTTCCCATTTGTAAAATGGATATAATTATATGCTGAATAATCACCAGTTCTTAATTTATTGCACAATAAAGTGTTTCACAACTTTTGAGATAGTTGAGTACGTGGCTGGCTCAAGGTTTTTCGGCAGTTTAGGTGCCTCTGATTTTGGCACCCTTCACTCCAACCCCAGGTGGTGGCCCAGGCTGGGTGGTGGGCCTGGTGTCTTCCCTCCAACTCCCTGCATGGCTGACCAAGCTGTGGGCTGGCCAAGGTGTGTGGGCCAAGTGGCATGGGCCAAGCAGCAGGCTGGGTCACAACATGCCAGGCTGAGCAGTCAGCCAGCTGAGTGGCAGGCTGCCCTAGGGGCCCATGCCCACCCTACCTCCCAGTCCTCCTAGTCCCTATCCCCTAAGCCTGGCTGGCTGAGGGGTGTAGGTCAAGCAGCGGGCCAGGAGGGGAGCAAGACGAGCAGCCCATGCACATCCTCCCTCCCACTCCTCCTAGCTCCCTGCCTCCCCCGCCTCACCCAGCACTTACCTTTGCTGGAGCGGGGAGAAGAGGATTTCCCACCTTGCTCCACCCTTGGATACATGCCTGCACACAGCAGGGTGGGAAATAGCCTTGCAGGCCCCAGCTCAGCAGCCCCTGGAATCCCTTAATGTTTGGTGCCCTATGCAACCACCTAGGTCACCTCTGTGGTAGGACCAGCCCTGGTTGAGTGAGACACACAAAACCCTGTGCTTTTATTTCTTGTAAATCCTTTTCCTAACTGATCAGACTTGACAGCTCTCAAATGATAACATTAACTGGGGGAAATCCGAAGTGTTACCAGTATTTAGCTTCTATTTCAAAGGCAGACGACTTTATAGGACTCTAATTAGCAACAGTGCTAAATAAATATCAAAGTTTACTTGAGGGGGAAATGAGTAAGAATCTTCAGAAATATTTGGCGAACACCAGCTCTATCTTACCATTTGAAGCCAGATAAATATGACAAAACTGGAAAGTTTTGAAATATACCCACACACATTCCTGTGCAGAAGCCCCACACGATCCCTGTGTTTTCCCAAAAGCACATGACATTTAGGGCATGCTTTGTGTGGTCACCCTAAACCAGAGTGATTGCCATGCATACAAATCAAGGTAAGACCTAGAGTCACAGGGTGGTTTTATAGGAAATGGATCCTGCTTCCCTGTGCCAGCACACCTGCATCCCAAATAGACCCTACACCCCATGTATACCCTTATGGTGTGATTGTGTCTCATTCATGTTCACCTTTGTAGTGTAACTGTGTATTGTTTTATTCAAAATATGGCCTTTCGGGTGTTTCTGGAATATTCGTGACATGCTGAACACTATACTAGTGTGTTTCTTGCAATTTTATATGTATGGTTATGAAGCTCTGCTATGTAATGTTCCCAATTATATGTCTCACATGGGTTAAAGCAGATCCAGGCACTAAGAGCAGAGGGGTAATTCACACCTCACTATGATGGTGGGATTTCCCTGGGAAAAGATGAAGGCAGGAGATTGTCAGAGGGACTATCCCAGGGGTGGGCAACATATAGCCCATATTTCGAATCTGGCTGTCTGAGGACTCTATCCAACCCATTGCCTACCCAGCCGACTCTGGGACCAGCTGCCCTGCTAGCACTGGGGCACTGGCCCAGAGGCTGGGCTCCACACTCCCACCCCACCCTTTGGCCAGCTGGTCCACTCTCAGACGCAGGGGGTGCCCTATTCGTTTCACTTTGGGGGCAGAGCCAGGTCCGACTGGTGTGTGATGTGGCTCCAGAACTGCCTTCCACGGCTGCACCAGAAGCCATACCATGCGCCAGCCAGCTGTGGCCCTGCCTCCAGTGCTAGAAGCATGGCCCGCAGGCCCCCTAGCACTGACCCAGTCAGGGACCACCACAGTGGTGGGGGCTAGGGCCCCAGGCCAGAGGAAGGGGGGTCATCCCAGGGGTAGTTGGGCAGCCTGGGGTTCTGAGGCCCCTTTATCCAAGCCTGCTGCTCTCCATCACCATGCCATCTGCCCCAGTGCCAGCTCTTCATTGCCATGCCAGGAGGCTCCCCGAGGTCAGGTCTCTGATCCCTCCCTGCTCCAGAGCCAGCTCTCCTCCACTCCACCCCTGGCCTGGGGGCCTGCTGTTGCTCTGGCCCCCAGCCCACCTATGAAAATTATTGCCCACCCCTGGATTAGCCTACTGAACTTTTTCAGGCAGAAGCTTAGAAGTCTGGGAAGGACTCCAGCTGGAAGAGCTGGAGTGGCCATTTTGATAAAAGGAACAGGCATGGACTGAAGAAAAGTTCATGTGAGACTGAAGATGCCAGAGCTGGAGTATGAAGTATGTTGTTGCACTGAGTACTGAGACTTTTGTGGACTACGTGCTCTATGTTTGGGAGCTTTGGATGATTCCTTGCATTATGTGGTATGATAAACTGGCCTGGATAGGGGTAATAAATCAACTTGTGCTAGAGTCTTTACGGGACATGAGAGATGAAACTGAAGCAGTAACCCCAACATTACTGCATGCAACTGCTTACAGATCATTTGCTCATTTCATTGTAGCCCAATCCTGTCTTCTTCACAAAATACCTGATCCTTTAGGTACTGAGTACCTCCTACTAGCTGTTGAGCGCACCTAGGTACAAGTGACTGTGACTTGATAAGATTTATAATGTGCAAAAAGAATAAAGTTTAGACCAATGATAAATATACTTGATGCTGTAAAAGAGACAGTGTCACAGGTATGAGCCAAATCAACTGGGAGAAAGAATTTAATCAGAAAAATGTGAATGATATTTGGGAATTCTGTAGGAATGCTTTGCTATATGTCCCAAAAGCCACACCTGAGGATGAAAGCTTTGTTAATTAGAAAACTGACTTGGGTTAGAGAAGAATTTAATAAATCAGAAACTAGGCATTGTAGAAAATTGATAAGGGAAGCAAAGAGAACGGTATGGCCAGTAAAGTTAAGGACAATCAGAAGTTTTTAAACTACAATAGGAACAAAAAAGCCTGACAATAGTACTGGTTCTCTACTTGATAGCTGTGGTTGAATCATCAATAATGCAGAAAATGCAGCATTCAATAAATATTTCTATATTTGAGTAACAATTTGATACAGTCATATGATAATATGTGGTCTTGTAAACCTTCATCCTATTATCTGGCTAATGCTAAAGAGCATTTTTTTTCCAGATTGCAGGGATGCCTGGTACCCAATTGAGAGTCCTGCTTTCAGTCACTCACTGAGCTCCCAGACTGTATGACAAATTACACACGCCTCTATATTCACTACCTTCAAGATGGAGACTGGATCTTGCCTTTAGCAAAAGGGTTCTTCAAGCCCCAGGACTAGTACCTCACTTCTGCCAAGCAGGCCTTAGTCCCGCTTTCACATCTAGGGTAGGGCTAAGTCTATACTCATGGTGGCAAATCAGCACAATCTTCCAGGATCAACTGAGCGCACTTAATCGATCCAGTGTGTAGATGCACTTAATCAATCTGGAATTTGCCCTAGCAACTCCAGCCCCAGAACTAGACTATCAGTAAGGTGACCAGAAGGCATTTCCAGTTAGCTTAGCCTAGTGTGTAGAAAGTACTTAATAAGTCATCAGGAGGTATGCAAGGTATTTTACGTACCTTGCATATCTCCCGTCTACTGCTGCTGAAAAGTGTGACAAGTATAGACTAGGGCTAGTTTTGCCAATTATGAGGACCCTAGGTCTTCAACAGCAACGGTACTGTTTTCCAGAGTCCGTATTTTTCTTGAGGCAATACTCCCAACTAAAACAAACTATCCATAGTTCAGCCTTCCAAGCCCTAAACTAAGTCCCAAAGGTCATCTGTTCTACCTTTACTTCAACCTGGGCCTCAGCTGTTCATGGCCAGATGTCTTTGTTAGCTCAGCTTTGACTGGTTTCAGTGGCCTTCATGGCAACCAGGCTACTCTTAGAGTCATGATTTGTACCACAGTGAACCACTCTTGCCTGGCTCACTTTCCCATAATACCTGCTGTTCCACAATGCGGTCTTCTGACTCCTTCCTTTGAAGCACCTGGGCCTGGATGAACACTATTATGGCTGCCAGGCTCCCTACCAGACTTGAGACATGATAATGAGTTCTTGCCGTTGAATCCCCTCCAGGAGATTTTTATACTAGCCTATTGAGCTCTGACTGGGTGCTCCCTGAAGCTCCTTTTCTGATCAGCTACATCCCACACAGGCACTCTAGGCAGCTTAGAGGACTCCTAAAGGACCCCTTAGAGGCCTCCGCTTCCCTTTTCTAGGGTGGGATGTGGCAGGATCTTGAGGCCTCCAGCAGGGAACCTCAGGGCCTCATACACACAGTCACATTCCCATTAGTGGAATAATAATTGATAGGATTGAAGGAACTGGGAAATTGCTACCACTTGATGATGCTTCCTTTTAATTCAACTTGAAGGAAAACAGCAAAGGCAGGGGCGAAGGCAAGGAGTCCGGAGTTGAGACCTTTGTTCCACTGGCAGCACAAAACTAATCAAAAGCAGTGCTGCATCATATATAAAAAATACATCTTTCATGATGCCTAACAAACTAACAATTTATAGCCCTCCCACTTATACAGTCAGTATGCTATAAAAATTTTTCTCCTTACAAGAAAAATGGTCAAATATACCTTTACCTATTTTCAAAACATTCACAAATTGTTAAATAATGCAGAAGATTTAAAATAACAAATATTATTACATGAATCATCATGTGATGTGTAAATATTCTGGTTCCACAACAAATTAACATTTATAAGTAAAATGCATTTTTAGCTCATTGTTTCATAACTAAGAGCTCCACTGTGCTTTTGGGATACTGTCCTGTGTCTGGCACAAAATCCTGAGGTCCTTGCTACATTGGGGTGTTTGTAAGATGGATGCAACCCTCCTTGAGGGAGTACAGATTGCACTTTCCTTTTCCTCTGACGAGTTCTGCTGGCTATTGATCACTCTCTCCTGAACTCTTTCCTTTGAGTGTGTGCTCTGGGGCTACTAAAGATTCTGACTGAATGTAACACCTGTGGGAGCATTTAGTGGGAAGGTTAAAGGAAGTGGGTTGAAGAGAGGGAGAAACCTCTTTATACCGCCTGCTGCACTCTCTCATAGTGTGCAGGCCCTCTTTGGTCCTAAAGAAGAATACTGTACACCTGATAGGCCAAATTATACTTTCATAGAATCACAAACTCATAGAATATTGAGCTGGAAGAAACCTAATGAAGTCATTTAGTCCAACCCCTACACTAAAAGCAGGTCTGCAACCACTAAATCATCCCAGTCAGGGTTTTATGCAACCAGATCTTAAAAGTGTCCAAAGATGGAGATTCCACCACCTTTCTAGGCAACCCATTCAAAGTGTTTCACAACACGCCTAGTGAGAAAGTTTTTCCCAATATCCAATCTAGACTTCCAAAGCTGCAGCTTGAAACCATTGTTTTTTGTTCCTTTGTTACCACTCAGAACAGCCTAGCTCCCTCCTCTTTGGAGCACTCCTTCAATTAGTTGAAGGTTACTATCAAAACCCCCCTTAGTCTTCTCTTCTGCAGACTAAATAAGCCATGTTCCTTCAGTCTCTCCTCATAAGTAAGGAGCCCCAGCCTCCTAATCATGTTAATTGCTCTCTGCTGGACTCTTTCTAAGTTGTCCACATCTTTTCTGCAGTGGGCCGCCCAAAACTGGACACAATATTCCAGATGCAGCCTCACCAGTGCTGAATAGAGGGGAGTAATCACATCTCTTGATCTACTGGAAACACTCCTAATGATGCAGCCCGATATGCCATTGGCCTTTTTGGCAACAAGAGAACATTATTGACTCATATCCAGCTTCCCGTCCACCATAACCCCCAGGTACTCATCCACGCAGTCACATTTCAATTAAACTGCTCTGGTGTGGTGAAGGAAAATTTCCCCTTTGCCTTTCTTCCCCATAGTTCTAACACAATGAGATATTTTATAATCTGTTTGGTTTTTCTGATAACATTTCAAGCTTTTGGGCAGGGCTGGCTTAAGGCAAGAGCTTTAGGGGCTGCAGCCCAGGGCTCTGTGTCAAAGGTGGCCCCAGCAAAAACTGCAGGCAGAGAAGGGAGCCTGGCACCAACCACCAGGACCAGCGCAAGGTTTTCTGGAGCCCTAGGCAAACACTGATTTTGGCACTCCCCACCAGCCGCCAGTGTGGATCTGGCCCTGGCCAGGGAGCAGCAGCACCGCCGGGATCCAGCCCCAGCTGAAGATCCGGCCATGGGCAGGGAATGGTGCCACAGGTGGGGGTCTGGCCGTGGGTGAGGAGCGGAGCAGGGTGGCATAGGCTTGCTGCCCACCCAACCCAGCCCTTGGTGCCCCTTAATTGTTGGCGCCCTAGACGACCACCTAGGTCACCTCTCTGGGAGGACCAGCTCTGCCAGCCACTGCCAGTCCCACTTGCAGCCAGCATGTAGGACATCGAGAAGCTAGAATCTTACCTGCGGGGGGCACCAGGCTGGCTCTTCACAAAATGCAGGGGACAGGAGATCCTGTCTTCTCCAGTTCCAACCCCAACCCCTGCGTATCATGACGAGAAGGCCCACCCTGTTCGCTCAGGCCGGAGGGTGAGTTAGCTCCATCCGAGCTAGATCCCCCAGCTGGCAAAGCTCCCTGCCCATCAAGGCACAGCAGTGTATCAAAGAGGTGGGGGTGAAGCCCCAGCATTAGCTGGGGGGGGGTGCCAACTGGGCCATCCTTGGAGGAGCCATCCTTTCTGCTGACATCCCCGGCAACAGCACCAGCTCAGCTCCTCTGCTCCCAGTTCTGCTCTGGGCTCAACAAGGTTGCTGGCAAGCCAAGCAGGGAATGTCAACAGTGGCAGATCCTTGAGGAGAGCCCTGATGATGTCCCCAACCAACGCCTGGGGCACAGCCTCCTCCAGCCATCTCCCCGATACACCACTGAATGAGGCAAGGGACACCTGGAAGAGAAACAGCCCTGGGTGGGGTAGAAGGAATGGATTAAAAAGTTTTAGGGGGCATTGCTCCCCCAAGCTGAAGCATGAGAGGTAGGCACCACAGAGCGGGGGTGTGAGTGCAAGGTGGGTTGGGTAACAGAGCCAAACTTGCATTTGCAGCCTCCTCCCGACCTTCCACCAGGCCTTATCTCATCTCCTGCAGGTACAGAACTCCCCTTCCCAGGGCAATTGGGGATGGCCACGGGACAGTGGGGGCCCCACAAAATCTAAGAGCCTGGGGTCCTTGGGAGAGTTAATTTGTCCCTGCATTTGGGAGGTTCTCAGTAAGGAAATGTTGCAAAAGCCCCAATGCACGTGGGTCCTTGGATTTTAAAGAGCATCATATACCATTTGTCTTTGTGGGAGTTAGAAGAGAAGTGAAATCATTCTGTTAACCAAAAAAGTCACCAAGATGATATTTTTTTTTGTTTGTTCCCAGCACTAATGCCACTTGAAAGCAGTTAGAAGAATTCACTTCCACATTGGGGTGGGGGGGGGTTATTTTAGCATTTGAAATATTAAAGATAGCATAATTGGATTTAAAATATCTCATCCAAATTTATTTCAGGGGATTGAGTCAAAACAAATACTAGTTTGCCTATTGCTCTTGAAAACTGACTACACACACCCACACTCTTCAGACTTCACCAGTTGCAGCATTTAACTTATATCTGAAATAGTTGACCAAACAGCATCACTATCTAAAACCACCTCTCGTACTTCCAGGCTTAGGTGGGAGCTCATCACAATGTTGTTCTATTACTGATTCACATTATGATGCTCATGGAAAACATTTGCTAATAGCTACTTCATGTTCCTTGTTTTAATTTAAAATTATGGCTTCTCCAAACATCAGTTGACCCACAGGATTTCATTTTTGGACCATTTTTCTGAGCCATTGAAAATGATGAATTCCTGGAGCAATCTGAGCTTCATTTCAGCCCACATACCAAGACCTTATCCGAAGCCAAAACCAATGTCATACCACTTCCTAGGTCTAAGCTGCATAACAAATGGATCTGTACCCTCTCACAAGAAAATAAAGGACTTTGGCTTCACGCCGGCTGTCTTTTTCATAGACTGATATCCGCCTCTTGGATTTTGCCTGGCACTGTGTAATCATGGTTCCTGTGTCATTTGTGTCACTTGAACTCTTGTATTCTATAGTTTTCATTTCTGGATTGTTGTGATCTGATAAAATGAAGATATGTGTGCCATTAAAACACCACTTGCCACTTGGGACATCATGTCTGTATTATGTATTGAACCCTGCTCTTAATCTTTTATGTGTTTTCTTATTTGGATTTCTACAGTCATTTCAAATGATGTCAGTGGTGCATGGTACAATATCAGCACCTTACTCTCTCCTCCTCCCACCAGAGCCAACAGAAGTGAACCTCCTGTTTCCCCCATACACTTCTCCTCCAAACTCCATTCTATATGTGCTTTATTTGCATCCTCAGCCAGAGTAAATAGTCTTCAGCTGAGCTATGGCAGTTTGGGCCAACTGACAGTCTGCCCCCTAAAGTCAATCCAGACACATAAAGTGATAGTGAATGCAGCAGCCTACTTTCTCAGCCATCCATCCTGGCAGGAGCACAAGTGTTCCATGATCTGCTTGTTAGTTTCCAAAATTACAGGGAGGTGCTAGTTTTCACCTATAAAATCTAAGTCCTAGTCTATACTAAGCCCTAGTCTATACTTACAGAACTTTTCACCAGCAGTTGATGGCAGATACGCAAGGCACATAAAATACCCTGTGTATCTGCTGGTGTCTTACTAAGTTATACACACTAGGGCGGGGATCAGCACTGCAGGCTCAGTGAGCCACCTGTGGCTGCCTGAGCATCACCTTCTGGCTCCCTGGCAATGTCCTCCAGGGAGCCATGTGTGCTCCGAGGACTCCTGGCTGGCCCTAGCATCATGGCCACATCATGGGCGCCAGGGTTGCCCCCACTCTCCCACCACAACCGCAAGAGCCGGAAGCAGCACAGTGACCATGTTGCAGCCCCTAGGCTGGCGGGGTTGTACGGGCGGCACGTGCTCCCTCCGTCCTTCCCCCCACTGGCAGGGTGGAGCCACGCTGCATCGCCTACCCCCAGCCAGCTGTCCCTCCCAGGAGTGGCTGGCGGAGAGCTGCAGCTTGCAGAGGTGGAGCCCTGGGATGGCCTGCTCCGCAGAGTTCAGGCCGCTTCGACCCGGCCACTCCAGACCTGAACAGAGGCCACCTCACCCCAGGCCCTGGATAGGGCCCGTTCAGTCCTAGGGTGGTTGGGTCAAAGCAGCCTGAACTCTAAGAAGAGGGCCATCCCAGGGCCCTGCCTCCGCAAGCTGCAGCTGTCCAGAGCTGGTCTTGGGACGGACGGCCTGCTGGGAGTAGGCAGGGCAGAACTGCTCTGCCCCACCAGCGGAGGGACGGATGGAGGGAGCGCACGCTGCCCATATACCCCATCGCCAGCGCTAGGGGCCACAACGTGGCTCCTTGGCCAGCTCGAGCTCATGTGGTTGTGGCGGGAGACTGGGGGGAAATGGCTCTTCTGCTCTTTTGGGTTGCCGACCCCTGCACTAGGGTAAGCCGACTGCAAATGCCTTGTGGTCGGCTTATAGCAACTTCAGTTCTGGGCCTGGAGTTGCCATGGTGACTTCCAGAGTGATTTAGCAGGTTTAGACTCACCACTGAATCATACCCGGAAGATTGCACTGACGGTGGCGATTTTGCCGCCATCAGTGTGGACTTTCCCTAAGTCTCAGCTTTTTCAAGACATTTAAATTTGGTTATGCTCAGTGCTGCAACATCTAACTGATTTAGAAGCCTAAATCTCATTTTCAAGAGGAATTTAGGCACTTAGTGGTTCACCAGTGAGGAATCATTAACACTTGGCATAAAGATGCTGCAGACTGACACATCCCTATCCCAGCTTAGACTCTGGCATGCTTTTCCCTTTTATCAGGCAGGTTTTACAATTAGTGTTTCTGTGCAACACCTGAACCCCCTGGCTCTATCCCTATCCTTATCCAGCTCATCTAGAGGCTACCACATACATCTATTCCTTCATATATCCATTGTGGGAAGCAACAGAGAGCTCAAACCCATGGTTCACAGGCTGCTGCAGTTTCCTTGCAAAGAGTGGCTCCTTCTTAAACTCTCCCTCATGTAGGTGCAATAGGGCTGGGGTAGTTCTGTGTGTTTTGCTTTCCACAGCTGCTGCAGAGCCGCATGTGTTGGAAGGGTCCCTAAGCTATTATGAGGACCGTGACTGAGCAGAGGGTTCTCTGCTCTGTTTCTGTCAGCCCTGGTCCAGGGAGCTAGAGCACTTCAGGTAATAGTTGCAGCTCTGATTTAGGCTGAGTCAGGGCTCTGGCTTAATAAGGTAAAGAGGAACAGCTGGTGACCTGGCCCAGCAAGATAAATAGACTGGGGCATATAACCAGATGGCAAAGCAGGGCAGGGGAAAATAGTGTGTCTGTTAGCCAGGAGGACTGAGCTTCTTGAGTGTCTGGGATGGGAAGTAGGAGTGGGCTGTATGCATTGTAAATAAATAAATAAAAGAAGCCAGAGACTGTAAACAAGAAAGTTGTAAGTCCTTTTGTGGTTCATGGGAGCAGAACCCCAAGGGCACCACAGGGGACTGCTGAATGACTTGTTACAGGACACTTCTGACTGCTGTAGTGTCTGTGCTATACCTTTGTGAGCAGGACAAGGACAGTGCATCCCTGCTCCAAGTTCTGATCCTTTAAGAACTGGCATTTGAGGAATTAATGTCTCTAGAGGGTCATGTAATTTGATGCATGCTAGAAAGCAATACCAGAGAACATGAGCAGCCTTCCCTTTCCCAAGGAAGGAAAGAGTGGGTCTGTTGTATGGGTCTCTTAAGGGAACTGAGGAAGTATTTGGGCCAGGATGAGCTGTGAGAAGGCCTATAAAGAGGGAGGCTAGAGAGCAGAAGGACCCTCAGGAGGTGTAAAGCAAGAGAAGGAATAGATATGGTGCAATACAGTGCTGATGTGGGCTTGTATGAGCTGCAGATTGGCACTTCACCTAATGGACTGATGCACTCTTCAGCATTAGCTTTGACTTCATAATGGTCCCCTGTATAAGCATAGTATGTGTCATGTAAACTTATATATACATATATATAAAAATCACATATCTAACATCAGAAATCACAACATTCTAAAACCAGTGCGTAAGCATTTCAATTGTCCTGATCACTCCATTGATGACTTACTAATTTCGGTGCTCAGACAGTTGAATAGTAGATCAAGGCTTCAAAGAGAAGCTGTTGAGATTGAATTTATTTGTAAATTTGATTGCATTGCTTCAGGACTTCATAGGGACTTTGGATTTTTCTCTCATTACAACAGGTGATTTGACCTCATCTTCCCCTATATACTGTTCCCCAGTGTTTGAATTGTTACAACTGCTTTGATTTGCTATTACACCATGACCTGTTCCCATGACTTATACTTCCCTGTGTTTATTTCCTCCTATTCTGTAAATTCCCCTATCTTCAAAGCATCTGACGAAGTGGGATTTTGCTTGAATTGCCAGGAGGTGATGGAAAAATCTTTCTTGCCCACAGCTGCTGCTTGAGCACCCAGTTGAGCAACTTTAGGGTGCTAGATCATGACTTGCTGTTGTTTTACACACAGTAGTCACCCTGCACCAGTACAAGTTCTGCAAATTTTTCTGACTACTTTTCCATCCTGCCAAAATTATGTCTCATCTGGGGTGAACTGCAGCCAGCTAGCTCACATCCCTGCCCCAAGCTCATCAGGGGCCTAAGTGATTGTTCCATTGGTCAGCCTGGGTCAGATGTGGTGAAGATATAGACCTGAATATCATCATTGCACAGGATTCACTGAAGTCCTTGTCCTCTCACTAACATTCCTAGCAGCATCATGTACACATTAAACAAGAAGGGTAAAAATACAGGCCCAAGTGACAGTCTACAAAAGAGAATCCTTGGGCCAGAAAAGCTGCCCATATCTGCCTTGGGTTTTCTGAAACAACATAGCCATTGAAGAGCAGCTCCATCTACCCTAACTAGTGTCCACAGAAAAGCCAAAAGACTTTTATGGCTAAATGCATCAAAGGCTTCTGATGGATCTATAGGACTCAGGATGGACACTTAGGGAAAGTATCAACTAATATGATGACTGCAGTTTGTACCCTATGCTTAGCCCTATAACTAAATTGACTCAGAATGGACACTGGGGAAACAAAACATTTGCAAAGTTGTCCAGTCACATTTTTCAATGACTGTCCTGAAAATCAAGAGATTTAGACTCTCATTTGCCTTTCAGGGAAGTACTCTTACTAATTAATCAGATGGTGAAGTCATGGTCTTTTTAGGAAAAACTGAGGAAAAGGATATATATCCATTCCAGAGAGAGAAGACATCTGTATTTCCTCTAATATTGTTTTCAGATACATCTAAATGATTTTTGGTGACTTTTTTCCCCGCAAATAATTCAACCTGGACAGTTATCTGGCATGAAAAAGCTGAGCCTGAACAGTTTAAATCAACCAAGTTATAAGCTACTGGGGTCTTCTAATGGGAAGTAAGTATTATTACTTAGAAAGTAACCAGATTATTATTAACTTGTATTACTTTAATGCCTAGGACCACTAGTCATAGAACCAATTGTGCTAGGCCTCAACGAACACAGAATAAAGACTGTCTCAGACACAAAGAGCTTCCTGTCTAATATCAGAGACAACAGAAGGGTACCGACAGGTGTATAAGGAAACAATAAGATTCTGTTAGTCAGCATGATAAGCAGTCTTCTCCACACACATGCAGTTTGACTGTTGTTGAGTTTATCGTAAACCTCACGGTAAAGGAGAGTTATAAGGAAGGATCTGAAGGATGATAACGAATAAGGTAACTTTGTGGGGATGTCTGTGGGGAGCTCTTAACAAACACAGAGGTACTCTTGAAAATTTAACAGCTGAGCAAGGGAGGCTGGCACTATGGGCTTGTCAGAGGGTGGTGTCAATATCTTGATAGTGAATGAGAGATAATCTTAGGGTGGGGCTATACTACAAAGGGCTTTGAAAGTGAATTCAATCAGCATATGTTTGACATGACGGAGAAAGGGGAGCCAATGAAGGGATTCATCTAAGTGTCTGATGTGATTAAAAAAGGGGAGAGCCAGTGGAAAGATGTTTTAACTATAGTCATTGCTGTTTCTATCTATTGGTTGTGTGTGATGGACAATGTGTCTCAGCTTGGGGGGCACCCACATTCCCTTCCCCTTGCAGAATCCTACTGTTCATGCAAGAAGAGAACATGGAGTATATTCCTCATTACAGCTCTGGCCAGCAACTACACGGCTGGGGAATGGCACTGCTTGTGTCATCTTGAGATCCAACAACCCTGGCCTCCCATGAAGGGACTGATCTTAGGTAACTTTAAACAAGAACTCTTAACTAAATATTTCCAGTTCAGGCTCTCACTTTCAACGCAGTCCAATATGTTGGAGTGTAGCGACACTTATCCTATCGAATCAGGTTCGTTAGTTCCTAAAATAGATTCTTACTAATATCATAGGTCATTTCTAGATGACAGTCGTTCTGAGTACATGGTCTCACATCAGTCCACAGAGTAAAATGTGTGGATATTGAAACATTTTTGTATCACAGTCACTGAGCTGATCCAGCTAAGACTGCAACAACTTTCGTTTTCAAGGCATGAAAAATGTACAGACTGAAAACATTTTTTTCATATACAAAATAAAACAGAACTGCACCTCCAAGGAATCATTTCTACACCTTAGTTTTACATATTTGTTTAAGCAGATTTCCCCCTATTTCACATGGCCAGTTTTTCTTACAACCTTTGATGTCAGACTCACAGGAGGGACTACTTTTCAGTTAAAGATAGCAGCAGCGTGCAGTGTGACTGCCATCTCCTGGAGCAGACTTACCACTGCTAAGACTGTAAGGCGAGTTACTTTTTCTTGGAGCCAAAGGGGCAGTCGTGTTAGTCTAGTTCAGTAAAACAGACAAGCAAGGAGTCCTGTTGCTCTTAAAGACTAACAAATATATTTATTGCATGAGTTTTCGTGGGAGAAAATCCACTTCAAGTGAGATTTTCCCCATGAAAGCTCATACAATAAATATATTTGTTAGTCTTTAAATGCCACAGGACTCCTTGTTTGTTTGTTTTACTTCGTCTTGAGAATGTTACTTTAAAAAACTTCTGTTTTCCAGGGCCTTTAAGAATGCTAGGTTCTAGCTAGGGAACCAGGGTGAAGTTTCATTCAAGTGAATTCCAGAAATCTATCTGACCTAGATCTAGGGTGCTTCTTGCGGTAGCATTCAAGTGCCCTAACCTGAAGAAGAGCCTTGCATATCTCTAAAGCGCATCTTTTTCACCAGCAGAAGTTGTCCAATAAAAGATCTTCCTCATGCACATTGTCTAATACAGTGATTCACATTTGCACAGAGGTATCCATGATAGACTGCCATTTTGTCTATCACTGATACAGGAGCATTGCTTGCAGTCTGTGGTTTTTCTCACCTTTGGTCACATAAGGGACACTTTTACAAAAACAATGAGTTTTGCAGCTCACTCCATAATCAGCTGGGAGAGCTCATTTGCTCACATAGGTCATTCCAGAGTCTGTCAGCTTCAGATGAGAACAGCTTGTCAACAGCTCTCCTATTTTCAAGGAAGGCATGGCTGCATTATTTTAGAAAAGGGGTCATAAATGAAGATATGGGCTTAATATAGCTGGCTCCAATCCTGAGAACTAAGAAAGAGCAACTGTCCAACAGTTCAGACTACTGAGGTATGAATAGCAATGTGTACCAGCGTGCTGCACTATAAGTCCTGTGTGGACATTGCACGGGTGAATTAAAGTTCCCAGTTTGCATTAGCATAGTCCTCTTTAAACTGGACTATATTAATGGAAATGAGGAACCTTTTAATCTATGCCCACAACATACACATGAGGGAGTTACAGGCAGCTCGCTGATGCACAATCCAGAGCCCTGTACATCAGTGTTTCTCAACTTTCAGTGGACTGGGGAACACCAAAAGGTATTAATTACTTTACGTGGAACACCTGATGAAAACTTTCCTGAAAAAGCTGGTATATACTACCTGTAATGTTCATAATGTCTGCATATTACACATTCCTGTGAAAACGATTCAGGAAGCCAAACTAAATATAATTTTAGAAACATAACACATTTATTTCTAAAAACTAGATACGTACATAATGATTATGGACACAACTAAACTATTACTCAATTTTAATGAGAATTTTGGATCTGCATCTTCAAAATTAATTTATTCTTGGAATAAGGCTTGTCAAAAAAAGTCTTATTGTTAAAGTTATGTCCAAGCAATTCCAATGCTTGCTTTTTGCTTCGTAACCACTGAAAATCCATTTTTACGTAAGTATGTTGACAAAAGAGGAAGGAGGACCTTTAATGCCATTTCACTCAGTTGTGGTAATTCTTTGCAGGTTTAATCCAAAATGTTGCAAGAGGAGAATTATTTGTCAAAACTTTTAACTTACTGTCCAAAGAGTGATCAGCCAACAACTTTTCTTCCTGTAGTGATAAGTTACTTCTTTGATTGTCAGTGAACAGATCTAATATCCCCAGACTTCCTTCTCTGGGATCATTGTTTGAAGGAAAATACTCACCAAATTTAAGACAAAGCACATTCAAGTGCAGACCCCATTTAGTCACATACCATCGCAAATAACCATGAATTAAGAACACTGGATTTTATGAAATCCACTGTTTCGACAATTACTTCCAGCATTTGATTTAATTAAGCACTTATGCATTTACTTGTCAATATTTCTCGGTATATAATGCAGGTTGTACTTCGGATATCTGGTGCTATGTCCTTCAGTTTTGCAACTAATTCAGCCTGTTGCCCAGTCATATTTGCAGCCCTATCAGTACAGACTAAAATACAAACTGTCATTTTCAAATCTTCATTCCAGATATTGCCTGGAATATTTCAGATTCAGTTACATGTTGTGTCAAATCAAATCTGTTCATGATTCTTCTTTAATTAGTTCTTCATCCCAATCCAATCAACATATTAATGTACCTAAGAACCAAAGCTTTACTAACAGTATCAGTCAAATCATCTTATCCAACTGAAGAGTGTACAATTTTATTTTCTTATTTTTTCTAAGAGTTGTTGATGAACAGTTTCACTCACAGTGAAACGCCTGGAGACAGTATTGTTAGAGGGGAATTGTTTTCATTTTTTTGGCAGCCTCATCACCCAAAAGTTCCTTGCTTGCATCCACCAAACAAGGCATAATTAAATTCTCCCCTGTAGTAAAAGGTTTTTTAGTTTTTAATATTCAAAGTGATATAAAAAGTGATGCTTTAAGCACTGTTTTGCTTACATTTCCTGTATTATGAATTGATTTTATCTGGCCTTTCAATTCATTCTCTTTTCTTCTTAAAAAATCAGCTGACTTGTTTTGCTACTGGGGATGTTTTGTTTCTAAATATCTTTTAAGTTTGGCTGGAACCACAGCACTGTTAGACAAAACTTATGAGCAAATAACTTATTGTGGAGCGTTACCCTGAAAAGTGAAACTATATTTAATGTAGTCAGGATCATATTTTTGACACACCGCTTTTTTTTCTTTTTTCGTTCTAGTGAAGTTGAGCCACGTGGTTCATTATTGGCAATATTTCCTGAACACATGGACAGCACTGACTCCTCAACAATTGTTTTTTCATTAACTGTCTTTTTCATGAAGAAAGTCAACTTACTTTGTTTACTCATTTTGTCTGAAGTCAGTTCTTAGTGAACTTTCTCTCACAAGGGGCACACCAGCCCTTATTGTCAAAGTTTATTCACAACTAACAAATGGCAAAGTTCTATAGAAATGGAGCAGGAGAACCCTGGGTTTGGAAGGGAAGTCCCCCAGATAGCACAAGGAGTGATCCAGGCTCTGGCCAAGGAAACTCCTGCCTCCTGCTGCACTCTGCCTGAGGAAGGTGGAAGCTGGCAGCCCCCTGCTGCACCCTCTCAAGGCAAGGCTAGTTGGCTGTCTAGGGTGGAACAGCTGCTTCTTGCTGTTCTCTGGTGAACATTGGGTGGCTGGTTGGAGAGTATGGGGCTTCAGTTTGGTTACTATCTTTCAAGTCAAAAGAAAGACACACCTGAAAGAAGGGTGAGTTGAGGGGTGGGGAGGATACACCTTCCAAACTCCCCTCTTCTTCCCTTTTCATAGAATCATAGAATCATAGGATTGGAAAAGACCTCAAGAGATTATCGGGTCTAATCCCCTACTGAGAGCAGGACCACTCTCACTATATCATCCCAGGCAGGGTTTTATCTAACCAGGCCTTAAGTGGTTCCAAAGATGGAGATTCCACCACCTTGCTAGATAACCCCTTCCAATGCTTCACCATCCTCCCAGTGAGAAAGTTTTTCCTAATATCCAACCTTGACTGCCACAGCTGCAACTTGAAACCATCACTTCTTGTTCTCTCCTCTGTTACGATGGAGAACAGCCTAGCTACTTCCTCTTTGGAGCACCCCTTCAAGCAGTTGAAGGTTGCTATCAAATCCCCCCTCAAGCTTCTCTTCTGCAGATTAAATAAGCCTAGTTTCTTCAGTCTTCCTCATAAGTCATGTGCCCCAACCCCCTAATCATTGTTGTTGCCTTCCACTGGACTATTTCTAACTTGTGAACATCCTGTCAGAAGTGGGGAGCCCAATACTAGACACAGTATTCTAGATGCAGCCTCACCAGTGCCGAATAGAAGGGAATAATCAAATCCCTTGATCTGCTGGCAACACCTCTGCTGATGCAGCCCAATATGCCATTGGCCTTTTTGGTAACAAGAGCACATTGTTGACTCATATCCATCTTCCCATCCATCATAATGGCCAGGTTCTTTTCTACAGTGCTGCTACTTAGCCAATCGGTCCCCGGACTGTAGCAGTACATGGGATTTTTCCATCCTAAGTGCAAGACTTTGCACGTCTCCTCATTGAGCCTCATGAGATTTCTTTTGGTGCACTGCTCCAATTTGTCGGGCTCCCTGAATCCTATATCTGCCCCCCAGTGTGTTCACTATTCCCCCCAGCTTGGCATCGTCTGCGAATTTACTGAGCGTGTAATCTGTCTGATCATCAGTGAAGATGTTGAATGGAACCAGCCCCAGAACTGACCCCTGGGGCACTCCACTAGTTACTAGTTGCCAACTAGACATTGAGCCATTGACCCCTACCTGTTTAGCCCAATGATCCAGCCAGATTTCTGTCCGCCTTATGGTCCATTCATCCAAACCATACTTCCCTAATTTGCTAACAAGAATGCTATGGGAAACCGTATCAAAAGCTCTGCTAAAGTTGAGGTATATCACATCGATGGCTATTCCCGCATCCACATGTCCTGTCATCTCATCATAGAAGGCAATCAGGTTCATCAAGCATGATTTGCTTTGGTGAATCCATGCTGACTGTTCCTCATCACTCTATTTTCCTCCATGTGTTTCAGAACGGCTTCTTTGAGGTCGTTCTGCATGATTTCTCCAGGGATTGAGGTGAGACTGGAGGTCTGTAGTTCCCCAGGTCCTCCTTTTTCCTTTTATTGAAAATAAGCAGTATATTTGCCTTTTTCCAATCATCTGAGACCTCCCCCATTCGCCATGAGTTTTCAAAGATAATGGCTAGCAACTCTGCAATCACATCAGCCAACTCCCTCAGCATCCTCGGATGCAGTTCATCTGGCCTGATAGACTTGTGACATCCAACTTTTCTAAGTAGTCCCTAACCTGACCTTGCATCACTGAGGGCAGCTCTCCTCCATGCTGGGTTACCCAATGTAATAGCTTGAGAGGTGACCTTGCCTGTGAAGACTGAGGTAAAAAAAGCATTGTGTACTTCAGCCTTCTCCACATCATCCGCCATGAGGATACTTGTTCCATTCAGTAAGAGACCTACACCATCCCTGATCCTCTTCTTGTTACTGACATACTTGAAGAACATCTTCCTGTTATCTTTCACATCCTTTGCTAGCTGCAACTCCAATCATCCTTTGGCCATTATGATTTTTTCCCTGCAGGCATGAGCAATATTTTTACACACCTAACTAGTCATCTGTCCAAGCTTCTACGTCTTGTAAGCTTCCCTTTTGTGTTTCATCTCACTGGTTGAACACTGGTTGAAAAACCGTGTTATAGGTATAGTCAGATCTGCATCAAGACCAAATGTCACCCCAGGTAAAGAGCATCTTCAATGCCCACCCCTCCCACTCATTTATTAAACATTTGAGTATCTTATTTTTATTGCCTTTTAAGCTCATTTCGTGATTTTGATGCACAACTTGCACGCATGATTTGTCTCTCACATAAGAAAATAAATTTGCATGCTAGGGTCTGTAAATCTATATTTCTTCATGCCAGATATAATCAAATAAAAAAATTACTTTAAGCTTATAGAAACTTTTTAACTTTAACAGTAACTGAAATGTAGTAACATCAAGAAATTGAAGTGCACAGCAACATTGAGTAGACCAGTATTAAATAGTGTTACAGTAAGTGACAGCCTTAGAACCTTAAACCCTAGTTGTTTAGTTCAAAATGCTGCTTTCCTTGCTTTTACCCTTGTGAACTGATGCACAGTACCAGAGAGATCCAAAGACTGGCCAGTTGTATTTTCAGTGATAAAATAGCAAGCAACGTCAGTCTCTGGTTGGCCATCATCAGTGAAAGAAATATTTTAATGAGCCTGAGCTTCTAAAAGCTGTACTCACCACTCACAATTGTGAACAGCAACATGAGCAAAATCCTCAAATCTATCCACATGTTACGAAAAATGGCTTTCAGCTCCACATCATGAATGAATTGGAGAACTTTGAGTGAAAACTACTTCTCATCTGGCAAAATCTGCCATAAAGTATCATTGACATCCAAACATTCCACATGTGTCAATGTCTGGTGAATGTTCATATAATTGGTTAGGAGTGTTTTTTATTCTCCACCAGCAACTTACCAAAGTTATACAAAAAAGCCAAGGTCTTTTTGTGGAGCTTCATTTGTTCAAGCCCTTCTTCAATAGAGCCTTCAGCAGTACCAACAAGACAGCAAAAGAACTCCATCTCTACCCATGCAACTAAACTGTCTCTTCTTCCAATGAATATGAGTTTCCTTGAAGACAAGCTCAATTCCTAAGTCTTCCATCATTGCTTTGGCAGCAGCAATGGCATCTTCAAACCATTATCTGTCAGCCACAATGAAATCAAGGCAGCTTCTCATCAAAGCAGTAGTGGTCGTGACCGCCATTGACTGAGTTTGCAATGCCTTGCTTACCATGTTTACTTGGAACAGGATACTGTGCCAAGCCACAACTGAAAATAGAAATTTTAAGTCAATGATCTGGTTTGTCAGACTTTGTACCTCATGTTGGATTCCAGCCTTAACTTTACTCAACTGTGCCAGTTCCATAAGAGCATCATAAACCTCAGTCACTTTGCATCTCACTGAATTTACATTGTTAGGGCAGCACTCCCAGCAAATGTCATTCAGAGGTTTTCACAGTCATATTTGTAACATTGTCTGTGAGGATCTTCAATCTGACAGTTGATACTGAAAATATTCTATTTTCCCTGTTCCCTAACAAAAACAGCATCCCAAGCCCAGCACTCCAGGCAGTTGCCTGGCTCACCTGCCCTTAAATCCAGCAATGGACAGAGGTTCACAGTCAAGACTGTAGTCCTGAATTAGCACCTGTAAGGAATGGAGTCACTGGCGTTAGAAGAACACTCGTGTGGTGTAGTCTCAGCTGTTTGTCCCTCTAAGGAGAACCCTTGGAAGCACAATACTGCCCATCTACTTGACTACAGAGTCACTGACCTTTTATTACCACCAGCACCACCACCAACTCTTGTCTCTTGCTTGAGTTTTTGGCTTCTCCCCTTCATAGATTAATGGTATAAGGCCAGAAGGAAATATTAGATCATCTATTCTGACTCCAGTGGATCATATAACTATGATATTGTTATAGGTGTAAATAATATAATTCCACACAACTATGCCCATTTTCCCCTGTAAATAAACCCAGTAACTTGTATTTGCCTTCCGAAAGGCATCTAGTCTTGATTTGAAAACATCAAGAGATGGAGAATCCAGCTTGATATTTTGTTCAAAAGAGAGAAAGGCTTGTTTAACATCTTCCTTTACATGTCTCAGTAACAAGCCAAGGCATTTCAACCTCAGTTGCATAGGAAAAAGAAAACTCAAAAGTGTATGCCCTCTGAAAGCAACCCTATCTCACTGACCATTCTTTGTTCAGTCTACCAACATTGCTTGCTGTCTATGTTACTGTGCTGTGTTGAGAGATCTTTCTAGACCACATTGTCCAGGATTATTCCCCTGCTTTCTCGTACACTTTTATCCAGTTTATTACACACACAATAGGGTCTGGATTTCTTGCTTTATTAAAGGCGCTCACACAGTTTTTGTACGCATTTAACTAGTTCAATCAGGCCAGTATGATTTTTGGTTTTTACTGGTACAATTAAATCTGTACAATCCCCAGAGCATGAATTTTTTTTATGGCTCATCTTACACCAGTATAGCATGTTCTCCTGAATTTACTGGAACAACAGTGCACACATTTGGGGGATTATGCCACTTTAACTGGACTAAGTTCAAACGGATATCATTAAATTATGCAGAAAATGTGTGTGGACCAGCACTTAAATGTCCTATTGACGACACAAAGACCTTTCATGATTAATAGCCATCTCTTAACTGCTTAGCTCCAAAACCATTTTCTGCAGATTCTTGACTGCTCAGAACCCAGCTTATCCAGCGTGTTTCAAACGTTTTGATCAATCCCCCCCAGCAATTTTTACTGTGCTAAAAATATATGAATTTTGGGCCTTACACCCTCCACCACATCTTGTAATCATCTTTTGGTCCAGGCGTGTCAATGCACTGGTCCCCAGATACACATTCCGACCACATCATCTTTGGAACAGGTGAGTGTTGTTCACAGAAAGTCTGGAAACGAATGGAGGAGATCAGAAAAGGCTACAGTGTTGGAAGCAAAAGATGTCCTTTGAATTGAACCAATTGCAACACAAATACTTTTTGCTGTGGAGGAATGGAAGCTAAAGCTTTGAATCACTGATCTTTTTATTTGTGAAAAGAAATTTTTCAATGTTTTACTATCATTCATGGGACTCCAGTGCAGGTTAGCAATGTGCTAGTATAACTCCCTTTGCTTGTCTTATTTTCTGGCATTCAGCCAAAACTAGCATTTCTTTAATTACAGCTGCTGTTTCTACCTGGTGTGAGCTTATATGGAAAAATTCCCAGCCAAGGTGACAATATAGACCTCAAGTGTCTGTAAACAAGTACTTGGGGTTCTAGAAATTAATGATGCTCAGTAGAGCTATGTCTACACTTAGAAGGTTAGTTCAAATTAACTTAATTCAAACTAATAATGATTATTTTGAATTAAGTTAATTTGAATTAACATGGCCACACTAGGAACCCTAATTCAAACTAGCATGTCCATGCATAGGACTTACTAGTTCAAATTAGGTAGGGGGCACTATTGCATAGGAAATATCAAGCCATGACTAATTTGAACTAATAGTTAGTTCGAATTAATACAGCTATATTGGGTTAATTTGAACTACTGAGTTCAAATTAAAGTCACTTTGAAGGTAAACCAGGTTTTATCACTTTGAAATTAGCTTTCATCGATTCAAACTAAGGCATTCCTTAGTGTAACACCCACGTGGCCAGATTGAGTCTGCCTTGCAGGCGGCTCTGACCAGAGAAAGGGTGTGCACGGAAACACAGCAAGGAGAGCCCCTTCATCCCAGGGGCACCTGTTCCAAAACCCCAGAGAGACCACACACACACTGGGATAGCACAGGGATTATGGGAATGGGGAAGGTTTATTGACAGAGGCGCAAAGGGGAAACCAACAGGGGAGATGGGGCAGCAGTAACACAGAGTAACAGCTAACACAGGGCCGTGCAAGGCCCAACAATGCAGCAGGCTGGAGGCAGATGTGAGCTCTGCTTCTGCACCCTGAGTTCAGGAGGCCCAGCACAGTTCCAGTCCAGAGTTCAGTCCAGCAACTCCTAGTCTTCAGCGCCAGTACTTTCCCAGCAAAAGAAAACCCTCTGATGCCTCTTCTGCTGCTCTCTGCGAACCCAGAGCAGCCCCCTCCCCACTTAACTAACTACAACCTCCCCTCTGAGTTCCAGGTGCTGTACTCACGGCCCCACAGCTCCAGATGGCCAGTCACTGGATGCTGCTCTGTCCTTGGGCGACTCTCCCCAGCACAGTGTCCTTCTGTGGGTGCTGGCCTGGCATCCCAGGTCAGCTGCTCTGTCTTCCCTGGCTTCCAGCCAGCTTCTCCCTCTGCTTCCTTCCCAGGCCTCTCGCTGCAGCCCCAGCGCCCCTCCTGAGCTCCACAAACCCTCTCCCACAGGGCAAAGATTTAAAAGAACCATGCTCCTTAAAACCCCAGGGGAGTTACACTCTCCCCCCCTCCAAAAGAAAAGGATCCTTGGTGTCTCCAACAAGGCGGGCAGTTTCAGTCCATGGATTCCCAGCAGGAGACCCAGGGCCCCCATTGGTCAGGAGTATCACAATCATCCAACTCATGGGACACTGAGGGGTGGAAAAGGTTTCCTGTGAGGCAACTCACCCCCCGGGGTACTCCAGAGATTTTTACTTCACTGGGTTCTCCCAACCGATCATATGTCAGCACACACCTGGGCTTCCCTTCCCTGGAGGAACGTCTAAGTTGGCTGTCAGGCATCAACTGCTGTGGCACTACTGAACATGGAGACATGGTGATGGATCCTTGAGGTGTAAAAGCAGGGGCTTCTAAAGTGGCTGCATGGGGTACAGGGTTCTCTTCCTCATCAGGCCCTTGGTGGGTCTCCGCAGATTCGGCCACTGAACTCTCTGGGACACTTACTGTGGGTTCTTCCCCTTCCCCATCTCTTTATGCAATGTTGGAAAGATCTGGTGTGGTTGAAACTTCTCCAAATGGACATTGGCTGAACACTAGTTCTTCCTCACTCTCTGAGGAGCCAGGTGTTTGCAAAGTCCTATTATAGCTGCGTTGCTGGGATCGTGTCTGACTTGCAGGACCGGGGGGCTCAGAAACTGTGGAAACATCCTCATCTTCACTCTCTGAGGCATTGGGTGTTTGCAAAGTCCTGTTATATCTCCGTCGCTTGGATCGTGTCCGACAGGCAGGACCAGGGGTCTCAGAGACTGTGGGATCATCCTCATTGGGAAACAATTCCTGTCTGACAGGTAACAGGTGATTCCGGTGTAGAGTTTTAGTGGGGCCACGACTGCCCTCCAGGCATATCCGATACACTGGTAGATCTCCCAGTTTCTCCTCAATGACATATGGATGTGACTCCCAACGATCAGCAATTTTGTGCTTTCCCTGTAATCCCAAATTTCAGACCAGCACCTGATCACCAATCTGTAGTTCCTGTTGCCTCACTCACTGATCATATTGCAATTTCTTCCTTTCATTCTGTTGGCCAGAAGCTTGTGTTGCTATCCGATATGCCTCCTTCAATTGGTCTTTTAGGTGAGCCACATACTCCAAATATGTTTCAGGAAGTGCCCCATTGGAAGACACTCCAAAACAGAGGTCAACTGGCAGCAGTCCCTCTCGACCAAACATCAACATCTATGGTGTGTAGCTAGTTGCCTCATGCCGAGTGCAGTTATAGGCATGTACCAAGTGCTCCATGTGCTGGCTCCAGGATTTTTTCTGGTGAGGCTCTAGGGTTCCCAGCATGTTGAGTAGCGTACGGTTGAATCATTCAGGCAGTGGATCCCCTTGTGGATGATAAGGGGTGGTGCGTAATTTTTTGATCCCCACGATTGTGCAAAGTTCTTTTATTAATTGACTCTAGAAATCCCGTCCCTGGTCTGAGTGTAGTCTCACAGGCAACCCATAGTGAACGAAGAACTTGTCCCACAGGATCTTGGCAACTGTGGAAGCTTTTTGATTTTTGTGAGATAAGCCTGAGCATAACGAGTAAAATGGTCGGTTAACACCAGGATATTTGTCGTACCCCAGCGACCAGGCTGTAATGACAGAACGTCCAAACAGACAAGCTCCATGGGTGCTGAACTTGTGATATTGACAAGAGGGGCTGTCTTCTTAGGCAAAGTCTTTCATCGGATGCAGCGGGTACAAGTGTGTACATGATGGGCAATGTCGTGCCCCATCCAGGGCCAATAGAACCTTGCCTTAACTAAGGCCTCTAATCGTTCTACTCCCAGGTGACCCGTTCGATCATGGCAGGCCTCCAATACACCTTGCCGATACTTTTGTGGCAGTACCAACTTCTTTGGGTGAGGTCTCGGGGAATGCTTCTTTCCTCTAATAAAGTCACCCACCTCGAACCAATAAGTGATCCCATTCCTTCAGCAAGAGGACCTCCTCTGGATGACACTGATTGAATACTCTTGGGATCCTTTCCCCTTTCCAAACCATAAAGGACATCCTTCATTCATGGATCAGCTCTCTGGGCATGTTCCACCTCCCAATCCTTTAGTCTGGGCAACTGAGGATCCTATACTCTACTAAAACTTGAGTAGGCTACAGGAATGGCTTGTGGGACCACCCCCAAGCAGTCAATTGCTCGTTCCCTATTGGCCACGGAGTGTTCCTCCACAACAGATACTCATTGGCATAAAGCTCTCAATTCAGGGGTACCCATATTCGTCCAACTATTTAGTGACAAGTCTTTAATGTGAGGCTGACGAGACAAGGCATCTGCATCTATGTTTGTTCAACCAGGACGATACTGAAGGGTGAAATCATAAGCAGAGAGTGCCGCTAACCACCGATGTACTGCTACAGATAATTTTGCTGTTGTCTTGATATATGTCAGAGGGTTATTATCAGTCTTTACAATAAACTTTGCTCCATACAGGTAATCATGAAACCTCTCTGTCACAGTCCATTTTAACGCCAGGAACTCCACTTGATGAGCAAGGTAGTTTCTCACTGATGATGTGAGGCCTCAACTTGCAAAAGCTACTAGTCGAAGTTCGCCTTCATGCTCTTGATAAAGGACAGCTCCCAAACCAGTGTAGCTTGAATCAACATGGAGCTCATATGGCTGAGTGGGGTCAGCATACACCAAAACAGGTGCTTGAGTAAGCTGTTGAATGATGTTATGGAAAGCTGCTTCACATTCAGAAGTCCAGCGCTTTCCGAAAGGTGTGCTCACATTGAAGTATTGATGCCAGGGTGGTCTGCCCTTTTTCTTATTTGTGGGAGGATATCCCTTTGTGAGTTCTGTGAGGGCATGCACAATATGGGAATAATTTTTTATGAACCTGAGATAATAGCCACAGAATCCCAGAAATGATTGTAATTCCTTGGGAGTTGTAGGCCTTGGCCAGGTGGTAACTGCTTTTACCTTCTCTGGGTCTGTTGCTATACCATCTGCAGATACAATGTGTCCTACATATTGTACAGATGTCTGGCAGAAGATGCACTTGTCTAAGGATAACTTGAGACCAACTTCTTCCAACCGATCCAGGACCTTGCACAGCTGAGTTTCATGTTCTTCTAAAGTGTGCCCGAAGACCACAATGTCATCCAGATACACCAGGCACTCTAACAGGTGCATATCCCCTACAACCTGTTCCATGAGTCGCTGAAATGTGGCTGGAGCCCCAGATACTCCTTGTGGCATACGATTAAATTGGTAAAATCCCAACGAGCAGATGAACGCTGTCTTCTCTCAGTCCTCTGGTGCCATGGGTACTTGATAGTATCCACTGCGGAGATCAACTACAGAGAACCAGCGACTGCCATTCAGGCTATCCAAAGCATCATCCACCCTGGGCATTGTGTATTGGTCAGGAATCGTTCACCTGTTCAGAGTGCAATAATCAACACACATGCGCACCTTGCCACTTTTCTTTCGTACTACAATTGGTGATGCGTAAGGGCTCCTGGATTCCTCAATAATACCTGCTTGGGCCAGTTCCTGTAGGTGCTGCCTCACATCTTCAATATCTGCAGGGGCTAATCGTCTTGATCTCTCTCGAAAAGGTCGACCACCTTGCATTCAGATATGGTGTACCACACCCTGAGCACATGCAACATCCCACTCATGCATAGAGTAAACAGCCTTCCTTTTGACTACCTCCTCACACAGCCGGTCCTTCCACTCGGCAGGAATGGGGGAATCCCCAAACTGGAAACTATTCTTCCCAAAAGGCTTAGCCTTGGTCTCCTCTTGGGATATAGGGCATCCCACTCACTGGTATGCAGCTTTACATAAAGCATGCATTGGTAGCTCCTGCAGATAGTTATTCCCCGCCATCTCTCGACACTTCTGTGCTAATCTTTGAAACAGGTTTGCATTTGTTTCTAGGATTAAAGGTGCATATTCTCTTCCCTTTGGATCTGGGCAGATCAATGCCAATGTTTCTATTTCCTGAGTTGTCCCGGCAACATCCTTTGGAAATTGGACCTTTAACAGGATATACCCCAGATAGGGGCATGAGTCACCACCAATTCCCCAGACTGTTAAGCCGGATAGGGAATGCAGGGGCAAATGCTGCAGGTGTTCTCGATAATAAGATTCATAAAGTATGGTGACCTGTGATCCACTATCCAGCAATGCCTCACACAAACGTCCCACTATATGGATGGGTATGACAGCTTGAGGCCCTATTAGCCCATCAGGGTTACCCTGATCTGTGTTCTTTTGGGGGGAGCCTTTGAATTTTAGGGTTTTGGATCGCTGCTTCTCCAAGCCCTGTTGGTGTTCCCCTGAAGCTCCCTACGGGCTTCCTGCAGTCTCCGAGATACCCTTGCATGGTCTGTCCTGTTCTGGCATTCCAATGCATAGTGTCCATCTCTCCCACAGTTGTAACAGAACCCCTTTTTTGGGCTATCACCCCTCTGGTTATTTTTCCTTTTTCGAGATGGCACAGCATAAGCCTTCAGCATGGCCACTTCTTGGGTCAAGTCTCTCAGGGCTGTTGCTACTGATCAGACCTCCTCTGTTACTCCACACACTGTGGTGGTGTAATTCCCTACCTTCCTTGGCGGTGCCACTGTATCTGCCTGCATAAATCGCTCCTCTTCTTTACGTATCTCTCGAATGAGATTGTGAAATGGAGGTGGGTTTTGGATCCGCTCCCTCAGCTGCAGTCACCACAGCATCAACCTATCTTGTCGGGTTCCCCGAAGGATCTGATCTAACCTAGCAGAATCAATGCGCTTAGTGGGAATTCCTCTCTTCTGCACTACCTGCTGCAGTAAATCCTCCAGCCTCCTGAAGAAATCTGACAGCCTCTCCTGAGACCCTTGATAGGTGTGATGAAACCAATAATACAGGTCTTTGCCGCTATCCATTGTGCCATAGACACTCTCAAGAGCAGCTAAATAGCCGTGCACTGTGGCAGCTGGTTGGGAGTCTTTCAGGGTTCAGACAATCCGCATAGCAGGTCCCCTCAGACTCTCAAACACCGGTTTCTGCTTTTCAGCACCAGAGCATTGCCACTCTTGGATAAGGGGCAGTGAAGATTCCCTCCAGGTCTCATAATCATCTTCCCCTGAGGTTACAGGTGTGACTCCAGAGAAACAAGGTAACTGCTTGTATGGTGCATTTTCAGGTACTGGCTTCAAAACATCTCTGAGGGCATTCCCCAACTCTTTTGCCCACTCCACTGGGTTGGGTGCTGCAGGTGCTGGAGTCCCTCCTAATGCCAATATTAATTCCTCTCATGTCCGCTTCTCATTTGCCGTCAGACTCTGTAGCTTCTGAGCTAATGAGTCCACCTCCAGTAACAAATGTGTGCTAGCAGAGGACTGTCTTGGCCCCAGCATTGTTCAAGGGGTACCTCCCACTTGCACTTCTTTGGGTACCTTATCAGGATCTGTTTCTTTGGAATGAGTACATAGTGCTATCATGCCCTTCAAGTCACGACTGTAAATATGAGTGTGGACCTTCACTCTCCCCAGTATTCCCACTGCATCTAGGCTCTCCTCAATTTCATTGGGTTCCATCTCTTCTGGGAACCCGGCCACCAGCATAGCCTGGGCTACTGAGCTCTGTGCCCCTCGGCAAAGATCTTCTAGTAATTCTCTCTCCATTCCCCTTTTTTTCAGCAGGTGGTCTCTTTTCACTCTGAAGGAGCACCCAGGGTGTGTGACATAGAGGTTTGTGTCTGCAAGACTTCCCCGTACAGGCCACCAAGTGTAACACCCACGTGGCCAGATTGAGTCTGCCTTGCAGGCGGTTCTGACCAGAGAAAGGGTGTGTACGGGAACACAGCAAGGAGAGCCCCTTCATCCCAGGGGCACCTGTTCCAAAACCCCAGAGAGACCACACACACACTGGGATAGCGCAGGGATTATGGAAATGGGGAAGGTTTATTGACAGAGGTGCAAAGGGGAAACCAACAAGGGAAATGGGGCAGCAGTAACACAGAGTAACAGCTAACACAGGGCCCTGCAGGGCCCAACAGTAGAGCAGGCTGGAGGCAGATGTGAGCTCTGCTTCTGCACCCTGAGTTCAGGAGGCCCAGCACAGTTCCAGTCCAGAGTTCAGTCCAGCAACTCCTAGTCTTTGGCGCCAGCACTTTCCCAGCAACAGAAAACCCTCTGATGCCTCTTCTGCCACTCTCTGCAAATCCAGAGCGGCCCCCTTCCCACTTAACTAACTACAACCTCCCCCCTGAATTCTAGGTGCTGTACTCACAGCCCCACAGCTCCAGATGGCCAGTCACTGGATGCTGCTCTGTCCTTGGGCGACTCTCCCCAGCACAGTGTCCTTCTGTGAGTGGTGGCCTGGCATCCCAGGTCAGCCACTCTGTCTTCCCTGGCTTCAGGCAGGGCCTCTCCCTGCTTCCCTCCCAAGCCTCTCGCTGCAGCTCCAGCCCCCCTCCTGAGCTCCACAAACCCTCTCCCACAGGGCAAAGATTTAAAGGAACCACACTCCTGACAACCCCAGGGGGGTTACATTATTTTGAACTAGTGAAAGCCAGTGTGGACATGTATTTTATTTAATTTGAATTGAATTAATTTAATTTGAATCCTCATTAATTCAAATTCAGTTGTGTGGACATACCCTAGGTGTTCTGAAGCTGGTATAAAAGTCTGTGTGATGTTCCCTTCCTGAAATCTGCTGTTACTCCAATTTTCCACTCCTGTGGCACGACTTACCCTGCTTTGCTGTGTGAATCCCCACTCCTGTAATCCATCCCTCACTCACTGAAGGAGCCCTCCAGTTTGCCACTCATGGGATAGACCCCTAGCAAATACTCACAGTCTCAGATACAACCCTGGAAACTACCATCTTCCAGGGATCAGTGCTGCCCACTGCAAGCTCATTTACACTTGTTCATCAATTTATCAAAGAAATTGATATGCATCAGCTCTGTTGCTCTAAGTGAGGTATCTGCACCACTCAATCCACATGCACTCCTTCAGATAAAACAGACAAGTTTATTGACTACTATAAGATTTTAAGTGATTCCAAGTCAGAGTAATATCAATGAAATGATTATTAAATTAAGGCATTAATCACAATCAAATAAAAGACAATGTATATTCTAAGCTAATGTCACTATTCTAGTTTATTTATACATTACCACACAAGTTGGCTGCAATGTGGGTAGATTCGCATTCCTTGGTGTTACATAGAAGGTGGATTCCAGGGGGAGACATCTTAAGGCAGGAGGCTTCTTTCTTTTAAGAACTTCCCTTGATGTCCCTTGGGGTCAGGTGATCATCCATATCTAGCAATGGGAGTAATCTTTCTTTCTTGAGCCAGCATGCTTAAGCCACTCCATTGTTCTTGTATGCAGGTGGAAACACAGGTCTGAATTTGTCTGCATACATTCAAGCCTTGTGAGACACACAACTGAGAACTATGGTATAGCAGAATTTCATGTCTGTACATAGTTCAGGACATTGCGGGAAACATACTGAACTTTACAGTTATGATGGCATGTCATAAGCATTCCAAGAACATCTTACATGGCATACTTTGTACTAGGCAATATACAGTCACACTGCAGGCATGAACATGAGTGACACACAGATCACACCAAGAGGGTGTACATGGGGTGCAGCATGTCACAGGCTGGATAGAAGGAAGACACTCCTGCATGTGCACATTGAGTTCCAATAGAAAATCCAGCTTTAATCTCTTGCAAGGAAATGAGTTCATGGTTTGTGCCAGCATTTTAAATCAGATTGAGGAATTTTGTAGCACAGAATTGACAAGTAAATTGACTTCCCTCAGTGTGGTTAAAAATGCCTGTGGACAGCTTAGATAGTGTAACCTACAATGTCCTCTAAGTCTGCTCAGAACTGCTTTAGGTTACTTTGTTAAAATATCTGTTCTTGGTTTACACTTCTGCTGTTTCCAGTGGATCTGCATCACCAGTGCAAATGTGAGAGATTCTCTGAATAGTGGTAGCACAGGCACAGCCTAAGAGGTGATCCATTCCTTGAATTTTCACACTGGCAAATTCTCAAGCAGCAGAACTCCTTCAAGTAATGAGCAAGCCAATTAATCTGGACTCTCTCCTTTCGGAGGTATGCCTTTTTTCTTGTGAAGAGTTTTCCAGTTGCATTATTGCTAAGATTTGTCAGATCTGTGACAGTCTGTTCAGTATCATGGGACTGTGTCAAGACAGGAGAAGGAAAATGTGCCATTTTCTTTTGTTATATTTAATCTGGTAGAGCAGACCTGATTTCCTGGGAGGCAGATCTTAGGGAGAAATCCTGGCTCCATTTAGGTCAATGACAAAATTCCCACTGATTCAATGGAGTCAGGATTTTATTCTTGCTCCACAGCATTAGAGCAATGAGGTGGATAGTTATTTTCATGCCATTGAGGACTCAATCACTCTCCTGTGTGAAAAAGAAACCTGCTGCTTTAAAACATGTACTTGGTTAAATTCTTACTCAAGAAACTGTTTCTTTACATCATCAGGTTTTAACTAGCCTCTAAACCCCCCTTCTGGAAGAATTTTCCCAATGTGATTGTGAATAGCCATTTCCAGCAGTATTTGGATTTTTCCAGCTTCTATAATCCTTATTACATGGTTTTCAAGTCTGTGTAAAACACAGATCACATCTGTATATTTGCCAACTTCGAAAGGGGAGGCTGTGTTAGTCTAGTTCAGCAAAACAAACAAGGAGTCCTGTGGCACTTAATGACTAACAAATGTATTTATTGCATGATCTTTTGTGGGAGAAAATCAGATACCTACAAGATGGGGAACCTACAGAACAGGAGGAAAATAAATTCAGGGAAGTATAAGTTATGGGATCAGGTCACAGTGTAACAGCAAATCAAAGCAGTTGTTAAGATTCAAACACTGGGGAATAGCACATAGAGGGAGATGAAGTCAAATCTCCTGTTGTAATGAGAAAAAAAATCCAAAGTCCTTATTTAGCCCTGAGGAAACACAGTCAAATGCAGAGTTGGAATTAATTTGCAAGTTTGACTGTGTTTCCTTAGGGCTAAATAAGAACTTCAGATTTTTTTCTCATTTCAACAAGTGATTTGACCTCGTTTCTCCATATATGCTGTTCTCCACTGTTTGAATCTTAACAACTGCTTTGATTTGTTGTTACACTGTGACCGGATCCCATAACTTACACTTCCCAGCATTTATTTTCCTCCCATTCTGTAAGTTCCCTCATCTTGTAAGTGCCTGACAAAATGGGATTTTTTCCCACGAAAATTCATGCAATAAATAAATTTGTTAGTCTTTAAGTGCTATAGGACTCCTTTTATAGATATATTTGATGACTGATAGTTGGCAATAGAAAAAAATAGCATCTATTATGATTTGTACAACAAACAAGGAGTCCTGCTTCCTTTCTTAAAGACTAACAATTTTACTTATCACATAATTTCACTTATCACATATTCTCATAGGTGAATCATGTTATAAATAAATTTGTTAAGTCTTTAAAAGTGCCACAGGACTTTTTGTTTGTTTTGCTGAACTAGACTACACAGGTACCTCTCTGGAATTATGATTTTTGTTACAGTGCCATGTTAGGGGTCCTATTCAAGAACTGGCACTCCATTACCGAAAACACTATACACACATTTGTTAAAGGAAATTTTTGTCCCAAAGAATTTATTCTAGGTTGATTCTACTGGAGCTTTCAAAAGACCAGGCAAGGGTGGATGGGGTTACTTTACAATGATTCCTTTCATGGAGAAGAGACAGACTGATGATATGCAATTGCTCATCCTGCCCAAGGTTCTGATCTCTTGCAGGACCTGCAAGGTTCCAGCTGTTACAGGGTTGAGAGGAGAAAGAAGAAAAGAAAAAGAAAACAAAAACAAAAAATAAAAACAAGGAGTCCTGTGGCACTTAAAGACTAACAGATTTACTTATCACATGAGCTTTTGTGGGAGAAAATCCTGCTTCATCAGATGCTTTGAAGATAGGGGAACTTACAGAAGCATTTATTTTCACCTCATTCTGTAAGTTCCCCCATCTTCAAAGCATCAGACAAAGCAGAATTTTCTCCCACGAAAACTCATGCGATAAATCAATCTATTAGTCTTTAAATGCCACAGGACTCCTTGCTTTTTTTGCTGGACTAGACTAACATGGCTGTCCATTTGGAACTAGGGTTGAAAGAGAAATGATCCACATTGGGTGAAGTGATAAGAAGCAATTTATTCAGTTACAACACCTAGATCACTCACTCCCTTTCACCTCGTGATCAATGAAGTGAGCCTCAGGTGAACTACTTCACAACTTCTTATCCAAGATAATATGTAAATACACACTTTATCTATAACACCCCTAAAACTCCTGTCTGGTGTTGCAAAATGAATGTGTATAGCTAGCAAAGGAATATAATGATACCCACCCCTATTTACAACTTTAACTTACAGAGCACATGCTCGTTACCTTGAAACATATTACCTTCACAACAGAAGTGAATACAAGTTCCTTAACAAGCAGTTTGCAAGGGAGGAAAGTGGAACAAAAGTGGTAAAACAACTTTCCCATCCAGGAACTTGTGCAGAAGGGAAAAGCTAAAATAGCTTTAATTACATTTTTTACATAAATAGAAGGGAAGGAGAAAAAGGGAAGACCATAACCAGCTAGAATATCATTTACCAAAAAGCAAGTCTTGCCCATGCAGTAACCCCATTGTCATGGTACTTTATTAGTTAGGAGCTTTTGTCTCCTACCTTCAAGGCCAAGGTACTGCTGTACAACCAGAGTAGGCTTGCTGCGCATTGATTGTGTATACTATGTGGCCTTTCTGCCCAAACCAGAGGTCCCATGGTGGACAGTTCATGCACAACGCCTAGGCCCAACTCCCCAGGGATTGGCCCAGGACTGGCCTCCTTCATTCCTACATCCACACCATCTTGCCATCAATCTTGTTTAATAAGAAAATGAGGCCACTGATGGAGAAAGACTTTTGATTATTACCTTTGTATACTGAATTTGGCACTGACTTCCTCCCTGCCTCTAGCAGCAAGTCAGAACGTTCGCAGACCCAGAAAGCACTAAACAACCTGAAGCCTTGTCAAAACTTAAAAGGTTTTGTCAGTATAGATATACTGGTACATGAGGCCTCTCTAATGAAGCCAAAACCTACTGTGGCAAGAGTTCTTGGGATGATATAGATCATCTTAGTTCCCCAAATGAGAAAAAGCTTTCTTTTGGTTTGTGTTTTTATAGTATAACTGTCTATGCTATGTCTCCCAAGCAAAGTGTATTTTTTTCTTACTCATAACCAACATCATTTTGCCAGTACACCTTTTGTACTGTTGCATTCAGAAGTGACCAAGCTGATTCCTTTCTTTATTTGACCGCTTCTTGGGTATACAAGTAAAACAGCACAGAGACCACCAGAAGGAGCTATTGTAGAAACATAACTGAATATTATCTTAGGCTACTATCATTGAACTGGCTGTTAAGGGCAGGATTGCTGTTGCTAGCTTCCCATAGACTTAAAGCCCAGGAAGTAGAGGCCAGGATATTCTCTGTCAGGCTCCCATCAATGGAACTTGCTCTCACTTGATGTCTGCTAACACCTCAATGTATCTGTCTTTGAGAGCAAATACTGTCTAGCCAAGAGTTATTGATCATGGATGGAGTTAAACAATGTGTGTACAGGGAGAGGGTTGTTCATTGACTGAAAACTAAGAATTTTTTTTGGTTTTACACTTTTATATTTGTGCGTAAATAGGTCTATGATGCACATTACACACAAATATCTAAATATGTTTTTCACTTGCAAATCATTTTATTTCATCTTTTATGTTTTTAGTGTATATCTTACTGTAACATATAGGAAGAGTAACAGATAAACTCTTAGAATTCCTCAGGGCTGGATATCTTTTATAGACAGTAAATTTTAAATAAAGAACACATACAAAATTTCTTCAAAAGGTTGTGCACACCCCATCAATAACAATCAGAGAAATCACCCTCTTTCGACATTTTTACCTATCAGCCAATTTTGCTTTTTTTTTTTCTATTCTAGACTAAGCTTGCAGGTGCCTTCCTATCTCAGACAACCCCATCATCGCTCATATTTTCAAAGAGTACTCACGATGTTGAGTTCTTTTGAAAACGTGGTCGTCACGACTGTGCTGAACTCACAAATCTGACCCTGTGCCATCCAAAGTAAATGAAAAAGAGGGGATTTGTGTCTAATTATTGTTTTACTCTGGGCTCATCCACTTCTTAAATTTGGATGTTCAGGCAGGTGATGTTCCAGAAGGCAAATATTCAAGGTACATCGACTTTTTTTTCCTGAACTATTCACCCTTCCTAGCATGCAATTCAGATCTAAAATTATTTACTCAAAAACAAACAGCTAAAAATATTTTCTGGTGAGCTACATTTTCATGAAGCTGTGGGTTAGAGAAATATTGATGTTTAAACAACAGTAGACTGGAAAATCATTAATAGATGCAGTAGTTTGCGTGAGAGGGAATGGCAACAGTTCAAAAACAGGATTGCTTGTAATGTACGCAGTGAGGAAGAAAGTATCAGTATTATTATTGCCTATCCAATATAGTATCTGATTTGTTCTGTATGAGTAAATATTACTTTATGCAGCTTATTTATTAGTCCTTTATGTGGGGTGTCGTAGGCTGTAATCAATATGTATAGAGGCTACAGATTCAGGTAATCATGGAGACTACTGATTTAAAAATACAGCAGCAACTTACTTATAATCCCCAGATAGCTGCTAACAGTGAATTTCCACTGTGTCCCAGGACTTTGAATGCTAAGAGAACCAACACAATACTCTGAAGCTGAAGAAACTTTATAACAAGATAAGTTATCTACAGAACTGAATATAACTGCTTGGAATAATGACTCATCTTGCTAAAATGATTAAATGTTCCATTAATATTGTGAAGTTTTGGAAATTAGCCTTCCTGAAATATGAATGGCTCACTATCCAGAGTCTTCCACTCTCATTTAGAATCAGTATCAAATGAAAATTGTTTGCTTTTAACTAGTGTTAAACACTGTGGTGAAGGTTTGGGCATTGCGTGTTAGAGGATTTGGGCCTCATTATAGAAGCTGCATTATTCATATTTACAATCTAAGATCAGTTTGTCTCAAACCTGTGAGGGTCCTCCTTCAGAAGTAAGAAACAGAATTGATTGGGTATTTTCCAACAGAAACGGCAGTTTCTGAAAAAACAATTAAGATTTTCTTTGAGGATTTTGCCAAAAGAAGTCAATTTTCTGTTGGGAAAATCAAAATGAAACATTTAGTTTGGGGTTAGTTCAAGGTGAATTGGAATTATGTATTTTGTTGAACTAAGTTGAAAATGTTTTGTTTTAAATAAGCTCAATAAAACATTAAACTGTGTTTCTCTATAAGCATGTTGCCTCATGAAATTTATAATTCAGGTCCCTGTTCTCTTGAATAGGCCAAAATCCATGGAAGACTACATTTTCCACAATATAAGCAAACTTCCCTCTAACCAGACGTGACATGATACAACATGGGATCACGCTAATGTGGGTTGTATCATGGGAGATGTAATCCTGTCAGGAGCCCATGGCACAGGAGAGAATGAGGGCATCAAACTGCCAGACTATAACTCTCATTAGGCAATGTGACACAATAGAAAAATACAGTTTAATATTGAAATGATTCAAAATGAAGCATTCTGGGTTAGTCCAAGAACTGGAAACAAATGATTTTTGAGTTTAGCCATGTCAAAATATTTTTTTTACTCTGAAGTGTTGAATTTTCTGTTAGATTTTTATTTTTGTTAATTTTTTAAAAAAATTCAATGTATTGTTTTGATTTTTGAATGAAAACAAATGTTGAAATAATTTTGCTTTCAAGAAAACAGTTCATTTGCTATGGACTTGAAACAATCAATGCCAACTGCAGTGCTGGAGCCATATAAGATATAAAAATCTGGCTAATTGTGGAACTGGGCTCAAAGTTTCCAAACCATGTTATAATTTCAATGGCTTTAGTTGCTACCATCTTGAAACAGATTTGAATAGGAAGACACCTTAAAAGTGAAAAGAACATGCCTTATTACTAATTACCTAAATCACTCAGTCTCCCAGTTGGAGGATTTACCCCTGTGTTCTTGCTACTATCTTATTTCTTATACATGGTATTTCTCTTCCATAATGTTATGCGCCTACCCATTCAGTGGCTTCTGAATTTGTAACAACAACCTTGCAGCTAGCCCTCAGTGAACTCTATCCCATCTTGCACAGCCCATCTTTCACGTCATCCATGTAATAGCTGTTTCCAACTTTCTATTATAACATAAGAAAAGATACTGAAGAGATAATAAACACTTTATTTGTTGCTGAAAACTGTACAAATGGCTATGTCTACATGCCAAAGATATTTTGAAATAACTATTTTGAATTGATTTCAAAATAATTATTTCAAAAATAGCATTATTTAGAATTTATTATTTTGAAATAGAGTCCAGTGAAGACTCTATTTCAAAAATAAGGTAGGAATTATTATTTCAAAAAACAGTCTTCACTGGACTCTATTTTGCAATAGGGGAAGGCAAGGAAAAGTATAGGGCCCTTATTTCAAAAAAAGCCAATTCCACACCTTCAAATGGCTTTGAAATAATTATTATGGAAGAATTGCTCTTTCAAAATAAAAGCAGGTTTAGGTGTTTTGTAATAACGCGTTTTTTAAAAATAATGAAGTGCTTCAAAATAACAAAATGCCTGCATGGACAGGTAAAAAGTTTTTTCAAAATAAGCCTCCTTATTTTGAAAAAAACTTTTCAGTGAAGACCTACCCAATGAGTGTTTCTGGCTTACCCACCTGCCTCCCAGTACAAGCAATGTGCTTTAGCTGATAAGGCTCACTATATAATGATTCCCCTTGCACTTCATTATGAGCATCTTTGGCCCCTACTCTGAGTTCTGTTAGTCATGACAGCTCCCTTTTTATAAAATCTCCCTTTTAAATACTTAAAAGCTAACTAAATTTAATCTTTTTTACTTAATTGTATCAACTTAGGTTAGCATCAGTAAAGCTAATCTGAATCCTTATAAGTCTAGAACGAATAGAATCTGGATCTAGCAGGGTTTCTTTCACTCTGTCTTAAGGAGATAGTAACAAGCGTATCAGGGTATATCTACACTTACAATTTAGTTTGAATTAAGAAGGCTTAATTCGAACTAAATTAGTGCATGTCCACACTTGCTTTCATTAGTTCGAACTAAGGAGCTCCTTAGTTCAAACTAAGGAAAGTCCAGTTCGAATCTATAAAACTTCCCTTAAGTTTGAATTGATGGTTAATTCAAACTCATTTAGTTTGAATTAACCCAATGCAGCTGTGTTAATTCAATCTAACTATTAGTTCAAATTAGTCACAGCTTGATTTTTCCCTATGCAATAGTGCCCCCTACCTGATTCGAACTTGCAGGTGCAGTGCATGGACATGCTAGTTTGAATTAGGGTTTCTAGTGTGGCCATGTTAATTCGAATTAACTTAATTCTAACTAATAATTATTAGTCCAAATTAATAAGTTCAAATTCAGTTAATTCGAACCAACCTTATAAGTGCAGACATAGCCTCAGAGTCCCATTTTTTCCCCTGTATGCTATCTCAGTGTTTCTCAACCTTTTGCAGGTTGCGACATACTTGGTGGCATGTCTTGATCCTATGGCTATGTCTACACTTCCCAAACTTAGCTCAAATTTGTTAATTTAAACTAATAATTTTGAATGTTGTTCAAACTACATTTAAACTTATTAGTTCAAATTAATAACACAGACTAAGTCAAATTACAGTTAATTAGACTTAACCCACTTTGTTAATTCAAACTAATCGCTCTTAGTTCGAACTAACAAATTGCACTTAAATGTCCACACTCTGTCAAGTTCAAACTAATGATCGAACTAAGGGCTTAGTTCGATCTAAAGAGCAGGATCAAACTAAGCATTTATTAGTTCAAATTGAGTAATTCCTGAATTCAAACTAATGAAAGTCAAGTGTAGATAAGAACTAAGTTAGTTTGAATTAAGCCTCCTTAATTCCAACTAACTTGCAAGTGTAGACATAGTTTATGGAACACACCAGGCTACTCCCCCCAGGCCAAATCCATCCATCTCCCCAGGTCTCCGTGACACACTTACCACTGTGTGGTGACACACTAACGTGTCCCCAAACAGTGGTTGAGAACCACTGATCTAACTGACTACTTGGGACTCAGCAGACAGGTCTGGTATTGCTTGAATTACTGTGATGGATATTGACAGTTTCTCTTTGTTCTATATTTTCATTCATCTCAAATCGTAGAATAGAATCATAGAATCATAGGTTTGGAAGGGACCTCATAGGTCATCTAGTCCAACCCCCAAATCTGTTAATACTCATCAAACCTAACCCTTTCAGTTACTTTGCAGCCATTTCATCTGCACAATAGAGGTCCTCCTTGGTTAAATTAGTCTCCTTCAACAATCTAGCTTGCAGAGTATGATACAATACCACATAGGATGCAGTCTTTAATGAGTGATTCACATAGGGTATGTCCACACAGGGCTTTTATTTTGAAACAACACTGGTTGTTTCGAAATAAAAGTCCCTATGTCCAAACGACGTTTTCCTGTTTCGAAAGGAGGGAGCTCCTCATTTCGAAACAAGAGCCCTCCTTTTGAAACAGCTTAAACCACTTTGCTTTCGAAAGGAGGGTTATTTTGAAACCAGTTGTTTCGAAATAAGCCGTTTGGACATGTTATTTCGAAACAATCCTTGTTTCAAAATAACAAGGACATTCCTCCCAAGGTGCATAGCACCCTGGGGCGAAGGCCCCCCCCCAGCACTCTGGCCAAGGATCAGCACCCTGGCTGGGGTGCTGAGTGAGGTGCAGGGCTTTGGAGGGTGCCCCAGCCAGCTTCCCCCCCGCTTCCCTTTGCTGGGAGCAGGGGGGCACGAGAGCCTCAGTGCCCTTCGCCCCCTACCCCCGGCAAGGGGAAGGGGGGGAAGCTGGCTGGGGCTGCCCCCAAGCCTGGGGTGCCCAACCCTCTGGGCTTCCTCCACCCCCCCCGTGGCTCCTGCCTGGTGCAGGGGGGCGGAGGAAGCCCCCCCGTGCCGGGCAGGATCCAGGGAGGAAGCCCCCGCGCATGGCAGGAGCCATGAGGGGGCAGAGGAAGCCCCCCGCACCGGGCAGAAGCCATGGGGGGGCAGGGGAATCCTGGGGGCGGGGCCTTCGGGTCCAGCACAGGGCCTCCCTCCCCCTCCCCTCTTCTATTTCAAAATAGCATGTCACACTGGACATGCTATTTCAATTCCCTCCTTTTTCCTTATTTCAAAATAGCTTTTTTTTTTGTTATTTTGAAATAAGGTGTTTCGAAATAAGGCTTTATTTCGAAACAGCTTGTTTCAAAACAAGGGCTTGTGTTTGGACATAGCCATAGTTCTCCAAATTCACAATCTTGTACGGCCAATTTTAAATCAGTCATCTGTTGATCTATACTTTTCACATCTGTCTGACTTACAGTGAGAGATCTGTGCCTCTCAAATGTGACATATCTTCATGGTGCACAGTGAGGCTCACACTTATTCTTTAAGACCCTTCTTTGGCTGTCGCCTCATCAGATTGAAGAGTGGTAAGTATTCTTCTTTATCTTCACCTACCACATGAAGAAATACTATTTTCAGTCATTCATCATCTTTGTCTGCGTCATTTGAAGTCCTGTCCAGCTCAAATCCTTTCTTCAATTTTTTCCAGTTTTCTGCTGTATTTCCTTCAAACACAACCTTTCCTCAAGGCTTTAGTTGATCCATTTTTTTCAGGTTTGTTCTACACTTTTCTTACATTTAGTTTTTTCTTCTGACACCATGTAATAGCTGTTGCCAACTTGCTGTTATATACTAAAGAAGGTAAATACTTTGCTTAATTTGTTGTTGAGATCAGCAGAGATAGGTGGCAAGCAATGTGTTTTTGACTGGCAAGACTCAGTACATAGTGTTGTGGGGGGAATTGTCATGAGTAACATTGGTTTCTACACCAGTGTTCCTACTATTATGAACGCTGACTAGTAATGGAGTGAATTTAACTAGCAGTACTAATCTTTATGTAACCGTAGTTCTGATTCATTTTGTCATAAAATAAAAGAAAATCAAGATACTGAGGAGACAGTTGACAAAGACAAAATAGACCTTGAAGGATTTTAAAATGTTCCTACATTAACGGGGTCAGAAAATGCAGAACATGGGACTGAGAAATAGAATCAAGGTTTGAAAGCGACCTTGATATCTGTGAGTAAAAGATAGAAAAATAACACTGTAGGCTCATCCTGGGCCCAATGGATTAATACAGTAGGATCCTTCTGTAACCTGATAGGGTGGGCTCAAATGCATTCACTTGCCCCTCTCCAGCGCCTAACAGAGAAACCTCTGCAGAAAGCAGCTGGAAAGCCAGGATCCAGTCTGTTCAGGATTCACAGCGAAGACTGCTCAGAGTTCCCATCCTACATTAAACTGCTACTCAGCATAAACACAGCAATGAACTTTATTAACTAACTAAACAAACCTTATTCTAAGAAACCATAATAAATTTAAACAAAACAGTAAGAAACCCAAGAGTCCCAAAGTTCAGGTGGAGTCACCCTTATCTCAATTGTAGTCTCTAAGTCCTTGGGGCTTAAATGCAAAACAGAAGCCATCCTCATCATCTAGAGCTGCAGGAATCTTCAGGCAAATGCTATGCAGTCCTTTCTTCCTCCTGTGCAGCCAGCACCACACAATCAGGTCACTGGCCATCCAGTTCTCAGTCCTATTGCAGAAAATTCCCCTGCAAAACTGTCCAAAGCAGGGACAAAACATGTTGCAGTCCACTCTCACTCAGCAAGTTTCACTCAGTCCCTGAGCACATGGACTCTGCAGCTCTCTCTGTTTGCTCCTCTCCAGGCTGCTCCTCTCAGGCTTCTCCCTTGGCATGCAACTCCAGCATAACAATAAAATTTGTGGAGCCTGCTCAATGGGCTACCACACCCTCTTACCTGAAAGTTCTGGTTTCTGGGCTGCAAAATCTGCCTAGCAATGTAACCCAGCCATAAGGGCTCCCTGAAAGAGACTGCACCTTTTTAGGCACATGGGTTACGCTTCCACTTACGTCATTGGTGTCTGGGATCTCAGAGTCCCATTGTGCACAAATGGGCAAATGACAGAGCACAATGGCTAATTCTCTCCTTGCCAAATCACTTAGCAGCTACATTTTCCTGATACATGACAGCTAAAGCTGTCTCAGCTGTGACATAATTAATATTGCTAACCATTTCTGCATGTCACTGCTAACCCAGTAATGTCCTGCCAATAAAGAAATATCACACAAAAAATAAACAAACAAACAAACCCCATCTTTATGGGTGTGATAAGCCCTGGATACTACATGTGGGGAGCCTGAGCTCACAGGAAGGATAGTAATTTCTTCTTCAGATGTGCTTCATGAGCACCAGGAATAAGTCACCTCTAGCAGGGATGATTTAGCAGCCAAAAGAGAGCTCCTTCCAAGTGGTCTTATTTCATGCCATTTAATTTGGTGGTAGAATCTTAACAAGGGGCTCCGGAGGAGATGTCCTCAGAGCACATCACTGTATATAAGTCATTACTTTTTTGATAGATGCTTCCTCAGATCTTCTGGACAAGATAAAGTTCCCTACAGTTACTGTTCAAATCAGAGACCATACTTGAGCTCAAGACACCTGATAGCTATTCTAAAAACACAGTCAGGAAAGGCCTCTTGCTTTGTTGGCTTGGGAGGTGATTTTAATAAAAATTGCCAAGTATTTGAGCTCCCACCGTGACAGGCTTTTTTGTGTTTTTTAGCTATTGAAATAATAGTCTGTTACTGAAATTTGTTTATAGCACAAACCATGTGGAATTCATCTCCTATAGTAGACTATAGTGATATAGCTTCTGCCTGATCTCTTTTATCTTACTCATTTTTCCTTGCTTTTCTTATCTGCATAAATGGTACTACTCATATAGAAGAATAGATATATTTTAGAAAGTCAAGAACTGATTAATTAACATGGTAATCCAGGCTCCCTGAAGCTATAACGTCTGATGCCATAAAGAGAGGCAGGCAAACCACATCCAGCAGGCTGGATCTGGCCTGCAAGTGCCCATCCTCCAGCCTGCCACCAGCTCAGAGCTGCTTCTCCTCCACCCAGCTCTGGAGGAGACTCATGCCATGGCAGAATGAGCCGCTGGCACTTTGCCTCCCTTTCCCAAGTCCAGTGGCGGGACGTGCTGCAGCCAGAGCAATGCCACCATTCCCCTACTCTCACAGCTCTACCTGAGCTGGGAGGGAGGACCAGTGGCAGCTCGTCCTGTGGTCACAGAGCTGTTGCCACTCCATCACCATCCTGGCTCCAACAGAGACGGGAGGGAGAGGCAGCGGCTATTCACAGCAGGGCCAGAGCACTGCTGCCACTTTGCCTCGCTCCCAGCTCCGGCTGAACCTGAAAGGGAGGCTGAATGATGGCAGCACTCTGGCCCTGACATGAGCTGGTGCTGGACCTGTGACGGGGAGGGAGAATGGCAGTGCTGCTCTGGATACTGTGCAAGCCGCTGTTGAAGCCAGGAGGGAGGGGAAGTGGAGCCAAGCTCCACCTCCCTTTCAGGGAGGGAGACTGGCCACTGCCCCTCCAAACCCCGCCACTCCATTTCCTCCCCCCTGGCCCATTATGAGGGGCCCTACATACCACGTGACCCCCTGGCCAAAAATGTTGCCCATCCCTGCCTTAAACAATACAAAAGAGTGGCTGATGTTTTTCTAGAGTCTTATATGGTGTTTGCACAGACATAATGTCCAACCACTTCTAATGGATATGAATATGAGACTTGGGGGATAATAGGCAACAGCAATTGATATATACTTCGAAAATTTGTTATCCCCAGAGACTTTCTTCAGACATTCACTCCTGCTTAGGCCAAGAAGAAACACTGTGATTAAAAAGTAATATCATGTAGGGCACGTCTACACACACAGGTTTATTTCGAAATCGGTCCTTTCGAAAGGACCGATTTTGAAATAAAACCCTTATTTCGAAAGGAGCCCTTTCGAAATAAGGGAAACCGCGGTATCGAAATAGCCGTTATTTCGAAACGGATGTTTCGAAATAACGGCAATGGAACCGCTGTTTCGAACCATTGTTTCGAAACATCCGTTTCGAAATAACGGCTATTTCGGGGGGGGGGGGGTTACTTTTCCGAAACGACGATCCTTATTTCGAAAGGACGAGGTCCGTCCTTTCGAAATAAGGAAACGTCATGTAGACTAAATTTTTTTTATTTTGAAATAACGGGTGTTATTTCGAAATAAAAGGGCCATGTAGATGTGCCCGTATAGTTAACCTGTGGAACTGGTTCCCTTAAATTATTGAGATCAATAGTTTAGGTGGATTTTTTTTAAATTACATTTATATAAATAATATTACATTAAAAAAAGGCTATAGAAGCAATACAAAACATTCTGCTGTGGGGCACAAAGCAATCCTATTATCTGGAAGGCAGTTACTAGCTAACTTGCCTAGGAAGAGCAATTGTTCTCTTGCTTCCCCCTCTGCCTCCCTTCAGAAGCATACACCTATAGCTAGTGCTGGTCAAAAACATATATTTTTATAACAGAACAAATTTTTTAAAATTTCCCTTTAGAAATTTCCCGTAAAATTCAGATTAGTTGTTCTTTCTGTTGTTCAATGTACAGGCAGCAACAATTTTTTTTCAGTTTTAAAGAAACTGATAAAAAGTCAGTCCTAGAAAATCAAACAGTTATCAAAACCCAAAAAATTTTAATCAAAATCAGAACTGAAAGTGAAAACAATTTTTCATAAAAAATTCCAGTGAAAATGTTGCAAATGGCTCTAATGGTGGCCTTCCTTCCCAATCAGAGGCACTGAAGGGAAGAGGGTCATTCTGAGAACAGGGAAGGTGAATTTCCTGAAGGGAGCATGCTCAGTTACATTGACCAAAATCCTCATCTTACTTACACTTGTATGGCTCTATTGATTCCATATAATAATTACTGATCCTGCTAACGCTCAGCATTCTAATCCTCCTAGTTCTAATTAATCTTGGCTCCAATGTCATGTTTCTCATATAAAAATCAAAAGATAGCAGGTTTATAACAGATTGAAGGGATTATTTTTTAACATAAGACTTATTTGTAAACCTTTCTGCAAGATGAAATTTAAGTAAATAGCTTAGTGCATTTCCAGAAAAGATTAAAGACTTTCTGTACACATGAATAAAAATAGAATCAGCAGTTAAAATTGCAAGGAGGAAGCTACATGGTCCACAAATCATCATGCTTTAGGGCAATAAACTATTTCAGCAGCTAGAGTTTGAAAGAAATCCTACCCCTGCTTCCCAATGTCATAGATTAAATTAAACTAGATGAATGACAAAGGAGATTGCACTTTTCTCTGAAGCTCCTGGCATTGGCCTAAAACGAAACTAGAGTACTGGAGGAGATGGACCATTGCTCTGTTGTAATACAGACGTTCCATTGGTAGCTAGCCTAAGAGAAACACTTAATTTAAAATGCAAGTGAGTTAATGTTCTTATTTGGGATAAAAGGAATAAACCAGTAAAAGAAATAAGATAGTAAGAATTTAACTGCCAATTACAAGGAGTGCTGAATCTCAGGGGACCTGATGACCTTATAAAGAGGAACTGTAAATATTTGGTCTCAAAAATGAGACTTTAATTCAGCAAACAGAATCATGAAAGGGGCTAATCTTAAAATATAAATGTTCTATTGTGAATCCCAAAAGGCCTAGTCCCACAGTTTTTCCTCGGGCAAAACTCCCACTGCGCTTCTTAAGCTAAACTGTAACTATAAGCAGAGTTGGATGTAGGAAGGCATCCCCCATAAACCCTGGAAGCCTGGTCTTTGGTATATATCCTGTCATCCTGGCACACAGAGCTGCCTTTGTTCCTGTCTCTCTTTACCCACCTACTGCAACACAACATTCAGCTTGTATTAAACCCCATAGTTGAATATGGGGTGGGGAAAGATTTCTTATGTCCCTTCCCCACCCTCTGCACATATCCAGTGACAGTCTAGTTCAAGACTGCAGGGTTAGCTTGATTAAGGTGAGATTCTGTCTGAAATATAAGCAAGGAGTCCTGTGGCACTTAAAGAATAACAAATTTATTTATCACATGAATTCTCCTGTGAAAGCTCATGTGATAAATAAATTTGTTAGTCTTTATGTGCATGTCCATACATATCTTCTAAATCAAAATAACACTGCTTATTTCGAATTAAAAAAGATTAGGTCCACATGATGTTTTCCATCATTTCGAAACAAGAGACATTATTTCAAAATAGCTTAAACCTACTTTAATTTGAATCGTCTGTTATTTCAAATGGTTATTTCAAAATAACACCTTTCTGACATGTTATTTCAAAATAACCATTATTTCAAAATAACACTTTTGCCCTTCTCCTTCCCAGGGCGCCTTTCTTTTTGTATATTTTGGGTGGGGGCATAGCTCACTGAGGGGGCCATGCTGCCACACCTCCCATGGTGCCCCTCTCCTGATTCAAAATAGCAAGTCCTGCATCTGGACTTGCTATTTCAAATTGAGGTTTTTGGTTATTTTGATTTAAGTTAAGTCAAATTAAGGACTTTATTTCAAATTAACTTATTTTGATTTCATTTAAATTGAAATAAGTGTGTATGTGTGGACATAGCCTATGTGCCACAGGACTCCTTGCTTATTTTGGTGAACTAGGCTAATACAGCTACCACTTTGGAACTTGTGTGAAGTATGAGTGACTGTTTGTAATACTATTAATAGCAAGATGAGGAAATTTCAGAGAAGCCTGCAAGATATGTCATGTACGGTATCACTGGAAAAGTTAGAATTTGCTAGGTATGATAACATTGTTTATATGTTTGTATCCTTTTTGTATTGTGAGTTATCAATACGTGTGATCTATTTGACAATTCCAGAGAGGATGCTGTGTTAATCTAGTTCAGCAAAACAAATCTATTTTTGCATTTAAACTGGTGCTGTGCTACAGGGTGACAGTCCCAAAAAATCAGTACTGTCCAGTCTGTTGAGGACTCTTCAAGGGCAATCAGCTATACAATGGCCCAGCAAGAGAAGTTAGGAACTATGCCTATAAATCATCAGGACCTATAGGGACATGCCTGAGGACAATGACTCCAAGAGATTTCACTGCCCATTCACTGTGAGCTTCTGTTTGAAACAGAATGTACAAGTCACATGGCAGAGAACAGAAAAAGCAGCTGCACCATCTCCATTTTGTCTTCATTCCTGCTTCTTACTTCTGGATCAATTTCTCTACAGCTGAAGCTTTGAAACAAAGAACCGTCTGACCTATCCAGCCACTGAAGGTACACCATAAATCATAGAAAATTAGGGTTGAAAGCGACCTCAGGAGATCATCTAATATCCAACCCCTGCTCAAAGCAGAACTAATCACACTTATGTCATCCCTGCCAGGGGTTTATCAAGCCAGGCCTTAAAAATCTCTAAGGATGGAGATAGGTAACCTAGATAACTCATTCCTAGGTAAACTAACCACATTCCTAGTGAAAAAGTTTTTCCTAGTATTCAACCTTGCCCTCCCACATTGCATTTTGAGACCACTGTTCTTAATTCTGTCATCTGCCACCAGTAAGAACAACCTAGCTCCATCCTCTTTGGAACACTCTTTCCGGTGGTTGAGGGCTGCTATCAAATTCCCCCTCACTCTTCTCTTCTTCAAAGTAAATAAGCTCAGTTCCCTCGACCTTTCCTTATAAGTCATGTGCCCCTCCCACTAATAGTTTTCACGGTCATTCATTGAACTCTTTCCAATTTGCCTACTTCCTCTCTAAAGCAGGAGGGCTCAAAACTGGATACAAGACTTCAACTGTAGCCTCACAGGTGCTGAATAGAGGGGAATAATCACTTCCCTCAATCTTCTGGCAATGCTCCTGCCAGTGCAGCCCAATATGCCATTAGCCTTGTTAACAATAAGAGTCTTGGTTGACTCATCTCCATCTTCTTGTCCCCTTAACCCTTAGGTCCTTTCCTACAGAACTGCTGCTTAGCCGATTCAGTCCCCAGCCTGTAGCAGTACATGGGATTCTTCTCTCCTAAGTGTAGGATTCTGCACTGGTCCTTGCTGAACCTTATCTGATTCCTTTTGGCCCATCCTCCAATTTGTCTAGGTCACTTCGAATCTTATCCCTGACCTCCAATGTATCTATCACGCCACCCAGTTTAGCATCTTCCAAGAACTTACTGAAGGTTCAATCCATCCCATCACTTAGGTCATTAAGAGAAATGGTACAAGCCAGCAAACCCAACAATTCTGTTAAGAACTTGACATATGAACTTTGAAGTCTTGTGTATGTATCTGATTGCTTTTGATCATTGATCATCTCTCTTTTTATTTGTTTCTCTTTTTTTAAATCATAAACCTTTTGTTTTAGATACTGAAGGATTGACTGGCAGTGTGGTATTTCTGGGTAAGATCCAAACCTATATTAATCTGGTGATATGACTGACCCTTTGATGATCAGAAAAATGTTTTTATGCAGTGAACGGAGTTTTAAATAGCTTCCTGCTTTACTGAGCCTAGTTGTTGATTGGGAGCCAGAGAATGAAAGTAATAAAGGGGGCATGTATTTCTTTTCGAGCATCTTGTGCAGACAATCAGAAGCACTGTTTGTGACTGGATGGCAAATATAACTTCAGTGTTAGCCATCAGTTTTGAGGGAATCTGGTCTTCTTTTCCTAGACTGCCCTGACCATGACATTTTCAGATAGGCTACTAGGCAACATATGGGCCACATAAGAACTAAGTACTGTAGGATTTGACCCAAAAATTTCAGTGCTTAAAGTAACTTTCCAAAAAGGGTTACTAAACAAATTGAAAGTCTTGCATCAGATACCTGGCTATATGCCTGGAATAATACAGTGGGGAAAATAATAAATAAATAAATAAATAAATAAATAAAACACTTTATTTTCAGGTGTCATTGCTCCAATCTATTTAAATTCTCTGACCTTCAAGGACTCAAGTTAGTTCTAGCTTTTAGTTTATAGATTTTGTGTTTGGTATTCAAGGTTAACTTCTTGCCTGATTAGACATGAGCAAATGCTAGCAGCTGCAAGTACCATTGTGGAAATGAAATACTGTACAATGTTTGGTCAGAAATGTCAAGCACTGGTAGTTAACTAAAAAGAAATCAATTTGTCTTCTATTAGCAGCTCAAAAGTAAATTAAATAGTCTTTTCTTTTTATGAAGCAAAATATAAAGATGTCATAATCTGGAATATATACAATAACTGGAAGATAATTGCCTTCATTTTATGCAGTGATTGGTTTTCTCTCTTTAACTCATTACCAGGATTATCACAGGATCAACAAATGGAATTTCAAGAAGTTAGAAAAAATATTTATATGCTAAAAGAATTCTTAGCCATGTGAATTATCTTGGTAATTAAGTATAAATTTGTTTAAAAAATTAACTAAAATAGGCCACTATATAACCGCATCTATTCTGATCCCTCAGACAGAGACAGACATCTTGAGGATCTCTATCAAGCATTCTTGAAACTACAGTACCCACCTGGGGAAGTAAGAAAACAAATTGACAGAGCTAGACGGGTTCCCCTGTTACCCCAGAAAATCAATTCCCAGACCATCCAGCAGTCTGGGTCTTAATTTCCAGCACTCTAGGGCAACGAGGGTGGGACCATTCCTCGCCTAAACAGACAAATACCCCTTAACTGGACAAATGTCCTGAGTGGAGAATACGGATACAGCCCGCTGATCAAGCACAGACCAGAAGCAACAAAAGACTTAGAGCCAAGGGTTCTTCAGAAACAAACATAAGGTTTATTACAATGCCTCTTCTGAGGCTTGACAAAGAGTTCCTACTCATTTCACATATAGCTTAACAGTAACATAACACATTAAAACTGTTCTGTACAAATAATACATTAAACAACACTTACATTTACAAAAGGCATTCAACAAGTGGGGATCAATCACTTTCAGAATGGAGAGATCTCAGATCTTAACCTTACTCCTTTAAAACCTGGTATGGATTCCTTAGCTTAAACTTTTCCTGTCAGTTTGCTTATGACCACAAATTACTTTGTAAGGATTGGGCCCCTTATCAGCAGTAAAACAGTTTGTTGGTCTTTATAGCTTTTATTACTGTCCTCCCTTCCCTGGGACGCTTTTCTTACCACAAATTTCAGAGGAATAGGTCTCTGGAATGGACGGTCTTCAACATCCTCCCGCTCATTGGCTGCCATCCTCAGCTCTGCTATGGTCTCCATGGCGACTGGAATGACGGTGGCTTGGAAGTTTCTCGAGAGCTTGCAGGTGCAGCTGCTGGCTTGTGACACCTGCAGGAGTTCTGAGAGTGCTGGAGCTTCAAAGCCTTGAGCCTTTAGTGATATCATTGCTCACAGACTTAACCACAGGACTTAGTTATCTGTCTGTCTGGAGTGCGTGCAAGTATGAATATTCGAGTTCGCCTTTCTGAGACTAAGTCCAAAGACCCAGCTCAGAGACTAAGTCCTGAATCACCGCTCAGAGACTTAGTCCACTTCCACCAGAGATGTTGTTATTCTCTCTGGGGATGAGTGAGAGTGTGACTCCTAGTGCAGCGGGAACATAGCCGGAGGCCAGTGGAACCCAATAAGGAGTGGGAGAGATCTCCGAAGCTCTGCTGCTGTGCAGCTTCTTTTATACACTATCATCACTTTCATCTCCTCTTGACCACTCACAAAAGATGTGATTTCATCCTCACCCAATCCCAAAGAGAGTGATTTCACCTAGCACCTGCACGGTGCGTGATAGAGATCAAAGGGTTTTAGGGGTCCTTGGACAGTGGGAGGAGACCTCAGAATACTTGATGGGAGGGGGAATGAGGGAGTTCAAAAATTTAAAATCTTCCTCCATCTTGACCCACTTTTCCTTAAAGAGATATATCTGTTGGGTCTGTTCCCCTATGGTCCATCAGATTTCACTTGCTGAATATATTTTGAATATTAACTTTGTTTTAAACACTTGTAAATGATAACTTCTGGATACTTGACCACTAATTATTACATACTATACTATTTCTAATTTCATCTTGACACAAAGTTTCGAACTAGATTGCATTACACTATTTTTCTACTCATACATGTCTTCATCCAATCAAGATTTGCTGTGATACTAAAGAGATAGCAAAAATCTCAGGCTACACCCCAAAGTCATCTACTCCAGGAAAGGCCCAAGAAAGAAAGCAACAGAACACCACTAGTCACCACATACAACCCCCAAGTCAGACCTCTGCAACAGATCATTAAGGACCTACAGCCTATTCTGAAAGATGATCCCTCTCTCTCTCAAGCCTTGGGAGACAGACCTCTCCTCTCCTACAGGCAACCACCCAATCTTACAAAGATACTCACCAGCAACTACAGATCTAACAACAGAAGCATTGAAGCAGGCACGCACCCCTGCAACAAACCATGCTGCCAAGTCTGCCCACATATCTACACAACAGACACCATCATAGCTCCTAATCAAGCCTGCTACTCCATCAAAGGCTCATTTACCTGCTCATCTACTAATGTGGTCTATGCCATCATGTGCAAGAAATGCCCCAACACCTTATATATTGGACAAACAGGACGATCACTGAGTAAAAGAATAAATGAAAACAGAACTGATATCAGAAATCACAGAACAAAGAAACCAGTTGCTGAGCACTTCCATCTTTCTAATCACTCGATGAATGATTTGTTAATGACTGATGTCAGAGATGTGGCTGGGACATCAAGACTTCAAAGAGAAACAGCTGAACTCGAATTAATATGCAAGCTAAATTCTGTGAAAGCAGAACTGAATCGAGACTATGGGTTCTTTTCCCATTACAAAAGGTAATTTGACTTCAGCCTTCCCATGGTTTGAACCTAACAACTGCTCTGATTTGCTGTTACTGTATGACTTGATCCTATGTTTTACACCCCCTTGAATTTATTTTCATTCCATTCTGTAAGTTCACCCATCTTTGAAGTATCTGAGGAAGTGGGATTTTCTCCCACAAAAGCTCATGCAAAAAATAAATCTGTTAGTCTTAAAGTGCCACACGTCTCCTTGTTTATTTCACTATACATTATCAATGTACTATTAGTAGCATATTGTACACTTCTTCTGCCTTTTTGGAAATAATTTTCTGGAGTATATTTCTTATGTAGGAGTATTCCTGCAAAGATATATAGGGCAAGATCCTCAGCTGGTGTCAATTGGTGTAGCTTTATTGATTTCAACAGAGTTATGTCAACTTTCACCAGATGACCAGGTCCATAGCTGCCAAAGAGCTACATTAATATAGCCACATAATTCCCAGTGGGTTTTACTTGATTTAACAGTCCACCTTTTTCTAAATGCTTCAGTTACAGATGTTAAGCCACCGGTATAGCATAAAAACTGAAATTGCCACAAAACGGAGAACAGAATTGCCTCCAACTTTTATGAATGCTACATTTAAATCCTGGTTTTCAGAGGTTTACTGAGCTCTCATTGGCTACATCTACACTACAAAAGCTAAGTTGACTTTATTAAGTCTACTTAGTGAGGCCCCATTGCATTAAGTTGACTTGATACAGTCAACTTAAATGGCCCACTGCACAACATCGACTTTATAAAGTCGACTTTAATGGCCACATTGGGTTAAATCAACTTTATAAAGTCTACTTAAGCCTTAAAGTTGACTTTAAGGCCAGGAGTCGTTAAGTCAACTTAAGGAAGCTCTTAAGTCAACTTAATGAACTCCAAATGTGTCCAGGGCTTTGCTTAAGCCAGGGATCTCAAACTCAAATCACCATGAGGGCTATCTGAGGACTAGTAGAGGGCCGCATGAGGACTGGTACGCTAGCCCAAGGGCTGCACCACTGAAACTTTTCCATACAACAATATTGCAAATGTCAGTAACAGTAGTGTTGTTCTGGGCTGCAGGAAATAGCTTCAGGGGCCACATGTGGCCCCCAGGCCACATGTTTGAGACCCCTGGCTTAAGTCAATTTAAGCCTCCTTAAGTCAACTTAAGCTCATAGTGTAGACATACCCATTGATTCCCCCTGTTGTGAGTCAGTCTCTGAAAATCAGGCTCTAAGTGTTTCAAATTGAGCTCTCCAAAATAAAGAAGTAAATAAATGAAAAAGTGGGCACAAAAATTAGAAGTCACATTTCAATATATTGGTCTAAAATGTTTTATAATTATGTGATGCATCCTGATATCTCTGGGTAAGTGAAACAGAAGCAGATAACCCAGGAAGCCTAGATCTGACTGAAACAACTTTCCCTCTATCTTAGTATCTCTGTCTAGTGCCAACTACAGCCTCACCCTAACACATCCAGCATCCAAAAACCAAGGGAAGTCCAGCACAAAGAGCAGTTCTAGACCCCCACAGTGTGGTGAGGTAATCAGTTAATGTATCTGCTCTCAGTGTTAGCCAGGAGACCTGGGCTTTTACTGAAGGGAGACCACACTGTGCCTTTGAAGAGGATGGGCCAGGGTCTGCTGGGGCCCCACAGCCACGGAAACTTGAAAACAAGGACTTTGAGAAGAGCCACTAGGGTGCAACCAATCCCAGTCCCAACATGAGTGTTTCCTTGAAGCAAGACTCTTTCTCTTTGTTTTTTAGTGTACAAATACTATTGATTTCATGACCTTTGGTTTTAAGAGACATGAATGAAATCTGAAATCAAAGGAGACACTTTTAAGTAACCTTGGTGGAACAAGTGGCTACGTGTCAGCCTAGAGTAAACATGAAAAAGGATGTACACATTGGCTGCCTTGTTTAATGTATATTTCAAGAGCAGACTTGAAAGTAGTGCCTGAAGAGGTTCAGATAGATCACTGGAAGCATGTTTTCAGGTACATAGAATCATACAATCATAGGGTTGGAAGGGACCCCACGAGGTCATCTAGTCCAACCCCCTGCCAAAAAAAGCAGGACCACTCCCATTAGATCATCCCAGTCAGTGTTTTGTCCAGCTGGGACTTGAACACCTCCAGAGATGGAGATTCCACCACCTCCCTAGGCAACTTATTCCAATGCTTCACCACTCGCCTAGTAAGGAAGTTTTTCCTAATATCCAGCCTGGACCGCCCCAGCTGTAACTTGAAGCCATTGCTTCTCATTCTGCCCTCTGTTACTACCGAGAACAGTCGAGCTCCCTCCTCCTTGGAGCAACCCTTCAAGTAGTTGAAGGTTGCTATCAAATCCCCCCTCAGTCTTCTCTTCTGCAGGCTAAATAAGCCTAGTTCCTTCAGTCTTTCTTCATAGGGCTTGTGCTCCAGCCCTTTGATCATTTTGGTTGCCCTCCTCTGGACTCTCTCTAATTTGTCCATGTCCTTTTTGTAGTGGGGAGCCCAAAACTGGACACAGTATTCCAGATGTGGCCTCACTAGTGCAGAATAGAGGGGAATGATCACATCCCTCGATCTGCTGGTAACACTTCTTCTGATGCAGCCCAGTATGCCATTGGCCTTTTTGGCAGCAAGAGCACACTGCTGACTCATATCCAGCTTCCCATCCACCATGACTCCCAGGTCCTTTTCTCCAGTGCTGCTATTTAGCTGATCACTCCCCAGCCTGTAGCAGTGCATGGGGTTTTTTCGTCCCAAGTGCAGGATTTTACACTTATCCTTGTTGAACCTCATGAGATTCCTCTTGGCCCACTGCTCCA
>ML681998.1:31692441-31722517 GCA_007922195.1 Podocnemis expansa | reverse complement strand
CCCACCTTCTGCACTCAGAGTGCCAGAGTGGGGAAAAAGCCTTGACAGGGGAGACCAACTGTGGTTGTTCCTTCGGTCACAGCCAGGGTCAACACTGCACTGAGAATACCAAGCTCCTGAGTCTTTTGAAAAAGTCTACTGCTTTGGCTAGAGGATACCATCAAAACAAACCCCTCTGCTGCCTCAGATTGCCTTGAGGACTTCCTCAATGACATGATAAAGAGATCGTTCCGGTAAGTCTCCTTGTGGGACACATATAACCCTGAGAAGTTACACGTACTCAGCTGTGAGTGTGATACATGGATTACTCCTATTTGTCTATGGTGGGAAAGGTTTTCCTGAGCTTGTTCTGGCCTATATAATCTGAACAAATCTGCTGCACTAGGAGCCATTGGGCCTGGTTAGATGGGGCCATGGGGCTGATGCAGAGGGCATCACACTGGACAAACTCTAACTTTGTGCTTAACTGGCAAGTGCTCAGCAATTGCTTTAACTGCTCTTTGTGCAGCCACATTGCTGCCCACATGTGCCCCATTGAGCCTGTCTTCACAAGATGAGTCACAGAAGCTCTAGCAGAGGCTGCTTCTGCACCCAGAGAAACTGACTGTACACCCGCAGGGCTGCAAAGATGTGCAGGGGGGCCCCTCTGTGCTCTCTCGGGGAGATGTGTACAATATTGTGTCTGTATTCCCCAATCTTCCCTGTGGTGAGATCCCTGCCACTCCTCCCCAGAACATTTCCCACCATCCTCTGGCCTGGATTTCCTGTCTTTATCATCCTCCTGCCCCTCTGCCCATTTCTCCCCTCTTTTCTTTCCATCTCTCTAGCCCGGCAGCCCTACCTTTCCTCTGCTGCTGACATTACAATGTGATTCTAATATTGTAACATTATTGTATTATTTATTGTATTTTTTAGTGATGTCAGTAAAGAGTTCATCATGTCAGTAGAAAAAATCAAATTCAGATCCTTGTGTCAGTTAAAACTAAAACGCAAGGCTGGCTGACCTGTTGGTGGGTGGCAGGAGACAAAGCGCCATCTGACATCCTTTGCTCTCCTCCCCATCCCTTGTTTATCCATTAAAAGCAGAACAGATACAGCAGTGTTTTTAGATGCACCACAATGGTCACTGAGGGCATTTGGCCTTTTCAAAATGCATTTCAGGCATGTGAATCAGACTGGTGTCCCCCCCAAAAAAGGCCACTGGAACCTAAACATTACATTTCTAGTGTGCTGTTTCCCAATCCTGCTGTCAGCTGAGGAACTCCCTTGGCTGAAAGTGCAGATTTTATGACCTTATAATAAATCCTGCAAATTAAGAAGACTAAGATGAGTAGGCTGTGGAAGTGCTATAGTGACATTATCTTTGAAAATTCTTGGTTATTGAGGGATCCCAGATGACTGGAAAGACAAACATAGTGCCCATCTTCAAAAAAGAGAAGAAGAAGGAACTAGAGGCAGCCTCACCTCAGGACCAGAAAAAATTCATGCAGCAGGCCTCAAGAAATCTATTTTCAGGCACTTTGAAGAGAGAAAAGTGATCGATGACAGTCAGTATGGATTCACCAAGAGCATGTCATGCCTAACCAACCTGATTGCCATCTATGATGAGGTAAGCAGCTCTGCAGATGTGGCGAAAACAGTGGAGATAATATACCTTGACTTTAGCAAAGCATTTGACACAGTGTCCTACAGTATTCTTGTTAACAAGTTAAAGAAATATGGGTTGAAAAAATGAACTATAAAATGGATAAAAAGCTGGTTAGATCATCAGGCTCAACGTGTAGTGTTTAACAGCTAAATGTCTATTCAGCAGCTGGTAAAAAAAGTGGAGTTTCCCAGAGGTCAGTGCTGGGGACAGTTTTGTTCAACATCTTCATTAATGATCTGAAAGATGGGATGGATTGCACCCTTTGCAAGTTCATGGATGATACTAATCTAGGGGAAGTGATAGATACCCTGCAGGGTACAGATAGGATATAGAATGACCTGCATACATTGGAGGATTGGGCCAAAAAAAGTCTGAGATTCAGCAAGGACAAGTTCAGAAACACTTAGGACAGAAGAATCCCAAGACTTACAACACCAGATGTTTCAGAGGGAATTAATAGAACAGGGTAATTATCTATTGATCCATCCCCTGTCCTCCAGTTCCACCTTCTGGAAGTCAGAGGTTTATGGACACCCAGAGCATGGTGGTGTGTTCCTGACCATCTCAGCTAATAGCTATTGATGGACCCATCCTCCACGAACTTACCTAATTTTTCTTTGAATCCGGTTATCTCTTTGGCCTTCACAACATCCCTGGCAACAAGTTCCACCCAGCTGATTATGTATTATGTGGAAAAGTATTTCCACATTAATTTTAAATCTGCTTCATATTTATTTCATCAGATTATCTCTGGTTCTTTTATTACATGATGAAGTAAATAATGTTCACTTACCCCACACTATTAATTATTTTATAGACCTCTGTTGTATCCTCCTCCACCTTAGTTACCTCTTTTCACTCAACAGTCCCAGTCTTTTTAATCTGTTCTTATATAGAAGTTGTTCCATACCTCTAATTGTTGCTAAAACAAGCCAGGAGTCCTGCGAAACTTAAAGACTAACAAATTTATTTATCCCATGAGCTTTTGTGGGAGAAAATCCCACTTTATCAGACACTTTGAAGATGGTGGAACTTACAGAATGGGAGGAAAATAAATGCAGGGAAGTGTAAGTCATGGGATCAGGTCATCCTGTAAGAGTAAGTTGAAGCAGTTTTTAAGATTGAAACACTGGGAAACAGCACATAGGCTATGTCTACATCTAAAATCTTAGTTTGGACTTGGTTAGTCCAAACTAAGTAGTTCAAAATTACTTTGAACTTAGTGTGTTTTTTAGTTCGAATTAACTTTTAGTTTGAACTAGCCACGCTTTAATTTTAGTTTAAACTAACTTTTTAGTTTGAACTAAAATACTGTGATTAGTTTGAGCTAAAAGTTAGTTTGAACAAAAAAACTGCACTTAGCACAAACTAACTGATCGTTCAAACTTATTTAGTTCAAACTAGCATGTCTACATTGTGCTAGTTCAAAGTACATATGCAAAGTAGTTTGAACTAAGCAGTTAGTTCGAACTAACCAGCCGAACTAACCAGTTTGAGCTAAGCTTTGCTTAGTTTGAACTAAATTTTTTTTTGTTCGAACTAGGCAAATGCTAGTGTAAACAGGGTTCAAATTAGTTTGAATTAAGTCTTCTTAATTCAAACTAATTTGCTAGTGTAGACATAGCCATAGAGGAGGGTGAGGTCAAATCACCTCTTGTAATGGGAGAAGAATCCATAGTCACGATTTAATCCTGCTTTCGCACAACTGAATCTGCATATCAGTTCCAGTTCTGCTGTTTCTCTCTTTGAAGTCTTGATGTCCTACTGATTCTTCTCCCACTACAACAGGTGATTTGACCTCATCTGCCTTTATTTGCTGTTTCCTAGGCTGTGTTCACACACAGGGGGTTATTTCGTTATGGTTGTTTCAAAACAACTTGTATCGAAATAGCACCTTATTTCGAAATAACTTAATTCGAATTAACAGTTTGTTAATTCAAATTAAGGAAAGAAGCTCAAAGTGAAATAGCAGGTTCAGGCAACAGTTATTTTGAAACAAGTCACTGTTGTTTCGAAACAACATGTTCGCACGGCGTTGTTTCGAAACAATCATTTTGAAACAACATTGTTTTGTCCCCACATGGGGTTTAACTTGTTTCGAAACAACGGCGTTGTTTCGAAACAACGGGACCCATTGTTTCAAAACAACCATGCGTCGTGTGAACAGCCTAAATCTTATTTCGAAACAACCTCTGTTTTGAAATGAGGGCTGTGTGAACACAGCCCTAGTGTTTGAATCTTAACAACTGCTTTGATTTGCTGTTACAGTATGACTTAATTCCATGACTTACACTTCCCTGCATTTATTTTCCTCCCATTCTGTAAGTTCCCCCATCTTCAAAGCATCTGATGAAGTAGAATTTTCTCCCATGAAAGCTCATGCAATAAATAAATTTGTTAGTCTTTAAGTTTCACAGGACTCCTTGCTTGTTTTTCTGAACTAAACTAATGTGGCTACCCTTCTGAATCTAATCATTGCTGTTGCCTTTTCTTGTACCTTTTCCATTTCTAACATAGGTTTTTTGAGATGAGACAACAAGAACTGGATGCAGTACTCCAGATGCCATGAATCTATATGGTGGCTTTATGATATTTTCTGTCTTATTATTTATTCCTTTCCCAAGGGTTCTAGCATTCTATTTCCTTTTTTGACTGCCATTTCACATTGAGCAGTTGTTTTCAGAGGACTTTCCATGATGACTACAAGCTCTCTTTCTTGAATGGTAACACCTAGTATAGAACCCATTATTTTGTATGTATAGTTGGGATTATATTTTCCAACATGCATTACTTGCCATTTATCAATGATGAATTTCATCTGCCATTTCAGACTCAACTATGTTTAAGTAATTTTGTATCTTTAGCAAACTTTGCTACTTCCTCGCAGACTCCTTTTTCAAGATCATGTATAAATAAGTGACTTAACACTTGTCCTCATACAGATCATTTAGGGTCCCTTCTATTTGTTTCTGTCCATTGTGAAAACTATTTACCCCTTTTCCAGGAGTGCCGCTGGTGCCGGGCACACGGGGTCCATGCCCCGAATCCTAGCACCATTGCCCCTGGTCTGGCAGGGCCCCGCCTCTCCCAGTCTCTGGCCCAATCGGGCCAGAGAGCTGGGGCCCAGCTGCCCACAGCTGCTGCAGCCACTCCCAGCCCCGTCCACGGCCAGGGATCCGGGCACAGCTGCCTGCAGCAGCCGCTGCCACTCCTGACCCCGTCTCTGGCCAGGGGCATGGCTTGTGGCCAGGGGCCGTGGCATCTGGGTAGGGGGTGGTGCCTGGGCCCGTGCCCCAGGTCCTTTCCTGGGGCAGCAATGCTCCTGCCCTTTTCCCTATCTTTTAACCAGTTGCTGTTCTATGAGGGAAACTTCCCTCCTAAGCCATAACTGCTTTCTAAGTCTTTCAAAAGCCTTGGTCAAAAGCTTTCTGAAAGTTCAAGTACATTACTGTAAATGAATCACCCTTGTCCACATTTGTTGATACCCTCAAAAAATTCAAATATTATGGTGAGGCATGAGTTCCAGTTGCAAAAGCTGTGTTGACTCTTACCCAATGCTTCATCTATGAATCGAATAATTCTGGTCTTTATCATAGTTTCAAACAGTTTGTCTGATACTGAAATTAGATTTCCTGGACTTTAATTGCCAGGATCACCTCGGGCACCATTTTTTAAAATATTGGCATCATATTAGCTATCCTCTAGTCATCTGAAACAGAGGCTTTTTAAGCAATAATTAATAGTTCTCTAATATCATATTTGAGTACCATCAGATCTCTTTGACGAATACATCTGATGCTGATGATTTATTACTGTAGCAATTTGTTTCAAAACCTATTCTATTTACACCTCAATCTAAGATGGTTCCTCAAATTCATGCCCTAAAAAGGATGGCTCAGGTGTGGGAATCTCCCTCACATCCTCTACAGTGAAGACTGATACAAAGAATTCCTTTAGCTTCTTTGCAATGGCCTAGTCTGTCTGGAGTGCTTCTTTAGCATCTGGATTGTCTGGTGGCCCCAGTGCTTGTATGACAGTTTTCCTCCCTATGTACCCCATTTTTTTCTGTTAAATTTTGTGTTCTTTGCTAGTTGTTCATCACTTTCTTTTTGGCCTTCTTTATTATATTTTTATACAACCTCTTTCCATCTTCAGAGCTCTCCTGGCTATTATTTTCTTCATTACCTCTCTCCCATTCCAAGTGCTGTCTCTCCAGTTCCCATAACAGTGTCCTACCATTTGCATTTGCTCTCTTCCTCATCTCCCATTCCTGTGATGTTTCTCTGTAGTCTCCCCATACCCTTCCTGTTATTTTCCATTCCCTAATGCTGTTCCATGTAACTTTGCTTTCCTCAACAGTATTTGATGTCCAGTTTTGCAAGGATGCCTTTTTGCCTCTAACTACCTCTTTTCATTTTGCTCTTTAGGTATGGTGGATTTTCTTCCCTCTTACTGTTTTTTTTTTCAATTTGGCGTATACAATTTGTTTGAGTAAGAGTATTATGATGTTATAAATAGTTTCCATGCAGCTTGCTGACATTTCACTTTTGTTACTGTTCTTTTTAATTTCTAAATAACAAGCTTCCTCATTTTTCTGTAGTTCTCCATTTAAAGTTAAATGCTACTATGGTAGCCTTCTTTGGTATTTTCCCTCTACACGGAAGTTAAATTACATTATGGTTGGTATTACTAAGCAGTTCAGGTATATTAACCTCTTGGACCAGATCCCATGCTCCACGTAAGACTAAATCAAAAATTGTTTCTTCCCTTGTGGGTTCAAGAATTAGCTGCTACAAGAAGCAGTCATTAATGGTGTCTAGAAAGCTCATTTGCATCTTTTCCTAAGTTGACACTTGCCTAGTCAATGTGGGGACAGTTGAACCCCCTCCCCATTATTTTTGTTGTTTTTCCTTTTATATCCTCTCATATCTCCCAGAACATTTCACAAACACTGTCACTATCCTGGTTGGTTGGTTGGTCGATACAATATTCCTACAGCTATACTCTTATTATTCAATCATGGAATTTCTGTCTATAGAGTATCTATGGTGCAGTTTGATTATTTAAAACCTTTACTATATTTGACGCTATGCTTTTTTCCACGTACAGTGACACACCCTCATTCCTTCCCCCTGCACAAGTGCAAACTACTTTACCATCCCTATTCATTTTGTATCTGGTATTACTGGGTCCCTCTGATTATTATCATTCCACCAAGTTTCAGTCATGCCTATTGTATCAATATCTGTAGTTAATACCAGACACTACAGTTTACTCAGCTTAGTATTTTGACTTCTTTCTCTTGCAGGAGTGTTTATTCATTCTTTGAGTTTTCTGTGCTTATTGGTCTAGGCTTAGAGAATGTTAGGTGTATTGGCTCTCATGATCCATCATCAGACTCCCCTGGGAAACTCCCATTTTCTGCTTCCTTTCTCTAGCTTTGAGGGCTGCTTATGCCAGACACTGGGCTTTGCCAAAATGGCGCTGGTACATGCAGAGCAGCTGGCTTACTTATCCTCTCCCATAGAGGGCACAAAGTTGCTCTGTGCAGTGGGCCAGACTCTGAGCATTTATTGTTAAGGTAAAGGCAGAGAAGGGGTTACTCACAGCTCCCAGGAGGTGGATATAAAAAAACAAGGGTCCATCTTTGGTCTCTGCCTCATTTCATTTGCAGAACTGATAGGCTTGAAGCAGCAGCAGTAGTCAGTGGTCTGTTAGCACAGCGTGGGGTGACGGTGAGTGACTGGGGATGAAGAATTGTCACTGGGTCTGGCATAACATCTGCTTGTCACCGTCTGGAAAGGATGCTGAGGAGTCTGTGATTATCCTTTAAAATGCTGCCATCAAATGAATGTATGGTTTAACCCCCTCAGGACCACACTACTGAGCCAACCAAAGACATGTCAATGCCAAGTTACAGTGGGGCAGTGCTAGGTTTTCCTGAGCTCATTAAGAATGATCGTCTCTGAGCTCACAGAGCCTGCAGAATATTCCTATAATATTTCATGAGGATCATAAATTCATCAAGGGGAATCTTGTCTTGCTGCTGCTGGGAACTGACAGATGGAGATTGTTCTGCGATGCACATGTGCATAGTTCTGTCAAGGATTGGAAGTTAACTACTTTGCTGCTGGAGGCACCGACAATTCTCCTGAATATGTCACATGAGCATCCTGACTCTGGCAATGGTCGATACCAGATGCTACAGAGGAAAGAAAAACAAAATGCAAGAAAACCGAGGTTGGCCAGTTCAAAAAGACAGCGATAGGAAGGAAAGAGATTTTTTCCTTATCCACGTGGTGCCACAAATCATATGTGACAGCTCCACAACTGAGACAGCATCTAGATGGGAGAAAGGTGATTCATGAATTGTGGAAAAAGGGTTTGTCAGATGGCAAAAACAAATTCCACTCCTACAATGTAAAGACCATCTGGCATGTATGAGGCTACAGCAATGTAGATATCTCACAGGGAATTCAACATTTGGAAAACATTTAGGAATTTAGGCTCTGATTCAAAAAGCAGCTCCAGTGCTTTGACATTGAAAAGACAGAAAAGGAATAGCAGATGTATACACCAACACCACCATGCACATGCCCACTGTATGGGAGAAATCTAATGGTGCAGAATCTAGAATATATTTTGTGAAGAGGATCTAACGGTTTAGCTTCTGCTTCCTGAAAACCTAAATGTCCAGAGCTTGTCTTACTTCTCCCTCCTCCTTTGTGCAAATCACCATTATTTCCCATTAAAAGCATTCATCTCTTTTGGCTGGGAAGTGTTGAGTGTTTGTCCGTCCAACATAAGTCATATTGTCACTGCATAAGCTTAGTCATAAAACAATTAAAACTTTAAGATACTCATATTACAGCATGCAAGTTCCTAAAGCAAATAAAAAATACTCTTTATTACTTCAAACTCAAAACCAATTTGTTCCAAAGACCATATTCACCATCAGTCCAATCTACACAAACTCACACTAATTAACTGCATAGTTTCTTTTAAATTTACAATAGCAATCATTCTTTGCGATAGCTTTATACCTATTCCCAACTATCTCTGACTAGACTTTAATGACACTGTAACCATGGTTACAGTATATAATATATGCAACCATGAAATGTGGAAATGTAAATGTAATTCAATTTTCTCTGGAAAATAAGGGACTTTTTGAGGGGCATATACGCATTAAGTACGACATCAGAGGAAATATTTCTCATGACCGCAGTCTTGATAAAAATAAAATTGTTAACAGCGAAAATGACTCTTATATTTAATCCAGCAGCAAATGGTTCCAATAGGAAGAGCATTTTTTCTGATGAATACTTTCACTGGGAAACCCAAAAATGGCATTTTGGTGGCTGTGTGATATAGTAGGTTGGAAATAATCCCTGGAATACATTCACGCAGTGTGTCACCGAGCTGATGTGGATTAGAAGAAAATGGCAAACTCTCTCACACCGGCACAACTGGGAAGATAGTGAGGAAAACCTGTGAACCTTTGTGACATTTTCTGTGCAGGACACCCAGAAAGAACTGTGAGCCAGTGTTATCCCTCTGTCTTAGCAAGAGTTAGCTTTACTGGAGATCAGACTGTGCACCAGTTCCTTGACACACCAGTTTGCCCATCTTAACAGCAGACTCCTCACAATTCTGCCAGCATTTACTTTAAGTTGCAAGTAACAATTAGTGAACCCCAGGTCCCCCAGAGATGTGACTTTACAGTGTCCAGTCCCTCTCATTAGATACTCACAGAAATTATTCAGTTTGTTGCCTGCAAAGAGACAGTCAGGGCCATAACTAGGGCAGGGCAACCAGGGCTTTGCCCTGGGTGCTCTGGAGCAGCTCCATTTTGCTGCTTGCTCCGGGTGCTGCTCATTGTAAGGGTGCGTTCTGGGTACCAAAATTCCTAGTTCCAGTGCTGGAGACGGTGCACACACCAGGCTGTTAGGTTAGTGGAGGATTCACTTTATATTTCAGAATTACAGCATTGAGATATGCTACAGTGAAACTAAGAAGTTTATTGAAGAACAGAGATTTAAGTGATGTTAAGCAAGAAGAAAAGAGACAGGTCAGCTTACAAACAAAACAAAGAGTCAAAAGTTTAACAGGTTACAGAGTCAAAAGTTTAACAGGTTACAGTCTTGGTCTCAGGCACTTTGTCAACTATAGACAATTCCCAGAGAGTCCAGCTCTCAGAGTTGAAGGATCCACCTTTATGGATTCAAAGAGCTGGCCTCTTTTGTCTCATATGTGATGGATAAATAATGTCTTTTTGCTCATCTTATGTTTTCATATATTTTATATTTTCAAACACTCAACAATTCCCAGCCAAAAGAGGTGAATGCTTTTAATGGGAAATAATGGTGATTTGCACAAAGGAGGAGGGAGAAGTAAGACATGCTCTAGACATATAGATTTTCAGGAAGCAGAAGCTAAACTGTTGGGTCCTCTTCACAAAATGTATTTGGATTCTGTCCACAGTCCTTGTCTCAAGAGCCAGGAAGATTTCTTGTGGGGTAGAGACTCTGACCTGCGGTGAGCTCATGAAGATCCTTCCTGTTTGCTTGGTAGCTTGACTGCTTTCTTTATCTTATACTGAATTGTACTTTCATTGTCCTTTGTCTGCAGTCAGTCCATATGCCTTTGTCTAGGGCAGGCTGGATTTACGCACTGTCTGTCAAATGTACGTTAAGACCATAAATCCAGCAAATGAATACATAATTCTTGGTATGTGGCTTGTAAATATATTGGACAATAACTTTCAGAACCGGCCACTCATCTGTCTACATATGATACCTTCTATGACACCTTATAGATACATTTGTGACAACAGTGTGTTTTGGGTAGCAAGTATGCCAGGCTTGATATACGTTACAGTATAGTGGGCCCTCTGCCAGTGAACATTGAGGGGCTCTTAGGGTCACAGACTTTCAGAACAATACAAACCAAGTTTTGATGCACTATGTTTGTGCCCCTTTTGTTTTACCCTTTCATAAACACTCTTGTGAATGAAGCTTTGTTCAACAAATGTTTGAGATAAAAGAGTTTTAGGTCTGCAGCCAAATCTAATCTCTTGCTGAAACAAGACTTGTTTTGGATAGAAATGGAAAGCAGCTGATTTCTTGCTTTTTCTAGTTGGTTTGTCCAAAAAGTTTGCAATAGCAGAATGTTGGGCTCTATATATCTCAGGTGTTTCTGTGGCCCCCATTACTAGAGGACTCAAGCACATATAATTATTGTATTTATCCCCACAACACCTCTGGGAAGAAGGGAACCACCGTTATCCTTGTTGTAGATGGAGAACTGATGCTAAATGACTTTTCCAAGGTCACATATGACATCTGGTGAAGCAGAGTTGACTTTGAGCTTATGGGCTGAGCTTGAACCCAAGTCTTGGCTGGTGCCCTAGATTCAGCCCTTTTGAGGTTGGTCTGTTATGTAGGCTTTGGCCAGAACTTCCAGTTGATGGGGAGAAAGCTGGGGTTGCCCATAATGAGTGTCATGGGTGCTCTGCTCACCTCCTTCTGGCTGCATCTGAGGATTAGTTCTATCAGGCTGATGCCCCTTTCTGCAACTGCACTCTTTCAGTCCTCCTCTATCAGGACAAAACTGCTCCCACTTCATGTCTTGGCCCTCCAAGCAGGACACTGTAGTTTCCCCTCCTGGGGAAATCACGTGCATCAAAGTTGCTCTGGACTCACTGTCCCTTAACTATGTCTCTCTCCCCATGACTGGCCCGGAAACATGGGCCTACCCTCTAGATTAGGATCCAGCCCAAGGATCCTACAACAAGCAGTCATGGTCTGCACAGTCTTATAGCTTATTTCTGTATCCCTGGCCTATAAATAAGTTTGTGATAAATCAGGGAAAGAAAAGGAGAAAATCACTGACGAACATTCATTATAAATAGTTCACTTAGCAAACACTCCCCTAATCAGCTGGTCATTGAAAGATGCTCTAAACCTTCATATTTTTACCTTTCATCATCCCAGGCACAGCCTACTGAAGGCAGCAGAAAGAGGCTGCTGACAGGGAGGGGAGATTAATTTTATAGGATAAAAAGGATGAAGGTGTTGATGAAATCCTTTTCGGATCAGGCTAGCTTTCTACATAGTCATCACACCTCTGAGAGCAAGAATTTCCATTAGATGATCACAGTAAGAATTCTGGATCAGCTGCCTTGTCCTTATGTCTCCTGATCTTCACTGCAAAAGCAGAAATGAAGGATACAGCTATTTTTATTTCATATACAAACCTACAGTAAGATTCTAAGTGAAGAAAATGTACTGGATTTCTTTTCTGGATTATGATTATTTTCCTTTATATACAGACAAGGTTCATGGATTCCAAGCCAGAATGGATCTTTATGTTCATCTAGTCTAACCTTCTGTGTCACAAAGGCCACATAGAACTTCCCCCTGAATGACTCTTAGGCTGTGTTCACACAGCGCTCTTATTTCGAAACAACAGAGGTTGTTTCGAAATAAGAAATACCCTGTTCACACAACACACGGCACCCGTTGTTTTGAAACAATGGCGTTGTTTTGAAACAACTTAAACCCCATGTGGGGTCGAAAGAATGTTGTTTCGAAATGATTGTTTCGAAACAACAGTGACTTGTTTCGAAATAACTGTTGCCTGAAACTGCTATTTCGCTTTGAGCTTTTTTCCTTAATTCGAATTAACAAACTGTTAATTCGAATTAAGTTATTTTGAAATAAGGCATTATTTCGATACAAGTTGTTTCGACACAACTTGTATAGAAATAATGCCTGTGTGTGAACACAGCCTTAGAGTATGGACCTTTTTAGAAAAGCTAATCTTGATTTTAAAATGGCCTGCGAGAGGGAATCCATTGCAATTGTTGGTAAATTTTTCCAGTGATTAATTACTGTCCTATTAAAAACAAGCATTATATTTCCCATCTGAATTTTAACTTCCAGCTATTGGATTGTGTTCTACCTCTGTCAGATAGAATGAAGAGCCCATTATTAAATATTTGTTGCCATATAGGTACCCACAGTCTCTAAACAAATCACCATTTAACCTTCTCTTTGTTACGCAAAATAAGTTGAGTTCTTTGTGTCTCTCACTATAAGGTATATTTTCTAACCTTTTTGTAATTCTCATAGCTCTTCTCTGAACCTTCTTTAGTTCTTCAACACCATTCTTGAACGATGGACACCAGAACAGGACACACTTTTCCAGCAGTGGTTACATCAGGGCAAAATACAGAGGTAAAATACTATTCACGAGTATATTATTCTACTATTTACAAGTCTGTTGTTTATGTGTTCATGGGTTACATTAGCCTTTTTGGCCATAGTATTGCATTGGGAGCTTGTGTTCGGCTAATCATCCACCAAGTCTTTTTCAGAGTCACTGTTTCCCAGTTCCAAAGGGGTAACCATGTTTACTGGTTCCCAAGTTAAAGTTTCCCATCCTGCAAGACTGACCTACATTCTTTGTTCTTAGACGCATATGCTTACATTTAGCCATATTAAAATTCATATTGATTCCTTGCACCCAGTTTACCAAGCAATGCAGATCACTCTGTAACAGTGACCTGGCCTGTGCATCATTTATCAGTCTGCCAGTTTTTGTGTCACCTGCAAACTTTACAAGTGATGACTTTACGTTTTCTGCCAGGGCATTAATAAAATGTTAAACAGTGTAGGGTCAAGAACTTATCCCTGTGGGACTCCACTAGAAACCACCCATTTAATGATGATTTCCCATTTACAATTACACCTATCAGTTATCCAGTTTTTAAACCATTTAACATGTGCTAAGTTAATTTCATATTGTTCTAGTTTTTATCAAAATGTAATGCAGCACCAAGCTAAATACCTCACAGAAGTCCATCACAGCAACTCTTCTAATTTGATCCACCAAATTTGTAATCTTATCAAAAGAAGGTATCAGGTTAGTTTGGAATAATCTATTTTCCATCAACCCATGTTGACTGGCATTAATTATATTACCTCCCTTTAATTTTTTATCAATCAAGTGGAAGAACATAACCACACATCTCCTAATATTCCATAGAAAAGACTCACAGATACAGGTACCTTAGTGAGTGTTCCAGCCAAATGCAGGATGCGAACTGTCCTTTGATCTGTTGTGAAGAAATGTTGTGTGTGTTTGTTTTAGTCTTAGAAAGTGATTTTGGTGCCTATTTGAAGTGGGGATGGAATATTCCACTCCTGTTCCTCAGCTTTCATGTGTACATTGTATTGACCATTAAAAACGCCTATCAATGAGAGTTTGCAAACTAAAATGATGTGCTAAATATATGTATACAACACTACTGTGCTCTTGAGCTGCTAAGCAACATTTGATTACAATGGGAAACTCAAAAGACGGAAGTTTTCCTCTTAGCTGGATCCGTTTTCCCATAGAGAGAAATTTTGCTGTGCCAATTGAAAAGAAAAGATCCATCTCCCTCCCCACTGCGTTCTGTTCAGAGTTACTTTCCCAGTTAGCATCTGAGATGGTGCAGCACCATCTGGATATCCTAAGATTTTGCAGGCAGTCCTGGGAAATCTGGCCAATGCCTGCAACTCAGTGCCAAAATTCTGGGACCAATTATTCTGTCAATAGGAGCTGCATGTGTGTATTTGACAAGCTAATTGGGACCTGCTGAGCGAATGCTGATTTGATCTTAATTTCTGTCTCAGTCTTTCTATTTGCTCCATGTTAATCTGTTAATGTGCTCAGACTTTCTGGGAATGTGAATGTGTTATCTGCTGCACATGAAGCAGGCTGCAAAACTTGCTATCTCAAAAGTATGAGTTACAGCCCAAATGACTACTAGGCAGTGAGGGAGAACATAATGTGGTGCATATGACTTGGACGACTTCTGGGGCCTATTGTAGAAAAAATGGGGATAGCTTGCCTAATTGGAACCGTGGTGAGGGTCAAATTCTTAACGTAATATGATGCCATATAAGGGGAATGTGAAAAAGGAGCAGTCTCACGGATTGACACGGTGCTATGTTGGTTATCCGGATACTCTTTCAAAAATCAAATATTGCAATTCACAAGCATTTGCTAGTTTTGACAAATGCTTGTATGGAAGGCAGAATGAGAGCCAGAACAGACAAAGAAGGAGACTATAACCAAGCATACTAATGAGAGCTGGGGGATGGGGAAGAGATCAAACTGAATTAGAAATAGAGGACACTGCTCCCCCCCAAACTAGGAAGTGAATAAGTACAGACTGTAAAAACGTAGCTGGAATAATATCTGATCATCATTATTATAGATATGTATGTTCTCCTTGGTACAGGACCAAAGAATCTTCACTTTTGAAAAGGACTGAACTCACTTTAATTGTACATTAAGCTACTGACAAGGTGACAGATGTGGAAACAGAATACATAATTATTTTTCATTTTTTTCTTAATTAAAGTAAAGTGAATTCCCTTTATATTCTGTTTTTTCCCCATTAACACTTAAGAACAAATGTCTAAATAAATGGAGCTTTTAGTCCTTGATTGGATTGTCCCTTCTGTAACAAGGTAACTTGCTCTTTGGTGGATTAAATGTTGACTGATTAGGAGCCCCAGGTGTGGAAGTGTGCACAAACCTCATTAATAGACTCAGGGCTGAGGAGTTTAGTGCTGGTTCACCTAAATTAGGCTGTGCTAGCTAGTCATGCACTGTCTGTACCAGGAAAGCTGCATTTTTACTTAATAGGTAGTAGAGGCAAATTCTTGATTCAAATGTGTATAGCTTGTATTCCCATGAGGTTACACTGCCATTTGGTCCAACTGCCATTGCAGGATAGGCTGTAGTGATTTGCTCCTAATTTCTGTGTGTATAATGCTCCCACTGAACTCAAGTGGACCTCTGATTGTGCAAAGCTTATATGATTGGGACCTAAAACAGGAGAGAGTTTTTTAGACTGTAAACTTTTTGGGGTTTCCTACCATATGATTTTATAGTGCCCAGCACAATGTGCCCTCGGTCCTTATCTGGGGCCGATCATAGTGCAAAAAAATTAATTTTTAATAAATAAAAATAAAGCATAGACTGACCCTTTCATATTTTCTCATAGGAAAACATTATGTTTTGATTCTATTTTGGTTTCTGGGTGTGTCCTAACTCTTCTTTTCTTTTTTTTCTTTTTTTTCTGACTAGATGAGTTAGTTCAAGACAGTTCTCGTGGACTCTTTCTCTAGTTATGCCACAAGTATTATAGATACTGCCAGGATTATAAAACAATGGACACCCAAAATCCTTATGTAGGTGTCTGGATAAGACCTTGGTCATATAGTTGCTTTCCTGTACACAAGCCCCTGCACCTGCACATAGCTCCATTGATTTGATGAGTGGGGGAGATCGGGAGGTCCGCCTGACAACAAGTGGCAGATCATGATTTATGTGGATTGGTTTTCAAAAGTGTTGAGCTGCTGGGTACTCAACATGCTTGACTATCAGGCTCCTCTTTTGAGTTCCTAAATATGCACCTGGGCTGCTAATGTTATACTTCCATTTTTGAAAGTCTTGACCAGTGAGCATTAAGGCTATGGCTGCAGTGTTCTCCTCTACCTAGTACCTTTGCATTCATGAGACAGTGGCTAATGCCTCCAGAGACATGTGTGATATGGAATGGAATGACAGAAGAATGAATGAGCAGTTTGGTGTGATGAGCTCAGGAAAGCTTTGTGGCACAGCACTGAACAATTCCACCCAACCTAACTCCTTGTACTAGAAAATGCATGTTCTAGAAATAATATTTTCTGATGTATATTGCATAGCTCACATTAAAAAAATATTTCAAACAGAAAAGGACTTATGGAAAATATTCTAAAGGTATACTAACAACTGATGGAGGACAAGCAAAACAATTTACATACTAAAAAGTTTCCATTTTATTCAATAGGACTAGCACCAAGTGTTGAAATAATATTCCGTCAAAGAGGGCTTAACATTGACTTTATGTGTAATGTTCAAGGCAGACAAATAATATTTACATACCTAGTATAGACAATTCAGGATTCTTTGATCAACTACCTGGGCTACCAACAATATTGATTAATAATGGGAAGTAATTTCAGTCTGATCATTTATCCCCACCATAGGGAAATCAATACTAAAAGTATTTCTAATATTCATCTGAAAAAAAAAGTCTAAGATACAAATTTCTAGAAATCATAATTTTCTCAGTATCTGGAGCTTATAACTTCAGTGGAGCTACACCAGTGATGGATTTGCCCAGTGATGAGAGACTGCAGTCCTACTTCAGCCCAGTCACTAATGAAGAGATTCTTAACATCGTCACCCGATGTACTGGTTCATAGGAACCCGGTGATGGTGAAGAAGCACAAGGTGAAGTGGCATAGCCATGTAACAAGATCATCTGGACTAAATCAGGTCATCCTCCCAAAGACAGTACAACAGGGGAAGTGAAGAAGAAGAGAAAGTGACAACATAAGAGTGGACAGGAATGGACTTTGTGGCATCTCAGGCGCTGACACATGACCATCAGGATGGGGACAATTGGTTGATCATTCCTTCATTATGGTGCCCCAATGACCAATGTGGTAGTGGGAGTAATAGAGCTAATGATAGTAGCAGTCAGGGGAGACATAGTCCAGCTAGAAGATTAGGAACTAGTTACCAGATATGTAGGGCTGGTCCAAAAATGTCCATCAAAATTATTTTTGATGGACAATTCGGGTTTGACTAAATTATTATTATACTTTCATAAGCAGTGTCTGCTTTCTGTGGAATTTTTCATCTAAAAGTTAAACATGCAATGCCTGAGAAATTTAGATTCAGAAATACTGGCCTCATGGGACTTAAAGTTTGGTGTCTATTAACCTCCATGAGCTATGGCTCCCAGACAGACTGATGCACCATATCCAGGGTCTCCTGTGATGCTGAGCCACCCTGGTGTAAGAGAGAAGACCGTGTTGCTTACAGGATATATAGTCCAGCCAAGGAACCTGGCCTATGTAGGGGAATAGGAGTATAAACCATTTGAACTGTCCTTTGAGTCAACATGAATTTTGTGCCCAAATAGCTTATATTCAAATCTAAGACTAGAGACTTATCAATTACAACTCAATTTATTCCCCTGATTTGGATGACAAAATGTTAAGGAAGTGTTTTTGTAGATGATTTGGTTCCAGGATATTAGGGAGCAAAGCTACCAGGAATGCTTCAGAGTCATCCCTGTACCCCATTTTCAAGAGCTTCATTGGGAGTTTCATAGTCATGGCGGGGCTTGGTGCCTCAGCCGCCTGGCTCGCACTGGCCTTTGGAGTTGTAAAATGGCAATATTGAACCAGGCATGGCTACGGTTCTTGTTATTTAGCTGCCAGCCCCAGAATGAGTTGTTGATGCTGCTGCTGTTGTTTGTTGTTGGGCAACCATTTGTTGGAACATCAAGTTCTGCTGCTGCTGCTGCTGCTGCTGCTGCTGCTGCTGCTGTTGTTGTGCCACCTGTTGTTGGCTGTCCACCAGCCACTTCAACAGTTTATTGAGATCCAATTTTTTTTCTTTTTTGGTGTCATAGATCTGGGACACATGTCTGCACTCTTTACTAAGTTGTAATGATTGATGCTTGACAGAAGAGTCACATGGTGATTAGATGGTAGTAGGAGAGTCTAGGCTCTTCCCTGCCATAGGGTTCCAGCACAGGGCTCCATGATATTAGCCAAAACCAAGCACTTGGAGCACCTTAAGACTGCCTTGCTGGCCTACTTCCTTCTTCTCCACGCTATAATTCAGGCTTTTCCAATCTGAGATCTGGTAGTGCAGAACAACCACAATATCTTTAGTCTGTCTGGGTTCTAGTGGGCCAGGTCCTCTCTTCTCAAAGGAGTAGCTTCATCATCCTTTCTCAGGAGCTCCCAAGGACAGGTCCTTCTCCCTGCCTGGTTAGCCCCCTTCTATGGTGTTGGGGGTGCCTCTTAAGCCCCACCTCCACCTGGAGCATGCTCTGCAGGGGTGACTTGGTGGGTTTTTCTGGGCCCAGAGTTGTTCCTTAACCCTTTCATTCCCAGGGCAGGATTTATACAACCCATCACAGATGGGTATAACACCTCACATGCAAATCGCATGATTAAATAGAGAGTGGAAGTTCGTTCTGTCTTACCTTGTTTGTTTCCATTTTCACTGAATATGGTTTTGGCCGCAGACTTTGTAGTTATCAGAATTCTTGATGTGAACCCCACAGAAGTGTTACTGATGGAAGTATGTCAGTGTTTATCTGTTACCTTGCAGGAGTCACGTGATGATTACCTAATGAACTGAATTATTATCAGGCTCTGTAGTAAGTGAGTCATTTGTTGCTGTGATTAGGAAAAAAAGATATTAAAAAGGTCACAAACTCATGGTATTACTCTGTACTTGGATGATATATTGTTATTGAAGGGATAGGTGTCCCAGTCCCAGCTAATTTAGAAGTTATAAAAAGATGTTGGCAGTCTTTCAAGATAAAGAACATGGTAGAGAAAATCCAATATTTTTGCCTGATTCTGTAGCCTTCTCCCAATTGCTTCAGCAAGGGATAGGCCAATCTGTCCCATAGTTAAGCTAAATAAGGGCTTTAATAGTATAGTGAAATATATTCAGTCACCTATGGTGCAAAAATATTAGATTATTTCAAGACAGGACAGTCTGAATCTCTGGGGAAGAACAAATGTAATTAAAATTATTTCTACTCCAAAAATTCACTTCTCATTACAAATGTTATCATTGAGTATTCCCAGTGCAAATTTTATTCAAAGTTAGGGAATGAGGTATCAGCCTTCCTGAAACTGTGTTATCTTGAACAAAATACTGTATGCACTGACTTGAGTAAAGGAAGATTGAAAATTAGATGTTAGATTTAGATTGAGTCAGATGTCTTTCAATCTTTCTCAAATTTATACACTCTGGGTGGTAAATCATGATTTGTGCTAAGAGAGAGATAGAGAAATTTGATCAGATGTAACTTTGGAGCATAATTATAAGATTTTAAATCCTGGTATTAGACACATGGAAATTATACAACAGTCTCTCAGATGCAAAGAATTTTAGATACTAATGTGATGAGAACAATAGAAATTTCTCAGAATTGAAATGGGAATACATAGAGGTACAGATTCATAGAACTTAGAGACAAAAGACTTATCAGGTCATCCTGTCTGTCGTCTTTATAATGTAGTCTCCACTGCTTTGCTTCACACATCCACATCTGATAATTCTTTCATTTAAATTTGATTTAATATTAAAACTAAACTAGATAAATTGGATTCACTGGTAGTATAAAATATCCCAACACCAGATATACATTTTCCATTGAGTTACAACAGATAGTAATGTTTGTTCAGAAAAAAAAAAACATTGCAATACCTTCTACCATGACACTGCATTCAGATATTTGGTGTATACCTTGAATAGCTATCGGAAAGTAACATATTTTTACAAATGCATAAATTTTGCTCCACACCAACCATCTGGGGATTTTGGTTGGCTGTTTTTTTTTTTTTTTTTGGCTAGGCACGAGAATGATGTCTTGATTTATTTAAAAACAGACTGGAAGAAAGCGTTTGGGACAGATTGCACTTAAACACAAGAAAAAAGCTGTCAGGCACTAATTATAGAACAGTGATAGATACAAAACTATAATTGAAAAAGTTAAAAATACTTTGCCTGTGTTCACTCAGTAAATGCTTAAGGTAGTCAGTCAGATGGTTCACTTTAAACAAACCTGTTATATAGAGCCAGGCTGACATCAGGCTTAGATTGCTGACGTGTAACTGAAATGAAGACTCTCGTCCGCATGTTATAGCGTCAATACACCCTGAAGTCATATACATTTTCTGAATGTTGACTTCGAAAAGAACTGAAGATTTTTTGGCAATAAAAAAATTAAACATTGATATTTGGGTAGAATCTAGAGATCCTAATGAAAATTAACATTAGAAGAACTCAAGCCTCATTGTACAAGGCACTGTACGGAGGAATAACAAGAGACTGTCTTTGCTGGGAAGAGTTGCAATATAAATACATAGAAAATGGGGACGTGGAGGAGGTAAACAGACACATGGAGTAAATTGCCCATCGTCACACAGCAAGTCAGTGGCAGAACTGAGGATAAAATTTATGTCTCCAAGCTCCCAGTGCATTACCCTAACCAACAGACCACACTGCCTCACCACGTATTCTAACCTTGCATGTTCTTAGTGACATCTGTGCACTACACTGTGAATAGGCTGCTTCTGTAGCTTGCTATGCTTATGGACCATGCAAATTTCAGTGAGTCTCAACTTACTCCCTTCTGATTATCTCTTTTCCCTATTACCTGCTGGCAGCAACAGCACATAGGAAGGGACATTCCATCACCTTCATGGTAATGGAAAGCCAGCTATGGCAGCCACAGGAGTTCTTTAGGCCTCTCCTGTTTCATTTTAATTCTTCCCTGAAGGAAGAGCACAAATGTGAAGAATGAAGCAGGAGACAGACTACAGTTATAATTCTTTAAAATATTCTGTCCCCACCAATGAGAAGCACCGCTTGCATAGAAGGATAGCAGATAAATTTGTTTTCAATTTCTTAAGCTGTTTTCTGCAGAGGCTGACAGGGCCCCCTATACAGAGCACCTTGCAGAGTCTGGGTCCATGACTTCCCACATATTGCTGTACGTAAGTATTCCATTTACAATGCCAGTCATTGTACACGCAAGTTAGAAGATACCTCAGCAATTTCCACAGCCTGTGGTGGAAGGTGTTCACCTGCACTCCCTTGAAAATTTTGTGCAATAGAAACTACAGAGGAAAGTTCAGTGAATAAGGCTAGGGTGGGGAAATGGTTTGTATATTTAGGAGTGTGGTTCCCTCATCCTGTCCAGGCCTCTACACGCAACTGCTCGAATAAGTGATCCTGCAGTAGAGGTTCCCTCTGTCTAGGCCATTCTCACACAGGGTGAAATTTACTCCTAAGAAGAGAGTCAGTACAAACCCTCTGCAACATTTAACACCCTCTTTTGAGGTCTTAAGTAGATGCACAGCCCTTGTGGTCGACCCACTGCACAAAGGTAAATTTCACATTGCAGTACGTCACTATTTGTGCAATCACTTATGCTGTTTTTCCCACACTTCTTCAAAATTGGCCTGTACTACTTTGTCTTTCTGATGCTTCATACAGTATTGTGTGATCACATAATGAATCCTACTGTAATACATACAGACAAGCTGGCAATTTTAAAGTTGCTGTGGGAAGCTTAATTCTAAATTTCCCAACATTTGTTGGCAATTAAAATCTCAGCTTTAAGGATACATTATTATGAATTTTGGAGCAGTCAGTGCTCAAATAAAAGAACTATAACAAAAAATGTAGAATAGCCTTAAGAATTCACTCAGAGTGCAGACAGCAGCAGCAGCAGAGATGCTATTCTGGGCAAAAAAAGAAAAATGAGGCAGTCTTATGGGAGAAAGAATGGAAGGAGGCAGACGGCAATTAAGTGTCAGTAGCTTCTTAAAAACAAATGGGTTCCCAGCACAACTAAAAGAAATCTCTTTTAAAAGGCTGTTCTTGGAGTTGTAGCAAGAAGGAATCAGAAGCATCATAGCCTAACAAAGCCCAAGTGAGTAGACAAAATATTTTCCCCCTCAGATGGTTGGAAAGAAAGAAAAGGAAAGAGAGGGAAAAAATGGATACTGCATCTACTATTCACTAAGTTAAATGAAAACTAAAAACACTACCACACTTTTATCACAAAAGCTTGCAATCCGGAAGGGAAAGAGGAGTGCAAAAGAGGTTAAGACAAAAAGCACTGTACTGCATGTTCTTGCAGTTTGTTAAAAATAATAAGCTCTTTGTGGTCACATTTCAAAAGTAAAAATACAGAAGCCTGAGAAGAAATAGCTTTCAGCTGCATGATGGGCTTATGTCAGACACAGCCAGTTAAGCAGTTATTTGTAAATGATAATACTATTCCCTTTTGTCTTGAGGAAATATTAAAGCCAAAGCTTTTGATCTCAGGGCAGATCTTAGAGATGCTTTATATAGTCAAATCAATGAGAGTCCTGTGGCACCTTATAGACTAACCGATTTCTTCAGACATAAGCTTTCGTGGGCTCCAACCTACCTTATTAGATGCGTAGTGGCTAAGATGGTATTTTCTGGGAGACCACTGATGGATTATAATTCTTTTCAGGAAGCTAGCTGAGTCAAGGAGATAACTAGGAGAGCTGTGGCATAGGCCCCGAGGAGAGTCCACACCACCAGACAATCCTGTTACAAGAGTGCCGATGCCAGACATGATGGAGTGTCCAGGATTCCCGGGTTTGTGGATCTTGTGTAGTAGATAAAATACCCCCGGTTGGGGCTCTTGAGGTGTGTTCATGTAGATGTGTTCTTGTGCTTCCTCAGGGAGCTTCTTAGGCAGATGTTGTCATTTTGGTATTCCTCAATCAGAATAGTGTAGTGGCTAACACCTCTGCTTAACATGCAGAAGGGCCTGGATTCAATTCCCAGGGGGTTGGACTTGATGATCTCATGAGGTCCCTTCCAGCCCTATGATTTGATTGATTGATCAGAGGGTAGTCGCTTGGAGAACGTGGTGGTAGAGAGCTGTCTGGCTGCTTCCTGTTTGTAATCTGACCTAGTCATGATGAATAGGGACTTGGAACGGTTAACACATTACACAAAGTGATTGTGCAGTTCACACAGTCTCTCCCTTTGATAACCGGCGTGAATGGGCCCATCTGCTCTCTGAACTGACTTTGCTAACACTTGCCCACCTCCACCCTGGCATGTGTGTATATATACCTCTCAAATGTAGTTTTCACTTCATGCATCTGACCAAGTGGTTTGGAGCCCACAAAAGCTTATGCTTAAAGAAATCTGTCAGGCTATAAGGTGCCACAGGACTCTCGTTGTTTTTGCTGTACACAGACTAACACAGCTACCCCTCTGGAAATTTGTATAGTCTGATGTTTTCAAAGGCACTTGCAGTGACTGAGAGTCTTCATAGTTGTTGCTGAATAAGCCTAGAGTTAGGAGAAAGCCACTTTTAGTTGTCACTTCTGTTCCAGTACAGGGGCGTCGCTGCCCCGGGGAAGGACCCAGGGCACCGGCCCAGGCCCTGCACCCTGCCTGCAGGCCATGCCCCCTGGCCGCAGGCTATGCCCCCAGCCTGGGACAGGGCCAGAAGCGGCCGCGGGTGGCTGGGCCCAGGATCCCCGGCTGGGGACGGGGCCAAGAGTGGCAGCTGCGGCCGCAGGCGCCTGGGTCTGGGATCCCCGGCCGGGGATGGGGACGGGGCCAAGACCGGCAGCCATGGCCATGGGCAGCTGAGCCTGGGAACCCTGGCTGGGGCCAGGGCTGGGAGCAGCTGCGGTGGCCACAGGTGGCTGGGGCCCGGATATCTGGCCCCATTGGGCCAGGGAACAGGAGATGTGGGGCCCTGCGGGACCCGGGGCACTAGCACCAGGATTCAGGGCACAGGCCCCATGTGCCCGGTGCCAGTGACTCCCCTGTTGCAGTAGCACTTAAGGAAGCTGAGATGGAGTAAGAGCTTGATCTTAACATCTACGAGTTATAATTTCAAAGATTCAATTGACTTTAATAGTGTGGGAGGCCCCATAGTACAAATAAGCTCAAGAAAGACAGTCCCCACCTCAAAGAGCTCCTCACCTGAGGGTAGGTTGTAATCAGAGGTGTGATTACAGCTCATGATGGTACACCCATGCCAGCTCTGATCTACATATCTTGCTAAAGATGGCAGTGATGATGTGATGGTATGGCATGTACAAAGTTGCCCGGGGTTAGGGCATGTTAGGCACCATGCCACCTCATTTCATTTGGACAAGTTTCAAAGGGGTAGTTGTGTTGATCTAGTGCAGAAAAACAAACAAGAAGTCTGGTGGCACTTTTAAAGAATAACAAATATATTTATTACACGAGCTTTTGTGAGTGAAGTCCCAGTTCCTCAGGTGCCAGAGTGGAGAAAACTTATATTGTTATTTGTAGATAGAGTAGGGAGAAGGATAAGGTTATAGAAGAAATGCCATTGCCTTGTTTTTGTCAAGGAAGAAACTACTTTTAGCACTAGCAATGCTTTGGGTGAAACTGTGCTAAGTTCTAGTAATTGTCATGAGACAGGTAGTCCACTCCAGCAGAAACTGAGTTAAGTGAACCCTGGAGTATCTGTGGCTGTAGCAGTCAATCAGAGGGGTCAAAGGCTGAAGCAGCCGATTGGGGCCAGGCAGGGCTGACTCACTCCAGACAAGGAAAGGCTGGGCCCTGAGGTAAGGGCCTGATTGTGGACTTCTGGCATCACTTAAACAGGTGGCCAAGGGCTGTTGAAGTTCATCTCCCTGGAAGGGTGAGGAGCAGTGACTGCACCACAGATGAAGGGAGGACTGTGCTGGAACCTGGATGCCAGCTTGCAGGGAAGTATGAGTCTTGGAGCTGAAGAGAGATGGGCAGCGCATCATCAAGGAGGAGGCAGAGGCCGCCAGCCCAATTTCCCATGATGGCCACAAGGAGGTGCCATGGTGGAAAGAGGGATCCTGTCACAGTAATCAACAGTTACTCTGTGTCTGGCCAAAGTGAACAGGGATTTTTTTCTTGAGCATTGAGTTATCTGACCAATGCTATCCACAAGAGGTCTGAGTCTCTCTTCATTTTTACACCAGCATAGGTCAAGAGTAACACCACTGACTTCACTGGAGTTACACTGGTTTGGAACTGGGAGTAAGGGCATGGAAATTCAGACTCTGACACTTTAAGCAGTGCACTGTATTGGTTTATGACAAGATTTAAAGGGTAGGAGGAATTCCCTTTCAACCTGGTCGCAGAATTATGTTGAAATTGTGTTGATTGTGCCAGACATGGAGGAAGAGCATTCTGAATACATATATTCAAACAATTTCATATATTTTAGCATGTTTCCAGAAGGCAGAGACCTTTTAAAGTATGGTATTGAAAGTTCACATCCTGTGAGTCAGATTCCCCTTGGGCAGTCATTCAGGCCTGTGCAGAGAGGGCAGACAATGCTGCCAAATCACAGCTCGCTTTGCACACATGTAAGTGACTTCACAACCTGCAAGGCAGCTGAAAATCAGGCTTACTATTCTTCTCTAAGGCCTGCTTTGAACTGACTGAAGGACTGGTGCCAGCATGATGAATCCAGCCAAGACCCGGGTAACTTCAATTCAGAAACAGAGGGTAGAGAATTCAAATCCTTTGAAACCCATGTGGAGGATGTGAAGCACCAAAAAACAATTTATCTTCCATATTATAGTACTATAGATACACAAAAAATACGTGCTTTTGTAACCCACTGTTTAGCACAACCTGTGCTTGTGCTCCAACTTCTTCTGCCATGTGGTTAATCCATAGAAGATAGCTGCTGCCCCCACCCCTTTTCCCTGTTACTATTTTAGTAATTTGGCTCACGTGGTAGACATCTGCGCTAAAAGTCCTAGGTTCAAGCCCTGCTGTTGGACTCTGTTGGAGAGCACTGCATCCAGGCAGAGTGTGTTCAGACACATTGCTAGTTTATGGAAACAACTCCAATGGCAGGAGTTACCTGATGGTGTTGTTACATGCAATTTATAAACTCTTTTTCTTAGCTCATGAGCAGTGAAATGTCTGAAAATAAATGTTGCTTTATTGTTTTATGATGAATTTCTTTTGAGGGGAACTGGTGCAAAACAGCAAAAGAGTTAGTTCTCTGTCCTAATCTCCCTAACCAGAATCAATTATTGTGGCAAAGTCCTGGGAACTTGACACTGGTTTTGGAGGTGTGATTTTTGAGATAATTGCCCGCATGGTGTGTGCATCACCTCCATTCAACTAGTCGGGTAAATAAAACAAGTTACACTGAAAAAATAGCTAGTCTGTATTCTCACTTAATCATTCTGTCAAGAAATTTATCACTACTGAATAAAAAATAACATGCACGCTAAAGCTACAGTTCACTGTTGCAGTCTATTTCTTTCTTACCCATATGCCCAGCTGCTGATGGTTTTGCAGCTTGGCCCTTCTGGCCATGTGCATAGGTCCCAGATTGGAGTCATTTTAAGATGGAGTTCCTCTCACCAAAAGCCGCCAAGTGTCTCTTTTTTTCCCCTCTCCTTCTTCTGTCAGGTGATTTTTCCCTTTCCAGTAGAAGCAATTAGGTAGTTTGCATAGCCTTCATAAGGCATCCCTGGGTATGTCTGCCCCCACATGGGCCATGTGAAGTTCTCCCCAGAACAGTTTAATTCTGTTGATCTTGGGAGGAAAAAGTACAGCCTTCCACTTGAAGAACTGACACTGAGGCAGTGATCTTCAAAAAACCAAAAATATCGTTTGTTTAATGCGTCAATACTTCCTGATACAATAAAGCTAAAAACATGTAGTAAAAGAACAAAACAAATGCTCTCGATAGAGTTATTCACATTGAAGTACCCAATACTGCAATACCTTACAGTTAGAAATAGCTTTAAGTGGTTACATTCTACATGCCGTGATCAGTCAGATGTAGGATGCTGACAGCAAGTTCTTACTTAAACATTAAAATTGTATACACAGCAACAAATACACATACACAAAAATCCAACTTTATTATCTCAGACTTATACACTCATACATCCTATTTTCTCCTTGTACCACAATCCTCATACACATACACATTCATATTTCCTATTTTCTCTTCAAACTATTGTTGTCATGGTTTTGAATTGACCTTGGGACCTTTACTTTACCTCAGCCTGCCAGTTTGCTATAGGCCAAATTAATTCAAGACCACAATTTTAATTTCTCAGGCTGTGATTCCCTGCAACTGCTATCTTGTTATCCCTGGCTATAACTGTTTAAAACTGGCTTTATTAGTTATTAAACTCTTATAACTACAAACAGTTACACAGTTGTATGAACCTTAACATTAAGGATTCATTGTCACCAAGTGTAATTCCCCTTGGCAATCTGGACTGCCAAATCACTGTGTCACCCCAATCTCTCACTCTTAGAGCTCATTTTACCCTGCTTTGCTGTGAGAACCCCACTCCTGGGTATCTCATGCACAGACTATAACATATAAATTAATCCCAACTCAATGAGTGCCTTTAGCCAGCCACTTACGGCATTATGCAATGGTATGGTCCTAGCCACTATCCCTAGCCCAGGTGCAACTCTATGAATTACCATTTTAGGATGTTCTAGATTGCCCATTGAACACTTCAAGTTCATGTATTTGGCAATTTGTTCAAGGAATTGATATGCACTACCTTTGTCTCTTCCAGTGGAGTCTCTAACACACCTTGCACCAAATAAAAACAACGAGAGAGTCCTTTGGCACCTTAATGCTAACAAATTTCTTTGGGCATAAGCTTTTGTGGGCTCCAACCCACTTCTTCAGATACATAAGTGGAAACTATAGTTGAGAGGTCTTAATACAACTTGATACAACTCTCTAACACAGTGGTTCCCAACATTTTCTATGCCATGGCACACCTTGCTACTTATAATTAATTTGAGGCACACTAGCATACAGTTTCCAAATGAACTCATGAATATTCATGAGCCAATGAGCCAATCCAGAGCTCTTTGAGTAGTTTTTTAAAAAAATTTGTGGCACACCTGGTCAGACCTCACGACACACCTGTGCGTCATGGCACACTGGTTGGGAAACGCTGCTCTAGCACTGCATTCTACAAGCCACTACCCTCTGAACCCACCGAGGAATACCAAAAGAAATTACAACATCTGCTTAAAGAAACTCCCTGAAGAAGCACAGGAACAAATCTACATGGTCACACCCCAAGAGCCCTGACCAGGTATACTTCATCTACTACCCAAGATCCACAAACCTAGGAATCCTGGATGCCCCATCATCTCAGGCATTGGCACTTTCACAGCAGGATTGTCTAGCTACATGGTCTCTCTCTTCAGATCCCACACCACCAGCACTTCTAGGTATCTTCAACCAACTTCCTGAAAAACCTACAGTCCGATGATGATCTCCCAGAAAACACCATCCTAGCCACTACGGATGTAGAAGCCCTCTACACCAACATTCCTCACAAAGTTCCAAGAGGCAGCCGAGTTAGTCTAGTTCAGCAGAAGAAGCAAGGAATTCTGTGGCACTTTTAAAGACTAACAAACTTATTTATTGCATGAGCATTTGTGGGGGAAAATCCCACTTAGTCAGATGCTTTGAAGAGGGATTTTCTCCCACAAAAGCACATGCAATAAATAAATTTGTTAGTCTTTAAGTGCCACAGGGCTCCTTGCTTCTATTCCTCACAAAGATGGACTACAAGTCATCAGGAATACTCTCCCAGATGATGACACTGCACACCTGGTAGCTGAACTTTGTGACTTTATTCCAACCTACAACTACTTCAGATTTGGAGATGATTTATACTTCCAAGTCAGTGGCACAGTTATGGGTACCTGCATGGCCCCTCAGCATGCCACCATCTTTATGGCCAACCTAAAACATCGTTTCCTCGAATCTTGTCCCCAGTTGCCTCTCTTTTACCTATGTTACATTGATGACATGACTTCTTGGACACAACTGTGTGAATAAAGGATGGATGAATTAACACAAACCTATCCCAAAAACCAGCTGACTGCAATACGTACCTACATGCCTCCAGCTTCCATCCAGGACACATTACATAGAATCATAGAATCATAGGGTTGGAAGGGACCCCACGAGGTCATCTAGTCCAACCCCCTGCCAAAAAAAGCAGGACCACTCCCGTTAGATCATCCCAGTCAGTGTTTTGTCCAGCTGGAACTTGAACACCTCCAGAGATGGAGATTCCACCACCTCCCTAGGCAACCCTTTCCAATGGTTCACCACTCTCCTAGTGAGAGAGATTTTCCTAATATCCAGCATCGACCTCCCCAGCTACAACTTGAAATCATTGCTCCTTCTTCTGTCCTCTCTTACTGCTGAAAAAAGCCTAGCTCCCTCCTCTCTGGAGCACCCCTTCAAGTAGTTGAAGATTGCTATCAAATCCCCCCTCAGTCTTCTCTTCTGCAGGCTAAATAAGCCTAGTTCCTTCAGTCTTTCTTCATAGGGCTTGTGCTCCAGCCCTTTGATCATTTTGGTTGCCCTCCTCTGGACTCTCTCTAATTTGTCCATGTCCTTTTTGTAGTGGGGAGCCCAAAACTGGACACAGTATTCCAGATGTGGCCTCACTAGTGCAGAAGAGAGGGGAATGATCACATCCCTTGATCTGCTGGTAACACTTCTTCTGATGCAGCCCAGTATGCCATTGGCCTTTTTGGCAGCAAGAGCACACTGCTGACTCATGTCCAGCTTCCCATCCACCATGACTCCCAGGTCCTTTTCGCCAGTGCTGCTATTTAGCTGATCACTCCCCAGCCTGTAGCAGTGCATGGGGTTTTTTCGTCCCAAGTGCAGGATTTTACACTTATCCTTGTTGAACCTCATGAGATTCCTCTTGGCCCACTGCTCCA
>ML681998.1:31671048-31692431 GCA_007922195.1 Podocnemis expansa | reverse complement strand
TGAGAAGCTGCTCCATGATTTTTCCAGGGATTGAGGTGAGGCTGACAGGTCTGTAATTCCCAGGATCATCCTTTTTGCCTTTCTTGAAGATAGGTACTATATTTGCTTTTTTCCAGTCCTCTGGCACCTCCCCTGTTCGCCATGAGTTTTCAAAGATAATGGCCAACGGTACTGCTATCTCATCAGCCAGCTCCCTCAGCACCCTCGGATGCAGTTCATCCGGCCCCATGGACTTGTGCACATCTAGTTTCTTTAAGCAGTCCCTAACCTGACCTTTTGTCACCAAGGGCCTCTCTTCTTCTCCCCAGTCTACCGTACCTAGTGTAGTGGGCTGGGAGCTGACCCTGCTTGTGAAAACTGAAGTAAAAAAAGCATTTAGCACTTCAGCTTTTTCCTCATCCTCTGTCACGAGGATGCCTGCCCCATTCAGTAAGGGACCTACACCATCCCTGATCCTCTTCTTGTTATTGATATACTTGTAGAACCCCTTCCTGTTATCCTTCACATCCCTTGCTAGTCGCAACTCCATTTGTCCTTTGGCCTTTCTGATTTTATCCCTGCAGTCCCGAGCAATGTCTTTATATGCCTCCTTAGTCATCTGTCCTAGCTTCCACTTCCTGTAAGCATCCTTTTTATGCTTCAGCTCAGTGCAGAGCTCTTTGTTAAGCCACAGTGGGCGCCTTCCACATTTGCTGTGCTTTCTCCTTATCGGAATTGTATCTTCCTGTGCCCTTAGCAGGGTTTCTTTAAAATGCACCCAACTCTCTTGGACACCTTTCCCCTTCAGATCAGCCTCCCAAGGGATCCTGCCCATCAGTTCCCTGAGGGAGACAAAATCTGCTTTTCTGAAGTCCAGGGTCTGTGTTTTGCTTCTTTCCTTCTTTCCTTTAAACATCAACTTGAACTCAATCATTTCATGGTCACTGCTACCCAGGCTGCCATTGACTTCTACTTCCCTGATAAATTCTTCTCTATTTGTGAGCAGCAGATCGAGAGGTGCAAGGCCCCTAGTTGGTTGCTCCAGCATTTGTACCAGGAAGTTGTCCTCAACACTCTCCAGAAACTTCCTGGATTGCCTGTGCACTGCTGTATTGGCCTCCCAGCAGATGTCAGGGTAATTGAAGTCCCCCATGAGAACCAGGGCCTGTGCTCTAGAAACTTCTGTCAGTTGTACACAGAATGCCTCATCCACTTCCTCCTTCTGATCTGGTGGTCTGTAGCAGACACCTACCACAACATCCCCCTTGTTGCTCTCCCCTCTAAACTTAACCCACAGACTTTCAACTGGTTTGTTTCCACTTTCATAATGAAGCTCTGAGCAGTCATAGAGCTCCTTTACATATAGTGCTACTCCTCCCCCTTTCCTTCCCTGCCTGTCCTTCCTGAACAGTCTATACCCATCTATTGCAGAGCTCCAGTCATGCAAACTATTCCACCACGTCTCTGTTATCCCAATCATGTCATAGTTCTTTGTCTGCGCTAGTACTACCAATTCCTCCTGCTTGTTTCCCAGGCTCCTTGCATTTGTGTATAGGCACCTAAGATACCCAGCTGATTGCCCTACTTTCCCATTTTGATTTTCAATTCTATTGTATCTACCTCCCTGGATTTTCTTTTGGTGTTGACCTCCCCCACCTGCCTCAGGCATTAGGGCTTCATTAGAGCATCTAAGAAAGTTATTTGATTCCCCCCGCATGTTCCAATTATCCTCTCTTCTATCCCTGCAGTTACAGTCCCGGCACCCCCCAAGTTCCATCCCATCCCCCTGGTCTCCCACATAGTCACTTACCTGTGGGCTTTGGTCTCCTTCCCCCTTCAGACCTAGTTTAAAGCCCTCCTCACTAGGTCAGCCAGTCTGCGTCCAAATACGCTCTTCCCCTTCCTCGAAAGATGGAGTCCATCTCTGCCTAGCAGTCCTTCTTCCTGAAACAGCAACCCATGGTCAAGAAAGCCAAAGCCCTCCTGACGACACCATCTTCGCAGCCAAACGTTCATCTCCAGGATGCATCTGTCTCTGCTCAGGCCTCTACCCTTGACCGGAAGAATTGAGGAGAACACCACCTGTGCTCCAAACTCCTTCACCCGCGCTCCCAGGGCCCTGAAGTCACCTTTGATCTGCCGAGGATCACCTCTCACAGTATCATTGGTTCCTACATGGATGAGAAGCATGGGGTAGTAGTCAGAGGGGCGGATGATTCTCGACAATCCCTCCGTAACGTCTCGGATGCGGGCACCTGGCAGGCAGCATACCTCTCGAGAGATCTTGTCAGGGCGACAGATGGGTGCCTCCGTCCCCCTCAGAAGTGAGTCCCCAACCACCACAACTCTACGTTTCCTCCTAGCTGTGGTGGCTGTGATCCTCCCAGCCTCGGGGGTGCATGGCCTCTCCTCTTCCACCTCCTTCACCGTCTCTAGCACCGCATAACGATTCTTCACCACAACAGAGGGTGGGTTTTGGGCAGGGGTGGAGCACTGCCTACTGCCAGAGGTAACCAGCTGCCAGTGTCCTCCCCCTGCCACAGGCTCCCCATCCAGCTCCAGTGTTGTGGCAGTAGTCTCTGGTACCTGGTCAGTGCCCTCCATCTTGCACTTCTCCTCGTGGATGCTGTCGAGGAACTTCTCCAGGGTGTGGATACTCCTGAGCCGAGACACCTCCTCCTGTAACTCTCCCACCTGCCTCCTGAGAGATTCCACCAGCAGGCACCTGTCACATCGATTCATCTCCCCAGCCTGATCGTTGGAGACAGGGAACTGCAGGCTGCAGTCCCTGCAAGTCCACACCAGGATCTGGGTAGAGATATCTATGGTCAGGATGTCTGTCTGGCTACAGGCACAGGTGGAGGAGACAGAAGGGGTGCTGGCAGCAGTGCGGCTCCTCTTCACCATCGTGGTTTCACAAACTCCCTCTCAAACTCCCCTGTTTGCTGTCCTCTGGTCGCTCAGCCACTGGCTTTTAAAGCCTTCTCTGTCTAGGTCAGGCCTGGCCCCTCGTTAAACACACAGGGGAAGGCTGATCACAAGGCTGATTGAGGCTGGTGCACAAAGGTGATCAGGGAACAATGGTGCAAGCAGCCCCCACCCACAGTAAGAAACAACTAACAGAAGTCAGCTGTAAGGGAAAAGTCAAACAGACAAACACACACAGTTAGCAAACCCTCACCCAAGCAACACCCTGTCCCTTGCTGCTTTCAGCTAGGGGATCGCCTTCACCTCCTTCTCGGGGCTTCACAAACTCCTTCCCTCTCAAACTCCCCTGTTTGCTGTCCCCTGTTCACCCCAGCAGAGGCGTCCCTGCCCTGGGGAGGGACCTAGGGCACCGGCCCAGGCCCTGCCCCCAGCCCGCAGGCCATGCCCCCTAGCTGGGGGCAGGGCCAGAAGCCGCCGTGTGCCGCCGCGGGTGGCTGGGCCCCGCATCCACAGCCAGGGACGGGGCAGGGCCAGGAGTGGCCTCCACAGCCATGCCCTGGATCCCTAGCTGGGGACGAGGCTGCCGCGGCCACGGGCAGCTGGGCCCTGGATTTCCACCCAATCGGGCTGGAGACGAGGGTGGGGGGGGCCTCGCCAGACCCAGGGCACTGGCACCGGGATTCAGGGCACATGCCCCACGTGCCCAGCGCCAGTGACACCCCTGTGCCCCAGCCTGGTTACGGCTCTACTTGGTAGTGTTTGTAAATAAAGATGGAAGAGAGAGACATTGCAAAATGTCTCTCCCTTTTAACTTGTTTCTTTTTCCCCACTGGAGATTCATGACTGCTTCCCTCACCCCCAGTTTCAGGTGACAAATGAAATCCATATTTGGCTTCCTCCATACCTGAGTCAGTGGCCATCGCCTTATTGATGCTTAGGTTAGTACGTTGTTCCCAGAAGAGCCAGTTTATTTCAGGTATGCCTCAGTGAGGCGTGAGTTGACTCTCCCACTCTTGGAGGTGTGAGCCGTACCTCCGCTCTTTACGTCAAGCAATGAAACACATCTTTGGGAACATTACATAGCAAAGCCTCATGACCATACATATGACACTGCAAGAGGCATATTACTATAACAACAATGCTCAGTAAATCATGAGAATTCCAGAAAACATCTTACCTGATACACTTTGCATTAAACAATACACAATTACATTATAAGGGTGAACATAAAATGATGCACAATTACACCATAAAGGTATGCTAAGTGGTGCAGTGTATCACACACCACTCCAATTTTTACTAATTTAAATTAGTTTAATTTCGATCCTCCCCCAGTGGTGGCAGCGAATGTTACCACTACTCTGTCTCCCATCTGCCATTCCTGTGATGTTTCTCTGCAGTCTCTCCATGTCCTTCATGTTGTTCTCCATCTCCTAATGCTGTCCATTTTAATGTCTTGAGTTGCTGGAGTTCCTTTGTTTTCCTTAGTAGTCTCTGACTTCCAATTTTTAAAGGATGCCTTTTTGTCTCTAACTACCTCTTTTATTTTGCTTTTTAGCCACAAAGGCATTCTTTTGATCTGAAGTATTCATTTCATTTGAGTGAGAGTATTATGGTGTTTTTAAATAGTTTCCATACAGCTTGCAGGCATTTCATTCTCAACTGTCCCTTTTTAATTTCCATTTAACGTCCCCTCATTTTTGTGTAATTTTCCTTTTGAAGTTAAATGCTCCTGCGGTAGCTTTCTTTGGTATTTTTCTTCTACAAAGATTTCAAATTTAATTACATTATGGTTGCTGTTACTGAATGGTTCAGCTATATTTACCTTGTGGACCCAGATCCTGTGCTCCACTTAAGGCTAAATCAAAAATTGCCCTCTACCCTTGTCAGTTCCAGGACTAGCTACACCATGGAGCAGTCATTAATGGTTTTTAGAAAACTCACCTACATCCCTTCCTGTATGATCAACATGGGGGGTAGCTGAAATCCCCCATTATTATTGATTTTTATGCTTTGGTAGCTACCTTCACCCCCTGTCTCACCTCAGCAGCCACTCAACCTATCTGAGTTGCAGGTATGAGAAGGGCAACCAAAAATGGGGGGGCACATGACTCCATGTGCCCCTCACACATGCATTACCTATGGTAGTCGGAATAAATAAACTCTAAATGAGCTAAAATGCCTAACTCCTGCTCTGCATTATCTGTTCAGTGTCAGTGTGGCTTCTGCACTGCAGCTGGAGGCAGAGCAGTCATTGTGGGAGAGGGAGAGGAGCGACCGTCCTGGGCCCCACGGTTCCATGGCCCCACGCTGCCCTGCTGTGAGCAGGAGCATGGGGCCCATACCACTGCTCCACACCCCTGGCCAGCTGTTCCCCATCCTGGGGGCAGGGTGAGTCAGCCAAAAGCAGAGGCTGAGTCCCGCTTCTGGACCCCTGCCTGCCTTCAGCTCCGTAGCTAAGGCAGCGGGGAGAGGGCAGGAGGCAGTGCAGCCGTGGAGGGGGCAGCGGTGTGGGCTCTGCGCTCCCTCCCACCCCCTCCTCGCTGCCTTCGGCATGGACCCAAAGGCAGTGCCAGGGTCTGGGAGCAGAACCCAGCCTCTGCTTTTGGCTGGCTCATCCCGCTCCCAGGATGGCAAACCACTGGCCCAGGAGTCAGGCTCTGCTCTGCTGCCCCTACCCTGGGTGGCTGGCCCTGCCTCCCCGCAAACGTTGGGGGGTGAGGGTGATGGGGCCCTGCAGAGGCTGATTGGTCCGGGCCCCACATCCCCCCTAGGTAAAGCCCTGGCTGGAGGCTCCTCCTGTGGATATGCCTGAGCTAGCTTTTATTGAGTTTGCTCATCTACGGCTTGTGACAAACTTGCAGCAACAGAGGCTTCCATGCAGGGGATACAAGCCTGCTTGGGACCCTGACTAGTCCTCATTGAAGTCCATGTAGATGCAGTTTCATAGCTGTAAGTACACAAGCGAGCTAGATTAAAACTGGCTCAGGTGTGTCTGCACCAGTGAGTCCCAACTTTTTCAGTTTCAGGGCCAGAAAGATAATTTTTAAAGCCCTGAAGGGCCACCAGTCTCTGCCAGCACACCTCCTTGCTCACCCCAGCCTCAGCCAGACAGAAGGAGCTGAGGAAGGAGGATCTCCCATCCCCCTGGCTCCAGGACAGAAACCATGTGCTCCACCTTGATCCCTAGGCAGCAGCTCTCTTTTGCAGTCAGGGGATGGGAGATCATTTTTCCACTCCCTCTGGCTCCAGCAGGGTTCCCAACACCTGAGGACCTTGAAACCATGCTCCCTGCTACAGCTAATGAGAGGGGAGCACTAGGGCTGGCTCAAACGACAAGCTAATGAGGCAGTGGCTTGGGGCGCCACTACCTTAGGGGCGACCACAGCGCCACACAGGGGACAGGGCAGGCTGGCACAAAGCCTGGACTTGTGCTCTTGCCCCTCCTGGATCTGGCCACTCTGTCCCCAGGGTTGGAGCAGGCCAGCCCATGGGGCAGGCTCCACTTTCTCTCCCTGCCTCTGGGCTGGCCCTCCCCGCCCCTAGGGAGGAACAGCTGGCCGAGGGGAGAGGTCAGAGAGCAGAGCCCAGCCTCTGGGCTAGCGCGCTCCACACCTGGGCCGGCTGTTCTCCACCCTGAGGGTGGGGCAAGCCCGCCGAAGTGGAGGCTGGGTTCTGCGCACCCTCCCCAACCCCCCTGTGCGGGGCAGGATGCAAAACCAAAAGCTGGCTTGGGGCGCCACAGCCCCTTGAGCCAGCCCTGGGGACCACTGACCTCTCATCCCTTTGGCTGCAGCGAGGAACCTGTGCTGGCAATGCCCTCTGCCTGAGTCCTTAGGCAGTGGGAGGGAAGAGGAGCCACAGGTCACTCTGAAAGACCCCCCGGATCACTTTTGGCTTTCGACCCATTGGTTGGGAACCACCACTCTACATGGACCACCATTACACTCTGATTACAGTGTTAACAGACCCCTGCATTGTCATATGGAGAGACAGGAGGAAACTCAACATATTAGTTTTCTAAAGAAGAGAAATTTGGAACCCCAGCTTCTGATTAACCATGGCTGAATCTGCAATAAAAAGAATCTCAGCTGAGGAGTTTAATGGTAGCTCACCTGAAACAGACAATGCCAGCAAGTCCTCTATTGGTTTTAGGAAGAAAATACTGCGGTCCTGCTTTTGCACTGAGATGTAGTGTTTACTGTTGCTGGATTCATACATCATAACCCTACATTTTCCTGAATCAGCACTGCAATTTGGTCCAGTTCATCATAGTCTGCACAGGCTATGGCCTACTCATCTCTTCTTTATTCATCCAAAATTCCCTTTGAATTCAGTCTTTTCGGTGCATGTGAATGTCGGATCAAGTTGTAAAGCACGAGAGAGATTATAAAGCACAGACTGACACTCGCATAAATTTCTCAGAGCAGTTTTGTTCCCCTTCCTTCCTCTTTGCCTTCCCAAACTGCTTCCTTTCCTGCACATTATGGGCTGCTGTCTTTAAGTCTTTGATAGCTTCTAAAATGGCTTTAATTGTAGAATATCTTTCTTTAAACTGAAAGCTGAAATCTTTATGTACTCAACTGACTGCAGGAGGCTGGGAATATGCGAAAAATACCAGATAGCAAAACAGTTATGCTAAAATCATGAGAGTTGGCTATACAGCATGCCCTGTGATGTTGGATGCAAGGGATCACCTGCTAAGACCCTTCCATAACATAAATAGTATTTCAAACATATTTAGCCAATAATTAGCACAGGTACAAATAGTTATATACAGCAGGGATTCTCAATGTTTTCTGTGTCATGACATGGGATATGTCTACAGCGGAGGCTCTGTTACGTCAACTTAACAAGGTCGACTTTACGTCAACTTAAAGTTACCCTTGTTAAGTTCACGTGGAGCATCCACACTGAATACTCCTGTCAACTGCCTGTTTCCAGACTGGCAGGTGCTAGATCGACCTTCTTCGTGGCTAGAAACTCTGGGAGGGGGCATGGAGGCCAATTAAGTCGACTTAAGGGTTATTCCCCACCTACACTGGCTTACGTTCACCTTATAAGGTCAACTTAAGCATCAAGTCAGCCTTATGAAGTGGTGTTATTAAATCAACTTAAGGAAGCGCTTAAGTCGACTTAATAAAAGCCCAGTGTGACTGCCGGGGTCTATAGGTTGACTTAAGCTTCCTTAAGGTGACCTAAGGCTCCAGTGCAGATGTACCCATGGTTAGCAGTGTGACCAACTGTTCACGACACTGAAGCCCAGAAGCGCACACACCCCCACTACTGCAGAAAGAAAGTCATTACCAGCGTTTTTGGTGGCAGCTTAAGCCCACACAGCCAGCCTCCCACCACTGAATAAAAGGCTGCAGCCAAAGGCACTTTGGGTGGTGCTGTGCTAAAGTAAAGCCCTGCATATGGATAAAAGTTGCCATTGACAGTGATTTTAATGGTGGCACTAAACCCAGCTAGCTCCCTGCCACTGCAACTTGCCTCGTCTTAAGAAGAAAATCCATGCCACAAGCAGCAGAACCCATCAGGAGGGCAAGGTTTCTTATTTCAGCAGTGCAGGAGAGGAGTTCTTATGGTAGCAGGGTGAGCTGCAGACACACACTGAGTTGCTGTTCTGCAACACACTTTCGTTTTATGATGCAGCAGTCGAGACAGGGGTGTAGCCATTCCTCAGTTTCTGGCAAGGTACATGAATCTGCAGTGTTGGCTTAGCCAAGGGCAGCTTCTGTTCATGTGACCAGAAGCAGCCCTGAGAGCTCCAGTTGCCAGGACACAAGTGGAGCTGTCAGAGGAGTAAGGAAGAAAGGCGGAACGATGAGGCCCACCCACCACAGCAGCATGAACTTCATTGCTGCAGCTGCTGGACAGCCCTTCAGCTGTGGAGGCAAAGTTTATACTGCTGCCAGTCACTGCAGTGGACAGGCCTCATATCCAAGTGGGTGGGCCCCAGCCCACTCATGCCCACCCCTGTCTGTGCTTTTGGGTTGAGAATCATTGAACTATAGTACTAAGATATACAAAGTTTGTTAGCAGTCAACATAGTGCTAGTACCTGCCTGTGCTGTTTTATGAAGCAAGATCACTACACCCCTAAAACATGCCCCACTAGTGTCATAGTAGTAAGATATGATGAATATTTAAATGATATTAATAATATTTCTAATAATTTCTAGCGGGGAAGCCATGTAAGTCTGTGTACAGCAAAAGCAACAAGAGTCCTGTGGCACCTTAAAGACTAACAAACTTCTTTGGCCAGTTGGTTTTTGGTATAGGGTGGTGTTAATGTGTGCATCCCTTATTCGTACTGTGGTGCCCAAGAAGTGGTTTCTTGTGTGGACCAAGGTTTATGGTGGGGTGGAAATTGTTGAAATCCTGGTGGAATTCTTCAAGGGACTCTTTCCCAAGGATCCAGATAATGAAAATGTCATCAGTGTAACATAGGTAAAGGAGAGGTACTTGGGGATGAGATTTGAGGAAGTGATGTTCTAGGTCAGCCATAAAGATGCTGGCATTCTGTGGGGCCATGTGGATACCAATAGCTGTGCCACTAACTTGAGGGTATAGATCTTCTTCAGATCTGAAATAGTTGTAGGTCAGGACAAAGTCACAAAGTTCAGCTACCAGGTGTGCCATGGCATCATCCAAGAAACTGTTCCTGATGGCTTGTAGTTCATCTTTTTGAATAATGTTGATGTAGAGGGCTTCTACATCCATAGTGGCTAGAATAGTTTTTCTCTGGGAGATCACAGAATCATAGCATTATAGAATATTAGGGCTCAAAGGGACTTTATGAGGTCTTCTAGTCCAACCCCCTGCTAAAAGCAGGACTACTCTCACTAAATCATCCCAGCCAGGGTTTTATCTAGCCAGGTCTTAAAAGTTTCCAAAGATGGAGATTCCTCTACCTCCTGAGGTAACCCATTCTTCTGCTTCACTACCCTCCTAGTGAGAAAGTTTTTCCTAATATCCAACCTAGACCGCCTCAGCTGCAGCTTGAAACCACTGCTCCTTGTTTGGTCTTCTGTCACCACTGAGAATAGCCTAGCTCCTTATTCTCTGGAACACCCCTTCAAGTAGTTAAAGGTATTTATGAAATCCCCCTCGGTCTTCTCTTCTGCAGATTAAATAAACCAAGTTCCTTCAGTCTTTCCTCACAAGTCAGGTGTCCCAACTGCCTAATAATTTTCATTGCCCTCTGCTGGACTCTCTCTAATTTGTCCTCATCCTTTCTGTAGTGAGGAGCCCGAAACTGGACACAGTGTTCCAGATGCGGACTCACCAGCGCCAAACAGAGGGGAATAGTTACATCACTTGACCTAGTGGCAATGCTCCTGCTGATGCAGCCAAATAAGCTGTTGGCATTTTTGGGAACAAGGGCACACTGTTGACTCATATCCAGCTTCCCGTCCACCATAGCTCCCAGGTCCTTTTCTACAGAGCTGCTACTTAGCCAGTCAGTCCCTAGCCTGTAGCAGTAAATTAGATTGCTATTTTTTCAGGAAGTCAGTGGTATCATAAAGATGGGTAGGAGCGCTGGTAGCATAGGGACTGAGAAAAGAGTCCACCTAGCTTGACAATCCTGCTGTGAGAGTGCCAATGTCCAAGATGATAGGGCATTCAGGATTCCTGGGTTTGTGGATGTTGGGCAGTAGATAGAATATCTCTAGTTGGGGCTCTTGGGTTGTGTCTATGTAGATTTGTTCCTGTGTTTCTTCAGACAGTTTCTTAAGCAGGTGTTGTAGTTTCTTTTCATATTCCTCAGTGGGAACAGTGGGTAGTGGCTTGTAGAATGTGGTGTTAGAGAGTTGTCTGGCAGCCTGCTGTTCATAATCCAACCGATTCATGATGACTACAGCACCTACTTTGTCAGCCTCTATGACTATAATGTCAAAGTTGTTTTCGAGGCTGTGGATGGCATTGCATTCTGCACAGTTGAGGCTATGTGGCAAGTGATGCTGCTTGTCCACAATCTCATTGTAGAGACTGGGGCATTGGCACTCTCACAGATGGATTGTCAGGCTTATTGCTCTTCTCAGGCCCTATGCCACCAGAGCTCCTTCCTAGAACATCGCTTCCTCAAATCTAACTGTATAGTCTTTGCTAACACCTGCCCTCTTTCATCCTGGCATGTCTATATATACTTCTCAACTGTAGTTTCCATTTCATGCATTCGACAAAGTGGGTTGGAGCCCATGAAAGCTTATGCCTGAAGAACTTTGTTAGTTCGTGAGGTACCACAGGACTCTCATCATATTTTTAATGTGTTTCTTATTTCTGGGATGTGTTCGTGCCTGATGTACTAATAGGGGGCCGCTTGCCCGGGCACCCCATTTGCCACCAAGTGCACACCAAAAAACCCCTTATGGACAGCGTAAGAGGCTCTGGCCTGGAATCTGGGAGGCTACAGACTAGCATACCTCAAAGGTACTAACTTCGTGGGAACTGAAACCCACCTAGGAATTTATGGCCACCTGGAATGTTAGGTCCCACCTAGGAATTTATGACCCTCCTAGGAATTTGGGCCCACCTAGGAATCTGGACCCACCTGGGAATTTAAAACCTAATTGGAAAATTACTATCTCAATCGTGGGAACACAAACCCCCACCAGTGTGGGAACCAGAAAAACACTGAGCTAAAAATCCTATAAAAAAGGGGATGCCAACTGGCAAAAGTTATGGAGGTTCACGTGTTACCTGCCAGAACTGATCACTCTGACAGTTGGGTCTCCCGAGGAAAGCTAGCTCGTGTCGTGTCTCTTACCATGCCTCTTGTGTTCATGCTGCTGGTCAGTGGAGCCTGGGTTATGGTACGTATATAGGAATCCCCTACAAGTACATTGCAGTTCGTTTTACCTTGCCATTTTGTCTTGTTGGGAATACCTAGCAGTTTTACTTTGTTGCAAATACCTTACAGTTTTATCTTGCAGTTTTGCTTTGCTGTTTTACTGTGTTACTTATATAGATTTGCGGTCTTGCTTTACAGTCTTGTTGTGTCACTTATATAGACTTGTAGTTTTTTGCTTTATCGTTTTACTGTATTACTGATATAGATTTGCTACCTCAGTTGGTCTTGTAAGGTTGCTGTTTTAGTTGTTAATTGCTACCTCAAGTGTCACTGTGATTACCCATTGAAAAATTTTCCCCGTTGTTGCTCTAAATAAACGAACCCATTTCTCAGTTAGAACTACTGAGTCCGGTGTCTCCTTCTCCCATCGCGGTTGGGAACCAACAGGATGATAAATTCTTCTACAGTGAAATGCAGCTTATACCAGACGCAAACGGGAAAATTTTGGAAAACCAATTAATAAAAAGATATTTTCTATGCCATTTATACTATCTGACAATTTTTGAATTGTCATTAATTGTATTTTGATATGCATTAGAGTCTTGCTACCTTGTACTATTCCAATTCTGAGATCTGAGTTGCACAGACACAAGAATCTGAGTCTGACCCATGCAAACAAGATTGAAGGATTGAGGCCTAAAATACCAGTCCCTCCCCATTTTTCAGCTAAGAGAGGGATTTAACAGCAGATGCTTTAGTTAGATCCCATTACATTAAGATTTTGTTATTTTTACAAAATATGTCGTAGCACATTTACTAATATACAGAGAGATATTGCACCTGAACTACAATTATACATATATGAAATCAACACAGTGCATTTTGGTTATTTGCACAAGTAAGCTGGGGGAACACCAAGGTCTTTTTCTTAAGGAATACTATTTATTATAAGAAATCAGATTAAATTAACACAAACAAAAAGAGCACACAACTTGGAAACAAACTTCTCTATCCTCTCTTCTGCCCAAGCACTTCTAACGGAGGAATAGGGGAGCAGAGTTGGAGTGTATGTAAGCTGTTGTTCACTGCTCCCCAATAGGTTGCATTTGCTACTGAAACCATCAACGGTGTGTCTTATTTAGATATTATGTAAAAACAGCAGGGAAAAACTCTACTATGTTTTTAATCAATGTTATTTACAAGCACGGTGCTGGGGTCATAATGTTTATTCCATAATGTAGAGGATTACCTGCCGTGAAGGGTGAATTACATTTAACAATATTGAGTTCCTTTTTTAAAAAAATCCACATGCTGATTTTCTGCAGTGCAAATGGGCATTTTAAGGCTACAGATATGCAGCTTGTAAGTAGATATTATAGTATTGTGTGATAAAGTCGATGTCATGCCAGGGTTTCATGGGAAACTTAAACATGCCTATAGTATCACTAAATAGATCATGACCAAAGTTTCCAAACAAATGCCAACCAGAGGCATCTTTAAAGGGCCTGATTTGTAGTGGGTGGGTGCTCATCGCTTTCTGAATCAGGCCCCAATAGGGTATCTCAAGCAGGGCATGCAAAAATGGAGACGTCCAGAATCACGGCTAGTCACATTTGAAAATCTTTGCCCATAGCAATGTGCACAAGATAGAATTCTCTGACCAGCAAGTACATGTGTCATATGCTTATTGCTCACATAAAGGGCCACTCAGATCTTAATTGGCAAATCGTAGAGTTTTTCGGTAAAGTGAAGGGAACTAGAAAGTGAGATACAGAAGCAACCTGTCATCTGGTGGGGTGGGCGGATAATTACTGCAGGTAAATGCATTATGATGAGTATAATATGTTTGTGAGTATTTATAATACATTATTACAAATAGCTGTGTTTTTAATACCCCTTGAGATGCAAGTTTGAGTCCCATCAGTCATAGGCGAAGTTAAAAAAGTTTTAAATGGCTTGCTTATGTGATGGTCTGCAAAAGCTTTTAATGACGACATAGTGATGTGCATAAAGGAAAAAATTGGGAACTGCCAGTCTATACGCAGAAGCTTTGTCAGTGTTCCTATGTTAGTTAGTGAGGGTTGTGATTTTTTGCCAACAGCTATGCCAGTAAAAGGCCTAGTGAAGCTGTAATTATACTGGCAGAAAATTTTGCCAGCTAGTATGCTTATTTTATTTATTTCGCTTGGGGAGCTGGTATAAATGATACTGGCAAAAAGATGGTTTTGCAAGTATAAATTACACCTCTGCCGGGAAAGTTTGCTGGCATAGCTGTAGCAATACAGCTCTATTGGCAAACCTCTGAAGTATATGTTAGCTAGATAAGGAGAGAGGCAGAAAATAAAAAATGAGAAGGAAGGAAAAAATAAGATAGAAAGCAAGTGGGAAGAGGAAGCTTTTTTTGGGTCAAGGAAACTCTCTGGGCTTTGTCTATGCTATTATTTAATGTCTGCTACCAGAGCCGGATTTAGGCACAAGCCAAGCAAATCATGGCTTACGGCCTCAAATTGAGGGGCCTCTAAATATGTCAGAGGTAACTAAGATGGCCCTGTGTTAGTTAGATCAGGCTAGTGAACACTATCCAATACCAGACAGTGCCAGATTAAAGCATGCCTATGTCAAGATCCAGAGGCCCCATACCATAAAAAATAAAGAGGACAAAAAAGTATTGAATCATAACAGAAAAGATATTGAAACAATAAATGATAAACCACTATATTTGTATTTATATATAGGGAAAGATGCAACAAAAACCAGCTAAATCAAACATACATCTTGCACAAAGCTTTATTTGCATTATCGAATACATCTTAGTTATCCCCAACATATTTAGAGGCCCCTCAATTTAAGGCTATAAGCCATGACTTACATGGCTTGTGCCTAAATCCAGCTCTGGTACCAGATGTAAAATAACAGCATAAACAAAGCCCAGTTTCCTTGTGCAGTATGTAATCTTAACCTTGTGCAATTTATTAGAGCATTGCTTAGTATAAGGCTTCTCTTTGTTTTCTTGCCATTTGGATAATGTCTGCAGTTCACAAAGATACTTCTCCTTCCCTTTTTCCCTTGCCCTCAACATCATGTTCTTGCTTATTGTCTCCTATCCTCCTCCCTATCCCCCTCCTCCTTTTTGTGATGTTAAGTGCCCCCAAAATTACTAATTCAGCGGTTTAACAGAAGTAAATGATAGAATGCTTGGGCAGATTGGATATGATCAGTAAACAGTGTGGATAATTATATGCCTATTAATATTCATTTTGTAAGTACTAATGTAACCAAATAAGGGTTTATGGAACGTTGTCAATCATGTATGCATTTCCATACTGTTTTGGATAAAAGGAGTTGTAAGAATGTCCCTCCTCGCTCACTCAAGGTGTGGAGGGGAATGAGCAGGCAATAAAGAGTAATGTTCAACCCAATCCACCTCTGGGACAACCTTTTTTGTTTATTTAACATCCAAGTATATTAACTCAGCCAGTCTGGCATATATTAAAATGTAACTTGCCTTGTCTTAACTAGAGTTTAGAAGGTTTAGATCATATCAGACAGGTTAAGCTAAGTGACTTTTTACTTTTAAATCCCCGGTGGCCCCATTTATCAGATTGCTTTTCCCTTCCTCTGGCTACATACAACAGCCATCAAAATTATTTTTCAAAGACGTATTAAAACTGTGGTCACCTACAGCATCACTGGGCTATGCACTGCGCTTTATACCACTGCTGTTCAGAATGTCACAGCAACAGCAGAAATAGAATCCAGAACCTCCTGTTTCAAAAATTATATTCCACCACCACCACCACCACCAAAGAAAAATCTCCAACCACATTATAGGGTTTATGTGGCTCATAGCTGAACAATTCTGATTCTAACTTGTACAGGGTAATCATACACATAAACACCCAGGGCCAGTGCAACGTGGTAAGTCTGGTAAGCATTACAGGGGGGCGCTGATGTTTGAGGGGCGCCAAAATGGGGAGCATGCCGTTGCACCGCGCTCTGAGTCACTCATCTGCACTGGTGTCTGCTGCGCTTGCAGGGTGGCACCAGAAACACTAGCGTCATTCCTGTAAACACCAGCTAGTTGCTTATAATAATTTGCCTCCAAAGATTACCAACAGTTCATAGCGTGTGGTTAAAATAAATACACACCTTCCACCCCGCCAACAATACTTTTGCTAGACTGCATAAGGGTTGTCGAGAGTGTGCTACAGCAAATTGCGAAAGGTTATTATGTTGTGTGCTTGGACATATCACCAGCTTTTTGCAATCCTTATTATTTATAGAACACTGCAGGTGTGCCCAGTGCCTTATAGACCACATAAAAGACAAGGCTGCTGCTCCAGGGAGCTTGTAACCTGACAGGCATACACAGTACAAATGCATATGAGAGAAATAGCTCAAATGCATGAGAGTAATCAGCATATGGGAAGGAATCATTATAGGTCAGCCCTGGAAGGCTTCATGAAATAGATGTATTTTAAAGGCACCCTGTATAAGATTTTTTGTGCTTCTTCGGGATATACTGCCTGGAATATTTTTCTCCAAATCATTTTTTATCTTGCTTATTTTATTATTTTATCCTGCTTACTTTGTTACTTTTATTTATTAGAAATGTCTAGAAAGTCCAAATTCCTGATTTGCTGTAAGACCTCCCATGGAATTTCAGTATAAATGTATTATGAGTTCACACTCTGTTTTGAACTAGTAGGATATTTGATATTTAAGAAAGATGTCCTTTGAAACTTTCACTAGCTGTTAGCACCCATTTAATTCTGACAAATACAAACAAAATCTATAATGTTTCAAAATGCCAAACCCCTTTGCTGTCTCAGTCACTCAGCTATTCCTTTCTTGAATCTTGAGTCATATTTTTGTTAGTACCCTCATCTGTAGACAAATGCTAAATATTTTATTTATTTTATTTTATTTTAAGGCAGAAAAATGTTATGGGGGGGGGGGGAATATTTCAAGTCTGTTTTCAAACCTCACAAAAGATGCAAGCTCACCCAAGTCCACCTTTCTCCCAGAGGGGTAAGATTTCAGAACAGATTTTAAGGATGAGAGGTTGGTTGGATCATGAGGCGTGAGAGGCTGAAGTAGTACTACAGTATATGGTATGTCTAGACAACAATAAAACACCACAGCTGGCAGGGATCAGGAAACTCTGGCTATAAAGCTGCTATTTGGACATTTGGGCTCAGACTGAAGCCCACGCTCTGGGATCCTGTGCGGGAGAGAGTCCCTGATCTTGAACATCTGCACTGCAGTTTTCAGTGCCACAGCTTGAGCCCCGCTGGGCTGAGTCAGCTGTCCCAAATCCAGGTGCAGCCATGCTGTGGATCGTTACTCTAGTGTAGATGTACACTATGACTGTGTGCCCCTTGCCTTCTGCTATTAGAAGAGAAGTTATCTGACCAGATGAAAATTACTTTTACAAAGGCTCGCTTCAATATAAAGGTCACCCATCCAATAAACCTTGCTCATATCACTAACGTCACTGACTTCATGGGATTACAAAACGGTATACAGTCCAATTTGCATATCAGTTCCAATTCTGCAGTTTCTCTTTGAAGTCTTGACGTGTTATCCATTTGCCTGTGAAAGCAGAATTAAATCATGACTATGGATTCTTTTCTCACTAAAACAAGTGAATTGACCTCACTCTCCTCTATGTGCTGCTTCCCAGTGTTTGAATCTTAACAACAGCTTGGATTTGCTGTTACAGTATGACCTGATCCCATCACTTACATTTCCCTGCATTTATTTTCCTCTCATTCTGTAAATTACCCCATCTTCAAAGCACCTGACAAAGTGGCATTTTCTCCTACAAAAACTCATGCGATAAAAAAATTTGTTAGGCTTTAAGTGCTGCAGGACTCCTTGCTTCTTTTGCTGAACTAGACTGACACAACTGCTCCTTTGGAACTTTTATGACACTCATCACGGTAGTAGCTGAGTGCCTTCCACCACCGCACTAAGCAATAGGACTACAAATCTATGGTGGGTTACAGGACACGCCATTGACAGATGATTTTGTTTTGACAAAATAACTCTGTGAATTTTGCCTCTGCTCAACTGTTTATTCCAAAATGCGACACGGAGACCCCTTGTCAAACGGTTCTCTGTTCTTTGCAAACTACTATCACCTCAGACCTGGCAAACTCACTACACCAAACATATGGCTTGCAGAACATGCATCTACAATGGGTAATGTAGGTTATCTACAGAAATATCTTCACTTAATATGTGTAAGTAATATTTAAGGACTAATGTAACTATGCTGAAAATACGCTTAAGGATCTTGGATATAAAAGTTAGTCACCAGAGGACACTAAGTCTCAGTGCCCCAAGCAGGAGGCAGTTGTCACCTTTCCTTTGTTAGCTGGAGATGTAATGCAAAGCTCAATTATCCAACTTTGCGCCACTCTGCCCAAAACTCAGTGGAAAACTACCAAGGAGTAAAGACAAGTGCAAACAACTGAAACCACCTGAAGATTAAAAAAAAGAAGGTTACAACAGACTGGGGTTTGCCCTGTCTGTGAACAGAGACCAAAGACTGTTTCAGTATAACACGGAGTAGGGAAAAACATTCTGTATCCATTCACTGAACAACCGCGTTGTGGCACAGGGGTGTCTTTCATGGAAGTTTGGATCCTGGTCTCTGGGAAGCCACCCAGCTCTGAAACAGATTGAACTCTGGGACAAAAACCTAGTTTCTTAGATGGGATAGGTAACAGTAAGTGTGCCTCTTAGTTTATGTTTTATGAGTTTGTCTTGAATTGTAACCATTTATTTCCATCACTTCGTCCTTTTTCTAGAGGAATAGCTATTATTTTGTAAATAAAGCTCGTGGTTTATGACAAGCGCTGTGCATTACACAGCAGCGGTGTTTTAAGGAAGAACTGACAAACTGGCACACCTTGGTCCTATGGGGGCAGAAGATCTTGGGTTTCTGTCTATAGCCAACATCGGGGACTGAATGACACAGGGGAATGATTCAAAGACACTCAAGTGAACCTATTGTTAACCTTCAACACAAAGACCAGGCTGGCGTAGACCAAGAGAGTGCTTCAGCGGCTGACACGCTGAAGGTTTTAGGGAGCTGACATTCTGCCACCATGGAGATGACTACCTCTCTCTAGAGCAGTGGTTCCCAGCTTTTAAAGAAGTGGGATCTTCTCCCACGAAAGCTCATGCAAAAAATAAATGTTAGTCTTAAAGTGCCACACAAGTCCTTGTTGTTTTTTTACACTTCAATGAGACAAACAATACTACAGCACAACCACGTTTTTCAGCTGAATTGATTGCTCATAAACTTCACATTTACTTGTATTTACTATGGTTATGGTTTTACTAGAGAACTTTGCAATATAGTGCACGCAACAAGCTAAAGAAAGATCAAAAATACACATCCACTCAATTTTGCCCTTTGACCACTAGCGTTTAGAATGTTCACCTTTTAGAAACAAAAGACTGATATCGTGTCTTTAATTTGATAATTAATTGTCATGAGTTCTGTGAGTTGTAATTTTGGTTGGACAGAATATTGTTTAAGATGAAACAATGTTCATTTTATATTTATTTTCATCACCTTTGTACAAAATTTCATGGGCATGCTTGGACAGTTCTCACAGCACACTAGTGTGGCCCAGTGCACTGGTTGAAAACCACTGCTCTAGACGAAGAGGAGAACAAGGTGCCTGGCAGTCTTCAGTCCCATGAGAACCACACCCCCAAATTTAGAAATATATTTGAAGGCCCTGATCTTGAGCTCTGTGTGGGCAGAGACCCCTACACAAAGCGACATTGAGTCCAACAGGGCTCTGTGTAAAAGCAGGGATCTGCCCAACGTTCCCTCTAATTACTCCTAGACTGTGTGCGCAAATAATTTCTTTGTGTGTGCAAAAACATTTCTTTGTGAGCACCAGTAACAGCACTATTGAAATTTTTTGTGTGCACTTTATTTTGTTGTGTGTGCAGGTTTCATGACCTGTGTGCGCGTGCACACGCTCACAGCTTAGAGGGAACAGTGCTGCCCACACAGAGGCTTTGCAGGATGAGACCCTGCTCTGTTAATGGAGCTTGCACTTCTTGTGAGAAATCAAGGAGGCTTTCTCCTCCCCCCCCGAATGTTTAATTATTCATCTGGGGATGGCTGCTCAGCACTGGCCTAATTGTGCTTCATTAGGAACAGAGTTAAGCTACTGCTGACCACTTTTAAAAGTTGCACCCTTCGTTTGAAACGGTCTGAAATATAAAAAGCCCATTTTGAAATAAACAGTAGCAATTACGTGAACCTGTATAGAGGGCACTGGAAATGGACACTGGAAACAGGTACATTTACTTAAACTTATGTGGTAACAAACCTGCAGGGACCATTTTATTTGATTTTTAAAATTAAGCCCAGTTTCATAGTAAGCAACAATATTCTTGATGGTGTACAAAGACAGCCTTTGTCCCAAAGACATTACAAAAGAAAGCAGATTTGAGCGTGTTCATTTATAATTCTGCATGTTAGCATCTGCTGAATTGGTATGTGGAAAGGGAAGAATGCCTGGACTGCAGGAAAGCATTATTGTTTAATCAACACTGTCCGTGTTTGCGGTGCTATATGAAAAGAGGCCTCATCCCCAAGGAGCCTATATTTGCATAGGACCTCAAACCTCTCGCTATGTGAGGGAGCGCAGATGCTAGGCTGCTGGACTGGAGATAGAGAGGGGAGAGGAAGGCAGTCCACATGGGGAACCACTGCCCCCCTCTTTTGCCCATTATCATGCCATTGTTACCATGAGTGCAGAAGTCACATTTTTTGCAACCATTTCGCATTGTGACAGCTGCCAAAAGCAAGCCCCTAGCAAACAGATGCTCTTTGCTTTGCAGGATCTTGCTCACCCCGCGCGTGGTGCTGGCCAGGCGCTTTGCAGGGCCCCAAACCTGCCTCCCCCACCTTTACCTGGCCCCTTCCCTGACTTCACAAGGAAGTTCAAGCCAGGAGCCCCGCTCCAGGCGCCGCTCGGCGCGCGCTGCATGTCGGGACTTGTAGTTCTCTCCCGGCCCGCCTGCCGCGCCCCGTCCGAGCCGCCCAGCCCCGGGCCCCGCTCCCCGCGGGACTGAGCCGGGCTCGGGCCCCGCCTGCGGCCCGCCAGCGGCTGTGCGGGGCTCCTCCGCCCGCGGCCGCACGCCGCCAGCCGGGCCGGGCTGCGGACTACAGCTCCCAGCCTGCCCCGCGCGCAGGCGAGCCCCGCTTGCGTGAGAGCCGCAGGTTGCTGGGCTCGGCTGCAGATGAGCTGGGCGGGCGAGCAGGGGCTGGGGCTGGGGGAGACGCGCCTGGGGCAGGCGATTATGCATGGACTAGGCGAGTGCTGAGAGCATGGCTCTGGAAGGTAAGGGCTGCTCCTCCTCTCTGCACCCCTGGGCGCCCTGCCCCTTTGCACCCTCGGGCACCCTGCCCCTTTGCACCCCCTTTGCACCCCTGGGCACCCTGCCCCTTTGCACCCTCGGGCACCCTGCCCCCTTTGCACCCTGGGCACCCTATCCCTTTGCACCCCGCTCCTTTGCACCCCTCCCCTTTGCACCCTGGGCACTTTGCCCCTTTCCACCCCCTTTGTGCCCCCCCTTTGCACCCCTGGGCACCCTACCCCTTTGCACCCTGCTCCTTTGCACCCCTCCCCTTTGCACCC
>ML681998.1:31633412-31670648 GCA_007922195.1 Podocnemis expansa | reverse complement strand
CCCCTTTGCATCCCTGGGCACCCTACCTCTTTGCACCCCCCTTTGCACCCCACCCCTTTTGCCCCCCCGGGCGCCCCCCGCCCCTTTGAACCTTTCCCCTTTGCACCTCCCTGGGTGCCCTTCCACTTTGCGCCTCCCTGGGTGCCTTGCACCTTTGCACCCTTCCCCTTTGCACCCACCTGGGCAACCCCCCTTTTGTGCCCTTTGCCCGCTGGGTGCCCCTCCCCTTTGCACCCATCCCCTTTGCATTCACCTGGGCACCCCGCCCCTTTGCATTCACCTGGGCACCCCGCCCCTTTGCGCTCACCTGGGCAGCTGCTGCCAAGCAGGTGGGGGCTTTGCTGCATATGCCAACACTGGGCAGGAGAGGGGCACACCCGCTGGGTGCAGCCACTCAAAGTGCCTAACCTGGGTAGGGCTACCAGATACTAAAGCATGGAAGGGAGGATAGGGAAGTAGGAAAAGGAGGACATTGGAGGACACATGGAGAAAATGTAGTATTAATGGAATATTCTTCCGTTTTTAGGGGGTTCTGGAACGCTTCCTCCTAAAAATAGGGTGCATTGGGCCGTTCCAGCATACTTTAACCCCAGACCAAATTGTGTCTTTTTAAAAAGCCCACCAGACGGCAAATGTGAAGGTAAAAAAGAGAACATGTCCTCCTTTTGCCTGACATCTGGTAACCTAGTCCTGGGGAGTGCCCCTCTCCTTCTCCATGCAACCAAGCCCTTCCCTCCTTCGCCTGGCAGGGGCTGGGAGTGATCACTAGAGCCCGGCATGGATACAAATACGTGGATCTGTATCTGATCTGCATCCGCAAGAAATGGTCCGCAGATATCCATGATGTATCTGTGGATGCAGATATCCACGGATATTCGTGTATTTGCAGAGTTCTAGTGATCACCGCCTTAGCACCCTGCTGCCGTCTTTGTTTTCAGCCCCCTTCCAATGCATGCAGAAGAGCTGGTTGGGGTATGTAGTTCCAAAGGGGCAGCCGTGGCTTTTGTGCATGCAGAGGCTTGGTGCATTCTTGGTGCCCTCTCAAACTCAAATCACCACAAGGGCCACATGAGGACTAGTAGCGGGCCGCATAAGGACTAGTACGTTAGCCCGAGGGCCTCACTACTGAAACCTTTTCATACAACAATATCGCAAATATCGGTAACAATAGTGTCATTGCAGGCCCCAGGAAATAGCATTAGGGGCCGCATTCAGCCTACGGGCCACATGTTTGAGACCCCTGTTTTAGTGCCTGGCTAGGCCAAGGGTAGAAATCATTGACCCTGAGAAGTGCCCCTGTTCTGATTTCCAGCATAAGTAGCTGCTGATGTTTAATTAGAGCAGTGGTTCCCAATGTTTTCTCTACTGTGGCACACGTTGCTACCTTTAATTAATTTAAGGCATGCCGCCATATAGTTTCCAAATGAACTCATGAATATTCATGAGCCAATCCAGAGCTCTTTGAGTAGTTTTTCAAAAAAAATTTCTGGCATTCTTGCGTAGACCTGACGGCACACTTGTGTTCTGTGGCACGCTGGTTGGGAAACGCTGAACTAGATTGTGACTGAATTTGAGTGGATAGTCAGGTGACTGTGGGAATAAAGAATAGCTCTGAAGTGGTTCCAAAGGTACGAGCTGATCCCATGTTTTACAGTCCGTTGCATTTATTTTCATTCCATTCTGTAAGTTCCCCCATCTTCAAAGCATATAACGAAGTGGGATTTTCTCCCACAAAAGCTCATGCAAAAAATAAATCAGTTAGTCTTTAAGTGCCACAGGACTCTCTGAAGTGGTTGCCCCCACCCCCTTCTTCAGAGTAGTTGGGGGTGGCTGGACTTTGGTAATTATTATTTCTAATAGCTTAGTAGTCCACACTTAGGCATCATCTCCCGAAGTGCTGCCTTGGAGCTACCCAGACCCTTTCTCTTGCAGCTGGTATTTTTCAGTTCAGCAACTTCAGAACTGACTCCCAAGCTGCTGATGTTACACAAAAGAGAGGCAGCTGAGCGGCTCTGGCACATCTCACAAATTATGTAGGATTTTCTCTTCTAACATGAATTGAGTATTACATATCACCTCTTCTGTGTGGCCCACCCATATTTTTAAATACAAAAGCAGATGCTATAATTATCTCCTGTTACCCTTAAATAGTTTCTAAGTTTCAGAGGTGTAATATGGTGACACTATTATGCTTTCCAATCACAACATAGAAAGTGAATGTGAATCTGGTTGTGTTAGCTTGAGTTTCTAAGACACGGGTGCCAGATTATGCTATTCTGTCCAACTATAGCAAGTGGTGAAGAAGAAGATGCAGACACTATAGGCCAAGTTTAAAAGAAAAAAAAGCCATCTTCCATAGAAACACTGAAACCACGTAACATCTTTTGTCTGCTTGTGCACTTAAATCTGGCCACTTTATTTAGACGCTTAGATGAAAGGTAAGTTTTTTTGAAAAATGGGCTGTGTGTATCTAGCAGCACTTGTGCTTTACTTCCACTGAGTACTTCAAGATCGAGAAGAGAAAGAATTTGTGGTTAGGTACACTTGAAAATATAAACTTCCCTTTTCTCCACTGTCCACCTCAAACTCACATTTGGCTGAAAGGAAGCATATCCTATACACTAAACATGAGCCTATTAATCAAGAGTCCCTAAATTCTAATTCCACCCTGGCTCCTGCCTTTCTTTGTGGCCCAGGGCAAATCATTAAGCCCCACATATTGGAAAGCATCCATTATTTGTGGGTTCCCATTTATTGGGTGCTGCTCCATTGGAAGTCAAAGGAAGCTGCTGATGCTGTGCACAGCACTGAAAATCAAATCACAGCTGCCTTAAACAGGACACCCAAAATTACTGGCCAGCTTTGAAAAAATGTGGGTGTGATTTCTAATTTTCATGCCTGTTTTCTCTAGGCCAGCATCCAATACTATTAGCTATTTCTGAAAATGTGGCTAGGTGTATCTAAAGCTGGCTACTCATATTTGAGGTCACTTCCAGAATTCATCCTTAACACTCTTTATAGACCAAATTAATTGCTTCTCTCAGCAGATGCAACTCCTTTTTTTTTTTTTTTTGAAGTCTTACTTTAATTACTGCTACTTCTGTGGCAAACTAGGTGTGTATGCTTGATGGGTAGAGAGGTGAAAGAGACTGCCGTTTGGGAGTACTCCAGTTCATACATGAGCAGAAACCCCATTGTGGTGCATTCTATAACATCATCCTTTATTCACTTGATTAGACTCTTCTTTTTCTGTCTCCTAAATCCATTCACATCTTTAATAATTCTTGTCATTTCTGCAGTGCCTTCTGTCTGTGGAGCTCAAAAAGCTTTATAAATATTAATGAATTAAAGTCTTGTTGTTCCTCTGTGAGGTAGGGGAATATTATCTTAATTTTATAGATGGTGAAATTGAGGCACAGAGGTTAAGTGACCTTCCCCAGCTTATATGGGCAGCCTGCAGCAGAGGTGAGGATTGAACCTGTATCATCTTACCCATCCTCTCTCATCCTCAACAGGTTCTGTCTCACTGGGAGATATTGCCAGGGAACCGAGGCGAGACTGGAGTAGGCAGAAGCCATACCAGTGTGCAGAAGCGCTTGCCTGTCCTCAGAAAAGGATGATAATGCTGTTTCCTTTCTTCCAACATTTTCGAGGGATCATGTCCCTCTTTCTTGTTTCCTGCGAGGGGTGAGAAATGGCATAGAGCCTTTCTCTTCTTCCCGAGAGGATCTGGGACTTCTCTCCCTTTTACTTCCCCTTGGCGAAAGCAAAGAGCTTCTCCCACTGGACATCCCCCATGCTTCTTTCTTCCCATATACACTCTCTTGATTTCTTCGGCTACTAACATTGTCTCATTTTCTTCTCTCTTCAGTTGTCCCCACCCTTCTGAATGTATAAACTTTCTTTCCCTCCATTTGTGTTCCTTTCTTGTGTGTATGTGTGAGCTAGAGAGAATGTTACCTACTTTTCTTAAGTTCACCTCTGTCTGGGTGTTTGTGCACACACGAGGCATGGCTTGCATTTTATTCATGGGATAAAATCATACTTTGTATTGAGGCTTATGACCTTTATGTGACCAGTGCTTGAAGACTTACTCGTTACCCTACATGCAGAGCTACGAAACATTTGGTGTGGGTCATCAGCACCAGATAAGCTGTGTTCCTTGCAACAGGGCAGATGGTCTCTGTGGCTGGAAGGAGGTTTTGGATTTGTGTGGCATTCCTGTTTCCTGCAGGAAGTCGAGAGGTTACTCATCCCTAATTGCTCTACTCTTCTCAGCCTGTGCATCCCTATCTCGGAGGGGAGTTGGAAATTAGTCAGCCACAAACCTCTTGCCTGGCTTGCCCTGCTAGTGGAGGGAAGCCATTTTTCCTTTTGTTCTTTAAGGTCACAGGTTCACCTACAAAGTTCCTCTTGAAGGATCAAGGTCTTATGCAGCCAACTGTCCAGGGCTTTATCCGGGTAAGCAAATACCTAGCACTGGATTTAAAAACATGGGACCTTTCATTCCATCTTAGGGCAGTTGGGCAGAGGTGGTATTGCAATTGCAAAAGGTGGGATTTGGGGTAGATCACACTGCTTTGTGTGCTAGAGGACAAATAAAAACCTGAATGGGGGACAAACTGCTACAGCATAGGATTTAGATCAGTGCAATTATCCAAAGAGTGTGTGGAGTGCCTGGGTTAATAACTTGCATGAGGTCTGTATTTCCTGCTTCACCAGACGGTTGGTTGGGATGGGGAAGATCCATCTGCAGGCCTTAGAAGTGAGCCCATGTGGATGGTAGCACTGCCAAAGTAGATCTATTTTTAGATCTCACAGTTCTGACAATGCTCCTTTCAGTGTTTGCTTTCCCTTGGTAAGAATGAAAGAAATAGGTCAGAGCTGGTAGAAAAAGCCTTTGGATGTTCATTACAGTGTTTCAAAATTATTTTTCTTTTAACTCTTGTGCAGTGGGGAAGGCTGGGGGATGTTGACTCTAGTACATATTTACCGCTCATCAAAATAAGTGACTGACAGCATGGGCTAGGTAACACAGACACACCACACCCAAGCAACTGTCAGCACCGCATAGAGTCTGACCTGCAGTACCCTAGCTGTTCCTGAACAGCTGGTTATATTGTGTGGTTGTTTTATAGCAAATACTGTGGTCTGATTTTTGTCTGTTTGGTTTTAGGCTTGGATGTAGTACAAATAGTGAACTCCTGACAGTTGGCTAAGATGAGGACCCCAATTCTTTGTTGCCTTGGTCGTCCACTGAGAGCAGATCCACTGCCTTTAAACTCATCTTAGGCTGCACAGCATTTTAGAGGGATCGTGTCACTAAAAAGACTGGCCTGGACCTAGCAGAATGTCTCTGTCGCCCTTGTAAAACTAGGTAGGAGGCATTGTAGGGTGTTCTGTGAGTGGGGCCTGAGTTGGAGCTCTCTTTTATTCTAGCCTTGTCAGCCCAAGGCCTTTACAGGGCACAGGTGGTCCAAGTGTAAGACAGAGCAATCCTGTGGTTGTTCTGACTTGTGTAGGGGCCAGATCACATTCCCTTCCTCCTCCATGCCACTCTCCTGTTCTTGCACTCACCGGGTACACCTTAGCCATGACGGGCAGTCAGCCCCAGGTCTCATTGCTGATTCTTTTAGATCAGCCATCTGCTCTTGACCGTGAGATGTAAAATACATAGATGGATATTTTTTGTTGAATGTCTTACTGCTTTTCTTGAAGGCCCCAGAGCAGTGGTTCTCAACCTTTTGCAGGTCATAATATGCTTGGTGGTATTTTGTGATCCTATAGGACACAGCAGACCATCCACCCCCAGACCAAGTCCAGCCATCTCCCCAGCTCTCTATGATACACTTACTGCTGTGTGGAGACACAGTAATGTGTCCTGACACAGTGGTTGAGGGCTGTTGGCCCAGAGCACTGGGCAGTTTCTTTTCTGCCCAGGGCACTCTCAATGCAGTTTTCCACAGGACTTCATTTTTTCACCACAGCTGTTTAATGTGTGTCCAAAACTTTCATGATTCCCACCGTTGTGCACCACAGTCAGTAGCAATGGTGGGAGACAGAAAAACACTAGTGTATATAAAACCTGGGAGGTAGCGTGATCTAGTTTGGCATTTCTCAAATCTGGTCACTCAAGTTTTCTTGAGGCCTTATGGGTGGTAATGTGGGGGGAGCAAAACCCTCTCCTGGGGCTGCTAGCAGGGACTGGGTCCTCAGCCTTCGCCCAGGCCCACAAATGCCAGAGGACCAAGCAACTGGTGTCCCATTCTCCTAGAGGCATTGGGGCCTGGGCTTCAGGCGTCACACTGGAATGGTGAGTGGCAGGCTCTGGTGGTGAAATTTTGGGTGCTGGCCACGTGACAACTGGTGCTGTCTCTGAGCTCCAGTCCTGAATGCATCCTCCCATCACTCCTGACCCTCATATCCCATTGCCCTTGGTCCCCACTGCCTCCCTTCCCACCTTCCAATCCAGGGCTTAATTTATCACCCTCCCTCTGCCACCCCCACTCTTGCTTGCTGGGGCTGAGTAAATCTGCTGTGGAACTTGATATTTGTATGTTTGATGATATCACTGTTCATAGCAGAGGTAGTAGCTTGCTGGGAGGCTGTGAAAGGTGAAATGAACAAACACAGCAAATATCACTTTGTGCAACAGCAAACTTACTACCTGGCAAGTGTGTTTATTTTTTAAGAAAAAAACAACCAGAAAAGCCAGGGAAACAACCACCAAAAGAGAAGAACTTGCAAAACATCCTATTTACATTTCTGTTTAGGTGCAGTAAAGAATAGACACAACTGTTTGGACGTTACAAGGGTTTGGAAATATATATGTGCATATTTATTTGTTTTACCTAAATTTAACTTAGTATTTTATGAAAAATTGTCAGAACAGTAATCTCCAAGAGTTGGTGGCCACACTCTAAGGCTTCCAAAAAGTTGGTTATGAGAACCCCTGGTTTAGTGGGTCGGATGTGAGAATGTGAGTTGTACCTCTGGGGTCACATTCCTATCACTAACCTGCTGTACCTGTTCCCATCCCACCCTCTGTGTCTCTCTGGAGTATTTAGATTGTGGGCTTTTTGAGGAAGAGATTTTGAGTCCTCCTTCCTCCTGTGAACAATAGCTATGAGTTGAGGACTAGTACAGGGCATTTCCTATTTCCATTGGTGGATACTTACTCTTGCAAACAGTGGTATTGACTTTAGGTCGATAGTTTTGTACCATGAGACTTCAGGGATCTCCAGCCTAACCCTAGGTAACTTGCGAAAGGTACTCAGATCAGTAGTATAGATATTAAAGGGGCCAAAACTAACCAATAGAGGAAAGGGACAAAACCATGTGTAGTCAACCCCAGCCCACTTGCTGACAGTGGCACACAGGCCCAGTCAGATTTTATTTGTAGCACCCTCTGCAGCGCCACAGAATTTGCTGGTCCTGCCACCCAAAGCCACTCCAGGCAGCTTCTTTCAGGGCTGGCTGAGGTCCATGGGGTGTCTGCCACACCTATGCCCTGGGCATGCCACATAAAGAAACTGCTTGGAGCGGTTTTTCTCTGAAGCATACCACTGCCAAAATGAGCCACTCCAGCCAACTTCTTTCCGCAAGTGGCTCCTTTCGGCAGCATGTGTGGAAAGTGCTCCCTCCCTTCCACATGCCAGCTGTGGCTGCCAATGAATTTTTAGGCAGCCACTGCTTTTTTTCAGCAGGGGGGACTGCCAGCACTGGCTGAAAGTCAGGGAGGAAGGACTGGCACAGGGGTCAGCAAAGGCTGCCAACCCCTGGACAAAACTGGGCTCTTGGTTACCCTTGTGCATTTCCAGAAACTCCATTCGTTTATTTAACCAGAATTGTTCTGGATTTGCATGAGGGCGACAGAGCAGCATGTGGCCAAGGACCACCAAGTATGGCATGCAGAAAGTGAACAGAGAGCTGACCACAGAATTTTGTAGGACCTTGTAGTGGTGCTTTGGAATTGGCGGATGCCACATTGCTGCTTTGGCTAGATGTCTGGAGTTGGTTGCAACTCTTGCTTGTAATTTATTTGTGTGGGGCTTTACATTTCAAAATGCTGTACAAACAACATCCAACAGTTTATGTAAATAAATCATTCTCTGTTTTTCAAATGGGGTTTCTGAGGGAGAAGAGGGATGTTTTGTCCAAGACCACAATGCGTATCTGGGGCCAGTTCTCACATGTTCCTGTGCTCATTCCATTAGATCTGAACTACCAGACAGAATAATAGAAACTGGAAGGGACCATGAGAGGTCATCAAGTCCAGTCCTCTGCACTCATGGCGGGACCAAGTACCATCCTAAACCATCCAAGACAGGTGGTTGTCTAACCTGCTCATAAAAATGTCCAGTGGTGGAGATTCCACAACCTGCCTAAGCAATTTATTCTAGTGGTTAATCGTGCTGATAAAAGTTTTTGCTAATGTCCAACATAAACCTCTCTTGATATTTCACATAACGTTGCATCTTAATGCACCAGATCCTGGAGCACAGCTGTGATGAGACCAGAAAATAGAGATAGGCATGTAAGTGTAGCTGCAATAAGTAGCATATTCGCTGTGCAGCATGAACTAAAACTGGCATAACATAGAAGGATTAATTAAAGCTGCAGTGAACAGCATTAATTTCTAACTCTACATAATCTGCGCCTCCCCTGGGAGGTGTCTGAAAGAGCAGCTAGTAGGCACTTGGATTGAACGTGGGCAGAAGCAAGCTGTGTTAATCCTCTCTATGAGAACCAAAATATATGCAGAAAGAGATGCCTATCGTGCATCTGGTCAAGAACGGGGTATGAGAACAGTATTTTGGGTTGATCCCGAGCAACATACCCTGTAAGGTGTGTAGCAGCGTGGGCACGCAGCCCCCATTGCTGCGCTGCACAGGGAACACTGCCAGCCGCCACAGTCCCTACCCGGCTGAAAGACAGTCTGCTGGCTATCTGAGAGTTTCCTCTGAGCTGGGAGTTTTTAAAACTCTCACTCAGTGAGACCTTACTCTGTGCATGCACAGTCAGAGCTCCTTTGGCCAGAGAAGCGGCCAGTGGCCAGGACATGCCGCTCTGGCGGCCAGGTGAATGGGTGGCAGGGTACGATCGGGGACAAGGCGGAGCAGCTGGCCATCAAACGGCGCGGAGGATTGGAGGGAAGACGGGTTCAGGCCGGTTGGGGAGGGTGTGTGGGGGGGTGGGATCCAGCTAACTGGGGGAGAGGGAGAGAGGTGGGTTAGGGTGGAAGGAGGGGGTCAAGCTAGGGGGGGTGCTCCCAGAATTGCCACGCAGTGAGCAACCTATGTTGCTCAGCTGCATATTCGGCTGACAGCAAACACTGATCCCAGCTCCTCTGCATGCTTATTTGTTGACAGAATTTGGGTTCCTGTCAGCTCAGTAACCTTGCTTGCTCTGCAGTTTAATAATCACCTTTTTAATCCCGTGAGGTTTTGCTACTTGGTGTGTGTGTGTGTATGGTTTAGAGACCATAGGATTGTTCTGTATGAATAGTCAAGCTACTGCAAAAGCAAGAAATAGATCCATTTTTCTAATTAACGCTCTTGCAAAACATGAAGAAAAAAGAATTGTAATTTGTGTAAATGACAGCTTTTTTCTGTATTTTTCTCTAGCAAAGTGATACTCTCCACCAGCAGTTTGTTTCTATGGGAGTGGGCTGGGTATCTGAGGCAGTAGGATTCGGTGGTATGAGTAAGCAGTAGGAGGTGAGGAATTACATTGTTGGGAGGAAAGAAGGAATTTTCAGTCTCCATAGGGAAGGGTTACACTCAAAGAGTGGGAGGGTAGGTAGGAAGAAGTATGTTGTAATAAAATGAAAAAAAGTGGGGTGGAAAAACAGTAAGTCAATTACTAGAGAACAAAATAAGTTAAATAGGCTAATGAGATTTTATAAATATTTTCCAGCTTCTTTTGTGTGCATAGCAAATTTAGATCTGCCTAAAGCTTGGGTTCACAGCTGAATCACAGTCCAGTGTATTCCATACACTTACTTGATATCTGTTTTTATAAACCATAATAAAGCAAGTACAAATTTGTGTCCAGTGTATTGAATTCCTTACTGTGACATTTATGCAGGAATAAAAAAGACCTTACCCAATGTCTGTGTGTCTTCAGGCTTCATGCACTATCTAATGTCTTTCTGATTTTCAGAAAATATTTCTAATGTTACAATGGCTGTTTACAGAAGTAATTGGTGGCAATTATTAGGCATCCTAAGATATTTTTTTGTGTTGTAAACTGAGATAACAAAACGCAGCAGAACTAATCTTGTTTGCTTATCAACACGTTTCATAATTCACATCAGAAAATGGGAATATCTGCCCATATCTCAGAAAAGGCTTATTAGAATTGTGTCATAAGACACATAAGCTGCCTTATGTCGACCTAATTAGGCCCGTGTACAAACTATACGGTAGCTGATGTATCTCCCATTGATCTTCCTAATGCCTATTTACTGTGTCATCCCCATTGTTTTATGTTGATGGGAAATGCCTTCCCATCAATGCAGCACTACCTTACTTGCTGAGATGGTCTTAAGAAATTGACTTCTGGTGACTGCTGTGTGCAATTGAGCGTGTCTTAACTGATGCTCAATTGAACATGCAAAATTGATCCTGTACTGTCAGCAGTGTGACAGCAGTGTAGGCATGACCTGACATACTAACTGCACCTCCACGAGAAGCATAGGGTTTATTTCAATGTAGTTAGGGTGACCCAATATCCTGGAAGACTTTGCTGGTTACCTTCTTTGGCTGTTGGTGTCATTCTTAATAAGAAAGCTGGGTGGATTGGGGGCTCAACTGGGATCCTGGGTGTTCCCTCTCCACTCCCTCGGGCTTCCCACTTCCTGCTGCTCTCTGCCAGGCTACAGCCTTGGACCACCCAGCAGGGAGTGGGAAGGCTGAGAACCAGGAGGGTGGAGGAAGCAGCTATGCTACTGGCAGGGAGTCAGGACCTCTGGGATCAGGAAAGCAGGAGCCTCAGGGCGGCACCTGGAGTCCACAGTAGGAAGTGGGATCCTTGAGACAGTGGGGAATGGGAGTCTCAGTGCAGCTGGCGTCCCAGCAGGGAACAGGGAATTAGCCACCCAGGGGCTGCATGCCTGGGAGTTGGGCCACCAATTAGCCACCCTGGGGACAGACTGGCTCTGAGGGTGGAGACCTGGCACCATCTGGCCTCCTGGCAGGATACTGGGAGCCTTCAGCCAGCCCCACTTCTAGCAGAGTTCTGTATGGAGCTGAGAGCCTGGGCTCTCAGCCCCCTGCACTGCTCCTCTTCAATTGGTGGAAGCGTGGAGGGCAATGTGCACATGAACCACCACAGTGGTACCAATGTGGCTGTAAGTTGACCTAACTGGTTGATTTAGGGCGAGGGGCTGCAACCTGCAGCTCCAAAGCCACATGCAGCTCTTTGGCTGCTCCCTTATGGCTCTGCTCCTCCACCCCCCAACACTGGGAGACCCTGCAGGCAAACCACTCCTGATTCCAGGTCCCCCAGCTTCTCCTGCCAGGGGACCCTGCCGCAGGTGCATTGGACCTGCTCCCAGCTCCCCCCACCAGGAGGCTATACCCGTTGCAGCTCTCAAAACACTTGGTTATTAAAGGAATTATTTAAAATGGCTCTTCTTATTTTTTGGGTTGCTGACCCCTGATTTAGGGCATAGCTGCACTAAAACTTTAAGTCAACCTGTGTGAAATGAGCTAGTGGCCTCCAGCTAGTTTCCAGTGAACAGGTGTTGCACTGGTAGACTTTTTGTATGAATAAAGTAAAGTATGTGCATATATGAATGAAAGGTAAGGGCCTAACCTGTTCATTTGGACTTTGTCCTTCATATATGATTTCAAACATGGCAGGTATATTTCATGTAGGTTTCTGTTGTATAGGAAAGTAAGAGATGGTTTTCCAACACAAATGCAGGTCTTTTATATGGTCATTGATGGTATTAAAAAGAAGAAAGATGGCTAAATTGGTATGTTCGTTAAATTGCCAATTTATCATTATTAATAGCCTCTGCAATATCTCCGGTGTTACATTTTCCACTACAAACTCATTTGTAATTGTTTGACGCTCTTGTTGTATTGATGGCCTAGTTTACAGTGATTAATAGTAACAAATGTCTAGACACAGATGTTTATTAAATAAAGTAATACAAAGCTTGAGTCTTAGAAACTTCTTGTAATTATAAACTGATAAGTAACCTGCATTGGTGTGCAAGAGAACGGGGGATTGATATGGAGTCTGACTGATGGGATGCTACAGACTTTACTGGCCATTGGATTTGTAGATTCATGGAAGTAGGGCTAGACATATTTTGAAGATGCTACCTTGACATATTACCAGCATTGTCAGATTTGTTACTGGTTAGCGTGGACAGCATTTTAATTCATTCTGATCTGTCCATACCAGTGGTTCTCAACCTTTTGTGGGTCATGACACATTCAACAGAATGTCACAACTCTACAGGACATTTCTCCCAAGGCCAAATTCAGCCATGTTCCCATCTCTCCATGACACATTTACTGCTGTGTGGCAAGAGAGCAATGTGTCCCAACAGAATGGTTGAGAACCACTGGTCTATATCGTGGGAAGCAGCCAGAGCTGGTGCAAATCATCAAGTTTGGTGGAGCTGTCCTGGTTTACACCTACTGTGGCTCAGGTCTCCAAGCTCATTTATTCAAATAGTTGCAACAAGTAGAGGTCACAATGCCCATTAAAAACTTGAAACAGACTGATTAGTTAGAGTGTGACTGTCAGATAGGTACATACATTGGTTACCTTGAATGGTCTTCCACTGGGTAAAGTAGTCCAGATCAAACCTCAGTCCCACCTAGTTCCACGGGTTCAGATTTACTTGTATCAACTACTCATTAAATTTTGTTGCTTTGGTAAGGATGTGGCAAATACTCAGTTCAGATTCAATAATCCATGTTCTTTGAGGAAATTCAGTTACTCAATTAGTGTCTTCTGGAAATGTGGGAATCTAGTACTGTGTGGCCTTCACCTATGTGTTCCTACTAGTTTGGTTGGTCCATAGGCACTCATCTCAGTCAGTCAATATGAGACTGTTAATTTTCAGACCCTAGGGTCAGAAATGAATAAAGAAAGAGAATGGTGTCTGCCAGCGTCTTAATGAATGTTGTGAAAACTGACAAGTTCTATCAAGCAGAAGTCTGTTCAGGGCATGCTATCTGGCTACTCTATCAAAACAAACAAGGAGTCTTGTGGCACTTTTAAAGATGAACAAATTTATGTAATGCATGAGCTGTCTTGGGAGAAAATCCCACTGCGTAAGACACTTGATTTTTCAAGCATCTGACAAAGTGTGATTTTCTCCCACTAAAGCTCATACAGATTTGCTCATCTTAGACTCTTTGTTTTGCTGAACTAGACTGATGTGCCTACCGCTTTGGAACTTGGCTACTTTATGTTAGTTATGGAGAAATAAGTTGAAAATGAGTACTTGGAAATTGACAAGTATCCCATGGAAAAGGTTAGCAAGGAGTTTTGATCCAGCTATAAATAATGAACCAGGTAGGCAGAAGTCTATGGAATAGCCCAGATGAGGCTTTAAAAGGTTAGTTGTTAAGATTTTGGCAAGATCTCTTGCCTGGGGGGAATTTTGAAAATCTGCTGAACTTTCAGCTGAAGTACATGTGGATTGGGGCTGAGTGATAGGATTGTGGGTCCTATGGAAACCTCTGTGGCTCCCTGCCTACTTTGGCTTTGGTTTGTTAACCTTCCAGATGCTCAGCTAAGCTTGGCTCCCTCTCCTTTCCAACCTCTGTGGGATTTTGTGGAAGGGACAGCATGTAGATTATATGGGGTTATTTCTTGGCATGGCAGAGCTACGTTTTGGGGTTGTCTCCAATTTATGAGTAAAGAAGATCTTGCAAGGGATTTAAATTGCTTATTATTTTTTTAATTAATGGGGAATTTTAAATTTTCTAATGGACACTTGGAGGTAGTGAGAATAGACTTTCCTCGTACTTGTTTTTCTAGTCTAAATAACAGAAGCAAGCGGATTAGATGATGATACTCACAGAGCAGAACAGATGAGTAAGAAACTGCTATTTTTACTCAGTTGCTTTTCTGATTAGAGGAGTGATTATTGCATACTGCTAATGCACTCACCAAATATGTTTTAATGTTGTTTAATTGATCTGCTTTCCACTGCAATTAGTAAAATTACGAAATATGTCTTGCCCACTATGCAAGAACGCCCAATACTCTGTACCAGTAAACAATTATAAATTTGAATTCAAATTTAGGCCCTGATTTTGCAAGCTACACCCCAGAGGTCAGGATCCTGCATGCTTATGGAACCCCTTTAAAGTTAGTGGGGATTTTTATGGGCACAGAAACCTGCCCATATGGATCAGCTTGCAGAACAACTAGCTTTTACAAATTGAGCAATGGATTGTTACTTAGATTCATATTTATCCTCTGAAAAAAATCTACAGTGCATGCTAGTGTGACACCCTAGCTGTTAGGGCTGCTTTGAAAATCTTAAAAGGAATAGAATCATCTCTTTTTCTCCTGCCATTCTAGCCTCCCTGCCTACTAATGGCTTAGTCTTCTCAAGCGACGTTGCCAACTCTTGAGACAGACAATAAAGTCACTCAGTAATTGGTGATTGCCTTATACCTCCTGGAGCCATCTGATTCTGTAATAATCTCAGCTTTACTTTAAAAAAGAAAGGAGATTATTTCTGGCTCATGTGATTGTGAAGGAAAGTTTGAAAATGTCATTCCTAAAGTCTGGAAAACCTTTACAGGCCAATCAAATGAATTGCCTTATTTTATTTTATTTTATTTATTAAAATCATGATTTAGGTATTTTGGGGGGATTGACTCATGATTTCTGAATGCCTAAGAAAAGGAAATAAGAGTTATTGAGGTTAAAACAGGTAAAATTATAATAATAGGTAAATCAGAGTTTGTAATTCCCAATGGGTGGCTATGATGTAATAAACTACCAGTTTCCCAAAAGTGTTTCAAGGATCCCCAGAATAACTCGGGATCATATTGTCTTGTTCATTTATTCAGTCCTGTTTGAATCCCAAGAGTCCAAAGACAAAGAATCTTTTCTTGAATCCATATTTATAATCTCTTTTTCAAAAGAAAGCAAGTTGATACCATCTTTACCCACATGAGCTTTTCCTTTGATGACAGTGCATAAGGGGTGCACTGAGACTTTTGACTTCTGATCATATTCAGAATGGACATTTGCATTGAACTCCGCATTTTCTTTTAAGACCTTACCTTCTTCATTAGCATTTCTGAATATTTCTTTGGTGGGTAATCTAGTTACAAGGGTATTTACCATATAAATGTTTGCTGTTACATTATGACAGGAACAGGAAAGTGAAAACAAAGCATTCAGTTAGTTTCCTGAAGTTTAAACATCCAGAACACTTATACATTTACAGTCACTTTGACCTAATGCAGAGCTGAGTTGACCTGACTACACTCTAGCATGATCTGTTCAGCCAAAGTCAACAAAATTCTCTTACCCATGGTTAGACCTTCCAAAGGGGCGGCTGCGTTTGTCTAGTTCAGCAAAACAAACAAAGAGTCTGATGGTGCTCTTTCACATTTATTAATTGCATGAGCTTTCATGGGAGAAAATCCCAATTTTATCTGACGAAGTAGGATTTTCCTCCCATGAAAGCTCATGCAATAAATAATTTGTTAGTCTTTAAAAGTGCCACAGGGTTCCTTGTTTGTTTTCCATGGTTAAAAGAAAGCTTTCCTCAATAAGTGTCGTCAGCTGCTGGATCAGCTGAGCTGTTCAATTGAAAAGATCCACTAAATCTTCCTCTAGTGCCTGAAAAAGCTTTGAAGGGAAGGAGAGACGTGGGTGGGAGTTACTGACTGGGGAAGGAGGACTTAAAAACAGAAGAAAGGGGTGGGGTGGGTAGAGGAGGTACACACCTCTATCAAAGCAGCAAGAAAGTGGCGGGGAGAGCTAATGGTGGAGAAGCAGACACACACATCCTTTTTCAAGACCTTTAGGAGTTCAGTTCTATAAAACACCATCCACACAAACTCTTCTTCACCATTTTCTTCCCTTTTGAGTTCTACTTAGCTGGCCTTGCAGTTTTCGGAGCTATAGGGCTAAATTCATAGTTATTCTAAGGCCTTTTTACGCATGATAATACCTAAATACTATTTTTCCCTTAGAGTAGTAGGCTTCTGTCAGGAGCCTGGAGTAGAGCTGACCTAGACCAACTAACTATGCTAAAAGCTGTTACCCATTGTTGATTCTAGGGAAAAGGTTGGAAGAGTTAGCTACAAACAACCTGACCTTGACCTCTTTTCCTACCTTAGATAAATATCGAGAAAGACGGACACTAACCTGAGCTGAAAATTAAACAGGGGGAAAATTCCCTAAACTTGTCTGAGCAAATAGATGGAATTGGCTTATTTATTCTAAGATTACTGAGAGTAGGGCAGAAAATTACAGGTCACTGCAAGCAAACATTTTTCCCTGGGTGTGTGGGTGTGTATGAGGGAGAGATGCGGGCAGGGTTGGACAAATATAAAAGCATTGGGATGGAGAGGAGTGCTCCTGAAGCAAAATGAATTCACTTTATTAAATGAGTGCAGTGACCCCTGTTATGATGACCCCTTTCATGCTGTTTTAAAGAAGCAAATTCCTTCAAACATTTACTTACACTGTTTTTAGTCTCTCTTGCATCTATTTAGTCATTTAAATCATTTAGGTGATTTATTTAGTTATTTTAAAGCAAAAGAACCAGGAATGGCAAACTCAAAATGTCTTTCTGCTGCCTTCCTTCTTGCTAATGTTAACAATTTTGCAATGGGCTTTTCTTAAGCAGTTTGTTTGTTTGGAATAAGCCTCTTTTTTTCACTAAAAGCCTATTGGACTCTGAATCGCATCATTGCTAGCAGTCATTCTTTTTCTTTTGCACCCTGATGGATCCCACTGTACAACTTAACTGAAATGGCATTAGCCTTATTTAACTTGAAAGGCTGATGGGCTGAGAGTGGGCAATATAATCTCTTTTTTAATCTAATTTAACCTTTCAGGTACCAGGTGCTGTTTATACTTGCACTTGATCATCAACTATTGGCTCATTTATTCTCCCCAGGTGTAGTGCAGTGGGAAGCAAATACAAGTGGCTTCACAAGAGGCTTCCTGCAGACCCCTTTGCCACCCAAAAATTAAAAATAAAAATCTGTATTGTCTTTGTGCTGTGTAAAAGAAATGATCAGGATCAAGGATGGAGTGGAGACTGCAATCTACAAGAGGATCAGTGTGTTACTGGAGGCAGCATTAATTCCCACTGTGTGCTTTGTGTCTCTCCCCTTCAGAAAGGCAGAGCACAGATGGGGGTTGGCTGCTAAAGGCTGCATGACTGTTAGTCCTACCGAGGTGCTGTAGTGGCAGCACAGAGCATTTAAATGAAGATGAATAAGGCCTGGTCTCCACCGCCATTGATGGGAGATGCACAAGCTGCCTAAAGTACGTACTTGCATTGCCCTTCTGCTGTGTCTTCACTGGGCTGCATCAAATAGAGATGCCCTCCAGTTGACACAAGCTTACTCTTTTCAGGGTGTGATTTAATTACGTTGACCAGAGAGCACTTCCAGGATCACCTGAGTGGATATTGTGATCTACTCAATCAAATTGATCTTGCAGCATCACTGCTAAGTCGCTGACTGTGTAGACATACCATTAGAGTCTGTGAATTAGGCAAGAGCTATGGGTTTGGGTGCTCGGCTTTCGGTGGATTCCAGGGTTTCTGCTTCCTTATTAATGATGATTTCCTAGCCGTTCTCTGCTCCATTGCTTTCCTAGAATAGGGTGTGTCATGAGAGACTTCTGCTGTACTAGTGCCAGAACTGTTGCAACAGCAAGGGAGCATATATCAGGTAGCAGGACAGCCTCTTCCTTGAGGGTGGAAAGACCTGACACAGTATATCTTCTCTTATCTTTCTGTAGTCTGAGGCTAGACAGTATAAGTTTTTCCATGTAGTCCTCTCTTATAATTATATTGACCTGGTACAGGAAAGACCAGACCAATGTCTAGTGTCTCATCACCCCCCTGTTGAGTTTAACTGGGAACGAACAGCTTTCTGAGACACCCTGAAAGCCTATGACCCACAAAATTCAAGAATTTAGGAGATCAGAAGATCTCCTTGAACTGTGTACTGAAATAGGACCATGCACAAAGATGTAGGCAGCCTCTAGCCAGATCAGGTGAATCCTATTACTTCAACCCAGGAGTACATGAAAGTTTATTTTAAATATAGTCATGTAAGGTAACAATAAAGACAAACTTGAAGAAAGGGTAAAGTTGGACCAGATCCAAAACATTGAGATTGTGAAGTCAAGTACCAAAAAATTAGGAAATGCCAGAATTAAAATTACCCATGTAATCTTAAATTGGCTCCATTGTGCATATGCATTGTGAGACAGTCCTTAATTACATCATCACAGATTGTTTTTATCGCAGGTACCTCCCGCCATTAAGTGCATAGGCTGGCTCTGCTCTAGGGAAGAATCAGGGTCATCTAGTGAGTGAGTCTCTTATCCATAGAACCCTGTTTGTTGCAGAGGACTCATTTATTGCACAAGTTAGAAAATGTAAGGTGAATGAATCAGGGGTAAAGGAAGAGAAGAGGCAGACATGGTTAAGGTAAGTGAATGTTGCCCTGGAGAACTGTATTCTGTGCTTGGCTCTGCAAAATTTCCTCTACAAGGCTGGGCAAGTCATTAAGCAAAGATATCCTCAGAAGATGCTATAGGTTCCTCATTTTCTGAGTGTTCGATTTGAGTTTTTGGAGTCTAATCTTCAGCTGTGAGGACTTGCATCTCCAGCTGAGGTGAAAGAGACTGTATTTTGAAAATATATGCTGGTAACACAGCTAATGTTCAGTACTCCTTTCAAAAAACGCACACAAAAACCCTCAAATTAAAAAACGGTCCTTGGCAGTCTTAAATTGAGCACCCAAAATTAATGGATGCTTTTGTCCTTAATCTCTCTGTGCCTCATTTCTCTTCTATAATGATAATCCCCCTGCATTTCACAGGGCTGTTGTGAAGATAAATTCATTTATTTATGAAGCATTTAGATATTCTAGTGATGAGCACCATAAAATGCCCATGGAGAAGCTTAAAAATTCTGCACTGAGAGCAGGGTTTGAATAAGGACTTGAGCTACATTGAAGATTAAACCAAATATTGAATGGTTGCTCATTAAATGATCATTGTCCATCCTATCCAGTGCTACTTTTCTTCCTGGACACTCCTACTCTCCCACTCTGGTCTCCCTGGCCAAGTCCCAGTCTGCTTTCCCTCCTGGGTTATTTATGTAAAACTTGAGTCGTCCCTGTCCCCTCCCCCCGGCTTCTTGTCCAAAACTTCTTATCTAGTCAGTTCTACTCTTCTTGGCTCGAAGGCTGTCAGTCTCCATCCTTCATAGCTTCAGGTGTCCTTGTGTATCTTCTACTAACTAGCTTCTCCCAGTCCAGGATTCTTATTCCAGTCCCGTACCTTCACTGCTGCTGTCCCCGGCATGTCTCTCCTCTGCAGATGAATCAGGCTGTTTCTTTCTCCATACTGCCTGGTGCTAGCAATGGGATCATCGAGAACACAGGTGAGACGGTCTCCATGTTCTAAGTCAGGGGTCTCAAACACACGGCCCATGGGTCGCGGGTGGCCCCTAAAGCCATTTCTTGGGCCCTCAATGACAATATTGTTACCCATATTTGCAATAGTGTTGTATGAAAAGATTCCAGTGGTGTGGCCCTTATCGTACTAATCCTCATGTGGCCCTCTACTAGTCCTTATGCGGACTCCTGATGATTTGAGTATGAGAGCCCAGTGCTAAGTTATGCTTCATAGCAGTGCTGTGCAATTAGGAGCAGCAGTTATTGTGAAATTCCTGCTCCACCCCTGCATCCTTTATTTGGCTCATGCTTGGTACAGATGAAAACTTTGGCAAATGTAACTGCCAATCTCTGACAAGTCTGTACTGAGCATGTGTGAACTGTTTTGTTTGTTTCCCTTCCTACTCTTATGGCTCAGAGTTTGGGTGGCTTTTAACAGGACAGGAGTAGTGAAAAATACATCACTGAGCCTAGTGCCATACCGCCTCCCTCTCTCATCTGCCACATTTCAAGTTGCTGTACTGAGGTAAAACAAAATTTTTCTCTGGCTCTGAACCCTGAAGTTCTTTAGGGAGAGTACAGCCAATTAGCTGTTTCTGTTCCTCCAACCACCAGCATTTTCATCCTTTCTCTTGTTAGTTTTTATACTCACTTTGTTGCATCTTGTCTTTGACTAGTGTGTAAACTCTTCAGGGTGGAGACTGGGCCTTTCTATAAATTTGTACAATTCCTAGCACAATGGGATGTAATCTTAATGGGACCTTTGAGCATCATTCCTGCTGTTTATTATCACTACTGCATTTAATTCCCTATTTTGATGTTTGTATCTCAAGAAAACATTTAATCCTGGTGGTTTTTATGTAGTGCAACAGATTTCTTTCTTTCACAAAGGGATAAAGGAACGACTGTTCTACTTCAGGATGGTAGTGTTATATTAATAAGTTTTCCCTAATCATACCACCATAACTTCTGATCAGTTGATGATTTTTGTAACCAACATGCAGTTGGAAGAAACTGAGGCACACTTGCAGATGAAGTATCTTATCCAACATCACATGAGGTGTTTATGAAAGTTCCAGGAGAAAAACCTGAATTGCTTGGCTCCCACGGTTGTGCTTCCACTTTGTATTGCAGAATTGCTGTTTTCTAATTAAAGACTTAGCACATTAGAAGGCTTTGGAATCTAAGCTGCATTGATTTTAAAAGGGCTTCTGGGATTTAATGAAAAGGCTTTCTAGTAAAAGTGTACCATGTTTACAGGCTCTGGGCTCATGCTGCTTTTGCTTTGTCACTAGGGCCATTTTTCAAGGCTAATCTAGTGGTGGGTAGAAATGAGACCAGTGGGATGGAAAGGAAGCAGGAGGCAGAACTGCCTGTCTAGGCAAAGCAAAAATACTTCAACTTTAATTCTATTCGGTGACTCTTCAGTTTCATTTCTGCTGGGAAGAAATATTGAATAAAATAGCCTGCACTAATTCCTTTTGCAAATAAAGGGATATTGGACCATTAATTGTAAATATGTCTGGAAAAATAGTCCAGTAATTAGAAAAATCAGTAAAATGTAAAAATCTGGGCACTTGTTTACATGAAAGAGAAGGAGCGTCACAATCAGTTTATATAAACGTCTGTTTGCCTAAAAAGTTGTCCATTCATAAATGCTGGGAATATGCAATTTCAGAACAAAACACCAGATAAAGTATTAACACAATTCTAAATTGCCATGTGTACTTCAGTGTGTCTTCCTGTTTCTGTGTGTATGTCTTTAGTATGTGTTCATAGAGGTGTTAAGTTCCTTTCATCGTTCATATGGTGGAAACATTAATTTTCAGCGGAGCATAAGGTTGCAAGGAAGACAGTTAGCTGTGTCAGTCTTTGTTCTCATTTATCAGAATTGCCTTTCTGATTTGCTGTGGATGTCTTGTGTGCGTCCCATACTATTTAGGAATTACAGTATTGAATTAAGCAGAGAACTTAATGGAACAAATAGTACATGGTTTTATATTTTAAAAAATGGAATCACGTTCTGTTCCATCCCAACTCAGTGTGACTGAGTAACAAATGTACGAGATGCATTTAGTTTATGCTGATAAGAGCTATGGGATAAGGTACGTGGAATCACAGCGATGTTCAATAATCTGAATAGAACAACATTATGGAATATTGGTTTCCTCCTCCACAAATGCCATATCCTAACTCAGTATCAAGGTATAATACCTTTGACATGATCAAGAGTAGTCTTAGGGACCTCTGTGATTATCTATATTTTAGGATATATGTATTGTGTGCTAGATTTTTTTTGTTCCTTCCATTGCAGTGTTCTCGCTAAGCCATGTTTGTCATGTTTTCCCCAGCTATCCATTGCAATCTGAATCCAAATGGCATTGATTGTCCTGTCCACACAGAAGGTATTAACCTGTCACTTGAAGGTGAAGGAGTTGAGTTGCCCTCGCTTAAGAATGAGAGTAGTCAGAAGGTGCTTGAATCAAAAGGGTCACCCAAGAGACAGCAGGTGGAACCAGAAACATCTAAGGTAAGTAAATTCAGATCACTATTTATTTTGCCGAATCCTGGAGTGTGCAAGCGCTTCCCAAAAGACACAGAGTCATGGACAGAGACTAAAAGCTACATCAGAAGGGAAACAATAGAGAAGTATAGGTACACTAGGCATATGCAAATCTTGGTGGTTTATATCTTTATGAAAAAAGTTAAAAAAAAAAAGTTGAATTGATCTAATGCAGTGATTGCAAAATAGGAGCATTTTCAGAGTGATTTTTAATGCAGGCTATGGTGGTGACAGAGTGAACTGGCATGGATTTGCGTTTTTAACATGAGTTTGTAGAGACTGAGGGCTGATCTAAACTGAAAAGTTAAATTGGCTACATCTTTTGGGGTGGGGAAAATCCATACATCTGAGCGATGTAGTGAAGCCAGCCTAACCTTAGATGTAGGCAGGCACTAGGTCGATGCAAGAATTCTTCCATTGACCAAGCTACTGCCTCTTAGAGAAGTGAATTACCTACACAGCAATGGGAGAACCTCTCCCATCACTGTTTTAAGCACCTATGCTGAAGTGCTACATTGCTGAAATGTTTCTAATGTAGATGTACACTGAGTTTACTATGAGGCATTAACTAATTTGAAGTAGAATATACCAAGTCAGCTTCTCCACATCTGACATCACTGTGACTAGCCATACTGCAGATCCAGGCCGGTCCTGCCATAGAGGCGACCTAGATGGTCGTCTAGAGTGCCAACGGTTAGGCTGAACTGGGGCTGCTCTACTCCCCACCCATGGCTGGCAGCACTGGTAGTAGGAATTTTGGCACTTGGGGCGTGCCTTAGGAAGCAGCTCCAAATGTGCTCCTCCCTCAATAAGAGGCAAAATGGAGCCACTCTGCAGTGCCCAAGGCAAAACCTCAGTTGCCCCACCTTAGTTATGGCCCTGGTGGCCTGATCCCCACCCACGACCAGATCCTAGCAGTGGCACCACTCTGCTGGGGGAGAGAGGTCGCCAAAATTACTTTGCCTAGGGCAGCAAAAAAGCTGGGATGGCCCTGCTGCAGATGTAAATTTTTTATGGCAGATAAATTGTCCTGATCAAGAAATTGACATGAAACCTGAGTTTCTTATTTGTGTGCTATAGAGATACTCATCAAATATAGGTGAATCCTGCTGTGATTTTGGATATAGGAAAATAACTCATCTCTGTGTATGGTCATGGCAGATGCTTTTTTAACTGGAATGAAAAATAGGAGGGCATAAGCTATTTTAGGCCAGATTGTACAAAAGCCCTGTTAATCTTTTGGACCTTGTATGTCCTGAAAAACTGGCTTTTATGGGTGTGGATGTAGGGAGAGGGAAGAGAGATGGGTGGAGGGGAACTTCTGCAGAATGGAAGACTGATGTTTTTACTGAATCTGATTCTTCAGGAGTTACTAGATCAGGAAAAATGTGGCTAAATATGAAAGATGCAGTAACAATTTTCTTTGAATATCTTTGAACAAGGAAGTATATTTCCTGGCACAGTGAATTTAGTAATGTACACAACCCTACAAACTTTACTTTTAGAATTAATCAATATTCAACGATTTGCACAATAGCTTGGCTGGCTAACAGTAACTTACTGTGAATTAACAATAATAATGTTTATCTAAGATACCTATTTATAAATAAATGCAACTAAAACTTACTTTATCTTTTCTTCAGTAAGCCTATGAAATGAATCCAACTCAAGCTGACACCTGTAGTTGCTATTTGGAGTCTGTTTAGTGGCCCATGGCAAGTGACCCGTGGGCTTCTCTTGAATCCTTACTGAACAGGTTTTCACATCAGGCTGGATCTTTTATCTGTAATCTGAACAAATGCTGCATACAAAAACACCTGAGATACTGATTCTCAGAGGCCAGATCAACTGACAGGCTCATGGAGCTTACACTGCAGAAGACCAGTATTTGAAACCCATCCAGGCTGTAAGGGTAACCTTATCCCATGGACAAGGAATGAAATGTACAGTACTTTTGGTTCTGGGTTGTCCTAAAATATTAGACGGGGGGCTGTGGGGGAGACTTGATGTTACATAAGTTTTGAAGTTGCTAAAATGTTCATTCTCACAGTAACTGTGGCATCAGCTTTTAAAGATGAATTAATATGGAAAAAGAGAACCTCCCTCTGTTCCACTTTTCTTTAAAATGCTTCTGAAAGATTTTTCCCACAATACGTATAACAAACACTGAATACATAACTGTGGTATAAAGATTTTATCAGCACATGTTTCAGTTGATATGCATAAATCAATGAGATTCCATGCAAATACGGAGACCACACAAATAGATGCATGATAAGGGTATGTTTGTGCGCACATACTCATGTTCTTTTCCTGATCTGTGATTCCTGTTAATCTAATCAGAATGTCAAAGGCAAATTTTAAAATCTGTACTGTTGAATGAACCTACACAGAGCATCCTGTTGTGTTTTCACTAACAACAGTTGAGAATGTTAGACATTTTCCCCCATAACTTCACTGTTAGCCCCACTATATTAGCTTGTTTTAGTGTTTCCTCAGTTTTGTGCATGAACCTTAATGTCATTTCTCCTGGTTCCTACGTCCATCTGAATTTTTTTTTTTTTTTTTTCCCCCATTTTCTTCCTCTTTGGCTCCAAAGTTTCTGGTCTTTTGTTTTCATTCACAAATTTTATTCATGATTTTGAAAGCAGCACTTCAATTTTTGGGTTTAATTCTCCTAAGTTATTTAGTAGCATCTTTCTCAAAAGTATTAACTTTAACAAGACTTCACACAGAATAAGGCACTATTCATTGTGAGCAAGTGTAATAGAAACTGGCCCTTCATTTATTAAGACAGAGGTTATTCAGAAAAGCTTGATTCTCATATACAGACGACACACTTTGCTTTCATTATATAGTAACTGTCAGGCAAATTTTGCGGGCTGCCGAATGGCAACCAGTAGTGCTACAATTGCACTGTTGTTTAGTTGATAGTTGCAGTTTTACATCTGACTTGGAAATAAATTACACTTATTTCAAATCTGCACAAACACTGTAAGAAAATAAAATGATAAACTTTTCTGTTGCCTTTTGTCAACAAGTGCTTAGCAGTATCAGGGTACTGAACTCTCTTTTTCTCTTCCTTTATAGAGTAGCTCATTAACATTTTGGGTCTTTTTCTAGTTTTTCTGTGATTAGTTATGAGAAATGACATACAAACTTAAAAGGTCCAGTGATGAGACTTCTAAACCAAGTATTGTTACTTGATCTCAGCTCATCAGGCCTGGTTTACCATGCAAGTTCTAAAGAACAGCTTTGTTGATGTCAGTGGAGTTCTGCTTGCTTATGGCAGTAATTAAAAGTGTGTATTGCAATACTGGGCCATTAACTGTGCGCTTTAAAATATCTGAGCACAGAAAGAGAACTCATAGATTGATAGTGAGCCAGCTTTGGTGATGTGTAAAGGTACTTGGTAAGTTCCCCATCTTCAGAGTGTCTGATGAAGTGGGGTTTTCTCTCATAAAAGCTCAAACAATAAATAAATGTGTTAGTTTTCAAAAGTGTCACCAGACTGCTTGTTTGTTTTGGCCTAGATAGTTTTATAAAGAATTTTTACCCTTGAATTCCATTATAAATGTAAGAATAAAAGAAAGGTGAATCCAAAATAGGAGATTCTTCCAAAAGTACAAGTTTTTTATTAATATCTTCTAGGACTGTGTTGTCATGTTAAAAACAGACTATGTTGTAATAGTGCTATTAAAAGTGTGTGTGTGTGTGTGTGTACAAATGATAAATAGAAATACATTCTGAGTGGTAACTTTTTAAAGGTGGTGTGGATTTATTTAAATCATTTATTTTAACCTTGTTTTGTGTTTGTACTTTATTTTCGTAAAGAAAGGTAAAACAGACTTCTGTGGCACTTTCAAAAATTAATAAATTTATTCCATGAGCTTTCCTTTCAGGAAGCCCATTTCATCAGATGAATGAAATGAAGTGGGATTGTGCCTATGAAAGCTCATGCAATGAATAAATTTGCTAGTCTTTAGAAGTGCCACAGAACTCTCTTTGGTTTGCTGAAATAGACTGACATGGCTATCCCTCTGGAACTTAAAAATGGTACAAAAGGAGTAGCCGTGTTAGTCTAGTTCAGCAAAATGAAGAAGGAGTCTTGTGGCATTTTTAAAGACTAACAAACTTATTTATTGCATGAGCTTTCATGGGAAAAGTGGGATTTCATTCTCCCACAAAAGCTCATGTGATAATTTTTTTAGTCTTTTTAAAACTGCCACAAGACTCCTTGTTTGTTTTAAAGGAAGATAGATTCTCATTTGTTGGTAATCATTAAAAAGTGAATTGGCAACTAAATATAGCCTTTATGTTAAATTTGTATTTCTGTTTGCTAACCAGGAGGATGCACTGCTTTTATTGTACACATTTATTTGACAAAGCATATAGCTAAACTGCATTTATTCAGATTCTCAACTTCTGCAGTTGTATTATGGTGAGTGATGTATTCCTTCCTTACCAGATAAAAAGCTTTTTACTTGTCATTTGTGTCAAGTTCTGTTTAGATGGAAGTCAAATTCAGTTAAATGCATGAAGACAAATTTTTTTTTAAATGGTGAAATAGAACTACCTTAAATGTGCTGGATAAGCAGAAAAATCAAAATTTTGTCAAAACATGTTTTATATGTAAAAATAACTGGTTTCTTGAATTAAGAAAGCTAATTTCTGTAAAACAAACAAATAAAGGAGTTTTGTGGCACTTTTAAAGACTAACAGATTTATTTATTTCATTGGCTTTCATGGGTAAAAATCCCACTTTGCCAGATGCATGAAATGGAGAACTACAGTATGGAAGGGAATATATAAATGCAGAGAAGGGTAATGTATATTCTTGTGTATAAGCTGAGAATTTTCTGCCTTGAAATCCCCTTTGAAAAAGGGGCTTGGCTTATGCATGGTTCAAGAGCCGGAATGTGCCGGAAAAGGAATAAATCCAGTGGAATGCTGTGGCAGGGAGGAGCTTCAGCCTAGGCTGGGAGTTTGAAATCTCCCGTCCTGAGTATGCTCGGGGGGAGCCCCAGCATGTGGCGTGGCCTCTGGAGTGGCATCGGTAAGGGAGCCCTGGGAAAAGGAGATAAGGAGGGGGTCATGGTGGCATGGGGGGGGGGTTAGGGAGGAGGTCAGTGACTCCAGGGAAGCTGGAAGCATGGTAGGGGGAGATATGGAGGGGGTCGGGCACTGCAGGAAGCTGGTGGCAGACTAGGAAGGTTAGGAAAGGGTCAGAGACTCGGGGGGGGGGGTTAGGGAGTGGGTTGGGGCAGCGTGGGAAGCTGATGGCAGGGCTGGGGGGTTAAGGAAGAGGTTGGGGACTACAGGGAAGCTGGCAGCATGGTGAGGAGGGGGTTGGGAGGGGGTTGCAGCAGCACAGGGATCTTGGCTTTTATGAGGGTTATAAGGTTTTTTCAGGTTTTTGACCTAGGGTTGGCTTATACACGGATCGGCTTACAGGCAAGTATTTATGGTAAATCACAAGGTCAATTCAGATTTTTTTTCAGTAAACTAAGCAAGTTGTTTTGATTTCAAACAGTGTGGAAAAACAACACTGTGTAAAAGGGAAAGACAAAGCTTTAATTGAGAGCTGAGAAGAGTGATTAAGAGGAAGAAGTGCTGCAGGAAGGGATCTGGTGGACCGGAAACTACTTACAAGTACTGTTGCGAGCTTAAAAAAAAAAAAAGGCAAATACCATTCTGGAATGTGTTAACAGGAGTATTTAAGTGAGGCATAAGAAGTAATTCTTCTGCTGTAATCCATGCTCATTAGGCCTCAGCTGGAGTATGGTGTCTGGTTCTGGGCACCTTATTTCCGGAAAGATGTGGAGAAATTGGAGGAAGTCTAGAGAAGAGTAACAAGAATGTTTAAAGGTCTGGAGCCCTTGATTTATGAGGGATGATTGAAAGAACTGGGTTTGTTTAATCTGAAAAACTGGAGATTTGAGAGAGAATATGAAAACAATTGTCAGGTACCTAAAAGGTTGTTATGAGGAGGAAGGAGAAAAAGTATTCTCCTTAACCATCAATAATTGGACAAGGAGAAATGGGCTTAAATTACAGCCAGGGAGGTTTAGGCTGGACATTAGGAAAAAATTCCTTACGGTCAGGGTGATTAATCACTGAATGAGTTGCCTAAGCAAGTAGTGGAATCTCTGTCATTGGAAGAGCAGGTTAGACAAGTACTGTCAGGGGTGGTTTAAGAGGGTATTTGGTCCTGCCATGAGTGCAGGGTCTGGATTTGATGACCTTGTATGGTCCCTTCCAATTTCTATGATTCTGATTCTAAGTCAGCACCATTGTTGTGACCTGAATGACCCCCAATATGCCAACATTTTTATTGCTGACTTAGAACAATGTTTCCTCAGCTGTCATCCCCAAGTGCCATTCCCTTGCTTATGCGGCACTGATATTTTCATCATCTGGACCCACAGAAATAAGGCCTTTAAGAAGTTCCTCTAAGGTTTCAGCAACTTCCACCCCTCTATCAACCTCAGCTTGGACCAGTCCACACGGGAGATCCACTTCCTGGACACTGCAGTACAAATAAGCGATGGCCACACAAACACCACCTTATACCAGAAACCTCCTGACTGCTATACATACCTACATCCCTTCAGCTCTCATTCAGGACACACCACATGATCTGTTGTCTACAGCCAACACGGCTATCCCTTTTGAAAATGACAAGCCCTAACATACAACCATATTTGCTCCGATCTCTCAGAAAGAGAGAAACACTTTCAGGAACTCTACCAAATGTTCTTAAGACTACAATACCCACCTGGAGAAGTGAAAAAACAAATTGACTGAGCCGGCTAGATACCCGGAAGTCATCTACTACAGGATAAACCCAACAAGAAAAACAACAAAACACCACTTGTCATCACCTACAGCTCTCAAATAAAACCTCTCCAGAACATCATCAAGGATCTACAGCCTATCCTAGAAGACCACCCCTCGCTCCCTCAAGGCTTGGCCATTTCTCGCTTACAGACAGCCCCCCAACCTTATGCAAATACTCACCAGCAACTACACACCATACAATAGGAACACTAAGCCAGCTACTTATACCTGCAACAACCCCCATTGCCATCTCTTCCCACATCTACTCAAACAATGCCATCATAGGGACTAACCAAATCAGCCACTCCATCAAGAGCTCATTCATCTGTTTGTCTTCCAGTGTGATATATGCCATCATGTCCCAACAATGGCCCTCTGCTGTATACATTGGCCAGACTGGACTGTCTCTGCGCGAAAGAATAAATGGACACAAATCAGATATCAGGAATGGTAACATTCAAAAACTAGTAGGGGAAAATTTTCGTCCAACCAGGTGTTCTGTAAAAAAAATGCTAGTTAAAATACTTCAGCGAAAAACCTTCAAAACCAAATTAGAACACGAAACTGCAGAACTGAAGTTCATATGCGAACTAGATACCTTCACACTGGGTTTGAATAAAACTCTTAAATGGCTGGGTCATTACAAAAGGCAATCACCCTTCTCAACTTGCAGTAACAATTCTGACTTTCCTGCTTATACTAACTTGCTTGCTGCTGTTCCACACTGTTTGAATCAAAACAACTTGTTTGATTTGCTGAAAAAAATCTGAACTGACCTTGTGACTTACCCTTCTCTGCATTTATATATTCTCTTCCAGATTGTAGTTTTCCATTTCATGCGTCTAAGGAAGTGGGATTTTACTCACGAAAGCTCATAAGATAAATTTGTTAGCTTTTAAAAGTGCCACAGAACACCTTCTTTGGTTTGTTTTTGCTGGAATAAACGAACATAGCTACCCCTCTGGAACTGGTATCTGTAGTTGATAAATTGAACTGACTGTTTCTGGTCACCAAGTTCTTCATAATTTTAGAGCAAGGAGATTGCTTCCTCTCAGATGTAATTTCTTTTCATAGATTGGAAGAGGGAACGAATACAAAAAGTTTGAAAACCATTGATTTAATAGGACTCTCTTGTTTTAAACTTTTCCCATTGGCGTTTTTTTCTCCCAGTCACTTTTCAGTGGTATGTCACAAGGAAATCTCAGCAAGCTGAGACGCAGGCCAGTTGGTTGCCATTAACAAACATTTCATTGCCAGGAAAGGGTGTCATTAGAACCGAAGCAGCTCTGCTTCAACTAGCTGGATTCATAAAATATACTCATAGAGGAAATAAATTTAATGTGTTTCCTCCCCCATTAATAATAGTTACAGTTACAGACAAAACCTCTTCTTGCCCCAATCTTTGGTAGAATTAATAAGGATAGTTATGGATTCACAGTCTACAGAGACTCTGAGTACAAAATGGTTTCCATTCACCCCCCATGCCCCCCTGCCCAGTTTGGTGTGTAATATAGCATAGTGCCACTGACATTATTACATATTAGGGTAACGTGGCTCATTTTGTGGTTATTTATAATCAACAGCACTCAGCTGTTCTCACGTCGTTCTCTGTTTTCGACGTGCTTTTCTTTTAACTTATTATTAGAATGTGTGCGTCTTCTGCTTTCAGTGTGTCTAAACTGGAGGGCTGAAATGCTTGTCATGAACATACTTTTTTCTCTCATTGTCCTCTTGAATCTGCTGGAGGAGTGATGTAGTATTTTTGATTAAATATGAATCAAGGCAGAGAATTTGTATGACTTACACAGGCAGTTCTTTGAATAAGTCTTCCAAACTGTGCATAAGTAAGTAGTGCAATTTGTGTGCAAAATAACTGTCAAACTTGTACACAAGAATACAGCAAATGTCATCCAAAATTTGAAAAAATGCTTTTTAAACTACACTTTTTTTTTTTTTTTTTTTGCACATGAAAGCTTGTATCTTCAATTCAACAACTGACTGATACAAAACAGACATATTCATGTTAATATCAGACTATGGAGAAATACCATTAGGATGGTCATGACTGAGACCTATAGCAGTGGTTTTCAAACCATGGGTCAGGACCCGGTAATAGGTTGCAGATCCTTAGGTACTGGGTTGTGGTTTCCCTTGCTGCCACCACTGAAAGGCTGGAATGCATTGTTCAAAGATGTAATTGTTGGGCTGTGGGCATAAATTCTTTTTTTTAACTGGGTCCTGAGGGGGGAAAAATTTTTTTGAAAACCACTGGCCTATAGGGGGTGTGTGTGTGTGTGTGTGTGTGTGTGTGTACACTTGCATAAGAATGAAACAGAACCATTCAATGTGAAACAGACCTAGAAAATAAAATCTGCCTTCAGAAAATGAGTGGCATCTTTTCATAATTTTGTGGTTGGTCCTGTTCAATCAATGAGAATATTTTTATAGAAATTCCCTCTGCTGTATGCAAAATCTTTTCTTAATTCATGATTTCAGTCAGAAATGGCTAGTAGAAAGAAGATATTTTCTTTCTCTTATTGAGTGGTAGCAGATATCCGAGGCTTTTCAGATAGATTATTGTTGGAGGAGAAATCCAGTGACATGGAGTCTGGGTATATTCTTGGCGATGTGTTTATTTTACACCTTTAATCTCCTTTTGCTCTTTACACAACTAACATAATATGAAGGAACAAGATGTCATGTTGAGTCCAAGTACTTGTGATACAATAGAAGTACTAGCTACATGGAAACACTGCTGATCTGACAGCATATTGGTGGCTTTGCAGACAAAGATGACAGTGAGGCTATTCTTTTGAGCAATGTTTTTTCCCTTTAAAGTCAATTATTTTACTGTTTTATGTTTATACATGCACTCAAACAAACACTCAAGTGTGAAGACTCTGCCTCCAGAGCTCATCTTGGCACATCTGGACTGAAGAATCTGTGCCAGGCTCTGATTTTTGGAATGGATTTTTGTCATTATGATCCAAATGGCAAACAAGAGTAATCCAGGTCAGATTGGTCCTTTTACAACCCCCAGCTCAGGACTGCCCCTAAAAGACACAAACTAACCCTGATTGGTTGGTCTGTAGATCTGTTCTTTCTTAGTTGCTTTGGAGTGCTGTTTAGATCCCCAGTCATAGGTCAGGATGCTAGTGTGCCAGGTGCTATACAAACACAAAACAAAAAGGTGACACTTGTATCATAGAATTTACAATCCAAGTCTAAGGCAAGCAACAATTGGTGGAAACAAACAGATGGGGGAGCACAGAAAAAACAATGACAATAAATATCTATGTGGTTTCTATTCTTCCACCAAGGCAATCAAAATGAGATCCTCATACTTGTGTTCTTCCCCATAATACTAATTGGATTTGTGCAGAGAGAGGAAGAACTATTACATGTATGCTGCAGTAGTGATTAGTAAGCATATAGGCAGTAAAAAGCAAAGGTGACAGTACTATGGAAATAAGCTTCAAGCTTTATTCTCTTTGTAATATTCACATGGTAGACAAATGAAGATATAAACTCACTTTTTAAAGCTGAATTTCCTCACCGGGAAAAGAAAAAGAGTATATAGTTTAAAAGTGATTGTATGTGCGTAAGGGGGATGGGGGAATTGGTTCCATAAAGCATGCATATGAATCCTTTAGTTATTCTGCTGATGATGTATTTTGCCTCACTACGAATCTGCCCAACAAAGCCATCTAAAAACTGTTTTCCATTTTGAAGCTGCTTTAAATGGCTTTACAGATATGGCTTTGAGAATAAATCAGTATTTTAATGACACAATTGCCTTGATGGGGAAGAAGAATATAAAAATGCCCTTAAAAATATAAAATCCTGATTAAAAGGGATTACACTTTTACAATCAAGACATAGTAAAAAAACCAATTTAATGCTTAAAATAGGAAACCAGTTTAATGCTTCACTGCTGGCACTCCACCCTTTCCAGGCAGATCAGCTCATCTGTATTATAACAATAACTACATTAATCTGCTGAGTTCTTTCACTAGGCACCTCCTACAAAACAGATTAGCAGTTACAATAGCTTACCTTTTTAAATGGGAAACTTTTTTCATTTTTCTTTTTGAAAATGATTTTAGTTGCTTGTCACCACTTGCGAAATCCCTCCCAGAGCTATAAAACTCTGGCCTAGATTTGACCAGTTTAACTCCCACTTTTAGTAATGCGAGGGTCTAAAGTGGTGGTTTTTGAAGCTTTTTCCTGGGAATCCAGTTGAAAAAAAAGTTTATGCTCATGACCCGACAATTACATCTTGAGCAATGCATTCCAATTTTTTTGGCAGTGGCAGCAAGGGGGGGCAAAACCCAGTGCTTGAGGGTCTGTGACCTAGTACTGGATCCTGACCCTAAGTTTGACAACCACTGGTCTAAAGAATGAGGTCATCTTACTAAAAATGGCCTGGGATGGGTCATGTAGGACAGTGTTGCCTAGCTGAACTGGATGTCCTGGCCTATCCCTGAAATGTAAATTTTATCCATGCATGCAAGCTCTTACTCAGTTTTGAGCCCAAGGCGCATTTCTGTCTGCACAGAAATCAGGCTGATCCAGTTTAGGAAGCACTAACCAGGACTTAAAACCCTATGGGTGAAGGTAAGAGCCCAAATCTTGCTGTGTGTCAGGTCCACTCTGTCACTTTGTTGTATGAATACAGGTCAAGTCACAGACCAAAGTCGGGTCTGCGTAGTACAGTGATGCAGTGCAGCATGGCTGAAAGCCCTGGGTCTTGCAACTATAAACCGAGGTTTACAGTGCTGTGTGAATGCTCAGTAATGGGCTTGGAAATTTCAACACTCAGAAACAGACCTAGACTGGGGGCTTGTCTTCACTACACAGCCATAGCAGTGAAAGGTACCCATTACAGAAGTGACATAGTTGAAATTGATGTATCTTATGTTGAGTAGGTGCACTATTTTCACTATGCTATGTTAATGAAAGACACTGTCTCATTGTCATAGTTTACATTTCTCATTACAGTGGTGTGCCAGTCATAACATGAGTGATCGGCAATTGACTGAGTATGTCTGCATTGATGGCTGCAGTGCAGATGGAGTAGCATAGTGAAGACAATCTCTTACTATGCAATGCACACATACCTTAGATGGCCCATCCTCTTTGTTGGTATTAGTAACACTCTAATTTAGGCATGCTGGATTTGTGCAATAAACTCTTACTCAGTCTGAGCCTTAATTTTAGAACTGTGAGTGTCGTCTGTAATGTTTTCATACTGAACTCGTTTATCCACAATCTGTGGATTTCTATATACAACATGTCCTTGTAGGCACTTTTTTTGGTTCCCAGGAGATCAGGAAAATGCCTGCTCTTAGATAAAGAGAAAGTGTAAAGCCCTGGGCTGGGACTTGAGTGATCTATTTCTAACTCACAGATTTCTTGTGTGATCTAGGTCAAGTCACTTGGGATACGCCTATACTGCAATTAAAAATCCATGGCTGGCTCGTGCTAGCTGACTTGAGCATGGGATATGAGGCTGTTTAATTGCAGCATAGATGTTTGCCATATGCTGGATGGTACCCTGAATGTCTTCACCACAATAAAAGCTACGTGAGCTTGAGCCCCGTGAGCGTGAGTCAGCCGGCACTGGCTAGCCAGGGGTTTCTAGTTGTGACGTAGACATGCGCATAATCCCCCCGTGGCTCAGTTCCCTATCTATAAAACTAAGTCTGGTTAAACAGTGAGTTTGTAAGGACCAAGAGGAGAAAAAGTGATAATCTACATGGATTTGTGAAGAACACACCATGTCAAACCAACCTAATTTCCTTTTTAGACTGGGTTACTGGCCTAGAAGGTGGTGTGAGAGAGGAAATCACTAGATATGATATATCTTGATTTGGCTTTTGATACAGCCTCATGCAGTAGCAAACTAGGAAAATACAGTCTAGATGAAATTACTATAAGGTGGGTGCACAACTGTTGGAAACACCATACTCAAAGACTAATTATCAATGGTTCACTGTCAGATTGTAAGGGCATACCAAGTGGGATTCCCCCGGGAGTCAGTTGTGATCAAGTAGTAGTCAATATTTTCATTAGTGACTTGGATAAGTATGATTCAGAATTTTCTTATAAAATTAGCATATGACACCATATTAGAAGGGATTGCAAGCACTTTGGGGGACAGGATTAGGATTCAGAATCGTCTTGACAAATAATAAAATTGGTCTGCAATTAATATGATGAAATTCAATAAAGTGCAAAGTACTGCACTTCAGAAGCAAATTTCAAATGCACGGTTACAAAATGGGGAGTAACTGGTTAGACATTAGTACTGCTGAAAAGGAATGGGAGGATGGATATAGGATCCTAAACAGAAAATAAACCAACAAGTGATGCAGTTACAGAAAAGGGTAATGTCATCCTGGGGGGTATTAGAGGACAGCGTAGGACCATTACTCAACAAAGAGAGCAAAACAATAACAGAAAATGTGGAAATGGCAGAGGAACTAAATGATTTCTTTGTTTCAGTCTTCCCTGAGGAGTTTTGTGGTGATTGAATGCCTGACATAGGGGAGGGCAGCAGAAATGGGATAGTATCAGGAGGTAAAATAGGGAAAGAATTTAAAAAGTTGGATGTCTTCAAGTCACCAGGGCCTGATTATATCCACCCTAGAATACTCAAGGAGCTGACTCAGGAGATATCTGAGCCATTGGCTATTGTCTTTGAAAAATCATGGAAGACTGGAGAGATCCCAGAGGATTGGGAAAGAGCAAATATAGTGCCCATTTACAAAATGGAAATAAAGATGACCCAGGGATTTATAGATCAGTCAACTTAATCTCTGAACCAGGAAAGATAATGGAGCAAACAAGTAAGGAATCAGTTTGCAAACATCTAAAAGAGAATAAAGTGTTAAGTGTTAAGTCTGTGGGTTAAATTTAGAGGGGAGAGCAACAAGGGGGATGTTGTGGTAGGTGTCTGCTACAGACCACCAGATCAGAAGGAGGAAGTGGATGAGGCATTCTGTGTACAACTAACAGAAGTTTCTAGAGCACAGGCCCTGGTTCTCATGGGGGACTTCAATTACCCTGACATCTGCTGGAAGGCCAATACAGCAGTGCACAGGCAATCCAGGAAGTTTCTGGAGAGTGTTGAGGACAACTTCCTGGTACAAATGCTGGAGCAACCAACGAGGGGCCTTGCGCCTCTCGATCTGCTGCTCACAAATAGAGAAGAATTTATCAGGGAAGTAGAGGTCAATGGCAGCCTGGGTAGCAGTGACCATGAAATGATTGAGTTCAAGTTGATGATTAAAGGAAAGAAGGAAAGAAGCAAAACACAGACCCTGGACTTCAGAAAAGCAGATTTTGTCTCCCTCAGGGAACTGATGGGCAGGATCCCTTGGGAGGCTGATCTGAAGGGGAAAGGTGTCCAAGAGAGTTGGGTGCATTTTAAAGAAACCCTGCTAAGGGCACAGCAAGATACAATTCCGATAAGGAGAAAGCACAGCAAATGTGGAAGGCGCCCACTGTGGCTTAACAGAGAGCTCTGCACTGAGCTGAAGCATAAAAAGGACGCTTACAGGAAGTGGAAGCTAGGACAGATGACTAAGGAGGCATATAAAGACATTGCTCGGGACTGCAGGGATAAAATCAGAAAGGCCAAAGGACAAATGGAGTTGCGACTAGCAAGGGATGTGAAGGATAACAGGAAGGGGTTCTACAAGTATATCAATAACAAGAAGAGGATCAGGGATGGTGTAGGTCCCTTACTGAATGGGGCAGGCATCCTCGTGACAGAGGATGAGGAAAAAGCTGAAGTGCTCAATGCTTTTTTTACTTCAGTTTTCACAAGCAAGGTCAGCTCCCAGCCCACTACACTAGGTACGGGGGACTGGGGAGAAGAAGAGAGGCCCTTGGTGACAGAAGGTCAGGTTAGGGACTGCTTAAAGAAACTAGATGTGCACAAGTCCATGGGGCCGGATGAACTGCATCCGAGGGTGCTGAGGGAGCTGGCTGATGAGATAGCAGTACCGTTGGCCATTATCTTTGAAAACTCGTGGCGAACGGGGGAGGTGCCAGAGGACTGGAAAAAAGCAAATATAGTACCTATCTTCAAGAAAGGCAAAAAGGAGGATCCAGGGAATTACAGACCTGTCAGCCTCACCTCAATCCCTGGAAAAATCATGGAGCAGCTTCTCA
>ML681998.1:31486285-31633402 GCA_007922195.1 Podocnemis expansa | reverse complement strand
TGGAGCAGTGGGCCAAGAGGAATCTCATGAGGTTCAACAAGGATAAGTGTAAAATCCTGCACTTGGGACGAAAAAACCCCATGTACTGCTACAGGCTGGGGAGTGATCAGCTAAATAGCAGCACTGGAGAAAAGGACCTGGGAGTCATGGTGGATGGGAAGCTGGACATGAGTCAGCAGTGTGCTCTTGCTGCCAAAAAGGCCAATGGCATACTGGGCTGCATCAGAAGAAGTGTTGCCAGCAGATCAAGGGATGTGATCATTCCCCTCTATTCTGCACTAGTGAGGCCACATCTGGAATACTGTGTCCAGTTTTGGGCTCCCCACTACAAAAAGGACATGGACAAATTAGAGAGAGTCCAGAGGAGGGCAACCAAAATGATCAAAGGGCTGGAGCACAAGCCCTATGAAGAAAGACTGAAGGAACTAGGCTTATTTAGCCTGCAGAAGAGAAGACTGAGGGGGGATTTGATAGCAACCTTCAACTACTTGAAGGGTTGCTCCAAGGAGGAGGGAGCTCGACTGTTCTCGGTAGTAACAGAGGGCAGAACGAGAAGCAATGGTTTCAAGTTACAGCTGGGGCGGTCCAGGCTGGATATTAGGAAAAACTTCCTTACTAGGCGAGTGGTGAAGCATTGGAATAAGTTGCCTAGGGAGGTGGTGGAATCTCCATCTCTGGAGGTGTTCAAGTCCCAGCTGGACAAAACACTGACTGGGATGATCTAATGGGAGTGGTCCTGCTTTTTTTGGCAGGGGGTTGGACTAGATGACCTTGTGGGGTCCCTTCCAACCCTATGATTCTATGATTCTATGATTCTAAGTGATAATCACCATGGATTTTTCAAGAAGAAATCATGTCCAAGCAACCTGATAACTTTCTGTGACAGGAAACAAACCTTCTGGATAGATGAGAAGCAGCCAATGTGGTATATCTAGAGCAGGGGTTGGCAACGCAAAAGATCAGAAGAGTCATTTTCCTCCACCCTCCCACCACAACCGCATGAGCATGAGCCACCCCAGCAGTTGCACTGTGGCCCCTAGCGCCATTCGGGGCTGTGCGGTTGGCCCATCCGCAGAGTTCAGGCCGCTTTGACCTGGCCACCCCAGGGCTGAACAGAGGCCACCTCACCCCCAGGTCCTGGATTGGGCTCATTCAGCTCTGGCGTGGCTGGGTCAAAGCAGCCAGAACTCCGCGGAGCAGGCCATGCCAGGACCCTGCTTCCACAAGCTGCAGCTCTCCCCTGGCTGCTCTCGGGAGGGGTGGCCGGCTGGGGGTAAGCAGGGCAGCGGTGCTCCATCCTGCTAGCAGAGGGAGGGACGGAGGGAGTGTGCACTGCTCGCACGCACCCCTGCCAGCGCTAGGCGCTGTGGTGCAGCTGATGGGCTGCTTCTGGCTCATGTGGTTGTGGTGGGAGGGTGGGGGTGACCCCGGTGACCCTGATTTGGCCACGATGCTGGAGCCAGCTGAGAGTCCCCAGAGCACACCTGGCTCCCTGGAGAAGATTGCCAGGGAGCCAGAAGGGCATGCTCAGAGAGCCACAGGTGGCTTACTGAGCCTGTGGTGCTGATCACCAATCTAGAGTTTTAGTAAGGCTTTTGGTGTGGTCTCGCATCACCTTCTCATTACTAAAATGAGGGAAGTGCAATCTAGATGGAGGTACTATAAGATGGGTCCGAAACTGGTTAGATAACTCCCAGAGACAAGTTCCACAGGGGCAGCCGTGTTAGTCTAGTAAAGCAACAAAAGCAAGGACTCTTGTGGCACTTAAAGACTAACACGTTTATTTATCGCATGAGCTTTCGTGGGAGAATATCCCACTTCGTCAGAAGCTTTGAAGAGGGAGAACTTACAGAGTTGGATGAAAATAAATGCAGGGGAGTGTAAGACAAGGGATCAGATCATACTGCAACAGTTCAAGGGTTCACAGTGATGCTGGAAGGACATAATAAGCAGGGTACCTCAAAGGTTGGTTCTGTGTTCAGTTCTGTTCAATATTTTCCTCAATGATTTAGATGATGGCATAGAGAGTACTCTTATGAATTTTGTGGATGATACCAAGCTGGGAGGGGTTGCAAGTGCTTTCGAGGATAGGATTATAATTCAAAATGATTTGGACAAATTGGTAAAATGGTCTGAGATACACAGAATGAAATTCAATAAAGACAAATGGAAAGTACCCCAATTAGAAAGAACAATCAATTGCAGTCGTACAAAATGGGCAATGGCTGCCTATGAAGGAGCACTACAGAAAGTGATCTGATGTCATAGCAGACCACAAGCTAAATATGAGTCAACAGTGTAACACTTGGGGAAAAACAAAAAAGCAAACACAGTTTTGGGATGTATTAACAGGAGTGTTGTAAGTAAGACACGAGGAGTAGTTCTTCCACTCTAATCTGTGATCATTAGGCCTCAAGTGGAGTATTTTTCCAGTTCTGGGAACCTCATTTCAGGAAAGATGTGGAGAAATTGGAGAAAGTCCAGAAAAAAGAAACAGGAATGATTAAAGGTCCAGAACACATGACTTATGAGGGAAGATTGAAATAACTGGGTTTGTTTAGTCTGGAAGAGAGGAGACTGAGAGGGGACATGGTAACAGTTCTCAATTACCTAAAAGGTTGTTTCAAAGAAGGGGGAGAAAAATTATTCTCCTTAACTGCCGATGATAGGACAAGAAGCAATGGGCTTATATTACAGCAAGGGATGTTTAGGTTGGACGTTAGAAAAAAAATTCCTAACTGTAACCACTAAGGAGGCTGTAGAATCTTCATCATGGGAAGTTTTAAAGAGCCGGTAGACAAGCACCTGTCATGGGTGGTTTAAGAGGATGCTTAGTTCTGCAATGAGTGCAGGGTACTAGACTCAGTGACCTCTCATGGTCTCTTCCAGTTTCTATGATTAGCAGGAATGTCATATGTACAACACTGGAGGTAAATGTTCCACTCTGCTTGGCAGTAGTGAGGCCTCAGCTGGAATAATTGGTCCAGTACTGGATGCCACACTTTTTAATCAAGATGTGGATGCATTAGAGAGAGGAATGAAGAATGGTAAAAACTTTAGAAAACCTGACTTGGAGGGAGGGACAAAAGAAAAGGCAGAAAGACAGACAGACAGGCTGACTGCCAGGGTCATCTTTCTTGTCGAGAAAAGAACACTGAAGGTTGACTTCATAGGTCTTCGAATATGTTAAGGGCTGTTATAAAGGTATCAGTTGTTCCCCATGTCCACTGATGGTAAGAAAAGAAGTAAGCTTGATTTGCAGTAAGGGAGATATTAGGTTAGATATTAGGAAAACTTTGAATGGTAAGGATAGCTTTATGTACTGGATTAGATTATCAAAGGGAATTGTGGAATCCCTGTCACCGGAGGTTCTCTAGAACAAGTTAGTTCTTTAGAACAAGTTACGTCTAAGGGATGATGTAGGTTTCTGTGGTCCCACCTCATAGCAGGCAGTGCTATTAGATAACCTCTCAAGGTTCCTTCCAGTCTTATTTTTCTATAAAAACTGGTTTTCAGTTGAAATCATACTTTTTATTACTACATTAAAATTTTTGAGGCATGTGTGTGCTTTCCATGGAAAGTTTTGAGTTTTTTATTGAAAAAGTGAATGTCCCCAAATTGAAACATCTTTCCATCTGAAAATCAAAATATTTTGTTTAAAATATCCTACAGTCATCCATAATAAGACCTAAAGTTCTGTTGCTTTCTGACCCCATTTTCCTCCATAGCTGAGCTCTGTGGCTCTGCTGTGTCTATTATGGCGTACCCATGCAATGTTCCCTCTAAGGCCCTGAGGCAGCTGAGCAACTTATGTTGCTCGCTGTGTGGGCTGTGCCCCCACATGGGCCCAATCCTGCCCCCCTCCCAATTATCCCCCCACCTCTAGCCAGCCCAATCCTGCCTCCTGCTCTCCCAGTCAGCCCCCCCAAGCCAGCCTAATCTCCTCCTTCCACCTTAACCTGCTCCCCTGGTAACCCAACAGGTGTCTAGACCCCCTAACCCTCCATTGCCTTACCTGTCCACTGGAGCAGCACGGCCAAACTATGGCTCCTCTGGCTGGAGAAGCACTGATGGAGCATGCTCAGTCAGAGCTTCTCTGTGCGGGAGTTTTTGAAACTCCCAGCTCCGGAGGAGCTCTCAGCCAGCCAGAAGACAGAGTCTTCCAGCTGGGTAGGGACTCTGGTTGCTGGCAGTGCATAGCCGGCAGTGTTACCGGTGCCTGGCGGTGGCGGGGCACGGCCACACAGCTTACAGGGAACATTGTACCCATGGCCAGTAACCCCTATGATGCGCCACTTTCTCTTTGCAAGAAGGGAAGGGAATATAAAATAAAAGGTGAGCTGGATCAAAAGAGAACTAAGGGGACAGTATATATCCTTTCCAGCTGAAGCAGGGAAAGCTTCTGGGGGGTTATGTCCTGGTGTTTGTAGCTGATTTGCTTTTGTTTTGTGAACAAAGAACAATCACTGAGGAAAGGGCCTTTAAAGAACTTTTGGAACTTTATTTGCTTGGTCGATGACACTGTCTAGCAGTGCACATACCTTGGGAGAGTGTTGCTGGCTCTCATGAGCCATGTAATTTTTGGCTGGCCCTGGAGCCAGTCTTGCTGAGGTGAGAAGCTACAACATTATTCAGAATTTCAGCCGTACCTACAGGGGTCTCAGTCCTTGATTGGCTACTTTTCACACTTCTCCATGTCCTGGGGAACAGCAGCCAAACAGGGCTGCTGCAGTAAGTAGGTGGCTGCACTCCTTCCTCCATCAACACCCCCTTAGGAGCCCAGAGTGGTTTTGGTACAGAAGGGGGGGGGGTTCAGGAACGCTGCTGTGCACTGGCTGAAGGGCGGTACGGGGCCTCTTGCTCGCCACCCTGTCCAGCCCCCTCCAACGCCAGGGTCCACGTCCACCCCACTGCACCAACAATCTGGCTCGCATGGTGGGAGTGCAGGGGAAGTGGCCACAGCCTGGCTCCCAGCCAGCAGCAGGGGAGCATGGGCTGTTTGAAAAAGCCCCACGGGCCATTGGTTGGGAACCCATGGCTTAATTCATAGAGGTGACAGGTTGATAGCTGCCTTCCCAGTCTGGGAGAAAATCTATTTCTCCCTTTGTTTGTTTGATCACAGACTTTAAAGCATCGTATCAGTGAGTATCCAGAATGCTGCATATAATGTTAATACATACATTTCACAGTAATATTAGTTACTGGCTTTCACAAAAGACCTTACCTGATATTCAGTATTATTTTACTAAACAAGTGCAGGTATTGCTTATTCCTGAGGTTCCTTCAGACCCCTTTCTCTCCTCCTGGGGTTCATGAACCCTGATCATCTCATTGCAGTATATATATATGTGTATATCTACACACTAAGAACTGACAGCTCTCTTTCGCTGTCAGTTCTGAGTGTGTCAGTTAGAGTTACTCATGTTATGGAAATGTTGGTAGTTTATTCTGAATATTTAAGATACTGTTTCCCCAGGGTCTGAAAGGTTAACAGTATATGGCGCAGTGCTAGGTCATTTTCATTAGGATGAGAAATTGATAATGCTGCCCAAATATGTCAGCTCCTGAGGGCCCTCAGAGTGATGCAGTCTCTTGTATATTTAAAAATAAAATATTTCTTTCCATATTACACTTCCATACTTTTCAGGGTTTGGAAATTCCAGCTCTTGTGATAAGTGCTTATTACACTGTTGCTAATAAGGGGAATATGATATTTGCTAGTGTTGTGGTATGAAGGTTCACTGCTCTACCAGTATATGCTTGCCAAGTCTAGAAATAATCTAGATCCTAAATGATACTATTAAAGTTTATCTCTGATTACTTTAATCAAGAGAATGGTGGTGTCAAGACCATTCATGGATATTGATAATAGTTTCTTCTTCCCGTTTTCTCCTGAGTGCCTGTGTGTCAAACTCAAAAAGAACAGAAAAGTATGGAAGAAACAGTCACGCAAGATTAATTTCCTTTGCGAGGATGTACAAAGATATTTCATTTCACTAATTATTAATTAGTTATCAGTATCTTGGAAGTGACAATTATCACTCCATCTAGGGACTAATCCAAAACTCAGTGAACTGAATGGAAAAACTTCTGCTGGCTTCCGTTGGTCTTGGTTTGAGCCCTTACGTGTCAAGATAAATTATTAGCCATTAAGCATTTATTGTAAATGATGTTTTTAGAGTTGCTACTGTGTATCATGTGGTTATGAATAATAGGAGTTAAGAGAGTTAATAGATGTGGTTAAACATGGAAGGGTGAGGTCTGAGATGAGGCTTAATGAGAAAGCCAGTGAATTGAACAAAGAGTAAGGAGACTGAGTGATTGAGCTCCACAGTTTTTAAAAGCAGAGAGATTTATGAGGCAGAAGACTGGGAGGTCATGGAATAAGCTGGATAAAGTGAGAATGAGTGAAGGAATATATGACAGTGGGGAACTGGGTGCATTCCCCTGAAAGCTCTGTAATCCAGTAGCTTTCTCATAATGCTTAAGTGTAATTCTCATGGTTTGACAAAATTCTATATGTTCTTAATTGTCAGTAGATAGTGCTCTTCACCTATAAACTACCTATACAGATATAAATGTATCTCTCTTGTGTAAAGCACTTGTAGAAGTCCTTAAAGGTTAATTTCTGTGCACTCTAATGGGAGGGAATTTTGAAAATGCATTACATGTTTGAAGGAAATTCTGGTGTATTTAGGTGTTAGCTAGACTCTATTGAAACATATTTCCTACATTGTTCTCTAACAAATATTTTCATTTGTGAATATTTTTTACTTTGCATAACTAGATTCACTTACACTATACTCTCCAATCTGCTAAGTATCTATTCAGGAACATAATTTTAATGCTGAAAACTTTCCCTTTACCTCCTAGATCCTCATGTGTTACCTAAAACAATATGGCAAAGTAGAATTCTAAAGTCACCTGTAGATTTTAATGCTTTTCTCCTACATATCAGCAATTCAGTTTTTAGTTACATCAGTGGCTCTAAATAAAAATCAGCAATTTCATAACCTTCCAGGCAAGATCTTGAATTAAATTTAATCCTTACAATTTTGAGTTTCACCCAGAATTTTTTCAGCCAAGGCGGCCAGAGAAGTACTTTCTGGATATGGCTCAGACAGTCATACGCACTTCTAAACCACCATATTGAAGTAACTGAAACTGACTGCAATTTGACAAAGTGGGTTACAGCCCACGAAAGGTTATTCCCAAAGAAATTTGGTAGCCTTTAAGGTGCCACAGTACTTTGGTCAGTTTGGCTACATACAGACTAACACGGCTGTCCTTCCAAAATTGTCTGGAAAACGTTGCCTAATTTGGCTGATTTCCCCTGCTTCCCAAATTCTTCAAAAACACTGTTAAATCTGCAGATTTTTTTCAAACGGCAAAACCGCACTCGTGTATGAAAATACTAAATGCCAAACTAAGTTCCTGACTCAGGAAGATGTCTTTATTCAGCACAGAAGTTAAGCTTATGTAGTGAGACTGAATGAGATTCTTGAAGTTTTGTGCTTAAGTACTGTCCTGACCCTGGAGGGAGTCAGGCATATGTTTAAGTGTTTTTCTGAATCAGGGGTCAAATTCCATGTCTGAAAAAGTGAATGACTGAGCTTGAACTTTCTCTAGGTAATTTGCATAAATAACCATTACTAGATGATATTCTTGATCTTATTATAAGTAGAGATGGAATGATTGGCAGACATTTTCTCAGCTGTTTAAGTAAACAGTGTGTTACCATTGTCGAAGAAAGAGAAGTGAGCAGAGTGATACTAATGCAAACTGAAATAACTATGAAATGAGAAGGGTAATTCTAACTCCTCAGTCTACAGTATGATGCCTGTTGTATTTCTCTCTTAAAACTTTGCAGTAGTGAAAGTGTAGTGAAGTTAAGCAGGTGGTTTAAAATGCCTCGTGGCACAAATTAAAAAGTTTTGCCTTATTGTTCTCTGCTACTTTGTTGATGGCATGCCAATGCCTTCTGTGATTTGTAGGCACATTTTGGAAATTGTATGTTTGACTTTTTCATTTCTGAATCCTTATGTTGATTTCTTGTCCTTTGTTTGCTTTCTGAGCCTATTTATTGAAGTGACCACTTGTTGACTCCCTCTCCATGAAGGTTATGCATTTCGTACACTCCATTGAAGCTCATAATTTCTACTTGCTGAGAATCTGACCCATTGTATCTAATCCATCTAATATCTATGTGTCTAAGAAGCTCATAGCCGTAGCAAGTAGGCTAAATATCTGTTACATAATAATCACATCAAATTTTGTCTAAACTCTTATTTCTACACTCACACATTCTAAATAGTATTATGTTCATATTTGTCTTCCAGGAGAAATTTGCTCAGCCATTTTGTCATTGCAGACCTTTTTGCTAGCTTTAGTTGGAAAACTTGAAGCTAAATACAGGTCAAAAGCAAACTAAATGTTCTGAAAAATACATAATGTGTTGCCAGGCTACGTACGTACTTTAGTTGGTAAAACCATAATGATCAACATGTCTTCTGGAATGCTAACAGTATGACCCAACTGTTGATATGATATCAATCTTTCCTTTGTTTCTTTCAGTGATATGTCACGTGAAAAAAGAAGAGGCTGATCTGTCAGCCAAGATTCTAGCATCTGTATTTATAGATCTGCTTATGCAAGTCTGTCCTTTAAGGTTGTCCTGCTCCAAATGTCTTTGACCTGAGAGAATATAGTTAGTAATGTCTGACAGGGGTAACCAGAAAAGACTTGGATTGCCATTGGGGTATGTCTATGCAGCAAAAACAGTCCCATGGCAGCAACTCCCATAGTCCAAGTTAACTGACTAAGATTTAATAACAAGGAGTCCTGTGGCACTTTTAAAGACTAACAAATTTATTACAAGAGCTTTCGTGGGAGAAATCCCACTTCATGAGACCCTTGCAAACGGAAAACTTACAATATGGGAGAGAAAAATAAATGCAATGAAGTGTAAGTGATAGGATCCAGTCAGATTATTTCAGGAAATCAGAAAAGTTGTTTTGATTCATTGTGGAGCAACATAAAAGAAGGTGGGGAAGTTGAGAGAGGTGAAAATCACTGTTTGCTATGAGAAAGCCAGCCCATATCACTATTCAAACCCAAGTTAATGGTGTCAAATTGGCATATGACTTCTAATTCTGTAATTTCTGTCTGAAGCTTTGATTTAAAGTTAACCTGTTTAAGCCCCATCTTCAAAGCATCTGACAAAGTGAAATTTTCCCCCATGAAAACTCATGCAATAAATAAATTTGTTAGTGTTTAAAAATGCCACAGAACTCACTGTTTGTTCTGATGTTTAAGCACTGTGACAGACATGTCTCACAGAGTGAGCAGGGAGATTGAAGTGGTCCCCTGTTGGTTTTTGAATGTAGCCATCTCTGTTAGATTTTTGTCTGTTTTGTTTGGGCAGAAAAAGTCCCTTTTGTTGCGTGTATAAGGCCAAGGGGCATTGTTAGAATATGATGCCATATATCACATTGGTGGATGAGCAGGTTAATGAGCCCTTGATGGAGTAGCTGGTTTGATTAGGTCCTATGATAGTATCGTTAGTGCAGATACATGAGTAAAGTTGGCAACGAAATTTGTTGCAGGCATAGGTGCCTGTCTTAATGTTTCTGTTGTTTGGTCTGTAGTTGCTGGTGAGTATCTGCTTAAGGTTGGGGGAGTATCTGTAAGCGAGGAGAGGTCTGTCTTCAAGGTTTGAAAGAGACTAAGGTATGTGTTACTCATGCTAGTATGTTAAAAAGAGCTGTGTTAGACGTTCAGGCTGAAGCCTAGGCTCTGAGAGCCTCTCTACCTCACCAAGTTTCAGATTCCAAGCTCCAGGCCAAACCTCAATGTCTATCAAGCTGGTTTTATCCCTGTAGCATGAGACCAAATCCACTGATCCAGGCTCTAAGTCTTGATTCTGGGGATTTCTTTTTCTGTGTAGATGTGCCCTTAGTGCAGTGATTTTCAACTGATGGCCCATGTAACATCCTCAAGGTCATAGAAGTAATACTGAATGCAGATCACAATGGTAACTGCTGTAGGTTAGGAACCGATGCCTTAGTGTCTAGGATGCCTTGGCTGCTGCACTTGCCTTCTGCAAACCAGTGAGCTTATCTCTACAGGCTAAAATTTAGCATAAAAAAAGTCCAGTTTCTTAGAGCAGAATCCTCTTAATTGGCACCTTTGCAAAACAAAAGTGCCAAAAATGTGATTCACTTGAATGGAAAGAAAGCAACTTGTCTTTCTGTAATGGGGATTAAGATCCTCTCAGGACGCCAATATCCTCATTGTTCAAATACTTTGTGGCACTAATGACAGAATTAACTAATGTACCTGGTAAGATTGAAACAACAGTACCCTTCATAGCACCTTTCATTCTGAAATGCTTTACTAGTTCTGCTAATTACGACTTAGGTCCCACAACTCCAACATGCAGCAGCTGTTTAAACAATATGCAGGAAACACAAAATACCTTCTCCAAAGGAAATTACTGTTGTAAATGACTGCATTTAGGTGAGATCTATGCTAGACAAGCTTTGCCTTTATAGCTCTTTTAGTATCTCTCTACTGCCAGACTTTACTAGTGTGGTTACAACTTGTATAAAAATGCTTTTGCTGATTTGGTTATACCTGTGTCCTGAGCAAAATAAGCTATTCTGGCAAAAGAACTTTTATGTCAGTTTAGTCGTGTCTACACTAGAACATTGACCAGTATAGAATTGCTGTAGTGGCAAAAGTTTCTACTGTGGACTTGGCCCTGTATTGTTCAGCAAATGTCCAGTGTGGGAGACCCTTCTATCCATGACCTCCATAAAAAAACTGCCAGTTATATGCCAGTATATAATCATCCTTACACACTTTTACTACTGGAGGATTGGGCCAAAAAAATTGTGATGAGGTTTGACTAGGACAAGCGCAGAAACCTGTCCTTAGGCCTGAAGAGTCCCATGCGCCAGTACAGACAGGGAACTGATTGGCTAGGCAGCAGTTCTGCAGAAAAGGACCTGATGGTTACTGTGGACAAGAAGCTGGATGTGAGTCAATGTGCCCTTGTTGCTAAGAAAGCTAAAGGCATATTGGGCTGCATCAGTAGGAGCACTGCCAGCAGATCAAGGGAAGTGATTATTCCCCTCTATTGGGAACTAGCGAGGCCTCATTTGGAGTACTCTGTCCAGTTTTGGGGCCCCCACTACAGAAATGATGTGGATAACTGGAAAGTACAGCCGAGGGCAACAAAATGATTGGGGGCTGGATCAATGCAGGGGCTAAAGGAGAACCCTGGGCACCAGCCGCTATGACCCCTGAATGATCTGCTACACCGTTCGGCCTCCACAGTGCCAGTGGGGCCTGGCGGATTCAAGGAGGGCATTTGCTGGGGCTGGAGGGGATGGCGCCCTGGAGTCAGAGGCTGGGTTCCAGGGCACTGTAGCCCCTGCTCTGGGCCAGCCCTGGGGATGGGGTGGGTTGATCCGTGTTCCCTCCAATCCAGGGTCAGGGCTCGCTGGCACGTGGTGTACCAGCCAGTCCCGTACCCAAGAGCAGCCCAGTGCCAGGGAAGGAATGTCCTCTGGCACCAGGGTCCCTCTGATGCCCGCCTGCCCACAGGCAGCACTGCTGATGGGCTGGGGCCCCAGATTGAGGTTGGGGGAAGCATAAGTGAATGTGGCCTCCTCAGTGATCGGTAGCCTGAGGTCCCAGGGCCCCTTAATCCAGCTCTGAGCATGTGATTTATGAGGAGAGTCTGAGGGAACTAGACTTGTTGAGTTTTCAGAAAAGAAGAATAAGGAGGGATTTGATAGTAACCTTTAACTACCTGAAAGGGGATTGCAGGGAAGATGGAACTAGGCTGTTCTCAGTGGTAGTAGCTGATAGAGCTAGGAGCAATGATCTCAAGTTGCAGTGGTAGACGTTGAGGTTGGATAGTAGAAAAACCTTTTTCACTAAGAGGGTGGTGAAGCACTGGATTGGGTTATCTAGGTAGGGAGCTGGTGGAAGTGGAACTTCCAGCCTTAGAGGTTTTTTGAAGTGCAGCTTGACAAAGCCCTGGCTGGGATGGTTTGTTGGGGTTGGTCCTGATTTGAGCAGACGGTTGGATTAGATGGCCTCTTGAAGTCCTTTTGAACCCTAATCTTCTGTGGTTCTGTGGGACTCTCTTGATCAGCTACATTTAATTCAGATATTCTACTTCTGGTCCAAGAAAAAATAGCCATATCCCAAGTGAGAATCTGGTTCCTTATGTGTCAATAGTTAGGCAAGTTTTGTACTATTTAGGTGTGCATAAGGTAATATTCTTTTCGTATAGCTATAATTGACTTTGCTTCATTCCCAGTTGTATCCTTACTCTGATCTTTATTTTTTTGCAATACGTTGTGAGACAAAAAAAGTATCAAATTTACAGTTTTTGTTTCATGCGGTTACATGTTTGGATGCTTTCTGTTTTGCTGCGTCTCAGATTTATTCACAATTTTGGCAAAATAGCAAGAGGGTCCAGGTTTTTGTTTGTTTGCTTGCTTGCTTGTTTGTTTTTTAAAGCTGCCTTTGTTTAAAGATCGACTCATGTTGTTTGGAAATGAGTTTGCTTTTCCTCAGAAACTGGCCACCTCTCACCATATAAAAAAGGGGGGGGGGGTGCTTTCCCAAACTTGTGTGTGTGTGTGTGTGTGTGTACATTTTTCCTCCAATTAATTGTTTTTGAATTTGTAATATATTTCGAGCTACTTTGCATTTATTTACCCATATTTTCAACACTTTTAATAATTACCTTTTGTAATTTGTAATTGTTGTAAATGAGATGACTCATTTTACTGTTTTTCCTTTTATTCAGCATGAAACTATATTTGCATTGCAATATTCTTCCTAATACAGACAAATACATTTCTGCAAACCTTATATTAAAAGCTGAATTATCTACACTTGATCATTTGAGCTATCAGACATCCGTTCATGTCTCTCTTACAGTGAGTCCAATGCATGTTAAAGAGATGTGGTAAGAAAATTTACCCATATCTAATTCTTCCAACTTCAAAGCAGCCTGCTTTTCTCTTTGCAGCTCATATTGCTGACCATTGATTGCTCAACTGGGTTAGAAGGAATCCAATTAAGTTAGTAAAGAATTACGTGTCAAGCATTTCTATCTATATTTGCTTATGTTAAACAGTCAAAGATCTTCTACTAATCAGCAGTGCAAGTGTAGAGTGGCTTGATCAGATTTTCTTTTACTACTTATTGTTCTAATTCAAAAGTAGAAAATTTAATATTGAATTTATTCTTCAAATTTTTGCATGTTCCTCTGTCCTTTCCAGCTCCATACTGTTTAATTATGTAACAGCAGCAAGTGTGACTCATTACCTCAAATAATGTTTTTCTATAAATTTGATACTTCCTATTCAAAGTTGGTAAGCAGATTTTTATGAAAAACCATAACTTATAGTAGGCTTTGATTCAGCAAAGCCTCACCTTAATTAAGCACATGAAAAAGTCAATGGAGATCAATGGGATTACTTGCATGCTTAAGGTTGAAGCACTTGTTTAAATACCTTGGTGAACTGCATCCTTTGTCTCTGTCTATGTTTTATATCCATGTTAGCATTGCTAAGATCAGTTGTCTCCAACTGCGAACTTTCTAAAATTGTCCTTGAGTTCTGCCTGACAATATGGAGGCTCCTTTCTGATTGCCTCACAGCCAATTCAGCACCATACTTCAATGCTTGTGACTTTGTTTAAGTGGCTGTCGACCTGGCTATTCCTGTAGTGCTTTGCAATACAATGATGGCAGCAGGAATGATGTTAGGTGAGCTCCTTGACAACGCTGGAAAGTATCCTGACTTCACCTCTCTTATTCTGCCACTTCAGTTCTTTACAGTTTGCTGATAAATTGTACTTTCATTATCTTGACAGTAGCATCTGTCAGTCATGATTCTTGTTTTCAAAGTGTGAGACCTTGTTGCATGAAAGTACTTTCACAAAAATGTAACACCTTATCAGTTTTCTGCCTGTTGTCTGGATATTTTCTTTATCTCCATCATGATAACATCTTGTGATATATTTCCTTTGACAACACAGCATATCTTTCCCTTCAGCCGGTTATGCTTATGACAGCCTTTTAACTGACTAACTCCCACCAAGTAGCTATTACTTTACATGATTTCTTTTTCCTTCCTTCTTTTATAGCTTTGTATAATGAATTTAAATAAGACCAGGACTGGGTTTGGGAATTACGTGGCATTACATGACCTGACCAGTGCAGGCATTGTGTGAAAGGGTGTCCTGATCTGAGTCCTGATCATTAAAGCACATGAGCGCATGCTGAAGTGCTTTCTTGAACTAGTCCTTGTGCAGAAATTTTCCTAAATATCTTTATTCTGCCTCACCATTTTCCTTTTTAATTCTCCTTTCAATTGGCTGCAGTGGTGGGTGAGTAACCTCCCACTGAAGTCATGCTTTTTCTTCTCCTGGAAAGGTACATCTATTTAACCTCCTCTTCAGGTGCATTTGAGCTCTGTTGGCCTCTATTGTACAGTTCTGTGGTCAGATCTGACCCTCACACATTTGACATTTGATTGCACCTCTGTGAAACCCAAAAGAATGGCTACGCTTTTTCTTTTCCTCTTATAAAGATATATTGGGCCATTTGAGAACCTAGGCCTAAGAATCACAGGAGTTGTATGACTCTACTAGCATGAAATTTTATGGACAAGAAATCATTATCAACCTCCCTCTTATGAATAAAGTAGTTTTCTATGACCATGGTTTTCATTTAACTGGGATGTGGGCTGATTTTTTTTTCAATCACAGATTTACTTGACTTTCACTGCAGCTATTGCACTCTTTATAAACAGATAAAAATTAGTGCTGTTTAGTAAGAGGAAACATTTGTGTTAGTTAGAACTGCTTACTCTTTCTGGTCAAAACTGATGTCTGTAGCTCATTAGTCATATAGTTCATGTTTGCTAAAGCTAAATTGGAATTGTTTGAAATATTTTTTTTTATCTTCAGATCATTCTTTTTTTCCAAGACCACTTTACTAATAATTCACCCCTAAGACTTCTGAATTGCAAATACAAACTGAATGTTTTAAAAATCTTAACAATGTCATTATAAAAGGTGATGGTAGTTTCTTGCATCACAACAGAAGAAAAAGATTGTTCACAGGCATGGTGATTTGGTAATGCCTCCTGTTGGCCACGTGTTGCACTATAGGCGCTACCTGTCTCAATTCCCCTGTCTGGGTGGGTGTCCATGGTTTTTCACATACCAGTTCATTCTGGAGATGTCTGAATCTTCTGGTCATGTCCCAAAACAAGAAGTCCAAACTATGAAATCCCAGCAATCAAAGAAAGTTCTTTCTCCCTTTGGCACTTGTCTTCATCCTACCTTCTGGACACTATTCTCAGCTGCTTTTTGGGTAGCCTTTGTGAGTCTTTCTCCACCGTTGGCTAGAACTCTGGCCTTGGGCTGGTTCTCTGGGAGTAGTCCTTTCCTTACAGAGCCTGGTTCAGGGATTTCAACAAGAGCCTGCCTGCTCTTTGTGGTCCCAACTGCCAGACTGAAATCTTGGAGCCACCTTGTAAGTCCCAGATGACCGTTAAACAGTCAGCTGACCCTGCTTAGACCCACACCGTTAGGGAAGCATTGAATTAATTATGACACAGATGTGTTTATCCCCATTTCCACTTAAAAGAAATCATCACCCTGTGACACACACCTTCTTATGTTTGGTATTCTTCTTCAAAGCATTTGATGAAGTGGGATTTTCTCCCACAAAAGCTCATACAATAAATAAATTTGTTAGTCTTCAGGTGCCACAGGACTCCTTGTTTGTATTCCATCCTCTAAACTCTTTATGGGATAGATAATTTCTTGCAACACCAAACAGAAGGAGACCCCAGTCTTTGTTGAGGCTTCCAGCACAATAGAGTCTTACTTTATAGTTGTTTTTTCTTCTTCCACAAAATCTAAAATTGATTTTTCTTTTTAACTGATGTTATGGAACCTGTTTGTTAAAGAAAAATAGGGTCCTGTACAAATTCTTGACTATTTCAAGGGGTCACTTAAAAAGACATTTCTTATTCAGTTCATCTGTTCTTTCCAGAACTTACTGTATATACTTGTGTATAAGCCGATCTGAGCACAAGCCAACCCCCACACCCCCCCCCGGGCGGAGCCCTAGATAGAGGCGCAGCAGGATGACCTGTGTATAAGCCGAAGTTCCCTTGGCCTTGGTCCCTAACCACCCCACCCAGTGCTGCTGACTTCCTCTGGAGTTCCTGACACCCTAACCCCCAAACCCCTGCTGCTGCCTTTTCCCCTGCCCCCTTGCTCTCTCTGCTCCCCCTGCTCTGTCCATTCCTCACTCCTGCCCCCTGCTCTCTCTGCTCCTCCTGCTGCCCCTCCATCCATTCCTCCTGGCTGCCCCTCCTCCTGGCTGCTGCCTTTTCCATTCCCTGCTGTTGTCCCCCTGTTCCTCAAAACCCTTTTCACTCCTTTCCCCATCACCCCCAACCTCTGCTGCTGCTTTTTCCGGCCTCCCAGGCACCTCCTGTGCAAATCCCTGGGCCCTGTCACCGTTTCCCTGCACTCCCCGATCCCCTCCGGGCTCTGTCCCCGCTGCCCTGGCCTCCCTGAACCCCCCCCCCCTTGCCCAGGCCAACACCCCCCCCTCCAGCTCCCCTTACCTACCCACTCCAGATGCCGGGGTCCCCTCCTTCCTCTAGCCCCAGCCCAGGCAGACTGCCCAAGGTGGCAGTTCTGGCCACTCTGGGGCTCCAGTCTGGAGCGTGGTCAGAGAAAGTGCTGGGCTGGGGCTGTTTAATGTATTCTCCTGTTGTACAGTATCAGCCGAGTGCATGTCTTGAAGCCAATTGTCAGGCACAAAAATCTCGGCTTATGCAGGATGATATACGGTACATTTTAACTTTTGTTTTAGTCATTCATAAAGAATTTTACAGGTAGTTTAGCAACAGAAAGGTAATTTGGAATATTACTAAGATTCTTGTTTTCCCATCTTAGTGTAATCCAAGCATGTCTTTAAAAAATGATTTTGAGATCCAAATGTGCTGCTTTGCTTCTTTTTGAGCTAAATTATGAATACAATGCTGTTAGATTAAGAGCTTTCGAACACCCTATTACAAAGGTCTGACAATAACTTAGTTTGTTCAATGATATAATTTTCAATTCTCTGCTTCATCTATATTTTATTTTTCTTATATTTGTTCAAGGCCTATAGACCCTAATTTTGCAAATACAGTCTCACTCCTGACTTTGTATACATGATATTCCTACTTCTTTCTCTCACCCTTTTTCTTTTCTATAAATATTAGGGGTCAGCAACCTATGGCACAAGTACCAGTGGTGGCATGTGAGCCCATTTGGAGTTGGCATGTGATGCCACCAGAATTGCTACACTTTCCACCAAAAGCCACTCTTGGCAGCTCCTTTCAGCGTTGAGCCTGAGAAGGGCAATCCCTCGTCCCCCCAGCACGCCATCAGAGGAAGCCACCCAGAGCTGCTCTTTTCAACAGTGTGCTGGGGGAGGGCGTCCTCAGAACAGCTCCTCTCCATGGTATGTCTGTGGACTACAGGCATGCCGTGGAGAGGAGCCACTCTGTGCAGCTTCTTTCTATGACATGCTTGGGAATCCCTCCACTCATTCCAGCTTTGGCCACTGCCAAATTTTGAGGTGGCTGCTGCTTTTTTCAGCAGAAGGGCTGCCAGCATGGGCTGAGGGTCAGGGAGAAGGGGCTGGATTGGGTGTCAGAAACCTTTGCTGACTTCTGGTATACTTTGTAAATGTGAGATCTGACTTTCTGCAAGTTTGTACCATGGTCAGCATAGTGCATGGCTTTTTCTACAATTCATTCTTTTGTACACTTGTCTACATATTAGTGCTCTGAAAGGTGAAGGTGTGGTGTTCTGGAGAATTGGGCGATGTACATCTGCCTTGTGGTTGGATGTGTGTACTCATGTTAGCTATTACATACATGTTGGAAAATAGAAACAGCAGATGTTCCCTGCAGACTTGCTGAAGATCACACCTGTATTCTTTGAAGGATCTGGAGTCCCACTCTAACATGTTCTCCAGGTTTGCAGTCTATGCATATTCCGAAGCACAAACATGCCTCAATATTTATTAATGCCAGGTTTTTGAGAACCTCTTATTTGAAAGACTTTACATATTATGAGTTGTATTATTTACCCAATATCGTCCTCCGCTTCAATCCTTTGTCTTTCAAAAGTACAACAGATTTGTTTAAGGAGGAAGATACAATCAGTGAAGACACAGACATGCTGGCAAATACACTGACCCTAGAAATTGTCAGTTTTGTAAACATCACCTGATGAGATCCCATTTTTTAGAACTTTCCATGGCTGTTTGGGGCTAGAACCAAACTTGGGTGTTAATTCTGTGTTATTCTGAATGCTGAAAAATGGTATCTAATCATGCACAGGCTATCATTCTGATTTCTGTATTATTTTGATCTGGCAGTTTTAACTACTGTATATTTTGCACAATGGAACAGGCAGAGCATGAAATTAAATGTCACATGTTAAATTTACTGATATAACTTTTTTGAACACTGCCTTTTATGGTTAGAGATACCTTTAACCAAGTCTGTGGTTAGGAAAATCTGAAGAAAAAATTGAATACAAAATTCCTAATAAAGATGTGTTGAGTTGGAATACTGTAGAACTATACACAGAAATGTTGGCAGTTTCAAGGCTCGTACTGCTTTTATAATCACTAAATTAAGTACAGCATGATGTGAGTAGCCATAATGTTTTGTATGATTATTAATAATTATTCATGTAGAATACAAAGATAGTCCTTGTTAGGAAGAGTTTACGTCCTTTAAAAAAGGAACACACAGAAGGAAGTGGGGAGTGGGGTTTCAGGTGATATGTTTGATATTTAGTTGGGGTAAGCACAGTTCTTCTCTGACTCTCACAGCTTCCTTTTCACCAGTTTCCCTCCATTCTGACCTGTGCCTGAGCTTTTCTTTATAACTTCTCATCCAAGATGTCTTGGCATCATTTTGCCACCCTTAAAACTAAACTTTTCCCTGAAATATTCGCTTTTCCTGCCCCCAATTGTTTCAGTGTTTAAAACACCACCATTCTCCATTTCACCCAAGTCTGTAACCCAGAGGGTGAATTCCTCAAAGTCTTCCCCTTGAGAAGTAAGAGAAAACAGCCGTGACAAATGCTAGTCCTGCAGTTTAATGCACTACTGGAAGGTATTAAAGGCTATGGTGATGGGAGCTCTACAGACATTTGAATAGAAAAATACTCTCATAGGGCCAAATCTTGCTGCAGTCTCAGCTTCCTTAACAACATTTATGTAATCTGTCCTTTGCTTTCAGTGTGGCAAATTGTCCACTCTGCTATGGTGAGCCTTACTCTTTGCTCTCTTGGAGGAGGTTAGGACGCCCCCTGTGGCCACTGTCTCTGGGGAGCTGTGGCACAGTGAGGGAGGAGGGAGAAGGTGCCCGGGCCCACACATGACTCCTGGCCCCAGCCCAGGGGCCCTATGAATAGCAGCTATGCATTGCTGATACTGTTAATAATGGTTAACAAGAAGCAAGGAGTCCTGTGGCACTTAAAGACAACAGATTTCTTTATCACATGAGCTTTTGTGGGAGAAAATCCCACTCCATCATGTTTTTCTTTCCCCTGGGCTATTTCCTCCTCTTTGTTCTCCTGTGGCTCTGGTCTGATTCATCTGCTTGACTGCAATACTCCTTTCACACTACTGTTAGCTCTCCTTACTCTCCAGCCTCCTCTGGCTGGAAGAAGGGTTTCTATTAGGACTTTAGCTGGGCCTTGATTGGTCTCAGGTGCCTCCAATTACCCTGAAGCATCCCCTGCCAGTCTGCAGGGAACAAGGCCCAGATCATTCTGAGGCTTAGAATCATATGGTTGGAAGGGACCTCATGAGGTCATCTAGTCCAGCCCCCTGCTAAAAGCAGGGCCAGTTTTACTAAATCAACCCAGCCAGGGCTTTGTCCAACTGGGCCTTAAATGTCTCCAAAAATGGAGATTCCATCACCTCCCTAAGTAACCCATTCCAATGCTTCGCCACCCTCCTAGTGAGAGATTTTTCCTAATATGCAATCTTGACCTCCCCAGGTACAACTTGAAACCATTTCTCCTTGTTCTGTCTTCTGTTAGTACTAAGAATGGCCTAGCTCTCTCCTCTTTGGAACATCCCTTTAAGTGGCTGAAGGTTGCTTTCAACCCCCCCAACCCGCAGTCTTCTCTTCTGCAGACTAAATAAGCCTAGTTGCTTCAGTCTCACCTCATAGATCATGTGCCCCAACCCCTAGTCATTTTGTTGCCCTCCTCTGGGCTCTTTCTAACTTGTCCACATCTTTTCTGTAGTGTGGAGCTCAAAACTGGACACAGTATTGGAGGTGGTGGAATCTCCGTCTTTGGAGGTGTTCAAGGCCCAGCTGGACAAAACCCTGGCTGGGATAATCTAGTGGGAGTGGTCCTGCTTTTTTGGCAGGGGGTTGGACTAGATGACCTCGTGGGGTCCCATCCAACCCTATGATTCTATGATTCTATTCCAGATGTTGCCTCACCAGTGCTGAATGGAGGGGAATAATCACATCCCTCAATCTGCTGGAAACACTCCTGCTGATGTAGCCCAAATAAGCCATTCACCTTTTTGGCAGCAAAAGCACATTGTTGACTCATAACCAGCTTCCCATCCCATAACACCCAGGTCATTTTCTACAGTGCTGCTACTAAGATGATTAGTCCCTAGGCTGTAGCAGTACATGTGATTTTTTCATCCTAAGTGTAAGACTTTGCACTTGTCCTTGTTGAACCTCATGAGATTTCGTTTGGCCCACTACTCCAATTTGTCTCAATCTCCCTGAATCCTGTGCCTGCCCTCCAGCAGAGGCAGTGCTGGGGCGGGGAGGGATCCGGGGCATGGGTACGGGCCCAGGCCCTGCCCCCTGGTCAGGGATAGGTCTGGGGGGGTGCCGCGCCACCGCAGGCAGCTAGGCTGCGGCGTGGCTGCTGGAGATCAGGCCCACGCCTGCGGCCACGCCCCCGATGGCCATGGCGGCCCGGTCCTGGGATCCCCGGTGGGCGACAGGGGTGCCATGGGCGGCCAGCCAGGCCCCGGATCCCCAGCTGGGGATCTAGGGCCTGGCCACCAATAGCCACGGCGGCACCGTCCCCAGCTGGAGATCGAGGGCCTGGCCACCTGCAGCCGCGGGCACGGGCTGGCTTCCAGCAGCTGTTTCTGGCCTGGCCCCACCGCGGCCTAGCCACCTGTGGCAACGCAGCCTCCCCCTGGCCCTATTCCTGGCCTGGGGCGGGGCCTGCCGGGTAGCCAGCCGGGTCCTGGATCCCCAGCCGGGTATGGGGCCTCCACTGCCGCTGGCTGGGGATCAGGCCCCGGATCCCCAGCCCGATTGGGCCGGAGATCCGGGGCACTGGCGTTGGGACCCGGGACATGTGCCCCGGGGTGCCCAACACCAGCGACACCATTGCCCTCCAGCATGTTTACTATTCTCCCCCAGCTTTGTGTCATCCACAAATTTACTGAGAATGCAGGGCCGGCCCAGTGTTTTCTGGCTTCCTAGTTGCCTGTGATTTTGGCACCCCTTGGGGAATGCAGGGCTTGGGGCAATCAGCCTGTGAGGGCTCTCCCCCCCTCCCCCGCACTGGGAGAGGTGCAGGCAGGCTCAGAGTCTGGTCTTGCACTTCTGCCCCTCTCCTGAGCTGGAAGTGGACTGGTCAGTTCAGGAGCTGGTCTCTGATCTCCAGCCCCGCCTCAGGGCTGGCTTGTCCTTCCCCCAGGGCGGAACAGCCAGCCCAAGGGCGGGGCACAAGAGCAGAGCCCAGCCTCTGGGCTGGCCCACTCTGTCACTAAGCCGGCTGTTCCCCAACCTGGGGGTAAGGGAGCTGGCCCAACATAGAGGCTGGCTGTATGTTCCCACTCCCCCTTCCCCACTTCAACTCCACGCCAAATGCAGCAGGGAGGGGACAGGGCACAGCGTGGCCGTGGGGGGCACCAGTGCGGGTCCTGTGCTGCCCTGCTTATTGCAGGACAGTGCAGGGGCCACAAAACCGTGGGCCAGAAGGGATCGCCACTCTTGGCTCCCTGTCCCCCAAAGAATGGCACAGCTTTTGGGGAGCAGATTGGTGCCCCAGGTGACCACGTAGGTCGCCTGTGTGGTAGGACCAGTTCTGTGAGCATGCAAACTGTTCCATCATCCAGATCATTAATGAAGATGTTGAACAGAAACAGACCCACGACTGACCCCTGGGGCACTCCACTATTTACTGGTTGCCAGCTAGACATTGAACCATTCATCCCTACTCACTGAGCCTGAAGATCTAGCCAGATTTCTGTCTACCTTATGGTCCAGTCATCTAACCCATACTTCCTTAACTTGTTGACAAGAGTGCTATGGGAAACCATATCAAAAGCTTTGCTGAAATTGAGGTATATCATGTCAATGGCTATTCCCATATTCGCATATTCAGTCATCTCATCACAGAAGGCAATCAGGTTGGTCAAGCATGATTTGCCCTTGATGAATCCATGCTGTTCCTGATCACTCTATTTTCCTCCCAAGTGTTTCAGAATGGATTCTTTTGAGGACCTGCCCCATTATTTTTCTAGGCACTGAGTTGAGACTGATTGGTCTGTAGTTCCCTGGCTCCTCCTTTTTCCCTTTCTGGAAGTTAGGTACTATATTTGCATTTTTCCAATAATCTGGGACCCCCGTTCACCACAAGTTTTCAAAGATAATGGCTAGCTGCTATGCAGTCACACTGGCCAACTTCCTCAGCATCTTTGGGTGCAGTTCATTTGGCCCCATGGACTTGTGTACCTCCAAGTACTCTAAGTAGTCCCTAACCTGATCTTCCATCACTGAGAGCTGCTCTCCTTCTCTCCATTCTGTGTTGCCCAGTGTAGTAGCCTGGGAGCTGACCCTCCCTGTGAAGACTGAGGTTAAAAAAGCTTTGAGTACTTCAGCCATTTCCACATCCACCATGAGGATACCTACCCCATTCAGTAAGTGACCTACACCATCCATGATCCTCTTCTTGTTACTGATATACTTGTAGAACCCCTTCCTGTTATCCTTCACATCCCTTGCTAGCTGCAATTCCAGCTGTCCTTTCACCTTTCTGATTTTGTCCCTGCAGGCATAAGCAATATTATCATACACTTCCCTATTCATCTGTCCAAGCTTCCACTTCTTGTAAGATTTCCTTTTGTGCTTTGGCTCGCTGTAGGGTTCTCTGATAAGCCACTCTGGGCACTTTGCCTATTTGTTGTTCTTTCTGCACATTGGAATGATATCTTCCTGTGCCCTTAGTAGGGTGTTTTTTTTTTGGTTTTTTTTTTTTTAATACGGCTATCTCTCTTGGATGCCTTTCCTCTTCAGATTAGCCTCCTAAGGGGTCCTGCCCAGCAGTTCCCTGAGGGAGCCAAAATCTGCTTTTCTGAAGTCCAGGGTCTGTGTTCTGCTTCTTTCCTTTCTTCCTTTGGTCAGGATCCTGAACTCTACCATCTCATGGTCACTGCTGCTCAAGTTTTTATTCTCTTCTACTTCCCCTACCAAATCTTCTCTGTTTGTGTGCAGCGGGTCAAGAGTTGCAAGGCCCCTAGTTGGTTCCTCTAGCATTTGTACCAGGAAGTTGTCCTCAGTGCTCTCCAAAAGCTCCCAGGATTGTCTGTATTGCACTCCCAGCAGATGTCAGTGTAACTGAAGGTCCCCATGAGAACCAGGGCCCGTAACCCAGAAACTTGTGCTAGTTGCCCATTGAAAGCCTCATCCACCTATTCCTTCTGGTCTGGTGGTCTATAGCAAACACCCACCATGTCATCACCCTTGTTACACTCTCCTCTAAACTTAATCCTAATATATCTCCCTTCTCAGGTCCTCGTGTATGGCATCTGTTGGCTCCTTAGACGCCTTCCAGGAGGAGTGGGTACTCTCTTGGGTTCTCTGCTCAGTGTCCCCTTCTGTTTCCTTTATTCTGTACATTTGATCCCCATGTCCATTCCTATTTTATTATCATTTGTCCGCTGTAATGAGTTGAACCCTGGATCAATGACTCCTCCATTTTGCTGAGGTAGGGTTTTTAGGAGTGCCGGTTTCAAGTAAGACCCTCTTGCTGCCATCGGGCACTGCTGTCTCACAACAGCCAAAACTCTCATTTAGTGCTCGATCCTGTCCTGTCTCAATTACTGTAACGTCTTCCTTTCTAACCTTCCTGATGCTCATTTCATCCTCTTTGGTCCATCCAGAATTCACTAAGATCATCTTTTATGTCCATCACTCTAATACTGCATCATTTCTTTCTTTGAATTACATCACTAGCTCTTTCTGTTGCACCATTTCAAATTCTAGCTCCTTCTCCTTGTTTTCAAGAGCTTTCCTAACTCTGCCCCTGACTAATTGGTTTGTCAGTTTTGGTTGGGCATATTCCTGGAGGTCTCATCACATGACATAATCTATAATTCATGATTAATCTTTAATTCCTGGAGAAACTAGGACAGTTCTGGAGGTTGGTAGCCCTTCTCATTAATTTCCTTCTGTTGCCCACTGGAGTTCTTTACTTCTTTACAATTCACTGTGAAACATCTTCGTGCCCTTTAGAGTTTGAACCCAGGCTAAACTGATCCATAAATGTTAATATCCTCTCCTAAGGACCCACCTCTTCCTTAAAGCCTGCAATTTCTTCATGATTTTTAGGTTGGTGTGGAGGTGTACAGGTGACAGGGTGTGATAACGTATCTCGCCTCCCTTACTTTCAGATGCAGATGATGTTTCTGTTTCCTTTTGCCAACTGGATAATGCGACTCTCTGGTTAACCCTCAAAATGAGTACCTATTCAGGGTAAACCACTTCACCTATAGGTCCAGAGGCTCATGAATAGTTCACCATTGGACTTCTTCCACAAAACTTTGTTCCTCTGAAGGCTGTAAACAGCTGCTGTGTTTTCTAGTTCTCTCAACCATCTTTAGCTTTCTAAACCAAATCAAGCTGCTTTTCTTCTGGGTTCTTCATTTAGCTCTTTGCCTATTCCATTAAATCTCTTCCCAGGGTCTTCCATAACTGAGGCCATTTACTAGGAGAGGCTCCGCACAGTCCTTGCCCTGCATATAGTATTACCAAATCTATGTCTGTTATTTTCCTGGACCACAAGTCTCAGAATATCTTGGTTTTGAGCAGAGTCAGGAACATTATCAAAGTTGAATCTTGAATCTCACTTAAAAGGCCAGCTCTTCTTGTGATCTGATATTTCATACTTAATGTAGATGTAATATTTTTTTTAAATGCACATGCAGGTTATACGTTTGTTTGTATTCTTTTTCATGGAACATCCTTCATGTGTCACTTGTCTTTATTAATTGTATAGTGGGTTTCTTATATGTTTGCACAGCACCTAGCAAAAGAAACCTTTGGTCCTGTGTTAGGCACTACTGCATTAGAAAGATTAAATAAAATCTAGTTCTATAACAGAGAGGCATTTAATTCAGTGAAACTTTTTTATTTTTGGTACCCCAGACACTTAAATCACCTGGTTGAAAAGCATGTTTGAATGCCATTCAAAAACCAAATATGATCTGTTGTGTCTTGTTGTTACTCTTAAGTCTGTAATCTTCTGCTTATCAGGACTGTGCAAATTAGAGAATTAAATGTTATCCTTGGCTTCGGTATTGGGGCACTGTGCTGTAAAAAATGCAGCCTATTTTAGCTACAGTAATAAGTTAAAGCCAGACACATTTCAGCTGAAAATTCTGAAAAATTCTGTGAGACACAATAAAAAGATTTGCAATACGTGTTTGTTGGCAACGGGTTAGTTCTGAACTGGCTTGTGGGTACTATACCAAACAATATGCATCTATGGTCAGCTTTACTTCTGGAGGAAAAAGGGGAAGTTTTGCTTTGGTACTGTGATTGTTAATAAACTTTGCTATTTGAGTACTTACTGATGTGTTAAACTATACAGAGGAAAAAATATTTAGTGAACTGAAAAATGTGTCCATTCCAGCGTTAGGAGGACAAACATTTTAATCCCTTCTGTTCATCTAAGAATATCTTCTAAATCTACCAGGCATTTCTTTTCAGACCCCATACATCTCAGCTATTTTAATTCAGCCATGCATACGCTTTTTTAAAAAATAACAGTTATTTTTAACTATGGAAACAAAGTTCTTCTAGGGAGAAGTCAGTCATTGTTCCTTCCAAATTCTTATTAAAAAAAAAAGATTTTAACCTTTCACCATAAGGATATTCATTCTTCTTCCATTCTTCAAAATTTCCACAAGTATTTTGAAAGTTATATCTTAAAGATCAGCATAAACAAGATGTTTATATTTTAGGTATGAGGTTCCTGACCATTTCTCTATGGGTTTCTGATGGAATTTTATCTTCCGACACAAGTATCATTACTTTATGGCTCTCTTTAGTTGAGGTATTTGTATATGAAGGGTGCTTATGTACATGTAATACATAGAGACTGGTCATTTGATATTGTTAGTATTGACGCTTCAGTGAAGTTCTATCTGCATTCCTTTCTTGATGCTCTCATAGATCTTTGTCTAGTGATGACAAGTAGGTTCAAAGAGAAGGCAGACCAGTAATAGTTATTCTTTAGTGAAAAAAGGATGATGTCTATATGGAAGGATCATATGTGACTCTTGGGGGGGTTTTATAGGGATCTCTGTCTCCCATGTCAGTATGTAATTTGGTTTGGGCTGTGACACTGACAGTGTGCCGGTGACAGACGGCTCTAGGTCTTGAATTGAGGGCTGGTATGGTATCTTCTTCCCCTGTATTTGCCAAATTGGAGACATCCCTGAGGATAGGCTGGGCGAAACTTGGTTTGGAAAAACTGAAGGTAATGTTTGTGATGGAGACCCCAGAAAAGCCTCTTGGATCCCCTCTGTCCACAGCCAGTTAGGACTCTGCTACGGTGGAGTCTCCTCCCGTCCAGCACCCAGGTCTCCACGCTCCGTGCAGCCAGCTCCCAACTCCAGGCTCAGAGGGTCTGATCCTTGCTCTGTCTGGTCTCCCTTGGAGGGGGTTTCCTCCCTCCAGGAGGGTCCCAGCCATCCCAATCAGCAGCGACTCTCAGCCAGTGTGGCAATCAGAGGGTTTATTAGCAAACCAGTTCATACAGCAGCAAGGACAGTTAGTATCAGCATCATCAAAACAACCAGAAGTGAAACCCCCAGGGGATTAGGGCTACACCCCATGGCAGGGTCCTGTCTCCTGGACCCTCCGTTTCCCTCCTACCCTCCTTCCCCCTTGGTCCTTTGTTCCCCTCCTCGCTCTGCCCGCCTCTCCGCCCCCTGATCCAACCAGCTGAATCCAGTGTGACCAGCGGGGGGGGGGTCCCAGGTAGAGGCTCCCTAAACACTACCTCCCTGCCCCCTAGTGGCTCTACCTTATATCACCCACCTGTGTTCCATCACCCGAATAGAAAAGAAAGAGGGTTAACACCCATGTCTTCCCTTATTAACCTAGCAGAGGGTTCCCACTTCTCCACAATGTTCAACTGAGAAAGAGATTTGGAAAGCTTTGTGCTTGTCCCCATAGGGCATCAGTTGAACATGCCACATTGTCATTAATTCTGGACCCACAATTGCTTCTAGAATCTCAGGTGTCTGGAAGTGCTTTTCTTTGTCTTCATCTTCCCTGCATGAGCGGTTGGTCGATGATTACAGCTCTTTCACCCAATACACACTTTGGCTATGTCTACACTAAAGGGCACAGGTAAGTCGACATTATTAAGTCTTAGAGAAGCTGCATTTGCTTAAGTTGACTTTTTATAAAGTCAACGTAAGCCAGGCAATCCCTTTAAAGTCAACTTTAAATAAGTCCCTTAGCTTAAGTCAACTTTATAAGTTGACTTAAATGGCTTTGCTGACTTAAGTTGACTTTAATGGCCAAATTTTGTTAAGTCGACTTAATAAAGTCAATTTAACCCTTGAAGTTGACTTTAAGGGTGAGAGTTAAGTCAACTTAAGCAAGTGCCTAAGTCAACTTAATGAACTTCAAATGTGGCCCTGGAGTTGCTTAATCATAGGGTTAGAAGGGACCTCATGAGGTCATCTAGTCCAACCCCCTGCGAAAGAGCAGGACCACTCTCACTAAATCATCCCAGCCAGGGTTTTGTCAAACTGAGCCTTAAATGTCTCCAAAGATGAAGATTCCACCACCTCCCTAGGTAACCCATTCCAATGCATCACCACCCTTCTTGTAAGAAAGTTATTCCTAATATCCAACCTCGACATCCTCAGCTGTAACTTGAAACCATTGCTCCTCGTTCTGTCCTCTGTTAATTCTAAGAAGAGCTGAGCTCCCTCCTCCTTGGAACAACCCTTCAAGTAGTTGAAGGTTGCTATCAAATCTCCCCTCAGTCATCTCTTCTGCAGGCTAAATAAGCCTAGTTACTTCAGTCTGTCTTCATAGGGCTTGTGCTCCAGCCCCTTGATCATTTTTGTTGCCTTCCGCTGGACTCTTTCTAATTTGTCAATGTCCTTTTTGTAATGTAGTTGAATTAAGCCTCCAGTATAGACATACCTTTTTGTCACTGTTATCCATGCTACTGTGGTTTCTAGATTAGACAAACATGAAACACAATATATAAGGCCTATATAGAATGGTGTGGTTTTTTTGTTTTATCTAGAAACCATACATAAATGCCGCTGGGGGGCTTCAACTAGTGGAGAATGTAGTGATTCATTCTTTTAGCAGGGTTGGCAATAGCATAACATGCCGGTTTTGCAGGGATAGTTCTAGTCTACTCATACAGATTAAACCACTGATTTCTGGAAAGGCCATTTCACTATATACTACTGCAGCAGGCCTGGTCACCAAAGGTTCTCACATTGACAACTCTTAGATTGAAATATGGAAGCGTGTGTGATAGAATCTTTCAGAGTAGGATGAGCCGGTCTTGAATGGTTGGTGGGTAAGTATGTTGACTTTTCTTTGAGGATATTTGTTTTAAGTTTTTGTTTCTTTGTATGATAGCTGTAGATTCAGGTTTTGTCTTTTCATAACAGCCTTTCTACTCTACTAATATCTCAAGAGGATGTTAAAGAGCAGCTACTAAAGTTATACATTTTTTAGATCAGCTGCTCAGGAAAACTTGGATCCAAGAGCTTTAAAAGAAATGTCTGATCAGCCCTTATGACCATTAACATTGATTTTTCAATAAGTCTTGGACTGCTGAGGAAGTTCCTGAAGACCAGAAATAAACTAATGTTGTGCCAATAATTAAAAAGGGTAAACAGAATGATGTAGGTAATTATAGGGCTGTTGATCTGACATTGATCCTGGGCAAGATAATGGAGCAGATGATAATGGACTTAATTAAAAAAGAATTAAAGGAGAGTAATATAATTAATGCCAATCAACACAAATTTATGGAAGATAGGTCCTGTCAAACTAATTTGATTTTTTTTTATGAGATTGTGGTTTTGGTTTGTGAAGCTTATGGTGTTAATGTAATAGACATCTGTAAAACATTTGACTTGGTATGACGTGACATTTTGATTAAAAAAACTAGAAAGAAATTAACTTAGTGCACATTAAATGGATAAAAATCTGATTAACTGGGAGCTCTCAAAAGATTATTGTAAATGGGGAATCATCAGTGAAGGTGTGTGTTTCTAGTGGGATCCCATAGGATCAGTTTTAACCCTATTCTATTTAACAGTTTTATCAATGATCTAGAAGAAAACGTGAAACAGTCACTGATAAATGCAATATTTATTTTAATATGGCTAATGTCAGTGCAGACATCTAGGAACCATTAATATATACTGCAGCTTTTGACACTGTCTCACATGGCCTTCTTATGAGTACACTTGGGAAATATAACCTAGGTAGAGCTACTGTAAGGTGGGTGCATAAATGGTTGGAAAACTCTTCTTGGGGAGTAGCTACCAGTATTTCACAGTAAAATTGGAAGGACATAGTGAGTGTAGTCCCACTGGTTTTGCTTAATATCTTTATCAAAGATTGGGGGTTGTGGAGGATAATCAGCTGAACATGAGCTCCCCTATGGTCAAAAGGGCAGGGGCACTCTTCGGATGTATAAACAAGGGAATCTCGAATAGGAGCAGAGTGTTTATTTTACCTTTGTAGTTGGCGCTGGTAAAATCACTTCTAGAATACTGTGTCCAGTTCTCACATCCACAGTTGAAGAAGGATATTGATATGTTAGAGGGGATTCAGAGAAGAACCACAAAAATGATTAAAGGATTGCGCAATCTACTTTACAGTAGTAGATGCAAAGAGCTCAAACTACTTAACAGTGAGTGTTAAGGGGTGACTTGAGTACAGTCTGAAATCACCTACATGGGGAATATATATTTAATAAAAAGCTCTTCAGTCTGGCAAAGAAAGGCATAATATATTTCAAGGATGGAAATTAAAGCTAGACAAATTCAAACTTCAAATAAGGTGCATGTTTTAAACAGTGAGAGTTATTAATGGTGATTCTGCATCTCTGCAGTTTTTGAATCAAGACTGAATATTTTTCAAAAAGATCTGCTCTGGGAATCATTTTGGGGAACTTCTGTGCCCTATATTATCATGAAGTCTGTCCTCTTGTATCACAGTAGTTCCTTCGGGCCTTGGAATCTAGACTCTGATTTAACTAGTTATTGAATTATTATTCATGTTTAAATCTTTGTAAATGCACCCAGAAGATTAGTTCCTGATTTCTGTTTTTATAAAAAAAATACAACAAACCCATATTGAGAGATGGATTGTAATGTATTCCCTGCTTTAAGTTCTAGCTCTATTCTACAGTTGCCACGCTTTTCAGTGGCAGTCTGCAGGAGATATGCAAGGTACATAAAATACCTTGCATATCTCTTGACGACTTACTAATCTCTCACTACACGCTAGGCTAAGTTGTCTGGAAATACCTTCTGGTCAGCTTACAGCAACTCCAGTTCCGGTGCTAGAGTTGGTATGGTGATTTCTGGAGCGATTGAGTGGTCTACACAAACCACTCAATCACACCCAGAAGATCACACTGAAAGTGGCAGTTTTGCTGCCATCAGTATAGACTAAGCCTTAGAAGAGTTACCTTTTCTTTGAACCTTTTCCCAGGTCATACGAGAACTAGAATAGAAGAGATTGAAGGCATATTAACCAGCCAGACATTTTGCTATAACAAAACCTTAGGATTTAGGTTTGCAGATTTTCATGACCTCCTCTATAGATCTAATGGATAGGCAAAATGATTACTTGAAAGTGCTCTATTCTTTTCGACATTTTCCAGTGTCCACTTCTAGTTGTGTCTAACAACATGTGTTTGCAGAAGTGTTAGAACAAACCCTGCATGATAGCTCCAAGAGACTCCTCCCTGAATCAGAACAGATAAAACCCCCAGATAAAATTAAATTTTTAAGGACAAAAATATATTTGGCCTACTAGTATAAAACTAAAAGGAGATGGAAAATATGTATGTGAAAAGAGGTTCAGTGCAAATGAGGGTATATTGCAAAGTGATCTTTATTCTGTAGATTCAGATCTTTGTCGGTGTTAATAAGTGTATTTCCATTGTCACTAGCAGGGACTTTTGTCCCATATTAGTTCAAAATTACTTTAACATTAGACAACGTGAAATGTTTATTGTTAAGTAATTGCAAATTTGTACATGTTCACCCTTCTCAACGTACAGAATACAGGCCATTGTTACCATGAATTGCAGAAGATATGAAATCTTTAAGAGAACACTTGCATAGTTCTCTGGACTCTTTTGCAGGAAATTTTAAACCTGTGTATCTCTAAATCTATCTTTCGGAACCCAAAGTTTTAGATATATAAAAAAATCGTTTGGCCTAGGAAAAGTATATCGAAAAATTTTGACAAAATTAAATACGTTTCAGTTGTATAGTTACACTGCAGAGGACCTAAGCCAGAAGGTTTGGAGTTTATATATGTATAAAATGTTAACTTGGGAATTTATCTAATCTTCAGAGAAACTAGTTTGCATAAATATATCCAGAAAATTAATTTTTTACCAAGTATATGACAATTTTAACTGATAGTAATAATTAGTTAAATTCCAGTCCAGTGTATCATAGCTGTTGTACTGGGGGTAGTCTACAGGAGAGGAATTCATGGAAGAAACAAAAATGTTATCAGAAGGGTAGGCCTGTGGATTGTGTTTACAGATATAAATGATATACAAAGCAAGGAAAGCACGTTAGAATGAGCTTCAAAATAATTTGAAACAGCTGATGGGAATCAGTGTTAACACCTCTCATGATGTGTAATCTGTTCCACATAGATTGGTTTTGTCTTTGTTCACACTAGAAAACTCTGCTAGTTTAGTTCCAAAGGGGCAGCCGTGTTAGTCTAGTGCAGCAAAAAAAAAAAAAAAAACCCCAAGGAGTCCTGTGGCACTGAAAAGCTAACAGATTTGTTTTTCACATGAGCTTTACATTCCCAATCTTGAAAGCATCTGATGAAGTGGGATTTTCTTCCGTAAAAGCTCATGCAAAAAATAAATCTGTTAGTCTTTCAGTGGCACAGGACTCCTTGTTTTTGTTTCCCTGCTGGTTTAACCATACTTGTATAGTTAAAATTGACAAACACGCCTGGTATGGATGCAGTGGTTCACAGGCCTCATTGTAATCCTGCAATTTTGCTCTATATTGTTTTAAATTCATGTGCTAGCTGCATCTAAATATGATAGCCTTTATGTTAAATCATTTTATTTTCTGTATATTTCTTTTCATGACTCTTACTCTATAATATTCCAAAAAATGTTAGTGAAACTGATCTATCTGAAAGTGTGGTTCTGATCTGCAAGTGATTATGTAAAACTCATGGTGGAGTTTATGTCTCACTGTGTATCAGATTTTGTTCAATATACAAGTAAAATTATTGGTTTTCCAAGTGCCCAGCTGTGCAAATTCAGTCTGGGATGGGAAATCCAAGTTGAGTTCTCATCATTAGTGACAGATATTCTGCAAGCAAGATTCTGTTCTCTCTTAAAGCAGTGCAAAACAACTATGCCCGAACTCTGTCCTCATTGAGACAGGAAATAGCACCGATGATAAATGAAGACCAAAAACAAGCTTGACATTAGAAGGCCAGGTTATGTTTAGTGGAGCAATGGCTTTAAGTAACAAGCCAAACCACTTTACTTATAAACTAAGCTAACATGATATGGAACTCACAAGCATCAATAAATGTGAAAGCCCACTAAACCAGTTGTACAATAAATTTTATGAGTAAAATATCACTTTCACTCTGATCCATCTATCTGGAGAGAGGCTAGTGGGTTACTGGTTCAGTCTGTTAGTTCAGAGGCTACTTCATGCTTTAGAGCAGGGATCTCAAATGTCTGGCCCCTAAAGCTATTTGCTGTGGCCTGCAACAACGCTATTGTTACCAATATTTTCAGTACTGTTGTATGAAAAGGTTTCAGTGGTGCAGTTGCTGGGTTAACATACCAGTCCTCATGTAGCCCTGTACTAGTCTTCATGCAGCCCTCATGGTAATTTGAGTTTGAGATCCCTGCTTTAGAGGAAGAAATATATTTTGTAACCTAAAGCATGACATAAGCAAAGAGGCATAGTCTCTGCAGAGTTGACATGAGAGAAGGAGAGTCAGGACTTCTTAACATCTTGATGTCCTCTGTAATAAGTCGTCTTCTATCAAGAGTAAAAAATTTAAGAACATTGGCCAAATTTGCAGGACCATTGCCATGAAATATGCACATTCAGTGACTTTTCATATTCAATACAAAATAATTAAATCTGCAGTAAATTGTATCTAGTATCAAAGTGTGTACACTAATCACCATTAAAAAGCTAACATTTAACTATAGCTGTAACTATTGAGGTATTTCTACTATCTCTATGAGTAAGGGCTGACATTTTAATGGTGATCTTTATGGTCCTTTATGACTTAATTCTTTATACAAGTTGGACTCTGAACGTCTCTAGCTAAGAGAAAGTGTTCTGCATGTCCAAAACAAGGAATATGCAGAGAGAATCTTGCAAATGACAGGATCTCTGCATGTAAACTTGAATAACTGATCCTCTTTTAATGCATTTTTATCCCTTGTACTTTTGCCACTAAGGAAAAAAAATAGAATTCTTTTGCTAATTACATGAATCGCATTAGAAACAAATCTGATACATTGGGTTAAAAAGCGTTTTTTTCCCCCTGTTCTGTCTTTCCAGTCTGGTACTGTGAAACTGACAAAGCCAGTAGCTCTGTGGACCCAGCAGGATGTGTGCAAGTGGTTGAAGAAACACTGCCCTAATCAGTATCAAATCTACAGTGAGTCATTCAAACAGCATGACATAACAGGTAAAGTATGCAGTATTTGAAATATTTCACTTTTTTTTTTAAATGCTTTTAACACTTCTCTTAAATGGATTACGACTATACAGTAAGGACCTTTTGTTAGTTAATTGTAAATTTGGTGAAGGAATATATCAACTTGCATCAGTCTTAGTGAGCTGACTGTTCTCCATTGGAAGGGATAAGTCAATGGGCAAAAAAGAAGATAGGAATGAGTATATAACCTAAACCAACTGGATCTTGCTAAGACTGCCAGTCCACGTTTGTCAGCTAGAGCTGATTGAAACCTGGATTCCCATTCTGCAGGAAGTTCTGAAAGAAAAAAAAAATTGCAAATCAGAATGAAGACTACATTTCAAAATATGCAATGGAGGAAAATAGTGAAACTTTATTTTAACCTGACTGATAAGTTCTATTGCAGTGAGATTGAAATGTTTCTTATAGACTCACTTATTATAATACAACAAAATTAAAAATATTTGAACTATTATATTTTGTTGCGTCATGCTAAAACAAGCGTGGCCAAACTGTGGCTTGGGAGCCACATGCGGCTCTTGAATGAAAAAGTATTGGCTCCCAGAAGAATGTCAGCAAATCAGTTTAGGAAAGCAGCTCCAGCCTTTCCTAATTCAGGATGGGGTTGGGACAGTGGGGAGAAGTGTGGCATGATCAGGGATGGCAGAGAGAAGCGCAGCATGGTTTGGATTTTAAAAAACTCGCCACTAGCCTGCAGTCTTCTACATCGAGCAGCAGCTAAGTTTTTACTGTATAGCCTAATTTTCATGGTAGCCCTAAGTAATTATTAGAATCTGACATTAGTAGAATCAATATTTCCCTCTTTTTATGATAAAATTAAAGTGTGCAATGAACTTTAAACTTAGTAATTTTGGAGTAGGTAAAAGTATATGGCTGTATGCCTCAGTGTGGCTCTCGAAGGTTTAATAATCAACTTGTGTGGTTCTTGAGTTCCATAAGTTTAACCACTCCTGTGCTAAAATATTGATGAGTGAAATATTTGTTTTATATTCTAAATCACAATTTTATAAAATTTGTAAACTGACTTTAAAAGTGTTCTATGACTGTCCTCTTCCACCTTTGGCACTGCCTCGGAGATGTTGGGTGACACGGCAACTCTGCCTCAGTTTCCCTTTCTCCTTGATGGGTTGCCTACATGCTAGCCTGCTTGCGAATTCCTCATTATGGCCCCAGCCCAATGACCACGCCACCGTGACTCTTTTTTCCTTTTTTGATGTCAAGAGTTCAGTGCTTCAGGAACCTAGTGTCCCCAGATGAGGGGTATGCCGTCCTTGGCCCCCTCAGGTATGACTCACTTATTCAAGACCCAGACTGCCCATTTTCCTGCGTTTTAGGACAGGAAACCTTTACAAAGTAGTTGGGTCCACACTTTCCTAACCTCTTACTGTTTTCCCTGGAGTACTTTCTACCATGCCTGATCAGTAGGCCATTACTCTGAGTTACACCCTGTGGGCCCCTACTCCAGAATGTCTGGTTTTCCTTCAAGTGCTTGCTCACATGCACTCCAACTAGGCGTGTGCACGCGTCGTGCACAGCCGCTGGAGAAGTTTTCCGTAGCAATCCCCCTTACTTTCAGGGTCAGCAATAGAGCCCTCTGGAGTCATGCCTCTATATCCCTCCTTACATGGGCTTGCCGACCATTTCTTCCTCACTTCCTTCTTCCTGCCGTGGCAGCTAGCTGGAAGATTGAGCTCTGCTTGTCTCCTTTGCTGCTTGCAAATTGACCTGCTTGATGCTCAGATTCCCAGCATCTTGGACTACTTGCTCTACCTTAAAGAGGAGGGCTTATCCGTTTCCACTATCAAGGTCCATTTAGTGGCCATATCTGCCTTTCATGATCCCTTAGGGAACTCTTCTCTTTTTTCCCCACACAATGGTGTGAAGGTTTATGAAGGGCCTCTGTAGGAGATTTCCCCAAATAATCAGGCCTGTTCCACAATGGGACCTGAATTTGGTCCTATGGACTCTGACATGCACACCGCCCCCCCATTTGTTGGCTGGATGTTCAGACCTTTATCTATCATGGAAGGTGGCATTTTTGGTAGCAATTACATCAGCCAGAAGGGTCTCTAAGCCACAAGCACTTACAACAGAACCACCATACACCGTTTTCTTTAAGGACAAGGTGCACCTTTGCCCACATCTGGTGTTCTTGCCTAAGGTGGTGTCGGCCTTGCACTCTAATCAGGACATTTATATCCCAGTTTTTTACCCAGAACATCACACCTCTGACTGGGAACGGGTGCTACATTCGCTCAACGTAAGGAGAGCATTAGCCTTTTACATTGAAAGGACTAAGCCATTTAGGAAATCCACTCCTCAACTTTTTGTCTCAGTGGTTAACAGGAAGAAGGGCTCCCCTGTTTCCTCACAGACTATTTCCAAATGAATCACCTCATGCATCAAGACATGCTATGCATTAGCAAAGAAACTGGCCCTTCTGATAACCACACATTCAACAAGAGTCCATGCAACATCAGCTCCTTCCTGGCCCATGTCCCTATTCAGGAGATATGTAAAGCAGCAACCTGATCATCTATCATACTTTCACAGTCCACTATGCCATCACTAGCTATGCAAAACAGGATGCTGCTGTGGGTGAAGCAGTATTGAAATCGGTGATATGCCAGAACACTGACTCCCTCTACCTGTAGAGGCTTGGAAATCACCTAGTTGGAGTGCATGCAAGCAAGCACTTGAAGGAGAAAGGCAGTTACCAACCTTTCCGTAACTGTCGTTCTCCGAGATGTGTTGCTCGCATCCACTCCAAACCCGCCCACCTGCCCCTCAGTTGGTTTGTCAGAAAGAAGAAACTGAGGAAGAAATGGTTGGCAAGCCCATATAAGGAGGGATATGGAGGCATGACTCCAGGGGGCTCTGTTGCCAACCCTGAAGGGGAGGGGGATTGCTAGGGAATACTTATCTGGCAGCTGTGCACGATGCATGTACACACCTAGTTGGAGTGGATGCGAGCGACACATCTTGGAGAACGACAGTTATGGAAAGGTTAGTAACCGTCTTTTCCTGGGCAGCTATCCTGTAACCAAAAGCACCTGCTTTCTGTGGCTTCTCAGCCTTATTGGCAGCCATCCCGCTCCTCTGCTCTGCAATCCTTTTATATCTGCACCTGTTGTGAGTCCCCCAGTCAGTCACAGGTGAACAAGCAATCAGTTTCCCCATTAACCCTTAAGGCCAAGACATCATGGGGTCTGTTATTTTAATTGGTAATTGGCTTTCTAATTAGTTTAGTAATTGGTACTTGGTTTTCTCAGTTGTTATTCTAACTGGTCATTTGTAATTGTTATTCAAATGGATAATTGATATTTGGTTTAGTAATTGGTTTGGTAACTGGTAATTTCCTATTATAATTGGTGAAATATCAAATGCTAGGCTGAAAAAAACCTGGGCAGCCTGGGAGCTAGTTCAGAGCCAAGCTGCCTACTTTCCTGTTGAACATTTCAATTCAGTTAAATCGGCATTTTCAAGCTGACAGTTTTTCTTTCAGAAAATTTTCAGCCCATTCTATTGTTCACATGTCAGAAGATTTCCAGCCATAGGTCTCCAAATAAATAGACTGTTTTGGGGATCAGGAAGTTCCTGGGAACTAAAAACATGCCACTTTTAAATTGAAAATAGCTCTTTAATTTGTTTTTTTTTCCCCCCAGAGACAGTTTATTTTTCTTATTTTTGATCAATTTAAAGAAATAAAGCATCATGAAATTAGCTATAATTTAAAAAATCAGTTTGAAAGGGGGTGGAGCATGTGACTCAGAGAGATCCATGGGACTGGGGACTGGGCTTCGCAGCATGGCAGGAGACATGACTAAGAGTGAGCAGTCATTGAGATAACCAGGAATTCCACTACATAGCCCTTCTGACAATCTCTCTGCCTTCCCTTTTGTCAATCCAACCTAATTTTAAAGCCCAGAAGTTGAGTGAGAGTTCCACAAATTGACTGCCAACTAATGATCCAGAGCTGTTTGACAGAAAGCAGCTACCTCCTTAGCACAACTGCAAGTCTTATGCCCAACTTGTCAATTTTCACATCTTTTGATCCTCTGGTTGCTTAAACATATTAGGACAGGATGGTGGTGGTCAAGTTGTTAGCAACTGGGAGCTTGCACCTTCAGAAAAGGGAAGTAGCTGGCATTTCTTGGCAGTTCCCTTTGTGTTCATTAAACAGCTGCCAGTTTATGAAGAGTAAGGGAAATAACTATTTAATTGTAACATTTTAAAATTGGCTTGAATGTGAGAGGTTATAAAAACATGCATGAGATGTGGACTTTGTGGGGACTCTGGTTCTTCAGCTAGGGAAACACCTTCCTCCCTTCCCCCAGTATGCTGTCCCCTTAAAAAATTAGGGTGGGAAATGACTGTCACAGAAAGACTTCAGCAAGGGAACATTTTAGTTTTCCTCTGTAAAAATTAGTAAATAATTTTCTAAAATGCTACATGGAAAATTCATTTGGTCTCTGGAGCATTATGGTTCCAAATTGGGGGCTTCAAGTGCAAATCCCAACTGATCCTTCACTGTAGGGTTGCTACCAATCCTGCATAATATGGGCATGTTCATCAATGTCTATTGTGTATATGTGGTAGTAAATCGATATAGTTTTAAAATAATAAACACTTTGATAAAGATGTGGTCAGTCATCACGTCATAGAATCATAGACGATTAGAGTTGGAAGGGACCTCACAATGTTCGCTAGTTCTGTGGTTTTCAACTAGTCTGCTGTGGCACACTGGTGTGCCATGAGAGCTGTCTAAATATGCCATGAAATTTTTTATAAAGATACCAATATCAATGAAAAACAAACTTTTTTTCATTTTAAACAATATTCTTTCCAAAATTACAGCTCATAAAACTCAAAACTTAATCATTAAATTGAAAGTGAGGCATTGTTTTTTTAATTCTAAATGGCACACCCACTTTTTTTTAGCTGAACTGGTTGTTCATAAATGTCACATTTACTTACATTTACTATGGCTGTAGCCTTACTAGTGAGGTTTGCAGCATCGTGCATACAACAAGGTAAGGAAGGATCAAATACATTCATGTTCAAATCCACCAGGAAAAAAATACACATCATTTCACTCTTGTCCTTTGGCCGCCTGCGTTTAGAATGTTCATGTTTTGGAATCGAGATAACAAGGGTGTTGAACAAAACAAATAATGAGGATGTTGGCCCCCTCGCCAACCTCTGGGGCACTCTGCTTGATATCGGTTGCCAATGAGATATTGAGCTGTTGATCACTACCCTTTAAGCCCAATGATCTAGCTGGCTTTCTTTCCACCTTATAGTCTTTTCATCTAGCCCATGCTACTTTAACTTGCTGATAAGAATGTTATGGGAAAGCATATCAAAAGTTTTGCTAAAGTCAAGATATTGTCACATCCATCACTTTCCCCGTATCCACAATGCCAGTCATCTCATCATAGAGAGCAATCAGATTGGTCAGGTGTGACTTGCTTTTGATGAAGTCATGCTGACTGTTCCTGATCACCTTCCTCTCCAAGTGCTTCAAAATGGCTTCCTTGAAGACCTGCTCCATGATTTTTCCAAGTTCCTCAGATCCTCCTCCCTTCCTTTTCTAAAGATGGGTGGTATGTTTGCCTTTTGCCAATCATCCAGACCTTTCCCGGTCACAAGTTTTCAAAGATAAAGGCCAATGGCTCTGCAATTCCATCAGCCAACTCCTTGAGGCACCCTTGGCTGTCTTGAATCTGGCCTCATGGACTTGTGCATGTCCAGCTTTTCTAAATAGCCTTGAACCTGCTCTTTCTCCACTGAGGGCTGCTCACTTCTTCCCCATAGTGTGCTGCCCAGTGCAGTAGTTTGGCAGTTGATTTTGTGTGTGAAGACAGAGGCAAAAAGAGCATTAAGTACTTCAACTTTTTCCTCTGCATCTGTCATTAAGGTGCCTACTCAGTAAGGGGAGCTTTGATCACTTAACTTTTATATGGTATCTATTTTCTCTATCCACTGTTCTATTTGCTATTCTTTGATTCTACACTCATTATGGCAAGGTGCAGGCCTTTCTTTTATACACCACTCTTAACAACTCATGGCAATTACCAGGAAAAAAATGATAAATCAGCTTCATTTTCTGCCACTTTCCACAAGCCCCATTCTGCTTTTTTTCAGGTGCAAGCACTCCAGGGGGTGCTGAAATCCAAACAAAAACCTGTCTTTGGTGTGCTTCAGCATTTCCAAGGGAACATGTTGATTGCAGATTTTGTAACTCTTTGGCCTGATTCCCCATTGGCCTGCACCTTGTGTTGTCCTTTACGCTAGTGTGTAATGAATGTGAAATCCTTCTCTTTTGATAGATTAGCTGTTTACACCCACTTCACATTGAATCTCAATGCAAGGTGCAGGGCAATGCAGAATCAGGCCCAGGGGCATTGCCAGTTCTGGGCTTACAGGGCTCAAGCCCCGAGTCCCAGCTCCAGAGTCCTGGGTCTGCAGCAGCGGCAGCTGCAGCGGCAGTGTGTTTAAAGTGCGCGAGCCCTGAATCCCAGTTCCTGAGCCCTGGGTCCTTTTCCGGGTCAAGGGCGCTCCTGATCAGGCATTCTTTTTACAAAAGAGCATGACAGCACAAAATGTTGAAGGGGGGCATTTTTTATTGTGAGCTAGGTTATGCTTCTGTTATAGAGACTGAACCTGCATGACAGAAAACATTAGGCATTTGGGTTTGCATTGACTTTAAAGGAAGCACATTAGGGCACAGAGTGAATAAAGAACAACTATCCCTGGGAAAACCTGTCAGCCTGATGGCAGCATAGAAAGGAAAATGCCTAGAAAACCACTTATTACTGGGAGTTATTTTTTTTTAAGAAGCCTTCCATCATCTCCTCTTTTTTATGCAGGGCCCCTAAAGTGTGCTAAGTGTATCTCTTTGGAGCAAGAATCTTTAATGCTATGATCATTAAACAAACCTTATTCTGTCAAAGTAACTCACAAGAGGCACCTAGGCCCAAGTGAAATAATTTGATTGGAGGCACTTGGAAGGACACAAGCCTTTTCTTTAAAATAAAGATTTTAAAGAAGAAATGAGCAGGAGTCAGTATAACACTTTCTAAAAAGGAGTCAGAGGAGACTAGGCTATGCGCACAAAAAAAGTACCTTACAAATGAAATGACCAGTACTGTAAACCTACTGCAAATCACCTTTTAAAACGCTGGCTAATGCTATTATCTCAAGTAGAGGCTGGCTTTAAATCCACTATACTGTACTAACTTCCACTGTTATAAAATACATATGCAGATGTGACTCTTAAGCATGAGAACGTTTTGTCTTTTTTAATAATATAGCAGCCAAATGTTAAGGGTTTATCATATCCATGTAAATCCCAAGATTTGTGGAAGGTAGGTGTTGTGGTTAAGGTGCTACAGTGAATTTCAGAGAATGACCAGCTCTGCTGTAGACTTTGCTTATGATCTTGGACAAGACATTTACAGTATGTCTACACTGCAGATAGAGACTTGTGGCTGGCCTGTGTCAGCTGGACCAGGCTAAGGAACTGTTAAATTGCAAGGCAGATGTTCAGCCTTTGTCTGCAGCACAGTCTCTGGGGCTCTCCCATTTCACACAAACTCAAATGTCTACACCACAATTTAATAGCCTCTTAGCCTGAGCCTAAGGATGTGACTCTGAGTCAGCTGACAAGAGCCTGGCAAGGGTTTTTTAATTGCAGTTCAGGCATATCGTTATTCCCTCAGTAACTAAGTTACTCCATCTGTAATGGAGATGTTTCCTTTCCTCACATTCAGTTTTGTGAGCTGTTCAGATAATATGGTATTGGAGGCCTTATCAATATTTATCTAATAATAATATTTATCCAAGTCACTGACATTTTGCATTTTCCTCCTGCTAGGTTCACTAACACACACGTTGGTGTTCAGTTAGTCAGAGTGAGGCTTAAATGTTTTGCTTTCACCTCTTGGTTTATTGAACTTGAATAGAAATCGTAGTAAGACCCTCTGTGTGATCCAATGGCGAGGGCGATCGTCTAGAGCCCAGGAGATATGAACTCTGTTTCTGACTCTGCCACTATCCTGTTAAGTCATTTTGAGCAGGTCATTTCCCTTCTCTTGTACTTCTCTTTCCCATCTTATAAATGGGGATGATACCATCCTCATTTGTATAGTGCTTTGAGATCTATAGATAGTGACCTGAGGAGCCCCTACATGCCAACTGGCAGAGGCTCAGCTTTTCTGTGAACTCCTGTCAAGTCTGATATATTCTCTACACTTAACATGTTGCCATCACAATATTGATCTGTGAAGAACAGAGTATTTGTGGAGTATCATATGAAAGCTGGTAACACACCATCCGCTGGTCACTCCATCTGCTGCTCCTCTTCAGCAGTTTCAGCTCAGAGAGAGCGTTTTCCTCTCTCAGCTCTTAAACCTCAAGTAGCTGCAGACAGGTACTTTCATGAAAATAACAAACAAGGCCTGAAAAAAGCCCAGCCAGAGCTATCATTTGACAGTGGGACCATGGGGTGAGACAGAATGCCTCAAGCATTGCTCCAGAGGAGCTATGCAAAACCCCACCCCTTTCTTAAGTTTTTCCAGGCTGAAATAGCCAGTGGTTTGTCTTACAAGTCTTGGGTTTTTTTGTTTTTTTTTTTAGCTAAGGGTAGTTTTTGCCCTTTAACTAACCCAAACAGATCTGGAACAATCAGAGAGTAGCAAATTCACAAAAGACAGTATTTCATATTTCCCTTCAGTAGAATTACAGATATTGACAGACTTGTGATCAGATTAACCCCAAATACCATTACCCACTATGCCGTGCACCCAATATGTTAATACCTAATTGTGCTCTTTGTGCTCATGCTAATATAGGACTTATGCAGATTAGTTGCTCCCCCCACCCCCCTGTTAGGCACAGCTTCTAAGCCTGTCTTACACGTTTGTTCTAAACAAAGCGGTGTTGCTTTTGCCTGGTTGCTTGTGTCTACAGTGTAAATTGAGCAGTGTGATGCCAGAGGCAGTGAGCAGTTCATTTTCATCTCAGGTAAACACCAATTTTCAGCAGGATAAGGAAACAGCATGGTGTCAGCTCACTGGAACACCAGATATCAGGGGAGAAGAACTTTATCTGGGGATATATTTCAAACAGAATGAGAGGGCAGAAAACCCCTTTGTTATGGTCAAAGAAAAACAGCTGAACCCAACTTGAGTGCAAACTAACAGCTAATTGCTTTATTACAGGAAAACAAAAATAAACAAAACAAAAATATACACTGCAGTGGGGGAGAGAGCAGTTAGGTGCTGGTCTCTGCCCCTGTGATGTATTACAGAAACTTTTATAGCTTAACAGCAACATTAACAGTTATGCTATACATAGGCAACAGTAATAAGATCTAACATTCTCTAATTGGTGCAAACTGATATTATTTTCTTAAAAGGAACCAAGGTCAAAGGGAGAAGAATTTTACATAACAACTTAACAGTGTCAGAGGTAATACTATTTAAGCAGGTTTGATAAGAGAATATTTAGTATAAGTCAAGGATGTCAGCAAAACTTTTGAAGAAAAACAGTGTCTGGAGCAGGCAGACACAGAGACACTAACTAAAGTTCTGCAGGCTGGCAGTTTTTTTACATTATTTTTAATGGCATTTTGAGTGTGTTCTTTTATAATTTTTTTTAAGCCTATTGAGCCATCTGCGTCTTAACGCTGTCAGGACTCACCTACGGAATTCTTATATATGAGCAGTCACTAAGGGAACAAAGAGATCAACACTTTGCACCCTAGTCTACACTTGCCATACTTTTCAGGAGCAGTCAACAGGAAATACACAAGATATGTTAAGTACCTTGCATATCTCCCATTGCCTTACTAATGCCCACTTACCTCCCCCTACACGCCGCACTAAGGTGAACGGCAGTGCCATCCATTCGCTTGAGCACTATGCCATTTCAGGGCTGGAGTTGTTATTGCAAACTCCAGAATGATTGAGTGGTTTTGACAGACTGCTCAATCGTACCCGGAAGAGCGCACTGATGGCAGTGATTTTGCTGCCATCATTATAGACATAGCCTGCATCTGTGAACAGTGGATTCCAGTCTCCATGTGTTGATAATGCTGAAAAGTAATTGTAGGTGAGAAGACTGTTTCAGACAGACTTTGGAGCCTGATGAGGATACATGTAGACTCACAGAAGCATGTTATTCATTTATTTTGTTTGTAGCCATTTTCTGTTTCCATAATCTCTTCTCAGTAGCACTTCAGACTCTGCTCTTTATGAATAAACTTATTCTTGTTTTATTATAATTTCCTCTTAGTGCTGTTATACTACAGTGAGAGTTACATTCTCAGTGAAGCCAGTACTGATGTGTATTCTGTCTTTTCGGAGATGGCAGACTTGATGTTTCTGTGGGCATCCAGTGACAGGCTGGATGCTGCAGGGGAATGCTCTTCCAAGGAGTCTGTGAACTGGGGATACCAAGAGTTACCTGCCAGGCAAGGAAGGGATTGGCACAGGGTTGGATTAAGCCAGGGGCTGCAGGGACTGAAGCCCCACGTCCTAGCCTCAGTGAGGCCTCACAGCTCCTCAGAAATCTGGCCCTGGCTGGCTTCTGCTTCCCTACCTGCCTTCAACCTGCCCACCCAGTTGCTGGGCTGTGTGGTCTGCTCCTGACCAGACATCCGAGGGGCAGGGCAGGAGTGTCTGGACTCTGGACCACAGCCTCCATCTGTGGGCCCCCCCAACCTCCCCTCGCAGGAGTGCTGGTCCACAGCCCCCCTCCAAGCCACTCCCACAGCAGCACAGGCTAGCATCCAGAGCCTCCTAACCCCAGCCCCCAGGCAGAGCACTGCCGCAATGGGGGAGGGCTTACAATGCTGGGCAGCCCCAGACCTAGATCCAGCCCTGGACTGGCGGTGTCTCTGAGTAGCTGACTGGGCTGGCTAGCAGACTGGAGTGTCAGAGAGCAGACACGTATCCTTGAAACAAAAGGCAAAGAAGGTGACTTACGGTTTTGGGTACCCCAGGAAAGCATCTCATAGATGAAAGATGGTTGGATGTATTATCGAGTATTATTGAGCTCCAGACAAGATCTAAGAATTGCTTGGCAGGTCCCTTCCTACTCAAACAGTCTGTCTACATATTTCAGCCATACTATATATCCTGCTGCCTCAGCTTCTCCATAGTATTTGACTGCTACACAGTCATCTGTAAAGCTCCCCACTACTTCTGTCACCTTCAGTCTAGCAGGGATGGACTTCTTTTCTCTGTATCTTTCCAATAGATGAGTGCCATATGTAGGCTGCAGAGCTGTAGTAACATCAGTTCCACAAAGTCCCTTGCTAGCTTATTATGTAGCCAAACTAGTCTTGCACATTTTCTTCCTCATTTAACTTAATATACATTTGCTGCAAATTTATCCATTGCTGCTTCTTTAGACCTTGAAATCTGGTCATTGCTTTCTGTCTTCTCTTAATAAGATTATTTGCTGAGCACCCCAATGTGCCAGGTTCTTTATAGGCTTTAAAAATAAAAATGGTTCCTGTCCTAAACACTGTAAAGGTAACAGGAGCTGAAAGTACCAGGAACACCATAGATTCAGTCCTTCTGCATGCAGATGTGGCCTTGGAGAAAGAGAAAAACAAGAACCACCACAAAAAGCCAGTAAGGGAAATAAGCTACAATAGTCACAGATACTGTTACAGTCAAAATTAATGTTTGAGTTTCCTGAGGATGTTTTCAGTATGAATCCAAAGTGAATACAGTTAGGTGTTTTGAATGGGATAGAGGCAAGATTCAGGGGACTGGTAGAGAAGACCTGAATTAATAAAGGAAAAGCATGTGAATTGTGTTTAGAAAAGCAGTGAGGAGGAAGGAGAGGATTGATAGGAATGTGGAGTTGAGAAAGCATTGGGACCAAGAGGGAAGTAAGGGCAAACAATCAGCAAATGAAGTTCAATTTGTGGGGTCAGTCATGTGAAAACAAGGTCAAATTGTGCAGTGTAGGCCCTGACAGCATGAGGTTCTGAGTCCAGGGGATATCAAGGCCCTACTAGTACAATACATGTTGCTTCTTGAACCTTACTGCTTTTCTCCTGAAAGCTTGAGACTTCCTTTTCTAATTGGCCTGGCTGGGGAAGGAGAGCCACAAAGGCTGCTTGTGAATGCAAAGAGAATAAGTTCCGTGCAACTGCAGGTGTGTAGTAAGTGCCAGCCTGGGTTTCTATCATGTTATGTATTTTAGGCCATTACAAAACTGAGGAAGAGTGACCATAAAATCTCCATTTAGGCTTTCTATTTCAAATCTGGCCGGGATGGCATATGACAAAACACTATTACCACCAAATGAATATGTGACATCATTTTCATGGACTGAATCCAGTTTCAAGTGCAGCGTGCCCATCAAAATCTCCACAATCCCTTTGCTGATTCGAACCTGGATTCCAGGTCTGAGTTAAGGTCTATTAGCAGAGGAGCATCTGGGATCTTATGCAAACATTGTCCACACTAATTTTTTTTTTAAGTTGTGTATTCCACAAAGAGAAACAACCATCTCTACACAGGACAGGTCTCTTTAATCTTTTCTCAAGGATCTATCAGTTTTCCAGATGTGTGGCTGATATAAAATTCCACTGTTGTAGGTCTATTATTTGTCTTGGAATACAAAATCTTCTATGTATCCACAGGAGAAAGAGAGAGAGAGAACCAGAAAGCGGCTTTAACAACAAATCAACTCATCCCCATTGTATTCAGTCCTGACAGTGTTCCAGTTAAAAAAAATCACTAGTGCCAAATTCAGCTGAATAATTACTGGTTTGTTTTATACGTGGTAGGCCCTTCCTACACCCAGTACTGCATTTTCCTCATTTTCAACACCTCTGATTCGGTGGAGATTACATAGAAGTGGCTTCAATGTAGCATATCTGTGTAACACCCCCACATCCATCTCTTTCTCTGTGGTGACAAGTCAAGCCATAATTTCCCCCATCCTTTATTTGCGCATTTGCTCCACTGTATCTGCGAAGTCTTGGCCAGAGCAACTGTTCTGTGTGTTGGTTTGTTGAATTGACTCAGACTTCTTCCCTCTGATGGTAAAGTCACTGCTTCTTTCAGGAGAGAGCTTTCAGTCTACAGCCAGTCTTATCTGCAGCATTCCCTTGGAACCTATGATGCTGATGTTGGAACGTTAAGAACCAAAGAGTTTTCTCTGTTTTATGTTTCACAGTTGGAAGCGTCTCAAACTTTTCTGTAATATGAAACACATCATAGAGCAGGGATCTCAAACTCAAATCACCATGAGGGCCGCGTGAGGACTAATACATTGGACTGTGGGCCGCACTACTGAAACCTTTTCATAGATCAATATTGCAAATATCAGTAACAATAGTGTCATTGTGGGCCACAGGAAATAGCTTTATGGGCCGCATGTGGCCCCCGGGCCGCGTGTTTGAGACCCCTGTCATAGAGTGATAGTGTCACGGGTCATCAACCTGTCTTTTAACATGATCTATATCAACTACAACATTTTTTTAATGTGGAAAAGGAATATTAGGAAAATAGTTAATGTAATTTTAGCTTATTTTAATGCAATTTAGAAGCCGGAAGCCGGAAGGAGAGCACTTTGTGACTAACCAGGAGGTCTGATTGAAAACTGTCTCTTGAAACTGTTCTTGACCAAATGGAATTTTTCACAAAAAAGTTGTGAAGCCCTCTCTTTACTTTCATGGGATGGGTTGTCAGCCTGGACTACATCTACTATGATATACCATGGCCAGAAATTTCTATGCTGTACCATTTCCTCTCACCAAGAGGGAACGAGACCATTGATGTCTCATGGGACATGTAGTCTGGTCAATGGGCCCAGCATAAAGAGAAGAAAGGGAGCATGAGACAGCCAAACAACACCTCCTACAAGGCACTACAGTGACATTTTCAAATAAAAGAAATAGACTGTTGACTTTTTGCTGAATAGTGAACATTTCCAATGGAAAATATCAGCAAAATGGATTTTTTTCATTTTTATTTAAATTTTTCACAGAATGCCCCCTTCCTCCAATTTTCCTACTATCTCTACTAGTAAGGTTTCTGTGGATCATCAGTAGTGGGAGAGTGATGCCCTAGGTCCAGCTGAGAGATCTGTTCAGTCTCACCAGAGGGGGGAGGGAAGAGTCCAGTCCAAAAGCCAATGATAAGTGCCTACACCTTTCATTTGTTAATAACTCCCTATATAAAGTAACCCTGTCATCAGCCATCAAATGTGCTATGTTCATCTCTAACACAAAAACCATCTCTTGACATTAAAGTTTGAATGTCAGACGTTAATAAATGTCAGTTATTGCCCTGCCTCTAACCAGCCTTTTTGAGAAATGTGACTAAGGGTGTTTTTACACTGTAATTAAATAACTGCAGGAGGCCTTTTTCTCAGGCACCCGGGGCATGAGTTCAGGGTCTGCTTAGCTGTGGTGTAGACCTTCCATCTTTGAAGTGTTCAAAGGTCTTTGAGGTGCCCAGAGTGGAGGCTGCGGCCTGAGTCTGAGCATCTATACTACAATTAAACAGCTCCTTAGCTCAGTCCCAAGTAAACTGACATGAGTCAGTCAGGGAATCTCATTGCTGTATGTGCGTACAGTAAGAAAGTGGTGGCAGGCTAAATATACCCTCATTTGTTACCTGTCAGCTCTTCAGACCGCCACCTGTTTGGTTTTAGACCTACAGCCAGCATAGGAACATTTCTGGTCACAGTGACTCGTGACTGGCCATAGGACAGATGTTTAGATGTCCTCCCTGATAGCTGATCTTTCATCTGCCTTTGTAAACCATTATTTATGAAACATTATTTCAAACAAGTTTGGGACTTGGCAAGGAAGAACAGATGACTCTAGGTGATACCCATTCCTTTCAGAGATCCAAGAGGATGGTTTTATGAAACTATTCCTCTCCTCTCCCCCCCTCCCCACAGTTCAGTCCCTTGGGATTGCATTGTCTTCAGTCCTCTTGTTCAATTGAAAAGATATCAATGAGGAAGATTCTGGAAGCTCTGGGATTATCTGTATGTTTCCTCATAAGGCTCAGGGTGAACAGTTTCCTCGCTTCTCCATTGTCAGGCTGATGGAACATTGATGAAACCAAGTGGCAGATGGAAATAATACTGATTTGAAAGGAGGATACATTCTGTGGAAATAGAGCCTGTAATAGTACCTTCAACTGAAGCAGTCTTCCAAGTTCTTTTGAAATTGATTCACAAATCCATTGTTTGACTAGACTCATCATACTCTGATTCCCGCATAACAGCAGTGGTCAGAGATGCCAAACTTAATCTCTGGCTAACTAAGACTGTGCTGTTCTTTCATCTTTGGCATCTTTACCTTTGTAGTCTCATTGCTGGACTTCTACAATATACACTACCTGAAACTATGTTGGAAAGTCTGTCCTAAGTTTCAGCTACTGTAGAAATTCACTGTCCGTGATTTTGAGTATATGACACCTGTGCGACATGTTCAGCGCTAGTGGCCAATTCACTTCTGACTGAGATACATGCAAGGTGTAGGTTACTACAGAGTCTTAGATTATCTAGATCCCAGTTACTTCAGAGGTTAACTATTCTTCTCTACTTCATCATTCATGTACATTTAGCAAGATAAGCCAAGATAAGAAGATTATTCTAAGTAGCAGGCATTGTCTTTAGCCCTGATTCCTATCAAGAAATATAACTGAACCCAAGGCTGCTATATTTAGACTGGAATCTTTCTTTATCCTCTACCTGCAGGTCTGGAATCCTGTCTTTGCCCACAGTTAAATTTCCCCAGTTCCTTATTTTTAAATGTTTGTTTTTAGGGATAGAAGTACAAGGTGCCTTCAATTTGCAGAAGCTCTTTGGGTACTTATTCCATGTGAAATGTGCCCAGATACCAAGGGGAAAGTGGGAATGAATTCTTAATCGATGCATCGTCATGAGGTTCTGTTTTCACTGCTGTGATTCTCCTCCTTGTCTGCATCTGGGGATTAGCTCTTGACTAGACTGATGTCCCCTCCTTCAGTGGCTTGCCTTGTTTTTCTCCCTCTCTCTCTGTGGGCTTGATTACTTCCTTTTTGTAGCTCAAGGTGCTCCTTCTTTGTGACTTTGCTCTCCAGCTAGGTCACTAGAGTTTCCTCTTCCTGGGTATCAAAGTCTCAGTGGACTGGTTGATCAAGTGTTGTTCCCTTCAGTCCTCCGTTTCAAGGCAGTGGCAGGTAGGAAAACCCCAGCCCCGCTCATCACTCTGAATTCCAGCTCTAATCAGGAGCTTGTCGTGAGCATCCCAAATCTTGCTGCTTTTTCCCTTGGCCTTTTCTTAATTTATCTCCCTCAGAGTTCCACTCTCCCTTTCCTCTGGTATCCGTTCCTTCAGGGCTAGGGTCCCAGGGCTTCTCTCCCTCTGAGCTTCTTCTTTTCTCTGTCTTAGCCCAGAAGGTGACTGTAGACTTCCAAACCCCAGCTTTTTCTTCTTTCTTTCCTTTCTCTGTGTAGCAGCCTCAGCATGTGAGGCCATGACTGCCACCAACCACAGTTTTCACATAATCAAAAATCTGTCCTCTCACACAATCCTGTATCCTTAAAAAGATGAAGTAATGCTTTTATCATGCTACCTTCACATTTCCTGTACTGTCCGTCTGTTCAAACTATAATCTTTCACCTTAAGGTGTCTCAGTTCTTCATCAAGAATCTTTCTTTCTGCGTAATTCTCCTTGCATTTCAACAGCAGATCTTATTTGTTTTGTGGATTTTGCATGCGTCACGTAAGCTATCTTTGCATTCATTTAGTATATATAGTATCATTCAGATCACAGTGACCTGTTAGCACTCTGGATATAGTTACTTCACTTCTTTCATAGCTATTAACAGTGCTTTTTTGTGATGGTGCATAGGGGTGTGGTATACTAGCATCTTTTTTGCTGGCCCTGCTGCCCAGCTGGGGGGCAGGGTCAGCAGAGGAAAGGAGAGTACCAGCAATTTTAAAACAACAAAAAACAAAAAAAGCACTGGCTTTTAAGTATACTAATCTCCTCAAGTACAGGACCTATTTCATAGAAGCTGCATCCTTTTTTCTCTTTGGTCCATAGTTCTTACCAATCCTCCTTAAGCTCTCTCTTAAGCAAATTTCAAAGCCTTGTTTATTCAGAAGGATCTGTGTATCAACCTACTCATTTTTAAGGCATGTTTTGCTGCTTTATCTTCCCTTTCATTGCCTGGTATCTTTACCTGTGCTGGAATCCACACTGTTACAATGTGTACACCAAATTGTACCATCTCTGTAGTTAAAAACAATATTTCATTGACTAAGTCATTCCTGCTTTTTGAGGCTCCCTTTCTAATTGTCATTAAACTTGATAAAGAATCAGATAGGGTAACCGTCATAGTTGGGTGTGCATACCTTACCCAGGTCAGTTCCAAAACTATGCCCATCAATTTGGCCATTGTAATGGCTAAAAATTTGCACATCTCCTAGATCTCTTAAATCTAAATTGAGGGATACAAAATCCCCTCTCTACCGGTGCTGTCATCTCTAGAGCAGTGGTTCCCAACCAGTGTGCCAGGGCACACTGGTGTGCCGCGGCATTACCCAAAGTATGCCGCGAGCATCCCCGAGGGGTGGAGTTAAAGTTCCTTCCCTGCTCAGCCCAGCCATGTGGGCTGTACAGGGCTGGGAAAAGGCAGGGGTTAAAGTAAGGGGGAAGGCACTGGAACACTCTGGGGCCCCCTATTTTTAGGCGGGTAGCCTTTCGGCCCCCCCAAAAATGGAGGAAGGCACCAGAATGTGGAGTTCCAGGGATCCCCCTAAAACTAGCAGGAGGAGCTGGAAGGCAGCGTTCAGGTGGCTCCACCTTAGGCCCAGCCAGCAGAGAGCTATGGGAGGCTGGGAGTGTACGAGTCTGCCCCTGAAAGGTGGAGCAGCTTGTGTCAGCCAGCCTGCAAACAGCCCAGGTAAGGGCTTTGGGGGGAGAGGGCTGCTGGGGGTTGTGTGGGACAGGTGTGTGTGTAGCAGGGGTGGGTGGGAGTGGATGTGTAGCAGAGGGTGTGTAGCTGGGGTTGTGGGGCGGCTGTTTGGTTGGGGGTGTTTGCAGCTGGGGGCGTAGGGTGGCTGTGTGTGGGGGGGTGTCCTCTTTTGCCACCCCTGCCCTGCTCTGCTACGCTAGCCTTACTAACACACATAGGAGCATTGCTGAAACACTGTGCCATGGTTCATGAATATTCATAAGTAATTTAATTTGAATATTCATGAGGTTTTTTTAATGGTGGTGTGCCTTGAAAAATTTGAAGGTATCAAGGTGTGCCACAGCAGAGAAAAGGTTGGGAACCACTGCTCTAGAGCCATAGGTATAGATTTGGCAGTGCTGACCTCATTTGTCATGTATAAATTCATATATCATAGTCATCATATGTGACTGTCCTGATCTTCCCTTTGCAGTCCCTTTGTTCTCCAAACTTCTTTACAGCAGCTCTACCTGCTCCTGTCCAGCTCATCTCCATCCTAAATCAGTGCTCTCCTAGCAAGTCCATCAAGTCACTTAGCTCCTTCTGAGCCACATCAACACTTTCTGGGTTAATGTGGGGACGAAGACCCCATCACATCATGTAATAATAATGTTCATGCAGCACATTAATCATTCATTTATTTCAGTCCCTTTCTTTGTTAGAGATCCTGTTGTCTCATACTCTAATCTGCAAAAATCTGTGATTCTTTCAGTTTGATTCTTCATTAATCTGATCATCTGTTTCTTCCTTATGTTTAGTGACAATACTAATTCATATCGACCTTGCTTAAAATCTCACACATTCTTTTATCTTGACACTCAGTGTTTTATTTGTATTCCTTAATTTAATCCAAATGTCTTTAGTTCCCCATAGTATTTCATAGAGAACCATATCAATATCTTAGTGAACACTAGAGCTCCTCCTGTGTTCACTAATCATTTTATCATACCAACTATTTTAAGATAAGTATGATCTGGTTTTGATCAATCATATTTCAAATCAACTTGTATTTTTCAAGTTTCTTAGTGTTGATTAATTAATTAATTGTTCTAGCAATTTGCCAGGTATTAAAGGTCTCCCTTTTAATCCTCATGTTCTTCACCTGTCCTCAGCAAGTTCTCAGAACTAAGCCAGTATTTACAACATTATTCCTCCTCGTTCCTTGAACATTGGGTTCTTATGTGGTTCTGTCTTATAGATAATGAGCAAGATCAAAGTTAGTACTCAAATTGGAGACTTAATTGAAGAACACTTGGTACTGTAGGACAGCAGTTCTCAACTACTGTGTTGGGACGCATCATTGTGCTGCCACACAGTAGTGAGTGTGTCACGAAGAGCCAGGGAGATGGCTGGATTTGGCCTGTGGGGGTGGGATGGTGTGTCCTGTAAGGTCGCAACATGCCATCAAGTGTGTTATGACTTGGAAAAGGCTGAGAACCACTGCTGTTGGAAATGGTTATTCTGTGCTCAGCACTCTTTTTCCCCTTAGGATCTGTCTACACAGGTGCCTTCCAGTATAGATAGAAGACACTAGCTCTGCTCTAACTGATATGCTAAAAATAGTGGTGTGGCCACAGCAGCACAGGAGTTAGTTTGGACTAGCCACCAGAATCTGCACCAGGGGCTTGGGCAGGCTTGTACATGGGTGCCTAGCCATTGCTGTTCCCTTGCTACCCTGTCCAACCTGCTGTTTTTAGGGTACTAGCTCAAGCAGAACTAGCACGTCAGTCTGTCTGTCCTTGCTGGGAAGCACCCTCCTGACTGCTCTGTAGACACATCATTGGTATTGAACCAGTACTCCAGCAGGGGGTGTGAGGCTGCTCCACAATCTGGAAGAGCTGACTTTCCAGTGAGATCTAAAATGGGCCCTGGCTATTAGTCATTAAATATCCATGTGCTCTTTGTACAGTATTGAGCATGGTGAATTGATTACATTTTCACTAAGGGAATTGCACTTTGCCTACCTAAAATTCCCATTCTCTTGGACATGGCATTTATCTCTTGCTGCTGTAGAGTCTAGAGACTATTGAGCTGTACTTCTGTTTTTGGTTTGCTACAAGATCAGTCTTTGTTTTGTTATGTTGGCACTTCTGATTCCAGTTCTCTCTGGAACCAGGATATAATTACACAAGATGAAAAATGCCAGGGGATTTCCTTCCAAATTACTTTTGCTATTGGATGGAGAGAAATACTATTTTCATACTATACTGACACTAAATCAATTGTATTAGCTGACTCATAGGATAAGGAAGTCTTCAGTGGGGAGAAAAGTAGGGATTCAGTGAATGAGTTGTAGGAAATCTTGTAGTTCCTGATTTTAGCAAATGGTAAATGAATTTCTTTCTTTTTTTTAAAGGAATTTTTGCAACATCATCAAGCAGTTAGCTGATTCTTTTGCTTGGCTAATTATTTGTCAGCATATGTTATTTTCTAAGGATCAAGTCTTAATGTAATCTTGTAATTTTTTTCTTTACTCCTCGATATACTGAAGAAATCTAAATAATGACAGCTATTTCTTCTATTATATACTTACTGATATGTCACTTTAGCAGCAGGTGTGTCCTTAGTTTCCTATTTAACTGTTTGTACTTGTTAGAGCAAACATCAACAGTACTAGCAATGTTCCTCATTCTAATAATACAACATACCTAATGATAAAAATGTAGGTGCAAGATTTAAAGGCAATATTGTGCATTGCAGTTCAGGATGAAATGTATGAATAAAATACTGTGTAAGTATTCTGCTGGAAGGTTCAGTTTAGATCAGGGGTCTTAAACTCAAATCACCGTGAGGGCCACGAGAGGACTAGTATGTTAGCCTGAGGGCCTCACCACTGAAACCATTTCATACAACGATATTGCAAACATTGGTAAAAATAGTGCCATTGTGGGCCACAGCTAATAGCTTTAGGGGCTGCATGTTTGAGATCCCTGCTTTAGATTTTGCTTTGTGTCTTAAGCCGTGCGATTTCGTGTTTTGTCTCAACCCTCTAGTCCAGTAGTTCCCGACCTGGGGTCTGTGGACCCCTGGGAGGGCCGCAGAGTGGCTCTAGGGGACCGTGGACAGGCTGGGAGCTGGGGATGGATGCCGCTGGGGTCTCTGGTTGCCAGAGAGACCCAGGCTTCTAGCCGGCCAGCAGGGAGCTTCCCCCAAGCAGGGAGTTTTTAAAACTCCTGCGGAGAGTAGGCTGGGGGGTGGCTAGGTGCCAGCAGCTCTAGTGGCCAGGTAAGGGGGTAAAAGGGGCCCTGGGGGAGGTTGGGAATGGGGAACCAGTGGGGAGGTGGAGAGCAGGCTGGCAGGGAATATGGGGGGGCAAAGGGCTGTGGCTGCAGCAGCCCCCGCGGATGGGGTCATGACAGCTCCCCGGGCAGGGGCAAGGGACCATGGTTGCTCCCAGCTCCCTAGGCAAGGGGAGGGGGCCATGGCCACTCCAAACTCCCCAGGGGGATGGGGGGAGCATAGCTGCAGTGGCTCCTGCTCCCCAGCAGGAGAGCGGTGCAGGCCAGATTCTGCCACAAAGTTATTTAGTTAACAAGGGGGCCCCAGCCTTAAAAAGGTTGGGAAACCCTGATCTAGTCCTCCCCTAGTTCCTTTGTTTTCTTTTTTTCACCCCACACCACACTTGGTATTAATACTCTGCCCATCCTCTGTGACCACCCCTACACATGAAGATTATGATACGATTATCCCTCTGTTCTCTCAGCTCCTCCACCCTGATACCCCCTGGTGATTCTTGTTCCCCATTCCATCTCTAGCCGATCAATCCTTTTTTTCTTTGTCTCCAATCAGCCAAAAAGGAACCCTTCTCTCCCCAGTTTTTCCCCTAGATTCCTAACTTTTCAGCAGTCCCCATCCGCACTGGTCCACCCCTTTCTTGGGGGCAGTGTGTCAAGATTCCAAGGATTTCATTGGGTTGTTCAAGGAAAGGTAACTTAAAAGTTTAGCACACTCCTCCTGAAGTTCAGAGAGTGTCAGTGAGTACAATGAAATAATCATGTCTAACTTTCAGTGTGAATTTATTTTGATCTGAAAAACATAGATTTTATTAGAGAATAGGACCAATTTCAGAGTGGATTTGAACTTTGAAATGATGATCTTTTTTACATTGGAAAAAAACAAATATTGTGGGTTTGGCTCTTTTTCTCTTTTAAGGCTTGACCAGAAGTTTGAAGAACAGCATAGAACTTGTCTGATCTTTTTGTTTTCCCATGTTCCTCTAGTAATCAAGGGAAATTTTTACTGTTTCTGAAGTTCAGCAAGAATTTTAGTTAATGATGCTTTTGAGATTTGTAGTGAAATAATTTTCAGTTCCTCAAGGGGGAGCTTATATACAGGCTAAGTGGCTGACTTCAAGCTGCTGGGTTTGGGTTTTCAATAGCCTGTATTTTCAGCAATGCTGTCACTTTTATAATACAGTATTGGGATTCTGCGTTCCACTATGAAGTGCAATTATAGAGTGAGCTATAATTTATTACAATAGACTCACTTTATCCCAACAGAAAATGAAAATTCTTGCAGTACTGGCTCTGGTTGCGTTATACAGACCATTACAGTTAAAGTTGTATGAGGATTGTCATTCATAGCCCCTGCCTTCAGTTGTTTATAATTCCTGGAAACCATCACCTGTTGGTCTGAAATTTTCCATATTTCAGCTTAAAAGCAATTCTGTTTTGTGGAAGTTTAAAACAAAAACAGTTGAGCCTTTCCTTGAGAATGAGGAGAACAGAGAAAAAACACTGGTTTCCACCATTACAGTAAAACCTGCCATTCTTTTTGAACAGCTCTAGCATCAGAACAGCTGGATTTAGAAAGTTGAATTGGAAGACTAATAGCCCTCACTAAAAAGAAGTACCTCCGAGTGTTCCGGTGAAAATTATCTGTGATTTGGCATAGTTATTAGGACTGCTTGAACGTCCTGCAATATGTATGTGTGGTTCACTTGGCACTAATTTTCTTCCTGCGCCTGTGAAGTGCACATCTGATAAAAGCTGTGCTACCCAGGAATGCTACGCTTACTTGGTTACTACAGGTGCTGTATGTTCACTGTGCATGCCGGGCAAGAGGCGTTCTTATTTCTGTGTTGTTCTGCGTTCAGCATGGATGTCTGTTTGGCCGGTTGCGTAAGTCTCTGCCTGTGGCCTTAGGATTACCCCTGGCTGAGATCTCTACTGGGGACTCAGCCCTGTGATCTAAAGCCTGGCTTGGATCTTTGAGCAGTTATCCCAGTGATCCTAAGCTGAAGTGTTCCTTTGGTAACACTTTGGTTTACCTTTGGCTCAAATCTCTAGTGAGGACTTAGTTAACTACATAATTTGGAGCCTAGGCCTACCCTGTGTGCAAGAGCTAAAACTGCAGTAACACTCATAATTGAAGAAACCAACACCACCATGGATGTTTGTAGAAACAAAGGTGCCAGGATAGGCTTTATTGCGGTGTAGCACAATGGCAAGTGATTTATCTCAACAGATCTGCTGGCAGCATTCGTGCTCTCAATGGAACGGAAGCGCTCAGATGACAGCACGACTCTCCATCACCTCCTCAACTGCATAAAATCAGGGCTCTGGGGCTCCTACTTTTATACCCTGCTTAGACCGTTTAGCTCAGCCTCCTTTGGTCCCCAAATTTACCTTGGTTGGTCCCCGTACCCCTTTTTTCATGCCACCCATTGATTTGATAGGTCCACATATCACTGTTTATTTCCTTGGAGATAAGCCAGCTGGACACCTCATACCTTCAAAGTCATTTTCCACTTCTACTATATCTGCAGCTTACTTCTTGCCAGTTTTTGTGAGTTCAGACTGCCTTAACCTGACTCCTGTCAATGTAGCTAGTTATCCAACTCAGACCTACTCTTTTGGTTTGTTTCGGTAGCTCTTACATCTCATTCCTGACCATTTCTACTTGTCTTTTCTATTTTAATCTTTTGCTTTCTCCTGCAGCACCTCCCACTGAATTCAGTTGAAAGATTTCCTTTGTCTTTGATAGGTTTAGGATCAGGCCCATAATAAACAAGATGAGACTATCTCTAACTCTCCCTCATTCAGGGCTCGGCCTTTAGGTGGTAAGCGCCTCCTGTAACATGCCGCTCTCACTAATATGATCTTGGAGATGCTGAGTAGTCAGCGCATTGCTGAGAAAAGCTGCTTGTTCCCCCTAAATTCATCCAACCAAGCACGATTGTTCTGCACTCAGAAAGGACATTCTGTTGGGATGTTTTACAAATCCAGGGCCTGATCCAAAGTCCATTGAGATCAGTGAGAACTTTTCCAGTGACTGCTAGGGCTTTGTACCAGACACCATGTACTTAAGTGTGAGCTGAAGCAAATATCAGAGGTCTTGAGTATGGACAAAAATAGTTACACCATGTTCTAAACTCAAGTACCTCCTTAGGCAAGTGTATGCAGACAATATACTTGCCAAGGTTTGTTACGTTTATTTCTGTAGTGATTAGTAAAGTATTGCCATCACCTGACTTTATTACTTAGATGAAATGGTAGGGGCCTCAGCTTTGATGCTGAAAGTCACTAGTTCTTTTTTTATTGATGAGCTTGCAGGCGGATTGATTGATTAAATCAGTGGTTTTCAAACTATGGGTCAGGACCCAGTGCTGGATCACAGACCCTCAGGTACTGGGTCATGGGAACCCCCTGCTGCTGCCACTAAAAGACTGGAATGCATTGCTCAAAGATGTAATTGTTGCATCATGGGCATAAATGATTTTTATTTTCAACTGGGTCCTGAGAAAAAAGTTTGAAAACCAGTGGATTAATCTAACTTAAGACTGTAACATTCTGGAGTCTGTGGGCAGCAGTAACCTCCTGCGGGAGAGCACAGCACAGGGATCTTTCCAACTCCAGTGATCTCCAGATCATTCACAAAAATACACAGCTGCACATTGGACCTCTAATTATACATTATATGCCTTCTGTATGTTAAGAAAATTGCAAGATGTCAAGGTGATCCCCTTCATCTAGATGAAGGAAGACACACATGCACATTGCAGACTGATCGCACTTATGAATTTTGTGTCCTACTGTTTCTACAAACCTACTCTGAATCAGAAATCTGAAAACACAGTGACGGGCAATATGGTAGTATAGAGCATGGCATATTCATTCACAGTAAGATGTTCCATTCTGTAGTCCCTGGTTACTACTACACATACGATGCAAGAACACAGAGCTAACGGGGATAATATAAACCTGTCAGAACACAAATCCATGGTCTGAAAGTCCTACTAACTGAACAGCTTGTAGCACCTGCCAGACCGAATAAGCCAAATGCCCTTCCTTTATCTCTGAGCTAGGAAAGAATTCCATCTTGAGAATTCTTTCTTGAAAGAACAGACAGCAGAAACATAAAATCTCCACAAACTCAAATTTCGCTGCTTAAACATACAAAGGAGTCAAGGCTAGACAAATCACAAACAAAGGGACGTCTGATCTCATTCCACTTTAGAAAATACAGAAGCACAGTAATTTATATGTTATCCGTGTACTTTTGTCAAGGGTTCCACATGCTTAAAAAAAATAAATAAAAGTTTTCCGTTGCGATTATGAAGGGAACTCTGCCTCCTTTAGGATCCATTGAGGCTGTGATCTGAAACATTGGTGGTGGGAACCAGTTTACACAAAACTATTAAGAACTAGATCTTGCAAATGGGTCTGTGTAAGTGGAACTTTGATTTCAGCAGAGCTCCTAATTGTTCATGTGATTGCAGAGTTAGGACCAAATGCAGCACTTAAATGACCTTCAGGAAGATTTATTCATTCTTGGGTCTTTGGATTGTTCCAATGTAGTGTTATCTAAGTGATTTTACTGATCTGAATTGTGTTTTCATCTCTGCCATTTTGTATTTGTGAATGTGCCATTTCTAAGCACTTGCTTATGTTTAGGGATTTTTTTTCAGGGCTAATTGATTTAATTTGGAAGGTTCATTTTTTAGCAGTATTTTATTTTTAAGGAGATATCCCAAAATCGGGGGTTGGGGTACTTTCTTTGTCTATTCACCTAGTACGTTTCAAACAGGACTACAGTAAAGAGCATTAGGTACACTTCAGTATGCACCAGCAGGATCTATATGGACCAATTAATGTACAGCGCATTAGTATTAGGGGTGTTTTATCAGTGTGTGTTTGGTTGAAACCTAAAGTCAGGAGCCCTGTTTATCTTACATGTTGTACTCTGAGTCAGTGGTTTTCAACTAGGGTAAATATACTCCTGGGGGTACATGGAGGTCTTCCATGGGTACATTAACTCATCTAAATATTTGCCTGGTTTTACAGCAGGATACATAAAAAGCACTAGTGTAGTCAGTACAGACTAAAATTTCATATACACAATGTCTTGTTTATACTGCTGTCTATACAGTACTATACACTGAAATGTAGGTACAATATTTATATTCTAATAAACTTATAATTGTATGGTAAAAAAGAGAAAGTGGGCCATTTTTCAAGTAATAGTGTGCAGTGATACTTTGGGGGTTTTTTAATGTCTGATTTTATAAGCAAGTAGTTTTTAAGTGAGGTGAAATTTGGGGCATGTGAGACAAATCAGACTCCTGAAAGGGATACAGTAGTCTGAAAAGTGGAGAGTCACTGCTCAAAGTATCATGTAGCAACTGTCCTTGATTCAAAAGGAGTAGCTGGATAACCTTAAGACAGGCAAAAGGAGTTACTCAAAATCAAAAAGTGCACTTTCTTGCATTGTTCTCTTATTCATGTGCATGTGTCTCAATGATTTAAAATCAATTTTAAGCTCTTTTCTCAAATAGCTTCTGAAGAAGTGTCAGTAATTTTTGCTAATTCATTTTTTATAAGCAGACATAAGAAATTTTATCTGCAAAATTATAGTCTTGTGAATTGATGGATGACTTAATAAACATTTTTAATAGTACAATTACAGTAGTCTAGGTTAAAAGCTTGATAATGCATTAAAAATCTTTATACAGTTAAAATGTTCACAACACATTCTTGTTGTTTCTCCAAATGGCTTTTCTTCTAAAATATCGAACACTGAAAGCAAATTCCTTGTATAAAGATGAATAGCATCTGTCTGTGACTTCATTTTAAACTACTGTGAACTTGTAATGTTAGATGTAAACTTTTCAACTGTACTCAACTCAGCTTCATGCTATAAATATTGTAACTAAAAGAAAAACTTTTTGCATTTGTTTGTTTTTAGTAGACTGCCCTTCCCAAAATTACAATTTGAAAGCTGGTCAAATTAGCAGCTAAACAAATATTGCATAGGATGAGGGACTTATTCGCAAACTAAGATTAACTGCTGTATGTGATTTATTAGCTACCCAAACCTCATCCTTGCTGAAGATGAATAGGTTTTTTTAATATACACCCAGCCCCCGGCATAGAAACTACTACTTCTAACACAAAGGTAGCTTCTTGCTTACCTTTAAGACTTCCCAGTTAGTGTTGGATAGGAAGATCTCACCCACTCTGTCGGATGTATCCCATCCTAATATTATTAGGTTAGAGGTTTATTGCGGAAGCGGGTGAGTGAGGTTCTGTGATCTGCATTGTGTGGGAGGTCAGGCTTAGATGATCCTATGTTTCCCTTCTGACCTGAGAGTCCTCGAGTCTATAACTGAACTTAGGAAGGAGTACATACTGGAAATAACATGTCTTTAAACATACCACTCATTTGCAGATGTAATAATTATACATGTAAGGAGAAATCTCGTGATAACTCTGAGGACCCAGATTATTTTTTTAATTTAACATGTTCACATACTATGTTATTTAATTAATGTATTTGCTCATTTTTATATAAATGAGCAAACTCAGACACTGAAAAGCGAAAGAGATCCAAAAAATACCCTTCAACCACCTGTTAGACTGCCCTTGTGACTCACACTTCAATATGATATATGCCAAGATTATATCTATAAAAAAAAGTCAATTACACATTAATCTTGGCTCATGAAACATGGCCCCTTAAACAATTGTAATGTACATATCACTTCTGTTTAATGCAATTCGTTTTTATTTAATGCAATTCCCCTATACAATCAGACCAGCCCTTTAGGAATCTGTCCATTTTCAATGTCTGCTTACACATTCTTAGTAGACCAGATAGAATTTTGTTGTTAACATTGTATGTGATGTACTTCTAATGAGCCAACTATTGAATCCTAAAGACTCCTAGGCTCCTATAATATTTAGAGCTACTGCAAACATACAGCTATAGGGTTCACAGTTGGCAAAATGATCAACACTTTTGTTTAAGAAAGAAAGTATCCATGTTATGAATTGTCTGCACTTTTGCAACAATGGAAGTGTCTATTTGATTATTTTAAAGGCAATGATGAAAAAAGTGGTTTGAAAAACCTAATTCTTAAGATCTCATAACACTGTTAGGAAAGGTGTCTAATACCTTTTCTATACCTGGGGTTAACTCAGATACAACAGTCTGTGGCCAGTAACTGGTATAGCTGCACTGCTGTAAGTCCCAAGTGTTGACAAGCCAAAACACACTTTACACCAACCAAATGTATCCTATTTTCAAGCAGGAGTAAACTCAACCTATGCAAATGCTATCTCCACTTGAGTTTGCTTGGTTGATAGCCACAGATTGCTGAATCTCAACTTTATATATTTCCATAAGTGCTTGATTGATGTAGGTTCATAAGTCATTTAAGTGTTTTGAAAATTTTAATCTTAACATTGCATTTTTCAAAAATGATTTAGCATAAAGTCTTTAAAGTATCTATGGTTTCTGATCCTGCAGCTATTAATTACAGTAGGATGTTGTCACTTTCTTTGACAGAAGCAGGAATAGGCAAGTGGACATGAAACTGGTGCATTCTATGTTGATTTTGCTCTGTGACACTCTGTGCAAAACATACCATAATTTTATGACTGTTGAGATATGGGGATCCTGGGATGTTGCGTGAAACACAACATATGGCTTTTGAGGTATCATTTTAAAAGTCATAATCTGTTGAACATTAATACCTGATTGGTGTCCTTTCATCTGCAAGAGATAGTGAAAATTGCAGACTAGCATACAGATGGTTTGTCTCATGTGACTAACTAGTCTAATCCAAGATTCACATCAACCTCTGGCAATTATTACAAATATATATATCTTGGCTGGAAGCTGCTTCCTTCCTACAAGCTCTTTTCTCTTCAAGCTGTAAAGAGCCAGCTGCTGTCGTGGTCTTTGATGGCCTGATGGAGACTATGATGTAAGCATCATAAGTGGAAACTGTTTAACCTTTTTGTCCTGATGAGCATAAGCTGTCCATGTTTCCCCATCAAGCATGATACTGCTGAGGATGCAAGCTTGGTACATTTTAGTCTGAATAGCAACCTTTGGGTTGTTCCATACTCTTTTGATCACCTACTAAAGGTCACAGCAGCCTTTCCATTGCAAACATTATTGTTCATCTAATGAGAGGTTGATTGTCAATGTAGAACCTGAATAGCTGAACTTTAGGACTCCTTTTAGCTGATTTGCACTTAAGGTGATTAAAGGATCCTGTGGAACTCCCAGCGCTAATACAACTGTGTTGTTATTGCTACTCATGAAAGCAAATGCTTGACAAGTGCTTGAAAGGTATTAGTTCTTACAGTAGATCGTGAAGGGCTCTAAGGGCAGCATCATCAGCAAATAGAACTTCCTAATTAGCACCTTTTTTCCTTTAGTTGTTGCCTCAGGTCTTGAGAGACTGAAGAGTTTCCCATCTGATCTTATGTGGAGATTCACTTCAGATTTCACTTTACTTTTCATCACAAAGCTGTCCAAAGTAGAACCATCAAACTGGACATTAGCTCTCTTGTTATCATGAAATGAAGTATGAGACTTAACAAGGGTGATGGGCATCCTGTTTTTTTCCTAGTATTGCAAACAGACCTATTCTGCTGACTGTGTCAAATTCTTTTGTTAGGTCCATGATACACATCAGTTGGTTTTGCTCTCTGCACTTCCTTGAAGTTGATGCAGAGAAAATATTTCTATAGTCAATCTTCCGGTCCCGAATCTGCACTGTGATTCAGAGTTGACACAATTTGCAAGCTGTTGTAGGCAGACTGAGGTGACTGTTGTGAGATGTTTTCCCTGCTAAACTTAGTAGTGAGATGCTCCTATAGTTCTTACAGATGCCGTTTTTGCTTTTCTTTTTATACAGAGTGACCATGATTCACTCACATCTCTTGTGGCACCCTCTTTTCAGCAGTGAAGTAGAAGCTGACGGAGATATGGTAGTAGGCTTTCTTTTCTGCACTTCAGAATTTTCACTGGGATGCCATCTTTACCAGGAGCCTTTCCACATGGTAACAAATCAATGGCCTTGATTTGTTCTTCTACAGTGGACTCCACATCTGGCTCTGGCATGACCTAAAGAATTAGTATTTGACCCAGTGTTTCACTGGGAATGTTCCTTTCTTGTGCATGTGGCTCAGAATGATGTTCAATCCAATGAGACAGCGGCTTACTTTTATCTGTAATAATTTAAACACTTTGTGATTTAACAGAGGCAAACCTTATTAACAATGGGGCCTAGAGCTTTCTTCAGGCTGACATAAATGACATTAAGGTTTCCTGTATCTGAAGCTCTATGTGTCTCTTACCAAAGCTTGATTTAGTTATCTCTACTTGCTTGCTATACCTTTACTTTTGCATGTCTAAGACTCACGTTGGGGTGCTCTCTTGACTTCTTATTGTGTCCTGATAACCTGTGTTATTAATGTTAATAAAAATTAGTAGTTCCATTTCATTTCCTTCAAATCAATCCTTTTTTGATTATCTGTTTACCCCAGATGTAGCTAAAGCTCTTTCATGGATCATTATTCTTAAGTCTCCTCCAAAATTCCTCTGCCTTCTCTGGTGGTGATTTCCCATGAATGCTGAATTCAAAAACCTTCACAAACTCCTGACAGCTTTTTTATGTTAATAGCTTGCTTGCTCCCAAGTTTTGCTTTATATCATTTCTTAGCTATGATCTTCACTTTGCTAGTAATCAAAGAACAGTCAGTGTCACAATCAGCCCTGTGAAATATGCAAGTTTTCTGCACTGAATTAGGTCTTTCCTCCCAAAGATGACAAGCTCTTGTTGATGCTGGTGGCCTGATCACCATGACATTCTGTGGTGGTCTTTTTCTGCAGACTTCCAAAGGGGTAGTCATGTTAGTCTACTTCAGCAAAACAAAGAGTCCTGTGGCACTTTTAAAGACTAACAAATTTGTTTATCACATGAGCTTTCATGGGAGAAATCCCACTTCATCAGATGCTTGACAATGGGAAATTTACAGACTGAAAGGAAAATAAATGCAGGGAAGTATAAGTTATAGGATCAGGTCAGACTGTTACAGCATATCAAAGCAGTTGTTTAGATGAGTGGTTCCCAACCAGTGTGCCACAGCACGCTGGTGTGCCGCAGCAACGCCCAAAATGTGCCATGAGAATCTGGGAGAGCTAGAGTTAGAACTCCCTCCCTGCTTAGTCCAGCCACGTGGGCTGTGCAAGGCTGGCAAAAAGCAATGGCGGCTTTTGGGGTAGGCAAAGCAGGCAGCCGCCTAGAGCCCCAAGCAATAAGGGGTCCCGTCCTTAATTTGGTGGACAGAAATGAAAATATAGAAAAATGTAGAAATTGTTCCCATCTAGCAGAGATAGTAGGGCTGGAAGCCTAAGCACTTTTCACTCTTGGCTCATCAAGGCAAACTATCATTAGGATCTGTGCTTTATCTGAATTGCAGATTTCACCATTATCTGCCCATCACCTTCACACTGACATGCTAAAAAAGCAGGAGCAAGCAACAGACAGCACAATAGTAGGAACTTTTCCCTTGGGCTCATCTTTTAATTCCTTAGTGTGGCCATTTATTCTGCCATTTTTTAATTTTGTGAAATATTGCCTTTTCCTTTTCTTTTTTACCTGTTCCTTTGCCTTTTCCTTTGACTTTGTGACAATTTTTAGTTTGGCTTTGGTTAGATCAGTTTACCAGGTAGGTCCATGTAGACTGTTACATATAAATACAGTGCTGCCCTCTTAGGCAATCATTACAGCTGTGTTTGATGTCTGTGCTATATGTCTTTCTTTTGGTAAGTAATTTTTTAGCTTCTTCTGTACTTACTATTTAAAATTTTTGAGGGGACAAGAGTCTTAAAACTTGAGTACTTCAGAGAATTTCACTGAAAGTTGGTGTTTTTCATTTATAGCTACACACTAGGAACCTTTTTTTACTTATTTTTATTTATTATAATTATTTGTATTAAATGTCTACTGCACAATAAACCCAAGTCTATATGAAAAACTTGTAAGATTTGACTGCCAAAATTTTAAATGTGGTATTTGTTATTTTTGAGCCATCATTAATGTTACCATTTTTTATTTATTAATTAATACTCATACTTTTTAAAAAATTTTTAAATGTTCATTTTAACTTTGTAGTTCAGCATTAGATCATTCATGTTAAGTGAAAGATGATCAACTTACAAGCTTCATGGTGGGAAGATCTTTAAAAATATCATACAGAAGAATAATTTACGAGTTCCAGAGGGATAGTCATGTTAGTTCAGTTCAGCAAAACAAAAAAGGAGTCCTGGAGGGTCATGTGGGGTGGTTAGGGCTGCAGGGGGGGGACTGGGGCCACAGGGAAGGTAGCAGTGGGGGCCGATAGTGAGCCCTTTAGGGGGCTCCACAAAGTAGTTTGTGGCAGGGAAGCAGCTTCCAGCCTGTCAGCCAGCCTGCAAACAGCCAAGATAAGGGCTTTGAGGGGGACTGCTGGGAGTTGTGGGGGGCAGGGGGTATGTGTGTAGCAGAGGTGGGTGGGAGTGGTTGTGTAGCAGAGGGTATATAGCTGAGGTTGTAGGGTGGCTGTTTGGTGGGGGGATGTAGCGGGGGGGTGAGCTGGGGCCTGGAGGGATAGTTCTGGCCCCTGCAATGATGGGAGGGTCCATCACAGGCAGAAGGGGGCTAGGGGAGGGGAGAATGGGAGCCACTGGGGTGGGAGGGAGCAGCAGTGGGGTGAGGATTTGCCCTGGGTGGCAGGGAGCCACTGTGGAGAAAGAAGGAAGTGGGTGCTGTGCCAGGTTCCCCCCCTCAAGCCACTCCTGCTCTCCCTTCCCCTATCCTCTCTTGGCACCCTTGTGCTGTTCCCCACATGGCTGCCCTTGTCCTCTTTGGCCACCCCTGCCCAGGAAAGGTGCTACCATTTCTGGCACGCTCCTGCAAGCAGAGCAGGTGCCAGCGCCCCCCTGCAATGCTTACCAGGATTACTGGGTTGTGCCGGCCCTGCCCTGGCCCTGCTCTGCTCCCCACACTCACTCCTGCCACTGCAAATAACTCCTGACCTCCCCTGTCTTGGCATCCCTGCTCTGCTACCCCTACTACCCCACATAGCAGCATTTCTGAACCACTGTGCCATGGTTCATGAATATTCATGTTATTTTGAGCTAATTTGAATATTCATGAGTTTTTAATGGTGGTGTGCCTCAAAAAATTTGAAGGTATCAAGGTGTGCCACAGCAGAGACAAGGTTGGGAACCACTGGTTTAGATTCAAATACTGGAGAACAGCTTATAGAGGAATGTGAGGTCAATTCACCTACAGTAAAAAGAAGAAAATCTGTAGTCCCTATTTAACCCTGAGGCAACGGCGCATATGAATTACAATTCTTCAGTTTCTCTTTGAAGCTTCTATTTGTTATTCATTTATCTGAGCACAATTACTAACAAATCATCAATGGAGTGAGCAGGGAGATTGGAGTTTTCCCTGCTCATTTTTGAATGTTGTGATTTCTGATGTCAAGCTTGTGTCCATGTATTCTTTTGTGCAGAGACTGGCCTGCTTGTCCAAAATATAAGGTTGGGGAGCATGGCTGGCATATGACATAAATCATGTTGGTGGATGAGCAGGTGAATGAGCCCTTAATAGAGTAGCTTGTTTGATTAGGTCGTATGATGGTGGCTTTTGTGCATAGTTTGTTCCAGGGATATGTGCCTTCTTTAATGTTTCTGTTGTTTGGGCTGTAGTTGCTGGTGAGTATCTGCTTAAGATTGGGGGCTGCCTGTAAGCAAGACAAGGTCTGTCTTGCAAAGCTTGAGAGGTTAAGGGATTGTCTTGTAAAATAAGCTGTAGATCCCTCATGATCTGCTGTAGAGGTCTGACTTTGGAGTTGTAGGTGATAACTGGTGGTGTTCTGTTCCTTTCTTTCTTGGGCTTTTCCTGTAGTAGTTGACTATTGGATACCCATCTGGTTCTGTCAATCAGTTTCTCCACTTCTGCATGTGGATATTGTTGTTTTAAGAATGCTTGATAGAGATTCTGAAGGTGTCTGTCTCTGTCAGAGGGATTGGAGCAAATGTGATTATATTTTAGGGACTGACTGTAGGCAATTGATTGAGTCGTGTGTTCTGGGTGAAAGCTTGAGGGAAGTATATAGCTTTAGTGGTCATTAGCTTTTCTGTATAGGGTGGTGTTTGTGCCCATCACTTATTTGTACTGTAGTGTCCAGGAAGTGGATCTCCCATGTGGAGTGGTCCAAGCTTAGGTTGATCATGGGATGGAAATTGTTGAAATCACTGTGGAAATATTCAAGAGCCTCCTTTCACTGTATCCAGATGATGAAGATGTCATCAGTGTAGCATAAGCAGAGGAGTGGCAATTGGGGACAAGAGTAGAGGAAGTGTTGTCTTAAGTCAGACATTAAACTGTTCGTCTATTGTGGGGCTATGAGGGTACCCATAGCAGTGCCTCTGACTTGAACATATAAATCATCTTCAAATCTGAAATGCTTGTGGGTTAGTACAAAGTTCAGCCACAAGGTGTGCTGTGGCATCATCTGGGCATGTTCCTGATGACTTGTAATCTGTCTTTGTGTGGGATGTTGGTGTAAAGAACTTCTACATTTTTCTTCTCATTACAACAGGTGATTTGACCTCATCTTCCTCTCTATGCTGTTCCCCAGTGTTTGAATCTTAACAACTGCTTTGATTTGCTGTTACAGTGTGATCTGATCCCATGACTTACACTTCCCTGCATTTACTTCCTCCCATTCTGCAAGTTCCTCCATCTTCAAAGTGTCTGACAAAGTGGGATTTTCTCCCACAAAAGCTCATGCAATAAATAAATTTGTTAGTCCTTAAGTGCCATAAGACTCTGTTTGTTCTACATCCATAATGGCCAGCTCTTCCTAATCCTTTGTTCCTTCCAACTGATACATCCTCAATGTATAGCAAAAATTCTCATAGGTCCTTAAATGCATGGCCTTGCACTTTGTGCTATTAAATTTCCTCCCATTTCTATTTTTCCAGTTTACAAGGTCATCCAGATCTTCATGTATGACATTCAGGTCCTCCTCCACATTGGCAATACCGCCCAACTTTGCATCATCTGCAAATTTTGTTATCATGCTCTCACTTTTTGTGCTAAGGTCAGAAATCACCTCAATGAATTGGTCCGTCAGACCTTGTATAGATTTGTGCTGATCATAAAATATTTTCCATTCTTTTCTTATCATTGCCTTCTTTCACTATGTGCAGACATGCATTTTTGTGACAAAATCTTCCCATCTCTTTGGAGGCCATTCAAGCCATCATTTAAATTCCCATGGGCACTACAGTGACAGCTACAGTCCAGTGATTGTCAGTGAGGTAGCTGTATCCCTGGCCCATTGCGTTTTATTGTACCTGCTTTCAACAATGATGTCTTGCATGCCACTGTTTGGTCTGATTACTTTATTGGGGATTCAGTCATGGATTGAAATCCCCAGAATTCTTCTCTTCATTGCCCTCACCATGACAGACAGTTATTACTTCACTATCTTCATCAATGTCCATGTTTTACTGCTGTACAACATTTCCAGCAGTACTGTTGAGGTGAAGAGGATGGCACATGTTGCCTTACTGATTTTTTCCCCCCACCTTAGAGGACAGCCATGATAGAATTACATGCATGCCAACCAACTTTTTTCTTCAAGAGAGTTTGCCTTCGTCATCATGGCACTTATTAATTTCTTGGGCCTAGAAGACATATTGTTCAACTTCTATATGTTCTCCCTTAACTATTGTTTGGGCTTTTGGAAGGACATTGGATAACATAAATTTCTTATTAGAGTGGTTCATTTTCAGTCCAGCTTGACTGCTTTTTGTGTTGAGTTCTCAAAGCCTTTGACTTTGATGAGAATTTTCATCAATAAACACAATATCGTTTGCAAATATGAGATGATTTAACTGCTCTCCGTTGACATTCATTCCATTTTTCCAGTTCATCTGCTTCATTAGGCAGTCTGTGAAGAGTTTTGGTGGAACTGTGTCTCCTTGCTTCGTATCTTTTTTGATTGGGATATGGAAGGGCATGTCCAACAGAGTTATATCTGTAGCACTATCAGAGATTGCTTCCTTAATAATTTGGTCAGGTATATTTGATGTAATTTGTGTTAATGCCCTGCTCTACAAGAGCTTTCAGCATTGCATTGCCATCGATGCTGTGGAATGCTTTTTCATAGTTGACAAAGTCAGTGCATAAAGGGAATTTAAATTCCCTTGAGTGCTCCAAAAGCTGGCTTATAGTGAAGATATGGACTATTGCACTGAAATTCCTTCAGAAACCTGCCTGATCTCCTGGCAGCTGCTGCTCATCCAGGCTCTCAGTAAGTTTGTTTATTATTTCACTGAATAGTTTGTGGACAGGTGTAGCAAGGGGGCATGGCCTCCTTCAGAGACAGACAGGGATGGACCATCCATCACCTTGTCTTACTTCCTTGCTTCTCGGAATTATAAGAGGGGAGCCCTGGAGCTCAGTCTGGACCAACCTGCTGAAGGGGAATCTCCTTTCCTTCATGTGCCCTGGCCAGACCACTGCCCTACTGGGGAGTTACCTGGCACCTGAAGGATCTGGTGGAGCTGCCTGCTACTGGTGATCCAGAGGAGTGGTCCACAGCCTGGGGTCTTAAGGAACTGATAGAATGGCCCACTGCTGGTAACTTGGGGACCCTGCCAACTTCCCGGGACCTAGAGGAGCTGCTCGTGGCCTATGATGAGAGAGCCTCTTTGACTAGCAGTGACATAGAGGAGTTGCTGTCCATCGACAACCCTGAGGAGCTACTGGATCTCTCAGCTGCTGACAACATGGAAGGTTTTAAAACCTACCCCTGACAGAATACTCTGAGGAGGCTAAAGGTGATCGAGTCAGTCAGATACTTGGAGGCAAGGTGGAAGGAAGTGGCCCAGAGGAACTGGGTGACAATCTAGCAGTTGTATGACCTGCAGCCACATCAGTGCATTACGGCTGGAGCCCTGCTGACCCAGGGACAGAAAATACTCTTCCATTGATAGGGACCTGGGGTAGGATGCAGTGGAGTTGTGAGGGCCTGCATCTCTCTCCCTCATCCCACACCAGTCTTGGCGTGGTCACCTGATCCAGGCCTGTAAAGCTCCCCTGAGACTATAGCTATTTGTGGGCCCTGCCTGGGGCTGTCGGTTACTTGTGTGTCTTGCCCAGGCCTATAGACTTTGAGTTTGCCTGGCATGCCCTGCCTGGTCTAAGGTGTGGGTATAGATAGCTGCCTTGCTTATGGAGGACTAACAGCTGCTCCACTTGGTTTGAGGGCTGAGCTACCAACCCCTAACATACATGGGCCTGCCAAAGGGGCAAGGACTCCTGTGCCCATGCTAATTATCCTTAATTGAAATGTGTCTGTAGGAGTGTGGTGACGAGGGGGCATGGCGTCCCTCTGAGATAGATAAGGAGGGAAGGTCCAACGCCTTCCAAAAGGTGAGAGCAGGCTTGTTGAAATGTTGATAATGGTACATTTGTTTGGCATGCAAACAGTTAGTGTAAAAATCTTTGCAGACTACTACCATCCCTGTTCTGTGTTACTGCTTTTCTGTTCTTGTTGTTCAGGGATGTTATTGTCAACCTGTAGAGTGTCAATTCTCATTTGCATTTTTTGAGACTTCTGTGATCTTCAACTGTCATTAAGAGCCTTTCATTTTGGTACTTCTTGAAGTCCTCCTCTAGTGTTCGTCTTATCAGCTTATAGAGAAGGGGGTACTTGAGTTTATCACTATCATTTCGCTTCATAGTCTTCCATTTCTCTAACAAGTTGCTCATTTCCTCTGAAATTCTTCCCTTAGCTCTTTTCGGTATTTCTTTCTTGGCTGATTTCATTCATTGCCCCAGCTTATTAGCAGAGTTTTTATGATCCTTATTGCAGCTATCTGTGAGACTTCAGTCTTCCTTGGAAATATTCAATTTCAGGATTGCCACATCAAATATTTTTGTCTGCTGTCTCTGATTTGCCATATATACGGGTTTCTTCTCCTTTTCACTAATGATAAGACTACAGTAGGTCTAAGTGAGCAATGGTTACTCCCAGTTTTAAATGATGGACCTACTAAAACGTCATGTATAATGCATCACTTTTTGATCAAAATATAGTCGATCTCATTCTTATTCTTCACATTTGGCATGATTCATATCCACCTCCCTTGGGTCTTCATTTTAAACCAAGTGTTGCCAGAGAAAATTTCTGCCAAAGTTGCCACTTGTTCTCCTGGTGGATTCCATTCATCAATGCCATATCTTCCAGTGAACTTTCCATGTTCTGTCCTTCTTATGACTTTGATGTTGAAGTCTCCCTTGCAACCATATATGTGGATATTTGAGTGAAAGTTTCCTCAAGCTCCTCATAGAATTTCTCCTCCTCATCATCATCACTTATGCTTGTGAGAGCACAGAACTGGATAATCTTGTTAAATAAAATTGGTCCTAAGACTGATCTTTGAGGAACTCTAGTAATAACCTCCTTCCATCTTAACAGTTCATCTTTCAGTTCACCTTGTTGTAGTTTTCCCTTACTAGTTTCTTAACTACCTTTCAGTTTTCATATTAATCCCCGTCCTCTTCAATTTAATAATAATTTCTCATGTGGGACTTTATCAGATGCTTTACTGAAGTAGGTTAAGATCTATCTCATTTCCTTAGTCTGAAAAATCAGTCATATTCGGAAAGGCAACAATCAGGTTGTTCTGGCAAGATCTGTCTTCTATAAGACCATGTTCTATTTTATCCCAAGTACCATTTACCAGTAGTTCTTACTACTTTTTCTTTCAAAATTTGTTCTAAGACCTTGCATATAATTGAAGTCAGACTGCCAAACCTGTAGTTTCCTGCATTATATTGTTTCCCTTTCTTAAAATTAGGAACAATATTGGCAGTTCTCTAGTCATAGAGTGTTAAATCCCACATTGTACATCTGTAGGGTTAGAACCTTTACATCACTGAGGAGGCCTTTTTCTCTTGAGCTAACAAAGTAACAGACAACAGGAGTGGGTTGTTATCATCTAGAAGGGATGCATTTTTGCCAGTGGATTTTACTGTTATTTATGAGAACAGAGGAATGTTGAAATTTAAGAATCCTGGGTTCTGTTCCAGGTTCTGAGAGAAGTACACTCAAATGTACTTGGCAAATTAAGGAAGTATGGGTTGGATAGGTGGACTATAAGGTGGATAGAGAACTGGCTAGATCAACGGTTTCAGCGTGTAGGAATCAATGGTTCCATGTCTAGCTGGCAGCTAGTCATGAGTGGTGTGCCCCAGGGGTCAGTCCTGGGGCCGATTCTGTTCAACATTTTCATCAATGATCTGGATGATGGAATAGACTGCATTCTCAGTAAGTTTGCGGATGACACCAAGCTGGGGGGAACGGTAGACACGTTGGAGGGCAAGGACAGGATTCAGGGAGACCTAGATAAATTGGAACAGTGGGCCAATAGAAATCTTATGAGATTCCATAAGGATAAGTGTAAAATCGTGCACTTGGGACAAAAAAACCCCATGCACTGCTACAGGCTGGGAAACATTCAGCTAAGTAGCAGCAGTGTAGAAAAGGACCTGGGGGTCATGGTGGATGGGAAGCTAGATATGAGTCAGCAGTGTGCTCGTGCTGCCAAAAAGGCCAATGGCATACTGGGCTGCATCAAAAGAAGTATTACCAGCAGATCAAGGGATGTGATCCTTCCCCTCTATTCTGCACTGGTGAGGCCACATCTAGAATACTGTGTTCAGTTTTGGGCTCCCCACTACAAAAAGGACAGGGACATGCTAGAGAGAGTTCAGAGGAGGGCAACCAAAATGATTAAAGGGCTAGAGCACAAGCCCTATGAGGAAAGACTGAAATCATTAGGCTTATTTAGTCTGCAGAAGAGGAGATTGAGGGGGGATTTGATAGCAACCTTCAACTACTTGAAGGGATGCTCTAAGGAAGATGGAGCTCGACTGATCTCGGTAGTAATGGAGGACAGAACGAGGAGCAATGGTCTCAAGTTCCGGTTAGGGAGGTCGAGGCTGGATATTAGAAAAAACTTTTTTACTAGGCGAGTGGTGAAGTCTTGGAATGAGCTGCCGAGGGAGGTGGTGGAGTCTCCATCTTTGGAGGTGTTTAAGGCCCGGCTGGACAAAACCCTGACTGGGATGGTTTAAGCGGGAGTGGTCCTTCCTCTGGCAGGGGGTTGGACAAGATGACCTATGGGGTCCCTTCCAACCCTATGATTCTATGAAATGGTTGAAAATCCCATCTGCCTTTGTTCTTCTACTACCCCTTCCTTCCTGCCATTCCAGCTTGGCCCCTCGATCCACTCTTTGTCCCAGTCTCCTGCTCTGCCTTCCATTGCAGTTCTGCAGTCCATGTCCCAGTCTTTCCCTTTCCATTGCCCCAGGGCTGGTTCCTCATTCCACTGCATTTATGTTGGAATGCTCTTCCTCTTCCACATCCTTACTGCCTGTGTTCCAACAATGAGAGCACAGAAGACAGAACTTCTCTGCTCTCAATATTCCCATGTCACAGAGGCTCCTGGCTGATCTGGAAAACAAGTGCCATGGAAAATCCTGTTTTGCCCCTGCAGCCTTGGCCTGGAGCATGTACAGAAGAGATGGATTCTGAGGAGAATTTAATTACTAAACTCTAACAAAATTCCACTATGTGCCGATTGAGATGTTTGCCAAAGCTTATAAATTTGGCCAAGTCTGGGCAGCTCTTACAGAGATGATGAAAGGTACATCTCTGAAACAGAGGTAACGTGTTTGCCCAATTCAACCCCCTCCCCCTTATCTCAGGCATAGAAAGTCTTACCGAAATGTCTGTTTAAAAAAAAAATATATTAATGCGGGCAAAACAACATATTTTCCCCTAACTTCATTCTGGAAACAGCTCAACTGTTTTTCTAAAACATATAAAATTTATTTTGTAAAATGCAGACAGCTGACCAATAATTTCCACCTAAATGGCTAGTTTGGTATAGTTATAAACAACTGAAAACTGAGACTGTTAATGGAAAATGTCAGGCAACTTTAATTATATTACATAACAAAGGATTTATGTTGTGTATGTATGTGTGCAATACATAATTCTGACTTTGCCCTAATCTACACACATTGGTCTTTTCTGTGGCAGTCAATGGCAGATATGCAGGGCACGTAACAGACTTTCAGTTGGCTTTCAGCAACTCCTGTTGGGGGCAGGAGTTGCTGAAGCGATTTCCAGAGTGCAGCAGCGAGTTCATACTTGCTGTTGAATTGGGCCTGGAAGATTGTCCTGACAGCAGCGATTTTGCTGCTATCAGTATAGACATACCCTTTATTTTCTCTAATGCACCTTTCTTTAGCTAAGGAAAATGCCTGTTTGTAGGGGCAGCTGCAGCTACATGAGGCAGATGTTACAGAAAGACATGCTGTACTCTCATAGAAACATTAATTTTGTTCTCTGTTTGTTTTCTTTAATTTATTTTAAAAAGTCATTCAGACAAAGTAAAGTTTCACTTGAGGTACAGAAAATGTAACAAGCAAAATAACTTTTTGTTAATCTATAATATGTACATTTTCTGTGTACTGTAAATGGTGCTACGCTCTTCACAAAAAAGAATCCTAAACGATATATGCTATCCATGTGTCACTAACATGGTAGAAAATTGTAGGTTGTCATTTTGAGAAATATTATGTCAGTGTGCCACTAAAGCCTGTATTATAACGCATATGCACAAAGGCTAGATTTGGGGTTGTTCATGGAACCTTAACACTGGCATTCCTGACTTAAAAGAGCTTAACAGTAGAATGTCTTACTTCCTTTGCACATGTTATATTAGAGTTATTTGGTCACAAGCTGGTGAAGGTAGCCATTTTGAGGAGATGCTGTTTTAACATAAACACTGGGGTACAATAACTCTCTCTGTGCTAAAAATTTTTATGAATCTACTCAGTTAAAAAAGTAATAAGCTCTTCAGGTGACCCAGTGTCGTAAATATTTGTATATCCATAAAGTGACTCCAACGCTAACACGTCAACAAGCGCTCATGAGAGTTTTCAAGTGTGTGGTATTAATGAGTATACATACACATTTTGTTTGTGCAGTTTAGGAAGTTTTTCTCAGCCTATAAAGATGATCCATGCTTATGTTATATAAGAATGTGCTTGACATGTAAGTAGGCCCAAAAATCTGTTTCCTAAAAATAAGATAGACAATAGTTAAATGAGGCCCAGTAACAGTTTAGTAGTAGTTGGAGATAAATTAGGACATAATCCCAGGTCATATAAACATGATTTGGTCCTAACTGGATTTTAGATAAAATGTTACTATTTGGGAAAAGCTATCTGTATATAGATTGTTACTCATGTAGCATGTACACAGATCTTCATTAAGACCAGGCCTACAATGGCGGCAAAATTAGGCAGCAGTCAACAGGAGTTACACAAGTTATACAGAGTAGTTTGTGTAACTTCCATCAACTTCCTAACTCCCCTTCAATGCGCCATCTTCATAGCACTGCTCCAACAGGAAATGCGTTTCCACTGATGCAGCACTACACCACTTCAGGGGGAGGTTTTATTAAGTTAATTTCCTGATCAGCTTAGCAGGTCTTTACTGAGTACTAAGTCGAACTGAAAAGATCGATCTGACAACAGCATATTTGCTGCTGTCATTGTAGATGTGGCCTAGATGATGCTTAATGTTAAGTAGCCAAAAAGAAAGTAGAATATATTTAATTGTGGTAAAATAGTAGATTTAGTTAATTATGAGGAGTTGTTATAGTTGATTATAAGAAGGGTAGTATGCTGATTTTTAGATAAGCACACCCTTCCACGATCAAGTTATTGTTAAAGAAAGGATCATATATCCATTCTTCTCATTCAGGGATGAATCATCCCTGAATACATCATTTCATCTTAGAATGTGAATATAAATACAGTGTATGGTTATATTGTACTGCCTGTTTGCTTAACTACTAATTTATATCAAATAAAGTCTTTAATTTTATCACTCATTGTCATTCACAGTCCTCCACTGAATTAAGTTATCTGTAACCAGCCTCGAGGTTCAAACCATAATGAATTCAGTTTGATTATATTCCTTATTTTTAAAATACTAATTTTGGGGCACATAAACTAAAGGTTACGTATATTAATTATCACAATGGGCTGTGTTAAGTGGTAGATTACTAGAAATGAGTTGAATTCTCACCTTCACAGTACATCTGAAATCAGCTATCTTGACCACTCTTTACTTTGCTGAAGTTGATGAATGCCTGACTTTCATTTCACTGACAGATAAAGAATGCTTTGACTCTACCATATATGTTTCCTGGCTGCTTTTTTGTTTATCTGGTTTCCTTATCAGAGATATTGTTAGTTGTCAGTAAACCGTTGGCTACAGTAACTGAGCATTTTCTACTTGTTTTGGAATTCCAGATGTCAGAAGAGGTAATTTATGATCAGAGGAGATGGAAAATAGATTCCTTCTTGTATCACAATTCTCATAAGAAACAGCCTTTTTTTAAGATGGGAAGAGATGGTTCTTTTCATCCCACCTTAACAAAAGAGTCAATGGTAGAGAACAAATATTTACATATTTTTATGTAAGCAGACTTTTAGTAAACAACACCTATTAAATCATGCCCAAGCTACTCCTGACTTGCAAAAATAGGTAGGAATTCCTACCCTGTATGGTTATCTGTCTGGAAGGAAAAAAGTCAGGATTAGCCTGTGCAAGATTTAGTCAGTGGTGTAAACTGTACTTCATTAATGCTTTGGTAAGAGAAACTCTGATGTGCAGGATACATTTTATACCACAGTGGACTTCCCACATGAAAAGAATTGAATAAACCATCACCACTGGAGATGGAGCCTCTTGTATAAACATGCAATTACATCTGCTAGGGAAAGACTTTACAGGAAGCAGTACCTTTCTTTCAAGGGATATAATCACTTTATACCAAACATTTTGAAGATCTCATTACAAACAAAATGATTACAAAGTTACAAAGAAATTATTCCAAAAAGACACCACATAAAATCTACAGCAGAGTCAGAATCCCAGGTTCTTATTTAAAGACACTGAAATTGGAGTTACCTGTACCGAACACAGAACCTGGCCTGAAACCAAAAAAATCTGTCAAATGTTCATTCATACACGATATAAGCAAAACCTAAATAGGGCTGGTATAGCCTTTGAATAAATATGCTCCCATAGTTACTAGAACTCTGCTTTCCAATTTCTTTCCCTCATGGTGTGAGCCCTTGTTATTGTTGACAAAACTGATTTTGGGTGGAGATGAAATCCATTTAGTGCTGTTGTGGAGACTGTAGGTTACTGCTTTGCTGACAGCAGTGGAAGAGAGTCCGCATCTTCTGGTAACCTTTTCATAGAATCCTCAGAGCAACTTAGGTCTGTTTTCAAAGACAGCAATGCTTAGATAAGTTCCTAAGGGTTAACTTAAATTCCAGAGATGAAAGCCCAGGATTTTACACGCCTAACATCTTTCATCCCTTCTCCCCCTCTGGCCTCGCCAGCTGTAACATTTCCTTTTATAAAAATCCAATTTCTGGACACTTTGTCTGAGTGATGCCGTACATGACTTGCATTGGTATACTCACAGTTTCAAATAGTTTCACCTACTCAATGTTTTTTCACTTCCCATTTTCCAGCAGCTTGTACATTTCAATCAATTATATTGATATACAAATAATGTAAGACTCTACTGCTTACTAACTGCTAATTTTGACCTTGCTGACTTTATTGTGACCTGGGCAGTGAGGGTTTTCCGTGATTGTGATGGGCTACATTATTATAGTAAAAAAAAAAATTCTTATAAAATCATAAATAGACCCTATGCACTGCTCTCCACACCATTAAAAAACCTGTGAAGGGGACACAAGGGCAGTGTGTATGTGCGTGCAGAGGTGACTACAAATCCTTGCACACTGCAGAAGGGGTCTCGAGTCACCCCTGGCATGGAAGAGTCACAAAGGGGCAAGCTAGGGTAGGCCAGGCAAGGGATAACTGAATCCATGTAGACATGGTGTGACATGAGCCTCCTGAGATCACCTCCTGAATATGCAAAAATCAGGGCAAGCTGCAAAACTGAGAGCCAAACTTTTTACACACTGACAGAGCGTACTTAAACCAGTCTCCCAATCAGTAACACCATGCTAATGGTTTGATGTAAAAAGAAAAGAAACAAAATATGAGAGATGTTAAAGGGTCAGAGGGAATCACATACATGCAAATGATTGAAAGTTCATCTAAGGAGGTTCTTGGAAGAATTTAGGAGTTTACAGACTTGTCCAGTTCCTCTGAAAGGCACCCCAGTGCTTGGATGGGCCTCAGTCCTTTCTCCAGTCACAGATGAATAGTTCCACAGAGGGTATTGGCTGTAGACTGGAGATGGAAGATAAAATGGAGTTTGGGCTACTGCCATTTATTATCTCTGGCCTTTACCCATACTATGTGGAGTTTTTGCAAATCAAAATTGGGAGCTGTCTTATGGTCAGTCCGGCTGACGACTCACTGAGCAGGTTTCTCCCTAGGCCCATGGTGCCTGTGGTTCCCTTAATGGACCATTAAGGAGACAATGGCTGTAGTCATCCAGTTTGGGGAGCTTCCCAGAAGAAATAAGTTGAACTACAGATAAAACAAATATATTCCTAACTTCTACTACAGATATGATATTTACATATAAATCATAGAATCATTCCTAACAAATCACAACCTTCTATTGGTATCAGATATGGCACATATCATATGGATTATTGCAATTATGAAATACTAATAGGAAAATGTCATAAATGGTTCCATAAATCTGGACAGTATCACACAAGGACCCATTTGCCCAAACATCTTATGCAATTGGTGTGAATGGACTAGAATTTCCATCTATGGACTAGAAAAATAGCCAATGGACCCTGATCCATGACTTGGGGAAGGTGTTTGCTGTAATCCTTTGGTGTGTCATCCACACAGTGACTAATTTCTCTAGCTTTTTGGGTATGGACCGGATTTCAGCCTCAGCATTTGAGGTGCATATCCACGGTGTACAACGTATTCCTATTCTCAAAGACCATAATAGTTCAAGATGGACAAGACAAAGAACACACAAAGGAACTGCTCAGTAGTAACAGAGGACAGAACAAGGAGCAATAATTTCAAGTTGCCCCTGGAGAGGTCAGGGTTGGATATTAGAAAAAACTTTTTCACTAGGAGGGTGCTGAACAAGTGGAATGGGTTACCTAGGGAGGTGGTGGAATCACCATCTTTGGAAACATTTAAGGCCTGGTTAGACAAAACCCTGGCTTGTAGGATTTAGTGGGAATGGTCCTGCTTTTAGTGGGAGATTGGACTAGATGACCTCATGAGGTGCCTTCCAATCCTATGATTCTATGTTCAAGGAAGGAAGGAGTTGACAAAATGAGTGATGGAGAGATCAGGCTAGAAAAGGATTCACTGAAAAGGATTTTAAAAAGGGGCTGGGGGGAGCTTATTTACTGTGGAATGCCTATTGTTTAAATTATATGTAGTATTTTAAATCATAGAATCATAGGGTTGGAAGGAACCTCATAGGTCATCTAGTCCAACCCCCTGCCAGAGGCAGGACCACTCCTGCTTAAACCATCCCAGTCAGGGTTTTGTCCAGCCGGGCCTTAAACACCTCCAAAGATGGAGACTCCACCACCTTAAATATATTATATTAAATATGTTAAATATATGCTAGAAGATGGGCTAGATGTCTAAGAAGAACTCTTCTATCTTCATCTATAATTATTCTAATAGGTTTTTTTTTTTAAATTCTGTTTGTTTCTGCTGCTATTCTTCAGATATTTCTCTTTGAATATGTTTAGTCATTCAGGATCCGTACTGGGAAGCATGTGAAAACTGCTAATGCAAGACCACTGAACCCACAATATTGATTTATTCTGTAGAATCAAGAAAATGTAACTTACGTATAAAAAGACTCTTACTTTAAAAAGTACATATAATATGCCTTAGCTTCTACACTGAGGTGGTGAGTGTAACCTAGGGCTAGTCTTCCCTGACAGCAGCAAATTCGATGCCAACAAATGGATCTTCCCAAGCGACCGATCAGGTCTGTGAATATCCACTCAGCTAATCAAGAAATCAGTTGCTGAAGGCCACGCCAGGAGCTAGAGTAGCACTGAATCAAAAGGAGGGCATTTTCCATTGGCTCAGCGCGCTAAAGATACCACGATAAGTAGGCAGTAGGCGGTTGAAGGGAGAGATGCAAGGTATTTTAAGTACTTTGTGTGTCTCCTTTGACTGCCACTGAAATTCCACCATGGTATAGAACTTTCCCTAAGGAACTACAGGGAAATGAGCAATTTTCTTTTACTGCCTCAAAGTTGAATGTGGTCCAGTCTCGGTATGGAGGTACAATCTGGAAAAACCTTATTAGGTGTATTGCCACTTGAAAATATTATATTCATGTTTCCTTAAATATAAGAATATTATTTATGTCTCTACAGCCCTATATCAGCTCTGATGTAAAGCAGCTGCAATGCAGTTAAAGTCAGATATGTAACAGAGCTGAATTTGTCTCAATATCTCATTAACAGATCCTTAGTCTTTAATGCACACTCTGTAAGGAAAACATTATTTTCAGCAGTGTTCTCTTGTTCTTTTGGCAGTTATTTTGCAATTGTTAGTGACAGTACGAAAGAGCCATCTATGAAATCCTTATGCACATAGTTTCTAATTTTACTTATCTGCATAGTTTGTTACAGACAGAAATATATTTATCAGTTACAAGTGTTTTTTCTCCCAAATTAATTTCTATAATTTGTGTCTGATTTTATTCACTGGAATCAATTTAGTCATTGACAAAAGACTCATAAGGTATGTCTACACTGCAATTAGACACCTGCAGCTGGCCCTTGCTGGCTGACTTTAGCTCATAGGGCTCAGACTAAAAGGCTATTTTTAATCATGGTGTAAATGTTTGGGTTGGAGTTCACAATCCCAGAGCTCGGGCTTCAGACTGAGCTAAAACATCTGCACCACCTGAGTCTGCTGGCATGGTCCAGCCACAGGTGTTTCTTTGCCTTGTAGACATACTTCCAGTGCATAGTTGCTTTTCAGATGTAGACTCTTTGCTGTACTTACAGCTGTGTACTTTAAGGTCACATCTTACAGAGTCTAGGGCTAAGTCTATGCTGATGGCGGCAAAATCACTGCCGTCAGCACGATCTTCCGGATTCGATTGAGTAGTCTGTGTAGGCATTGTCAATCAATTTGAAATTCGCCCTGGCAACTCCAGCCCCAGAACTGGAGTATCGATAAGCCAACCACTTAGCATAGTGTTTAGGGAGTACTTATTAAGTGGTCAGAAGACATACAAGATATTTTAGATATGTTGCCTATTTCCCATTGACTGCCGCCAAAAAGTGCAGCATGTGTTGACTGGGCCAGGTGTTTACTAATGTGAAATATTTTAAACTGTGACCTGACTTTATTGATGTGAAATATTTTAAACTGTGAAGTGACTTACTTTGTTAGATTAATAAAGCTGAAGAGACTTTGTTTAAGATGGCAGGTTGCAAATGGGCTCTTCTTTCTTGAACTTCGTGCCTCATGTTTGTTTTATATATACACAGATTCTTCCCCCCCCCATGTTCTTTCTTTTGTTTTGTTGATTCATGCATGACTTTTTAAGATTAGATGGGGCCGTTTGATCATCTAGTCTGTCCTCCTGAATAGCATAGGCCATAGAATTTCACCAAGTTACAGCCGAACTGATGCCAATATCTTGTGTTTGGCAAAAACTTCCCTTGCCGCAAGGCTGTCTTGATTTGCAGGTATCAATGGATAATCCACTTCTTTTGGTAGTTTCTTCTAAACTCTCACTCTTAAATATCTCTGTGTAATTTCTAATTTAAACTTGTCTGGCTTCCTTTAACTGCCAGCCATTAGTTATTGTTCTGCCTTTCTTTGCTAGATTAAAGAGCCCTTTAGTTCTTGGTGTTTTTGTCCCCAAGAGGGTTTTTATACAATGTAATCAAGTCACCATTCAGTCTTCTTTTTGATAACCTAAATGGATAAAATTCCTTAAATCTCTCAGTATAAAGCCTTTTTTTTGTAGCCCTCAAATCTTTTTATTATTATTATTACTGGTATTAGTATTAGTATTATATTCTGCAAAGGCTGATATAAAGCCCAGTAAATCCAGCAGAAGGTCTTTCACTGGCTGAAACAGGCTTTGGATCACTCAGAACTCAAATCTTTCAACCATTCGTCCTTTGAGTAGTCCCTCACCCTAAAAACACTATAGTCCTATGGGTTTCACTTGGACAACTTTGAATAAGGTAATGCTCAATGGGAATAGGAGTGGCAGACTGAGGTTGCTATTGGTTGATTCCCCGTTCAGTTATCATGATGAAGATTGAAAGTATCTCTGCTGAAGTTTGTGGAGTAACATGATACAAGGGAGATATGACTCAGACCCACAGAATAGAGTTTAAAAATCAATATCCATGACTATAAGAATGTGCACAAAATTGACTAGAGTTGGCTCTTACAGTGGAAAATTTTTCCCCTGAGCTTGAAAAATCATCAGTGTGCACTAGAGAGCCCATGAGAGGTCATATTTTCTGCCTAACAAGTGCTAGGTTGCCACTTTAAAGCCCCAAAAGAGAAAAGTCAGTGCTGGATGTCTAAATGATGTCAGTGAAGGTGTGGGAGAGGCTTATTCTGAAGTTCAAAGGTTTCTGTATTATTTAAACTGTGACTGTGCTGCTTTTAATTTACCATTTTATTAATATTATTAACAACATGAATATTAACATGAAACCTGTCACAATTTCTTCTTATTTCCTTTCTGAAACTCTTCTTGGTGAGGGTCACAGAAGGAGCAGGGAGAGAAGGGAGGACCAGACCTCTCTTTCCTCTTCAATCCAGATCCTCGTGGGGGATTCCCAGAAGTTTCCAGGCCAGCTGGGAGGTATAATCCCTCTAATGTGTCCTTGATCGGCCTTGGAGCCTCCTCCCAGTGTGATGTGTCCACTAGCATTCCCAGGAAAGCCTACCAGTAGGTATCTAATAAGGTGTCTGGACTACCTCAGCTCCTCCTTTTAGTCTGGAGGAGTATCAGCTATACTCCAAGGCTCTTGTGAATAACAGAACCTCTCACTCTGTTTCAGAGACTCAGCCCAGCCACACTGTGGAAAAACGTCGTTGCTGCTGCTTATACCCATTACCCAAGGTTCACAATCACACATAGGGATGGAGATGTAGTTTGACCTGTACCCTGAGAGCTTTGTCTGAAAAACAGTTACTGCTTCACCATCACAGATCTGTATAGCACCTGCATTACTGCCCCCACCACACTCGTCAATGTCCTGTTCCTCCTCCTGTTGAACATCGCTGGTGAACAAGACCCCTAGGTACTTAAACTCTTCCACTAAGGCCTGATGATCCCCTCTCCCCTGAAGAGAGCACTCCACTTTCTTCCAGGAAAGACCCATGACCTCTGATTTCAAGTTGCTGATTCCCATCCTTTTTCTCAATTTCATTGTCCTGTTAAAAAGGGAAGGTAAAACCAATGGAGGCATGGAAAAATAAAAGCACTATTGAAAACTGTGCTGAAATAAGAGTCTAAAGCAAGAGAGATGACTTTTAGGAAATATTAATAACAAACTGGCTTTATTCACTGTTGGTACATGAAGGCATGTTTATAATGGGACTCAGGTTTGCTTTTCTTTTAAAGTGCTAATGAATAAATACATATGCACTCACAGTGGGGGCATGTGTATGTCTCCCACTTAATTCAGTGTGAATCTTCATTAAATTTGCATCTGTTGCAGAGGGTTTCCTTCTCTTTTTTGGATACTTACCTAAATCTATTTCTAGACAAAACCTCATAACCTCTTTTAGTTTAGACATCTGGCTAGAATTCTCAAAAGAAAAGGTTTTCTGTTGTGGTTTCCAATACTTCCCAATACTGGCTGGGTTGACAATTCCAAGAAAACAGCATGTTTTTTTGTGGTATTCAAATATTTCTTCTGGCAGAAAACAGGATATTTTTTTAAACTCCAACTCTTCTAGAAACCCCAGGGGAAAAAAAATGTTGCATTTTGTTCAAAGGATTGAATCAGTTATACTACTATTCAGTTGTTTTGTCCATTCCTATTCTTTTCTATATATACACTGTACCTTTATAATATATGAAAATGTGCTTCACTCTTTTTGCCAGTAGGTATTGTTCTAATGTGATTCTTCGCAATTAATAAAGAAATGGAATATGTAACGCTTAATAGGCCGCCTACTGAGCAACATTAAATTAACAAGGAATTGAAGAACAATGTATCTAGCTCATGGCAGATAAAATCAAAGGTAGTGACAGATTCACTTTACCTGTCACAAATAGAAAAGACCTTGAAGGGTGTTTATTTGATTAGGGTACTATAAATCTGCCAGATACATATAATCGAGCAATAGCACTGGGTTTCATTGCTTGAAAAATATGATGTACAGTGTAAGAAAAGTCCATTAGTACATGTCTTTGGTGCTTAAATATAATTAATTTTGTATAGCCAGGAAGTAGCTTGGCAAAAATATATACACCAGATAATGTGGATTTATAGACTGTCTGCTAAAGGTTTACATTCATCCTTAATTTGCTTTGTGGGTCCTGTTTGGTCCTTCCTGAGAGCACTAAAAAGATTGTCTCACATTTTACAGCACATTTGAAAAGCAGTGTAATATGATTTGCACCTGAATTTATATTCAGATGGGAATTCAATTTATTACTATTTCCTCCTATTAAAATCATCAGGTCCTGAATATCTTCAGCTGAAAAACAGTACTGGCTAGCAGTCTTTACCAAGACTTGTAAGGAATCAATATAGTTCCCATCAGTACAGTAAATTACTTACTGAACCACTTCCAGTAATCATGATGTACAATTTCTCATTAACCCTGTCCCTTCTGTGCATGGAATTGTGTTATTGACTTAGAATGATGTTCTTTTCGAATCATCTACGGCTCTTAAGTCAAAGAGCAATTAATTCAAAATGTGATTAAAATAAGGTGCAGTACAAGCTTACAAGTGCTGTTTTGGAAAGCTCTCACGTAGCCAGCTCATGACTCTCCAGATTTAGAGCAGGGTCTATGAAGCAGGATTGCTCACTTCAAGAGAAGATTCTTTGCCACTGATTTTGAAAGATAATTCAGTATTTGTGACCTACCTGGGAAATAGATAATTGCTTTTCAGAAAAAGTTAAGAATATATTCCTGCTTTAGAATCCTACTTGTAGATTTTTTTAAGTGATTCTATAAAAGAAGCATTATGAGACCCCATTGACCCTATTAACAATTTTAGAAATGATCCTAGATCATTTCTTCTAGATCCTTGATCACTGATCCTAGATCAATTTTAGAATTGATCCTATTCACGATTTTCAAAATTATGGAGGTGGTTTTTCCCTTGTACCTTAGCAAATTTTCCTAGGATCTGAAAGTCAAGCTGTGTTCTTTCTGCTTCTTCAGTTATAACTAATTTGAAATTATTCTATCAGAATTTAGTGGGCTGTTCTCTTGCTATCTGGGTAGAATGGATGTGGCAGATTCAGCAGCCAGGACTGTGTCAGTGATCATTGCGAGACTCTGTTCTCGGCTTAAATCATCAGATCTCCTTCCTGTGCTCCCTCCCTCTTTAGGGATCCTTCTCACAAGCAACTTCTCTTCCAGAAAGTGCAAGCCCTCTTTTGTGTTGGGGCCATAGAGGTGGCTCCTCAAGACTTCAGGGGGAAGGAGTTTTACTCCAGATATTTCCTAATCCTGAAGACCAAAGGGGGGGGGGTCTATGGTTCATTTGTCTCAACAGATGTTTCAAGAAACTGAAACTCCACATGGTATTTTGGCTTCTATCATCTCCTTAGCTTCAGGAGACTGGTATGCTGCCCTTGAATTAAAAGACACTTACTTCCACATCTCCATCTTCTGTGGATGCAGAAGAGTCGTCATGTCTTTAGTGGGGAAACACTACTAACAATCAGCCAAGGTCAGCTCAAGGGGTTGTGGTGCCCCCAGCCGGCTTTTGCTTTTGTGCTCTGGGGGAAGAGGGGTTTGCAGAATCCTGCGTTCACTGTGGACCCACTCACCCCACCCAGAGGGTGGGGAACCGCCAGCCCAGGGGCAGAGCGGGTCAGCCCAGAGACAGGGCAAGACAGCAGAGTTCACCCCATGGGCTGGGCTCCTCTGCCCTCGAAGGCAGATTAGCTGGCTCAGGGAAGGAGCGGGAGCACAGAGTCCAGCTTCTGGGCCAGCCCACCCTGTCCCCCATGCAGTACCCTTAAGCTGCGGTGCCCCAAGCCAGTGCCACACTGGTTCATCTCTAGAGCTGGCCCTATATTTGGCAGCTCCACAGGTCTTCATAAAAATGTATGGCAGTACTAACAGCCTTCCTCACATGTTGAGGCATGGCTGACTACCCATACTGTGATTGATGGCTGACTGATCAAAGGCTGTTTGCAGACTCAAGTCCAGCACAGGATCAGTGCAGTATGGGCCACGTTTCAGGCATTGGGTCTCTTTGTAACTGAGCAGAAGTCAACTCTGGTCCCAGTTCAGAAAACAAAGTGCTTTGGGGTAGTACTCAACTCGACCCTGGCCAAGATCACCTTACCAGAGGCCAGATTCTCGGCTCTGTTGGATTTGATTTCCAAGGTCATGGGTCTTCCAGTAATGACTTTTCAGGTTTCCCTCAAACTGTTGGGTGACATGACCACATGTACCTATGTGGTGACCTCAAACCCCTGCAGATGTGGCTACCATCAGTCTGCTCACTAAGCAGATACCACTTGGACTCAATACTCGTGATTTTGCCTCTGGTCCTCACTTTTCTGATTTGGATTCCTGTTGGAGAGACTCAGATCCCATAATGAAAGGGGCACCTTTTGCCCTCCCTCATCTGTTTAGTTTTGTTGGTAACAGATTTTAAATTTTCTTTGGGTGTGGGAACTGCTTTTGGATGGACCAACATAAAAGCTGTGATTTAAGAACAAGATTTTGGAGAAGTTTCCCTAGCACTATAGGTCTCACTAAGAAAAACTATAACTTCTAATCTGGAAATAAGTGGACATTAACTGAAGACACAGGATAATGTTGAGTAAGAGGGTTCCCCTCTTTACATGTTATCTCATGGAATATAATTGCACATTAACAGGCAAGTAGGTACTACTGTTGTGAAAACTTCAGCAAGCAACTTGAACATTCATCCGAGTACAGAAAAAGCTGTAAAGAGTCAAAGCATCATCCCTTCTTCATATGATTTGGAAAAAAGAGAGAGAGAGTGTGTTGTAGAATAACATGACATACAAGCCATTTCTTCTCCCCAAGCATACCTGTTCCTCCAGGCCTGAGCTGCTTTCCAGAAACCTACTCCATTTGCTTATATTCAAGGTGGAGTCCAGTGAGCCACATATGTCCTGATGACTTAATCAGTAATATCAGCAATTACCTTATATAACTCCTTGTTGGGTTACTGTTATAGGACAGTAGAAGCATCCTGTTACGGGGGTCTGGCAAAACAATTTTATCTCAGTCAGATGCATTCCCTCGGTATAATGGTCTCCCCCTCTGTAAAAGCTTTTAATGCTTTACTCCATTCCCTTCTCTGTGCTCTTCCCCCAATTCATTGACCCCACCAAGCACTGATCACTAGTATCGCTTGCTTACCTCTCCCCAGTGTGCGATAGAATCGCCTTTAAATGTCTTCCTAGCTGGAAGTTACACCTCACATCATCAGTAGCAGTGACAGGTGGTATCTTGCAGCCTCTGCTGGTGGAAGTGCCGGTTGCTAGTTGTGCAGTCTCTCTGGCAGAAGTAATAGTATCTTGATTATTGCTTGTGGATGGATTCTCTATCTCCTAAAGTCTTTAAACAATGACTGAGGACTTTTATAAATCTGTCTTAGGTTAGAGGGCTTTTACAGGAGTGGGTGGGTGAAGTTCTGTGGCCTGCATTGTGCAGGAGGTCAGACTAGATGATCATATTGGTCCCTTCTGACCTTAAAGTCTATGAGAACATTGAGGTGGTTTGGTGGAGCTGATCTCCTGAGATTCACTGGTGATTTTCCATAACTCAAGCGCAGGGGGAGGGATTGGGGAATCGCTGCTTTCTTTATTAGCTGCCATGGACAATACAAAGGCAAGCACAACTTGCAGCATACTGGCTGCCTTCACAAATAGCAGCAGTTTAGTCCTATGCTCAGATAGGGTTGAAGCTGTTGACACTCACAGCAAGTCCCAGTTTTTGAGGCAGGCCCATGAAACTGTTTCCTCCTACTTTCCTCAGAGGTGACCAATCCCTGTCCACCATGATCATAGCACTGAGTCCAAGGTGGGGCCAAGACCTGGTGAGAAGGATTAATAAAATGGTTCTTTACATTGTGCCCCTAAATTAACTGACTCACTTTACATAACAAGCATGTTGAGTTTGATAATTCTCCTTTCACAGCTTCCTGCTGCAGAGATGGGTTTTGGAGTCAGAGAATTGTTCCTTACACTTCGTTTACCAGTCTTGACATCAGTTTGAAGGGCTGCTTTTAAAGTTATCTTTGCAAAGAAAAGGGCTAGGAACTTAGCTTAAATGAAAGCTCATGCAGCCCAAAGGCTGCTCTTTGATATGAATGACCTCAACTAATCCACGCTGGCATAGGTGGCTTGCTCATAAGTGCTGAGATGAGAAGGAGCAAAGTGTAGCCCACCTGGGCACAGTGAAAAGCTCTGATCAAATTTTTTAAGTAGAACCAGATTTGCAAACATGATTTTGAAACTAATGAGGTAAATCTGAACACAAATTTATGTAATACTTGCTCTGCACAAAAACTAGGAAAGCACATTACTATCAATTAAGCAGGAATATTCATCATATCATGTCAACAATCATTTACAAATTATGCAGTACAGTGCATGAATTTAAACTAATTCGTCACCTGGATAATTTAGGCAACTTAGTGCATGCACTACCACATAGTTACTGAGCTTGAGGAAGTAGATTTCTGTTCTTCCCATCCATTGGTTTCATTTTACCTTTTCCATAAATTTTGAGCTTTTCATAGTCCCTGTAGAGGCCTTGCACAAATTTGCCCTATCTATATGTCTGCTCTCAATTCTCTCCACTGTGCTAATAGATCACTCTTTATCTCTCTCTCTCTTTCCTTTTCTAATTCACCATCAAGCCTTCTTCCATGATGGCCTATATATACACACTTAGAAGAAGCTCCTTTTCCTAGTGTATTGTCTCTCCCTTGCTCTCTCTTCGTTCAAATTCCTCTTTAAACTCTAGTCTACACCTAGACTTTGGTTAGGCAATGTCTACAGTGAAGAGAGCTGGAGCGAAACCAACACAATGTAGCTAACCTCAAATTTCATAAAGGTAAAAACCCAGAAATTTGGTAGGAATAATAATGTAAATAATGGACTAATAATATAAAATAGCATCAAGTCTGTGCTTAGGAAAATAGTAGCAGTAAATTAGTATCACAATAAAAGATGTTTTAAAAAAATGTAATGTCACTTCATGAGGGAGTCAGCTTCTCTTCCTGGCTGCAAAATTCAGCTTTGCTCCTGGAGTCCCATTTTTGCCTCTCTCCACCATGTGATGTTCATTTACTTTGATGCTGTGATGATGGCACTTCTTTGTGACAGGCCCAGTCACAAATGGCAGCTCTAAATCTACCCTCTGGGCCTACAGGCCTGATCTTTGTGTAGGATGTAAGCTACATAGGGAAGAGCCGTTCCATTTGTTTTTTTCTTAGTAAAGATCCAAGTATGCTGTCATTTTGCTTACTAGTTCATGACATTTCCTTTAGTTTTATTAATTCTTTTGAGTGCTGTTAATACCTGCTGTTTGTTCAGTCATTGGAAATGTAGTATTTATAGAAATGTAGTATTTATATTAATTCATGCTCCCAAAATGTCAACTATTTCTAGCCCCCTTTAGTTTCACAACTTAGCTGTGTTATCTTGTGATGCTGCTTGACACTCTTTGACACCAGATGACCATCTTTGTGTACACTTCTTAATAAACTAATCTTCTCTTCTCCAAAGAATGTTGACCTCATCCTAGATTTTTATAAGTGATTTTGAGACATCTCAAAGAGACCTTATTTTAAGGAATTGGGTATTTAGTACTTCCTAAAAATCAGATCCTATTACACTTGTGCACATGGAAATGGATGCCCCTTAATCATTACTTACTTCTTAAAATCTTGGCCTGATTTCTTTAATTTTGTTCAGAAGAATGTAGGTCCGAAAGCCATACACCCACTATACTTTTCCCATGTGAAATAAGATGCACCCCCTACACTTTTTTAAATTATAAGGTGACCAGAGTTCTTTAGCATTCAAGTCTGGATTTCATTAAGTTTATCAACCTTTGTTTTGTGTCTGTTTTCTCCTTTCATCTCTGAAATAGCACCTGCTGGTTAATGTTGGACTGCATGGCTCATCACTGCCTAATAGGTTGTATTGGATTTGGTACATGGGACACCTGTGAAACAGCTAATTTCAGGCAGCTGTTGCAAGGTGCAGCAAACAGTAATAGTTGGAGGGTTTGTTCTGATGAGGTAGTACTTTGAACAGAAGCTAGGAAAGGAAGGACCACAACAAAGTTGATTTTTTTTTTAAATATATGCAACAAATTACCAAAGATGTGGTTGAAATAGGAAATAAATAAAATAGTTTGAGAAATGAGAAATAAATAAGTACCTAGAAAAAATATTAAAAACTATGACTGCTGGCTGGCTAGGTGGACAATGCTGGATGAGCCACATGGCCACCTTCTGTTCTGACACATTATTCTGTAGTGTAACTGTCTGCCCAATGATGATAGGGTACCATCACTTCCCTCGCTTTTTAAAAATTTTTGCTTGCTTTCAGTTGCTCAATTTGGTATTGCACCCTGCGTTTGTAGACTCTTGTACATCCTTTGTAAATTGCTTTGAGGTGTCTTGGGTTGATAAGATACTGTAACAACTGAAGTCATTCCTGTCTCTTTCACTAGGGGAACTGGATGGTTGTCACTGATCTGTAAGACACTAATTTCTATATTTTGATATTTCATTAACCCACAGCCATTCTCTGGTTTATGATTTCACAGAAATTTTACTTGACAAAGGGTTTTCATCCTTGGTGCTAAGAGGTCCCTGTGTCAGGCCTTATGTTGCTGTGAGGCCCCAGTCTCCACTCCTGAACACCAAATTATCCCACTTCACCAGGTGGCTACTCACTCCTGAGTCAGTCCATGCTAGCCTCCCTCTTGGAAGTGGTCCCAGGCAGTGGGTGTGTGCTCTCTGGACAGCTATGGGATGGTCCCCAGGTGAACACCCCCCAGTCCCCAGATACTAAACTGGGAACTCGTGTCCTATAGGGATTGGGACCCTTCCCCAATCTCCATAAACTCATAGACCTTCATCTATCCATTTGACATAGAAATGGAGTTGCTTAGCCTCTGTTGTAGAATACTCATCCTGCTCATCCAATTTCTTCTCAGTTTCTGCTTAGCCTGCTCATCCGCAATGTGATTTATGCCATCATGCGCAAGAAATGTTCCTCTGCTTTGTATGTTGGACGAACAGGACAGTCTCTGGAGAAAAGAATAAATGGGCGCAAATCTGACATCAGAAATCACAACACTCTAAAACCAGTGGGTCAGCATTTCAATCTTTGTGATCTTTCCATTAATGATTTGCTAATTGCTGTGCTCAGACAGATGAATACCAGATCAAGCCTTCAAAGAGAAGCTGCTGGGATTAATTTATTTGCAAATTCGATTGCATTGCTTCAGGGCTTAATAGGGACATTGAATTTTTCTGTCATTACGACAGATGATTTGACCTTATCTTCTTCTATATGCTCTTCCCCAGTGTTTGAATCTTTACAACTGTTTTGATTTGCTGTTACAGCGTGACCTGTTGCCATGACTTACACTCTCCTGCATTTATTTCCTACCATTCTGTAAGTTCCCCTATCTTCAAAGCATCTGACGAAGCAGGATTTTCTCCCCTGAAAGCTCATGCAATAAATAAATTTGTTAGTCTTTAAGTGCCACAGGGCTCCTTGTTTGTTTTAAGATAAAAATGTTTCCATTGCTTCATGATGTGATTCTCTGGTGGACACAGGTGCTTTAGTGTTTGTCCTGCTGTTTACTGTCTCTTCATTTGATATTTATGTTACAAAGTGGTGTCCAAGATATCTTATCAGAGTCCCATTGTGCATGCCTTTCTTAATGGGGGGGATGAGTGGGGTGACTGTCCTGAGCCCTGTACCATTACCCCCCCCCCACTGCTGCGCTACCCCCAGCCCCCACCCAGCTGCCATTGGCAGCAAGCTGAAGGCAAGGGGCAGGGCAAGAGAGCGGAGTCTCACCTCTGGGCGATCTCACCCTGCGCCCAGGGTGGAACAACAGCCCCAGGGTTGGGGGAGTGGAGCCCAGCTGCTGGGTCGACCTGCCCCACTCCTAGGTGTGGAGCAGCCAGCCCAGGGGATAGGGGTGAGCATGGGGTCCAGCATCTGGGCCGGCCCACCCTGGCCCACCCAGTGTGGGAGGGGGAGGATGTAGGGGGCCCTCACAGGCCAATGGGCCCTGGGCTCCACCATTCCAGGGATGGCCCTGCCGTTATGTTGGACACTGTAATAACACAAGAAGATACAGTCCCTGTCTGGAAGAGCTAACAGTCTTAAGTGTTTAAAGTTAGTGTTCTCTGCATTATGGACCATCTCAAACGATGACCTCACACTACACGTCATGCTACATGCCATCATGAAGTAACGTGGCAGCCCAAGATTCTGATCCATAATTTCAGTTTCACGTGTACTCAGTCTGTTGCTCTTTAAAGGGATCTGTACGGGGTCAGGGATGATAGGGTTATTCAGAGGAGTCCAAGGAAATTTTGCTTTCATTCTATAGGCCAGTTTGATCCTGCTAGAAACTATGATACTTCAATATACCTTAGACAGGTGGAACTTGCCAAGCTCTTTCATTGGGGATGTAAAGCTACGATTCTGCGACTGGGTCTAGAGACTCAAAAGTAATTGACTCACCAAGTTAGGTATCTCTTGCATTTCAGATTTAATCCTTTGGGATCAAGGTATGTCCTCAATGGTGGCAGCAAATTTGCTGCCATCAGGTCACTTTATCTGGATCAACTGAACAGAAATGAAGACTGACTCAATCAACTCATGAATTGATTCAGTAAAACCACCTCCAAAAAAAAGCATAGTGCTGCGTTGTTGCACCATTTGCACACCTTAAATGGAGATGGTCTGAAGAAGGGAGTTTAGGAAGTCGACATAAGTTGTGCAAGCTACTCTATATAACTTTTGCAATTACTGTTGACTGCTGTTGAATTTGCGATTAGATATAAATCAGGTCTTGGATTGTTTCACAGCTGAGGATTATAGTGCAGCAGACACTGGTTTATCTGCTACTTAGGTGATTACATCAATAGAAATCCTTAGATGATTTTTCTTTTTACTTTTGGAACCAGGCCGTGCCTTGCTGAGGCTTACTGACAAGAAGCTCGAACGAATGGGGATTGCCCAAGAGAATCTACGACAGCACATTTTGCAGCAGGTGCTTCAGCTGAAAGTGAGAGAAGAAGTCCGCAATCTTCAGTTACTTACACAAGGTATGGAATAATTTCAGCAAGGGTATATAAAAGGGTAGTGAAGGTAAAGTTCTCATAGAGGCATAAAGGATGACTGAACATTCTCCAGTAAGAAATTATTTGTGAAGATGGCCCATTGACTCCAAATACCTTCCCACTGAGGAACAAAAGGTAAAACAATTCATAAATAAAAAAGGTATGTTAATCTGACTCTTGGCATGATGAGAGTAGTTTTGTTATACAGCTTGATGGTATTCTCATTTAAATGCCTACTTACTAAGACAATAATAACTTGACTATATAAAAAGAGCAATAATATAAAACCATCTGTCTTGGCAGACATTGAACATTTTACATTAATTGTTTACTCTCACCACTGGATAAGAGAGTAATCTCTTACAGTAAAAGCTGTCAGTGAGAATTACCTGGCAGGCATCTGAAAAATGTAAAGATCCTAATTCTATTTTCCCATTGGGGTAACTCCGTTGATTTCAATAGAGCCATTTCTAATTTATACCAGTGCAAGTCAGAACAAAATCAAATTCAATTTGATCATCTTGTGCATGTATATGTGTATTTGGGAGGAGATCATTTAACAACAACAGAAAAGCCTGTACATCTTTTTCAGATAAAGCTGAAATATGCAATAATAGCTTGCATTATTAGCTCTATTGAGGGATTTGTAATTGCTGTAATAATATAGGAAATGAGCAGAACTTGTGCTCACAGTGTGAAGTAAAGACTAGGTATCTTTTTGTACAGATCTGTGGTTTTCCATCCTTGTAAGATGTGATTTGATAGTCCAGCCAGATATTTTCTGTCCTTTTCATTTAGTGCCTATAGGATCATAGAAACTGGAAAGGACCATGAAAGATCATCGAATCCAGTCCCTTGCACCTGTGGCAGGACCAAGTACCCTGTTAAACTATCCCTTACAGATGCTTGTCTAACCTGCTCTTAAACACTTCCACAATCCGCTGAGGCAACTTATTCCAGTGGTTAATCATCCTGACAGTTAGGAATTTTTTCCTAAGGTCCAACGTAAAACTCTCTTGCTGCAATTTAAGTCCATTGCTTCTTGTTCTATCAATGGCAGTTAAGGAGAACAGTTTCTCTCTCTCCTCCTTGTGACAACCTCTTAGCTACTTGAAAACTGTTATGTCCTCTCTCAGTCTCCTCTTTTCTAGACTAAACAAACCCAGCTCTTTCAATCTTCCTGAATAAGTCAAGTGTTCCAGACCTCTAATCATTTGTGTTGCTCTTCTCTGGACTTTCTCCAATTTGTCCACATCTTTCCTGAAATGAGGGCACCCAGAACTGGACATGCTACTCCAACTGAGGCCTAATCAGGCCTATTTAATATTGTTAAAATACACTGTGTGCATAAGGAACACTATGTATTTCATATGCAGCATTATGTAGCTGACTAAACTGTTCTTACTGAGATAACTTATTGGTTAGTCCATGAACTGCAGTAAACAGGAAGAACCTCTGACTCCAAACGAACTGTTCCAGAAATCACACCAAAAGGTTTGGTGTGATTTCTCATGCTAACAGCCCATATTTCTATGATTTTCCCTGTCATACACACGCCTTTCTAGCCTACCTCTATACCCCCTAGATTTCCTGTGGCACTGCAGGTGAATTGTACTCAGCACACGAGACAGTTTTCAACATTGTGTTTTTCATTTATTCTACAGAGGGTAACTCCCTGATTTCACTGCTCACCCTGGGTCTGTGAAAGTGTCCTGGTCACTTTATTCTCCTATTCCAGAGGTTCCAGCCCTCCGTCCAAAGCTGGTTTGTGTTTTGGGCAATCACTCTCTTTCTTCCTCCACTGGCCCTTTTGCCAATTAGTCCCCCCATCCACAGGGTGGCAGAATTCAGCAGGTGGAGCTTCCCCTGCTGCTGTCTTCTCCTTGTTAACTTAGGGTACTGCATGAGCCCTCTTACAGGAATCTGCCCTGCTCTGAAGTTTCCCCCCAAGCTTAAGCCCACTTATGGAAGGTGAAACTTTGCTTGTAAGGGCCTTTAGTGATCCACTGGCTTTAAATTTTGACACAGTTAGCTATATATGGTCCTGCTGACCTCTTAAAAGCTCTTGATTGATCCCAGGTCATTGTTTTAGGGTATATCTGGACTTCAAGTCAAGGGTATAATTCCCAACTTGAGGAGAAATGTTTATGCCAGTTCTCATCCAGCTAGTGAATTGAAAGAGCATAGTTGTGGCAGGATGAGGGGCAAGACGGGCTAGCTCTCCCAAGTTGCTGCTCATCCAAGACCCTAGATGTGTATTGAGCCAACTAGCCCATTCCATTGCTGTGGCTGCACTTATTTTCAGCACACTAGCTGGAAGAGACTTAGCGCAACTATCTTCTCTTTGAGCTGGGATTGTGATTCCCAGTTCAAGTGTGATCAGACCCATAGTGACTAACGGGTGTTGGAGGCCTGTCTGAGGCTGTGCTCCAGTGACTCCACCAGTAGAGCGATTGGCCAACTGGTGGCATCAGTCATACAGACTCACTCGATAGTGATTGACATTTCAAGTGGTTTGATGTGACATACTCCAAGAAGTTAGCCTATTGCCCATGCTGTTAAGGATACCTGTGTGACTTTTGGCAAAGTCATATGTAAACACAGGAGTATCGTAAGTCTTCTGATGATAGATCAATGCAAGTCTCTTGTCCTGTGTAGTTTGGTCTCTGCCTTGGAGACTGACTTAGACAGTGTATCCATACAGATGCCCATTTGAGAAAATCTTACTGATGGGAAAGAACCATCATTATGAAGAGGTTCTGTCCCATTTTCATTGGGAAAGGAACATGTTTGGAGGTGGTGGGTGCGTTAAAAATCATGGTATGATTTTCAATATACATTTTCCATGGAAAGCTATGTGGCTGTTGGATATACACCATAATTTGTTCACTCCCGCCTTCCCCAGCTGCCCAGTTTTTTCAGGCTGTGTCTAAATTTATCCTGCAATAGTTTAGAAACTGGAGTTCATACTTTCAGAATCAAAATCCATTATTAAACTAACATTCTCTTAGATTCTCTAATAAAAGGAATATTTTCTTGCAGCTGATATGGAATGAAGAGCACACCTTCATCCAGATGAGTATTGTATCTATGCTCACATATCTTCAGCCTTTTTAGAGCTTCCACTTCCATACATTAGATCAGAAGGTGACCATGGTTGTCGTGTGGTGCCTCTAAAGTTTGAAGTTATTCCAAATGGTGAGAGAGAAAAACGTTACCTTCCATGCATGATTTGAATGACACTTAAAGGAAGGAGGCAAGGCCATATAATTTAGTAACATCTTCCCAAAGGCATTCAGTGTGCAGGCTGAACTGTAATTAGTGAGGTCCTAATCCAAAACTCAGTGAAAGCAATGTAAAGCTTCCTACTGATTTCAGTGGACTTTCAGTTAAGGTTAGGATCCAGTCAGTTAACTGTAAAGATTAAATAGAAGCACTACATTACTGTATATTTATATATAATGTAATTTGTTGTAAGAAATGTTTTGTTTAATCTGCCTTCCATAGAGAAAGTTCATTTTCAAATTTTGCTTGAAAGATAGCTCACTGAGGGAGCACTTCCTCCATACTTCTGTTGGGGTAACTTACACACCTATCTCATACTCCATTCAATGCATGTCCTCCAGGCAAGAGATCTGAAAGCAGCAATAATATATGATTATGTAATTGAAGGCTGTACCTTGAATTTCAGTGGGATTATTCTGGTGAGTATGGGCTGCCTGATTGGGCCTGTTATTAGCAGAAACATTCTCCTGACCTCCACTGGGGTAGAAGGGTTTCCTCACCTGACTGAGCTTTTCCTCAAGAAACGTAATGAGGTCTTGGAACTAATTTGGCAAAGTATCTGCTGGCGTCTCTTGGGGAGAGTTGCTCAAGGCTGGAATCATCATCATTATATTGTTTTTTCCCTAATCCTGATCCATAAAAGCCAAAAAAAAAAAGCCCCAAACCCCATATCTTACATAATTGCACAGTGATGCTGTGAAGCTAATTTTGAATTTACACTGCTCATCCAGCTCATAGCCGGCATAGACTGAGAATGTCCCCTTAGCACTGGCACAGCAGACATATGTCGTATGCTGTGATTTTGAACAAAATGTTTTTAGACAGGAATCTGCTAATGGTGCTCGAATTTAGGTCCTGTGTCATGCTTGCACTCTGAATAATTTTAAGGTGACATTGTGCCCATTTATAAGTTGCTCTTAGAGTTTCAAATTGAGCTAAGTGCTACTTGAAGTTACCCAACCGATCACAAAAATTGATGCTAATTCTGCAAGCAGATTTCCCCTGGTGACAAAATATGTTAGATTAAGGTCAATTATAAGGGATTGCAGCTGCTGATGCTAGTTGGCATTATACCATCAGTGAATGCTTCATCCTCTGCTGGTGCTCAGCTTCCACAGTGGCTATGTGCACATTGTTAACTAGAGCAAATTACTCACGGCTACAAACATTATCATATTCCTCCCTATCCCCCTGCTAAAGAATAGTGCAGTTCAAAATCTACTGAAGTGTCCTAGTAATGCATCTTCACTAGATTAATTTAAGGAACCCAAAAGGTACATCTATTACCTCTTGCAGGTGTAGGAAAGCTACTGCCCAGTGATGGGTTTATCTTCCCAAAATGGCACTTGAGGCACTCTCCAACCAGAATTTTTCCTGTTGTGCTGGACAAAAACCCTTATTATAATTGCTTTGCAACATTGTAAGTCCTTGGATGGAAGGCTAAAGGGCACAATGATCAAACCTCAAACAGTTCAGCTGTTTGTTTTCCTTGGATGCTTATTGACTTGCATAAAATATTAAGGAGCTCCTTTAGTGCTCTCCCCTACTCTTTGCTACTTTCCTTCCTGGTGGGAAAAGTTTCCTAGGTTGTGGAGACTCTAAACAATGCTTTGCAGTTGCCAAAGGAAAGCCCATTCAGCTTCCTCTCCTTTCTCCTCATCTTCCTTTCAACCTCCAACATCATTTACACACATATGTGGATTCAAGACCTCTTCTCCCCTTACCACGCAACTTACTTTCATTACTCTTTCATGGGAAGTTCTACAGTCTTTAGCTCCTCTCCCCACAAACAGGAGTCATTAGTCCTCGCCTCTCTGTTGTCCCTTTCTGAATTTCACACGTGAGGGCTTTCCTACTGGCACCACATGCATGACTTGGAGCTGCACCCCTTGAGATATCACTATCATGTAAGATTGGACAGAAACAGGTGAAGTCTTACTATTGGATGTTTAGAGGAGAGTGGAGAAAGTCAACTAATTTCATCCACAATATTGTATCCCCAGTGCTTATGTTCTTTTTTTACCTGAAAGGGCCTTGTGGAAAAAAATTCTACATAAGGAGTCTGAGAATAACAGTAGATAGATGAAGAAGAAGATGATCTTGGATGAAAAAGGGGACACTATTTATGTGGCACAGCATTCAGATATTTCTTTCTCTCTCTACCCCAACTGTTCCCTCTGGCATATAGACAACGGGCAAGTCAGCATTGACTACAATTTTTGGTGGCAGTTGAACGGAGATGCACAAGATACTTAAAATAATTTTCATAGTTGAGTTAGACTACCTAACGCCCCACTTGTCCAGTGCACTGAGTCAAAGGGAGGGTCCTCCATTTAAGTCAATGCTACCCCAGTTGGCAGGTTGGTGTTAGCAGAACAGCTTCCGATAGATTGAGCAGGTCTTCACAGACCCCTCAGTTGAAACAGGGAGTTTGAACTAACAGTGGCCAATTTCACATGATCAGCAAAGACTAGATAAAAGAAGGTGGGTTAGTTCCTTGTCTGCTGTGATCCACTACCTGCTGTGCCCCTGAGGAGCACTTGAGTTACCAAAGATGTAAGAATGACGCCATCATCCATGATCAAAAGGCAAATCACTGAAGCTAGGGATTAAAGACTCCTAGCATTACACTCGCAAGGCCTCTCATATTATTTCGCCAAAAGGCCAGTCTATTATTTTCTTCCCTAGCAAGAGTCTGGGCACCAGATTTTGGCACCTGGGGAATCCTGGATTCCTTTCACCTGAGATATTTGTTTTTCTTCCTCTCAGGACACAGCAGATGTTGCTGTTGTCACAACTTCGGATAGGGGATTTACTAGCCTTCCTGGGCTGTGGGCTGAAAAAAAGGAAATGCATAACACTTATGGAATCTTGTTTTCATGTCTGTGTTTCATTGTCCCTGGCACTGCATTTATTGAGTTTCATGGCAGTCCTTTTTGATCGGTTACTTTGTGTCTCCTTCTTTTGTTATCTTTATCCTGTCCTGACCTTATTCTTTTCCACCACCTTAAACAAACAATTTCTACCACAGGCAGGAAGGGCCTTGTGTCTGTTCCTTATAGAACAAATTACCATGCAAATGTTTCCTGCACATGCTGCCTCATGGCATCTCTCCAAAATAAGAAACTTTGCTGTTTCAGAGAAGCTAACAGAAACCTAGTTCTCTGGAGATTTTCTTTGCCCTTTGCCTTTCTGGTATCAGCAATCTCTGAAAGATCTCACAGAATGGTTCCTGAGGAATGGAATAGCTATGTCATTAGAGGAAGGTATCTGAATCAGAACAGATTTCTTCCACACCACAGGCTCAAAAGTGTAGTCCATAGTGGGGTTCTGATTTTCAGGTTATGACTCAGAATATTAGGGCTTCTTTACATGGTGCAATAATCCATATGAGAGGGGGTACAAATTCCAACGTGCACTAGAGTGTTGTGCACCAGTTTGGCCCATGCAGACTGGTTGGCATACACTAAAAGTTATCTAGTGCATGTTAACATAAGGCTATTTGAAGCAGGATTACATTAGTGTGTAATATAGGGAAATTCTTCTGCATGGATCCACACAGACTCAAATAGCACATGACACACTAGTGCCCCCTAAAACAGGGGTCTAAGACATGTGGCCCTTGAGCTGCATGTGGCCCCTAGAACTATTTCCTGTGGCCCACAATGACACTACTGTTACCGATATTTGCAATATCATTGTATGAAAAGGTTTAACTGGTGCTGCCCTCGGGCTAACGTACTAGTCCTCATGTGGCCCTGTGCTAGTCCTTAAGCAGCCTTTGTGGTGATATGAGTTTGAGACCCCTGCCGTAGAATTTGTACGTCTTCAGTGTAGACTAACATGCTGTGAAGACAATCTCTAAGCACCCTTGTATATAAGCACCTGAGCTTTAACCCTCTTCTTCATATAGATGCGTGACTGGCTGCTCCCAGAATCTGGTCTGGTATGCAGCTGTGATGCCCCAAGCTCCACTCCTGAACCCTGACTTACCCCGCTTTGTCATGTGACTACTCACTCCTAAGTCAGCCCACACTAGCCTCTTGTGTGTAATTGGTCCAGGCAGTGGGTGTACACCCTCTGGCCATTCAGGTGACAGTCCTCATCCAAACACCCCCAGTCTGCAGATACCACACCGGGAACTGAGTAAGTTTCCTAGACTTGAAGAAGAGCTCTGTATAAGCTCTAAAGCAGTGGTTCCCAACCTGGGGTCCATGGACACGTTCCAGGGGGTCCGTGGCACTGTTCCCCACCAGGGTGGAATCCAGCTACAGCCCTGATGCTCTCTGCCAGGGCTGGATATTGGTGGGGCTGGAGGCATGTAGAGGGCTGCCTGCTGCCACTGCTTGCTGGCTGCAGATGCTGGCGGCAGCTCAGCTTCACTCCGCTGCAGCGGTTGGCTGGGGGCCATGGCAGCGGTGCCTCCGCTCCCCTGCAGGGGCTAGCTGGGGGCCATGGCCACAGCAGCCCCACTCGCCAGGAGGTGGAGAGAGAAGGGGCTATTGCCACAGCAGCTCCCACTCCCCACCCGGATTCTGGCTGCACGGACCCGATTTTCAACAAGTGGGCAGGATCCTGGTGACAGACAGGGAGGTCCGCAAAATTTTTTGCCCTGCAAAAGGGGTCCCCAGCCTGCAAAAGGTTGGGAACCACTACTCGAAAGCTTGTGTCTCTCACCAACAAAAGCTGTTCCAGTAAAAGATATTACCTCACCCATCTTGTTGCTTTAAACTTCTAATGGTAGAAAATGTATATTTCTTTTTTCATCCAGGTGTAACTTTGAAACAGAATTGGTTAGCTCAGTTTTTCAAAAAAGATTCACTTTTATGCTGAGACTAAGATTGAAAGAGCTGAGTTTGTTTCTCTAGAAAAGAGAAGCCTGAGAGGGGACATAACGGTTTTCAAGTAGCTAAAGACACTGTCACGAGGAAGGTGGGGAAAAACTGTTGTCCTTAACTGCCAATGACAGGACAAAAAGCAATGGGCTTAAATTAAAGTAAGGAAGGTTTAGGCTGGACATTAGTAAAAAATTCCTAACTGTCAGGTTGATTAACCACTGGAATAAGTTGCCTAGGCGGGTTATGGAATCTCCATCATTGGAAGTGTTTAAGAGCAGGTTAGACAAACATCTGTCAGGGATAGTTTAAGAGGGTACTTGGTCCTGCCATGAGTGCAGGGGACTGGACTTGATGACCTCTCATGGTCCCTTCCAGTTTCTGATTCTATGAGTCAGCACACCTTCCCTTCATGATTGATCAAAAAGTGGGGTGTAGTGTCATCTTAACTGTACTATTTGCAATCAACATGCCAGTCGAGAGAAATGTGAGCCTCAGTCCGTCATGGGAACTGCAGCTTCACCCCTTTCTATTTCATATTATTTACACAGCTGTTCCTGCAGTTTGGGGAGGAAGGGGGTCCTGAGCTCAAGAACCTTAATAAAATTGTCCCACCTTTTTTTCAGCCCTGTGATCAGTGCCAAAGCAATAGCATATTAGTTCCCTGAGTAAAAAGAACTCCATGACTCATAGGATTTTTGGTAATAGGTGCAGTGTTTTTTCACAGGGAATTTAAATTAATCATGCCTATGCTATCGGATAAAGGCCAGGGAAAGCATTTGTCATGCTCTGTTTGGAATTCTGAAATCAGAGATGGTGTAAATGTGGGTTGATTGGGCTCTGCTAAATTTTAAAAGGGGGAGAAATCTAATAAAATACATAATTCCATTTGTGATTGTTTCAAATCCTTATATTGGTAGTGGCCAATGGTCACTACAATTAGTAGCTTCTATATAATGAGCCAGGGGTCTTACTACGGTTTCCAGTAAAGAAGAGTTCACATAATTTTGTTGGAGGAGGCAATTGGTGGTTTGTTTTAATCACTGACTGTCACTCTTCTTGGCACCCTGAGTGGAACACAAAAAGTGCTAAAGCCAAAACTTTCAGATGTGTGTGCCTAAAGCCAGGCACATATGCCTTGATTTTTTCAGAGATGCTAAGCTCTCCAGCTCCCAATGACTTCAGAAAGAGCGAGAAGTGCTCAGCACTTTTGAAAATTACACCACTTGCCTCATTATGTCGACTTAAGCTTAACTCCTGGGCCACTTTTGGAGTTCATTGAGTTGCCTTAAGCACTTGCTTAAGGCAACTTAATAATTCTCACTCTTAAAATCAACTTTAAGGGTTAAGTCTACTTTATTAAGTCGACTTACCAAAATGTAGCCATTAAAGTCAACTTAAGAAAGTCGACTTAAGGCAGGAGAGCCATTTAAGTTGACTTAATAAAGTCAATTTTAAATGGTTCCCCTGGCTTAAGTCAGCTTTATAAAGTCAGCTTAAACAAATGGGGACTCTCTAAATCGACTTAATAAAGTCGACTTTAAGTTGACCTTATTAAGTCCAATTACCTGAACCTTCTAGTGTAGATATAGCCCATGAATTTAGATGACTAAACGTAGACACAAAGTTTCAAAAGTTTGGCCTTGGTGGCATGGAGAAAGAATTACACTTTCTGCTCTAGAAGTGGTTCTTCCAGATCAGAACTGTGGCAAAGCTTGCAGGTCGACTTGGTGCAGCTTGTATTGTCACCGCCTGTGATAAGTGTGTACTGTCAATAGAGGAATTCAGTTTCCTTCGCTGCTAGTCTGGCGTCTTTAACAAATACAACATTCACTTAATTTATCTGACATACTTTAAAAATCTTTTTGAATATCATTTCTTCAAATCATCCATAAATTGTTCCAGTTGTAAAGCTTGTGCAATAAAGGCTTACAATTGCTTGACAGTTAAAGAAATCCCTTGCCTCTTTTTGGTTTGGTTTGGTTTTTGCCTTTATGAGGCTACTGTATAAAGTTTTCTAAAAAGAACTATTTTCATTTAAAAGCTTCTTTCCTCTTTTATTCAGATTGTGTATAAGTCTTTCTATAAAGTATTTTTAAAAATGAATGTTGCTCTACCAAGTACAAGTTTATTCTTGATGGCTTTTTATGCATCACATGGCAGCAGCCTTCATTTTGCTCACTGATACACTGAAAGCCAGCAGTGCTATGAAATAATTTTTTATTGCTTAGTAGGATGCAGGTCTAGAGTATCGTACACAAAGGAAAAGGTGTGGAGTAAATCCCCTAATTTGACCTAATCATAAAGCATCCTAGTGTTTTATGCCCTATCCAACTAATTAATCATTTTAAACAGATTGGGACCCCCTTAAGAACAATAACATGGAATTTTTCCAGTCTCCATTTGAATTTATTTTAATTTAGATGGTTTCACTATGAATTGATACATTGACATGATCTCTGGAGTTAGAAATGATTGTAGCCTTTTAGGTTAGACCGTTTAGGATTATACAGAGAGACCTCTAAACAGTTGGGCATTATTTTATAACTGACTAAGTTCTTCTGTCTAATTAAAGGGTTGCCTAGGGAGGTGGTAGAATCTCCATCTTTGGAAACTTTTAAGACCTGGTTGGACAAAACATGCCTGTCATGATTTAGTGCAAGGGTCTCAAACTCAAATCACCATGAGGACCACACGAGAACTAGTACAGGGCCACATGAGGAGTAGTACATTAGCCTGAGGGCCACACCACTGAAACCTTTTCATACAACAATACTGCAAATATTGGTAATGGTAGTGTCATTGTGGGCTGCAGGAAATAGCTTTGGGGACCGCATGCAGCCCGTGGGCCGTGTGTTTGAGACCCCTGTTTTAGTGGGAATAGTCCTGCTTTTCGCAGGGGGTTGGACTAGATGACCACATGAGGTCCCTTCCAGCCCTAATATTCTATGATTCTAAAGTATGCCTATTTGTAAAGTACCTTTTACACTGGAGTCTAGGAGTTAATGCCAATGAGTGATAATAGATGTACTACAGTTGTGATGCACACATATATAAACATTTGTCCATCATGTGTTTTTGTTTTTTTCCTTTTGGTATTTGGGTTTTTTTTTTTCTTGTGTGTATATTCAGCTACATCTCCCTGTTCTTATCACATTTAGATATATTCAGGTACCAACTTTTCTATTTTGAACATCACAAGTACTTTGTAATAGGTTATTTAGTGTTTGTGAAGAGTACCTCTTTAATCCCCTGGACTACCAGAAGTCTTTTGTTCACAGAAGGCATGCAATGTGAATTGTGGCTGTGTAAGTGTGGAACTTGGGGAGCTGCTTCACCTCCTGGTTTGAAATGGTTTCCATCATATACAAAGTTTACAGTTTGGATCCGTGGCTCTTAAAACCTCCCTTAAGATTATTCTGGCACCCATGTGTGCCTGTGCCTCCTTCCTTTACGTTACCTGAGCCCTCTTTTGGAATGATCACCTCTAGGAATATTATGTATTCCAATGTATTCATTCAATTCTCAGTCCTTCTTTGCCAATAAAAGTCAAAAATTTTTGGTAGAATTGGGGAAACCATTCCACTATGAACTAGATGGAAACCTTACTTATGATTTCATCTAGGCCACCAAACAGCTATCAGATCATATCATCTTTACAGCTGCTGACAACCTGAGATAGATTTGGAGGAACTCCAAAACATTATCCTTGAAAAGCCAGCTTCTTTTCTGTCCTCTACATTTTTTATGGACATTGGTTACTCAGTTTATCATCAGTAAGAGTACACTGACTGGAAACATTGTAAGTTTGTGATCTTTCTGTTCTGACAAGATGAGTTTTCATGTATACTATAGTTTCATTCTTCTTTTTTAGGCCTCGTGACTCTTGGGAAGCAGAATTTGAGACACCTTCCCTGGGAGGGAATTTGCTTGGCAAATTTCAGAAGTGGAAATGTATGTAGGTCCTACAAAAGCCATGTCCATTTTTGGCTATTTATATTTTTTAGAACAATTGATTTAAACACATATAGCCTAGTTTCCACTGGGCCTCAGCAAACCATCTTCTGATTTTGTATATGGCAATAGCTGAGGACATAATTATTTGTGCCCTGAAATAAGGGGCCATACTTGAAAATGAAGCCCAAAATATGCTGTCTTCTTGTCCCCATTCCTTATATTTACTTCTACTACTATACTGTTTTTTCAATGTGTGTCTATATACACTTGTGAACTTGCAAAATTTAGCTTAACAATTCCCTAGAAAAATTGCATATTTTCCTACAAGTTCTAGCTTCATCTGTTACATTCCCCTCTTCAAGCTGCTTCTGTGTTGAAATATTCCAACATACCGATATACAAAACACTCTTCTGGAAAGCATACCAAAAGGAAAATGCAGCTATGTCGTATTCTTCTTTTTCCCCCGTCACTTGCCTGCCAATCACACCCACCTAATTGTATCCTAGCTACTCTTTTGGTCTCAAGCAAAGAGGTATTCATTTTACTGTCTCCGGAGATGGTTATAACCTTTTCTGTATTTAGGTGGATATTTCCTAAACACGACAGCTTTATTTTAACTGTAGCTATAAAGGTCCAAGTGCTGAGAGTCTGCTCCCTTCAATCTGAGTGTGGTGAGGCCTGATAACCTATTTTATACTGATTGTAAATTCATTGACTTCAGTAGAGTTACAACACAGTAAAATCAGGAATAAGTGAGGCCAGAATAAGGCCTACTGTATTGTTTCAAAACGTGGTTGGTTACTAGGTTCTCTTTTCATTCAGACAACACAGTAGAATGATTTTCCTTTCAAATGCTTGGTGTTGAATAACACAGAAGAGGTCTTTGAAAGAAGCTGCATAGATTCAGTGAATTGTAGACGCTGGTATAGCTCATTGAGAAATGAATGAAAATAATAGTACAAAATAATTGCCGCAAAAGTATTCCCCACTGTAGTTTTTTTAGGTCCCATTTCCTCTGTTAGGAAGTTTTGTATCTGCTTCAAAGGATCCCATTCAGTCCCCTGAAGTTTGTTAGTTTTGTCTGAGGCCTTACTAACTGCCAAAAGATTTTATTTTGGAGTTTCCTCTTCTGTGGGTGGGTGGCTTCCTCCTTCCCTTAGAGCTGGTTCCATCTCTATCTTTAGGAACTGTAGACTTTCCTGTCTCCTTTTTTATTACATGCTCTCATTCTTCTTTACTACAAATTTCTATCCCCAGGAACAAGATGTACAGTGAGAATTGCAGCTACACTTTGTACTATTTGGCTGATGCTGAAGGCTCTTATTTTAAATAGCAAAGTACAAACATTTAAAATCCAGGACCGAGCATGCTCAGTAGAAAATTCTGTTCTCTGATCATTTTCAGGAGTAATGTACATGCTCCTCCAACCACTTGTTTGGTTACAGAATTTGACAAGCTCAGCTGCCGAGGAATGAGGAGGGTGTAAATTTAGGAGGCTTAATGGCTTAATACTTTAAGAGCAAAGGATTATGGGCCTTAAACTGACCCTGTCTGGTGATGTGAGTTTGGTTACTCCTAACTAATCAGATACTGGTAGGGGTTTTTAGTTGGGTTTTTTTTTGGGGGGGGGGGGTGTTTTGTTATTGTTTTTGTTTTGTTTTTTTTAATCTCCTGCAGTGGCTCTATTTTAGGACATCCTATCTCCGATAATTCTTTTTCTATAAATGGATTGATTTTACATCTTTACTTTTGTGTTACAATGTGCTCTGGAGAAAAAGAAGAGAAATTTGAACTCTTACATTTTAAAAGTCATTGAATCGTATACTCTTTGTAAAGGTAAAATAATTAAGATAGTAGCTCTCAGGGTGTTACCAATAGGGGGTCTTTTTTCCTGGGATATTTTTATCACTGCATATTGCATCAAGTGGTGTGTAGCGTAACAGTGGCAGCCCAGAGTTTTCTGATTTAATAAATTGATAACTTGAACCCTGAGATTTTTTTTTGTATTTATTTCCTTTGCTCTTTCTAATTCTCCTCATCTCACCACCCTGCTGTGTTTTGAGGTCTGTCTTTTTCTAGGCTGTTTACACTCTCTGTAATTGAGAACTTTATTAGCTGGGACCATGAAAAGACATGATGCCTAAAAATAAATGATCTATCTCTTTATTTCATCTGCTAGTTCTCGTGTCAACAGGAATATGTTTCTAACCCAACTGCACAACTAAATGCACATCTTGACTGATGGTAAAGCATGGGGCAGTGATACAGTGGTGCTCATTGTGACAGCATAATGGTGACACGTAACAGTAGGTGGAGATAGCTTTCTCTTTAAAAATAAGAAGGCTGAATGAGAATTCTAAGTGAAAAGGCAACAAGCCCCTCCCTAATTAGAGAGGAAGATTTCTAAGTCTCAAACAATTCAATGATATGTCAGTCTCCCCAGGACTGTAAAGGGTCAGATCAATTTTTGCCAGGACTGCGTCATTCAGTCATTGAACTCCATAGTAAACCAAATCTCTCCATTTCTCTCTTTCTCTCAAACACTAATTGGATAAAAATGCAAACAGCAAATATGATTAAAAATTCAACAGCTTCTGCAGAAGCCATCAATAGTGAGTGCTTATTAGCGTACCTATAACAGTGTGGTGGCATGATAGCTTCAAATTGGCTGCTGAAACTGATTTGCCGTGAACAGGGTAGGCTTTCCACCAGGATAATATGTGGGTTTCACTGATCAGATCTTTGGCTTTAATTGCCATTTGGGTGCCTTTAAATTCTTACCAGTTTTTGAAGAAATATGGATGACTTCCTTATGGGTAGAAGATGAAGTGAGTTAATGCCTTCACTACTGGTGTTCAGTGGTAGAGGAAGGTAAAGGCCTAATCCTGCCTCCATTGTGATCAGTGATGGAACCCCCAACTGGTAGTAGGCCCCAAATCAGAATCCGTTGTAACACCTGGCTCCGAATTCTAGAATTCTGTTTATGTCACTGAGTAGATAAAGGGACTCCTATTTTAAGATGGATCTTCTCATGAAGTTGAAGAAAAAGCAGCTCAGTAGACTACAGAGAAGCCTAATGGGCATCCACAGAGATGATATTTACCATCAAGTGGGGTCTCTTTCTGTGTTGTTCTACTCTCTCTTTGGATTGCAAAAGTTGGGTGACATGAGAATCCCTCATTCACTGACCATTGAACAATGGAAAGGAGGTGCTCACTCTGCTCATTTCCAAACCTCACAATGACCTGGAATGATCAAAACCAGCTACTGCTCAGCCACGAAGTAAGTTATTGGTAGCTGTTGAACTTCCTGCTTGTTATCTGGGTTCCCATGGTCTATGTCAGACTAGCCACTAGTCCTCCTCTTCCCCTTTTATTTCTCTCCTGCCAGTTAAGAGCTAATGGAGGAGGAATGTTGTGTTACTGAACTGAATGCTTAATATTAGTGCTCTGTAGTGCAATGTGAGAAACCTGGGGTCAAGTTCTTTATTGGTGTTAGCCCAAGAGTTCATCAGCCTGTTTGAAGGCATCTTCTTGGCTGGATTGGGTGCTGTTAGCTGGCTTTGAAATGAGCCAGGTTCAGTCCTTGTAAGCTGATAGGATGCTGCAGTGTGGAACATCTTAAGTGGAAGGATGAATCCGCAGAGATAGGAACTGTAGACAATTCTCATCAAACCCAGAACAATTTAACCCATACCTTTGATGGAAGGTCAATTTCCTTGGGCGTGTCTGGAGGAGTTCACAAGGGTTCTTCGCTCAAGCATATATCTGGGAGACAGTGCCCCTGTGGAAATAACTAAGCCCTCTCTATCCTAGGTACCTTCTGGTAGCCCTACAGTGAGCACCTTTTGCCAGCAGTTTAAGGACATTGTTTGCTAGGTCCATTCTTAGAAGGATTAAATAACATGGCACTTAAAACAGTGTCAGCTGTCAGGCTGTCTCCACTAAAATTCCCAACTTTGCTGAGACTGATGGAACTGAACTGATGTTAGCAACAGCCCACCCCCCTCCCCATTTCCTAGAGAATAGCCAGGATCTTAAATGTCTATTGCCTTAAGCTCTGTGTGAAAAGTTTTTCTGTTGTCATGTGAGATCTTCCTCATACTTGAGTTTCCAAAATACAAAATAAATCTCTGTTTGTGCCCAGTCATATTGTTTCTAATTTGTTTTAGAATTGTTCTGATTATTATAAATGCACCAAATTTACTTCGTATAAAAATGATGAGATACTTTGGGTTCTTAAGTTGAAGTTGAAGAGAAGACACAAATATACTGCTACAGTTGAAAAATGATCTGATGAGCTACAAAAGTAGAGTTTAGAAACATCAGCATTGTGGATTGGATTGAATTGAATTTGACTGGACATATGACTGAAGCAGAAAAAAAAGTCAGAAACAGTGTGAAGAAGTAAAATTGAACTCACAACAAGCTAGTAGTGTAGCAAGATAAGTACTGCAGCTGATAAAAGGTTAATGGAAATAAACTCCTTAAAACTATTTTGAAATTGCAAAAGGATGAAATAGAAGCTTTGTAAAGTGAATCAAGTATTTAGTTCAACGTAATCTCATTATACTTCTGAGCATGTAATGTTGATTTTTCCTGGAGTTTGGTTGGGTGGTTGGTTTGCAAGGATCCACTCATGTTTTTCTTCTGATATTTTCTGCCATCTCACCTATTTAAACAAAAATTATGTAGACTATTGTGTATTGTGGCAGCTCCAAAGGCAGCAATGTTACTATCTGTAAATTATGGAGTTCTACTGTTGGGCTTCCTTATTGAAGATATCAGTGGTTGTGCTTCGTATTGTGGAGTCGGAATTTCATGACTATGATGATGATGCTGGAAGTTCTTAAAATTATCCTGCAGTTTTTGCTATAATGCTTAGCCTTTAATTTTTTCAGTTAATTGATTGAAGCCCAGGAACCTCATTCCTCTGGAATCAATAATGTTGGAATGAATATAAATTATTTTTAATGTGTAACACATGCATTAATAAATGCCTCCTTTCTTAAAACGAACCACTTCTTAAACACATGCTGCATCTGTATTTAAGTATCTTATTAATATCACAATGCAGTAGTGTACACACTTCAGCAAGGCAACCAAAATGGTCACTTTTTAGTTATTTTTCATGTTTTATTTGCTTCTCTGTGCGTTTAATGTAAAGATGGTTATGTTTAGCTAATTATACCCCAGCTTTTTATTTTCTGCTGCTGACTGGAATCTTGTAAAAAGCTTCCCCCCCACCCCCGGGAATGGAACGTTTGACTACAATTACTGGTTTTTACATTGGATAAAGAACCTTGCTGTCGGTTACAAAAGGTGATTTATGAGAACACGGTGCACACTTTTTGAAATACAGTGTTTGACTAGCCAATGAGACATGGGTAATCACAAATAGTGATGCCTGCAGAATCAAATTACATTTGACATTTTCATATAAACCCAAACACCTACATGCAAAATTTGACCTCAATTTAAAAAAAAAAAAAAGGCCATGATTTCTGAGGAGAATTTTTTCCTCATTATAAATCTACACTGTGCAAAGTGACTGATCCTTATGGATAAATATTCTCATTGCTTTTCTGAGGCATCCTATATACTGCACAGTTTCAAGTTATCCTACTTGTTCTTCCCATCTGAACAAATGTACCACCCTGCTAAAGAAACAGGTTTAAAAGGGGTAGCCATGTAAGTTTAATTTAGCAAGACAAACAAGGAATTCTGTGGCATATTTAAAGGCCAGCAAATTTATTTATTGCATGAGATGGTGATGAAGTGGGATTTTCTCCCACGAATGCTCATGTGATAAATAAATTTGTTGCGCTGTAAAAGTGCTATAGAATTCCTTGTTTGTTCTAAAGAAAAACGTAATCAAGATTGATCCTGCAGCCATCTGTGACCCCTGAAGTGGATTCTGATCAGGAAGATTTTTTTTTCTTTTGCATAAAGATAGATTACATACCCACTTGACTAGGAAAAGCTTTCTCACAAGGATGATGGTGAATACTGGAATGGTTTATGTAGAGAGGTGGTGGAATCTCCATTTTGGGAAACTTTGAAGGCCCAGGGAGACAAAACCTTGGCTAGGATGATTTTGTCGGAGTAGCTCTGCTATTAAAGTGGGGGGTTGGACTGTTTGATTTCATAAGGTCCCTTCCAGCACTAATATTCTATAATTCTACAATTCTATAACAAGTGCTGCTGAACATGTGGCACTTCTGAATCAGGTGCTGTGCAGTTGTACCTTTTGGTATTGTAATTTGCAGCTAGCCCCTTAATCATGTGTTGAAGTGCAGCATATTCCCTCTGAAGAAAACAATTCTGATCAGTGGTTTCTGTGTTGAACTCTGACTCGCACAGCATATTAGTGATGGTGGTGAAGTAGTTAATTCATTTTCCATCCATAATTTTTACTTTGTGAAACCGATTTGACACAGTCTAGCGGGGTGCTGTTATTGAAAAATTGAAGCACCAGGTGTGATTAAATAAGATCATACTTTTCATTCCCTCTTTAATTTCACATCACTCTTCAGCAGCTGTATCCTTCTGCTTCCCTGTAGCTGCTGAGTACATTGAATTCCTAGTGGGCATCTCACTGAGTTGGTAGCTTGTGCCATCAGGCTGTTACGAATTGAATCTGTTTGTGCACATAAATTATTGTTTGATGGACCAAGATTATTAATCTGGGTGTTTGTCTAAAGAATGAAATGCTTTAATGTAATAGGGATAAATGTAGCCTACCCCTCGGCAGCTGTGTAGGGTCACACAGGCAACAGAATATAGGTGCCATTCCAGTCCATTCAGAAAAAAGAATTCCAGAGCCCGTGAAAGGGTCTGGATTCCTTTATGGACTGTGAAATGCTGCTCTTTAGAGTCCTCTCCAGTTATCCTGTTCCCTGGGCTTCCATTGTTCCCCCCAGACAATGGGCGCAAGAACTGTGCCCTCACATCAACTCCAGTGATACCATCACAGGTACCACATCAACCACCATCAGGGGCTCATTCGCATGCACATTCCTTACTGTGGTATATGCCATCATGTGCCAGCAATGCCTCTCTGCCACGTACATTGGCCAAACCAGACAGTTCTTGAACAAAAGAATAATTGACTTTGCTAACACTTGCCTTCCTCCATCTTGGCACGTGTATATATCCCACTCAATTGTAGTTTCCACTTCATGCATCTGACGATGTGGGTTGGAGCCCACGAAAGCTTATGCCCGAAGAAATCTGTTAGCCTTTATGGTGCCACAGGACTCTTATTGTTAAGGCCTATCATAGTTTCAGCACTGCCCGAATTGTTATGGAGCAGCTTCTCTGCTGCTGTGTAACTTGTGACGGAGGGATACTCCTTGTAACCCTTGCTCCTGTACCTGAGTGGGGGCAAAGGTGGTATTTGGCCCACATTTACTTTTAATGACAGGTACCAAAAAGGGAAAGATGAGTGATATTTGTTAGAAGACTAATTGGATTCCAAGTAAACCACTCGTAGTTACTCTTTTCTAGCTTAAAGCACCACATGAACAAGATGGTTAAAATCAGAGGGCAGTGTTTTCTCCATGGTGTTGGAAGTCATTCCCTACTGTATATATTCAGAAGGAAGTGTGTGTGCAAGTGGCACTGAAAGGGCCTGAACTGATCCAATGCAGCTGTGCCAAGCTGAACCTGAACAATGAACGTCTGTGTTGGTTGCCAGCGTTGTGGCATGGTTTGTGTTGTGCATTATTACACTGTCATGTCAGCACAGAAGAGCCCAATTCTCAATTCTTGTTGACTCATCCCTGGAATATGCACGACAGAAAAGGGCTGTTATAAACCTTTCCCTTCTTTCATTCCAACCGTATGCTACCTAATGAGTTATCATTAAACCCAGTGACTATATTGCACAGCCTCTGGAAGAGTAAGCTAAACTTAACCAATGCTGCTTTTTAATTCCGAATGAGAGTGTACATAGAGGGGTTTAATGCTCCTCAACCCGCATATTAACTTCACTATAGTGAATTCATCTTAAATTCTCTGAGTGTCCTTATGTAGACATGTTCTTAGAGCTTGGAGGGGAAAGAAAAAGCCATTCTGCTTGGGGAGTTCAATCCCAAAACAAGAGAAAAGGGGAGACAGTTCCCCGTTCAGGAGTGAGTTTGAAGGATCTATGGAATGTCATGTGCCTATCTTAACGAGATGTGTAAGCAACCTGCCATTGGGTATAAGAGGTGCCTGTGAGGTCTCTTCCTCCTCTTAAATCTTATTTAGAAGTATGATGAAGATTAGCAACTCATGTCACCCATTTTAGACTGGGATCCCCAGACTTAGTCCTAGACAGGTCAAAGTGACTTACATATAGTGTAAGATTCTTTCCAGGTAACTGAGTTGATAGTTTCATCTGCCTATTTTACAGTATGCTGAGGGACATACTATTTGGTCTGAGAGAGGAAAAATATGAAATTCTAAAGAATAGTATAACAGGGTGCATGGAGGGCCGAGCAGCCTAGTGATTGGCATACATGACCTCCAGACGCTTGTTTCCATGGCTGAGGTGCCTCAGTTTTTTATGCAGTGAGGTAGGGAGACCCTAGGGCCCTATGTGCATCAAATCCAGTGCCCTGAGCTACTTCCTACTGCGGTTCTTTCAGTTTAGGGAATGGCCCTTGCAGTCCAATTCGCTGGGCCTCCAGTGGGGCCTTTTGGGCAGTGTCCTGTCATAGTTTCAGGCTGCTTCAGATGAGACATCCATAAAGTTGGTGAAATCAAGCCCTACAGTGTCTCTGGGCTCCAGTCACTCTGTTATTTCAGTTGTCCAGAACCTCCTATGTCTCCTCTGCATTGTCCCATGGCTAGGCAGACAGTGCTTCCTCCGTGTGGCTTCCTACCCTTCCCATCAGGTAGGGAGACAACTGCTTCAGGCTCCCCCTCCTCCCCATTGAGGTCTGGCATTGGCTGTAGGTTTAACAGGGCAACGCTAGCTGGGCTGACAGGCTCTCCGTAAACCCTGCCTTGCTGGCAAGCAGCTTCATCAGAAAAAGCTTTTCTTTATGTTAAAAGAACATTAGTCAAATGGTTTTGAGGGGGAATGGAAGAAAGATGTGACCTTTCTTTCTCAGTGTGATACAGAGTAAACAACACGATGTATCATAAAGTGAAACCAATAATCAAATCACTGATCTGAATGGACTGCAACTTTTTGTCTGAATTTCTCCATAATTATCACAATATACCATGGGACTCATATTCAGTGAATGTTCGAATGGTGACGCCGCTGAGAGATGGTACTGCTGATCTAGGTAGGGCCATTACATCTATGTGCGTGTTTCATTTTTTCTCAGGGATTCACCTATATAGGATGAAAAAAAAAATATTTTAAAAGATGACCCCTCACTCTCTCTAGCCTTGGGAGACAGTCCTCTCCTCGCCTACAGACAAACCCCGAACCTTAAACAGATGCTCACCAGCAACTACAGACCTAACAACAGAAACATTACAGCAGGCACATATCCCTGCAACAAACCATGCTGCCAACTTTGGCCACATATCTGCACTAAAGACACCGTCATAGGACCTAATCATGCCAGCTGCTTCATCAAAGGGTCCTTCACTTGCTCATCCACTAATGTGATTTATGCCATCATGTACCGGAAATGCCCCCACGCCTTATACCCTGGACAAACAGGACAGTCCTTACGCAGAAGAATAAATGGGCACAAAACTGACATCAGAAATTGCAACACAAAAAAAAAGTTGCTGAGCACTTCCATATTCCTAATAACTCCATTGATGATTTGTTAACGATGGTCCTCAATGGGACATCAAGACTTCAAAGAGAAACAGCTGAAATTCAAATAATATGCAGATTAGATTGTGTGAAAGCAGGGCTGAATCGTGACTATGGATTCTTTTCACATTATAATAGGTAATATGACTTCACCCTCCCTCTGTGTGCTGTTCCCTAGAGTTTGAATCCTTACAAATGCTCTGATTTGCTGTTGCAGTATGACCTGATCCTATGTCTTACACTCCCCTGCATTTATTCTCATCCGATTCTGTAAGTTCCCCCACTGCAAAGCATCTGACAAAGAGGGATTTTCTCCCATGAAAGCTCATGCGATAAATAAATCTGTTAGTCTTTAATTGCCACAAGACTCCTTGCTTTTTTTTTTTTTTAAATAAAGAAGTGTTATTTATTCCTTCTCATAACACAAGAACTAGGGGGTCACCAAAATAAATTAATAGGCAGCAGGCTTAGAACGAACAGAAGGAAGTATTTCTTCATTCAGCACATAGTCAGCTGTGGAACTCCTTACCAGAGGACATTGTGAGGGCCAAGACCATAATGAGGTTCTGAAAAGAACTGGAGAAGTTCATGGAGGATAGGTATATCAATGGTTATTAGCCAGGACAGGCAGGAATTGCTGTTTACCAGAAGCTAAGAATGGGTGACAGGAATGATCATTTGATGCTTACCTGTTCTGTCCATTCTCTTTCAAGCACCTGGCATTGGCTACTGTCAGAAGACACCTGTTGGGCTAGATGATCTGACCCGGTATGACTGTTCTTATCTTCAAGATTATTTCCCCAGTCATTTGGACTAAACTTTTTTTTTTTTTAATGAAAGCAGAAATTATAGGCATGGGATTCCAGGGATGTTGCTCTAAGAAAAACACCAAATATCATGTTAATATCATGAAAATTGGCACGACTGTGTCCGTCCAGTGCAGCAGTCTTAGTGCCCCAGCAGAACATGCTGGTTCTTTTTCTGCTTACCTACCTGTTACTCCTTCTTTCCAACATGCAACATGATACTGCCTTTTACCTTCCACTCACCTACCAGCTGCTTTCATCATTATTGTCATGGAAAATGCCCCTCTCTTCCACCTAAGTACTTCTATGTTGCTTCTTTCATCTCATCACATGCAAGTGCCCTTCATTCGTACATGCCTTGTGATAAGATGGTCCACCCAAACATCTGCGTTACTTCCTAAACCGAGACAGTTGCACTATGAAAGAATGCTCCTCCTTTCCTGCTTTGCTAAAAACAAGAAAACAGACTTTTAAAGACATTCAGTGTTTTAGAGGGAGGAAAAAGGTTGGACTCCCAAACAGGAAAAGAAAATCATGCAAAAATAAATCAAATGCAATTTGAACTATAATTAAAGGTCTCCTTTAAGACAAAGTTTGAAAAGAAAAATATGTGCTTTTAAATGATGTACCTTTAGGGAAGGATGTGCCTGTGGTTAAAGCCTAAGACTGTTTCCCAAACTGTGTTCCACGCAATGTGAGTAGGTGTTACGTGAAAAAATTTCGAAGCTGGCAATATTTTTCCTTCTAACTCTTTTAAATCAACTTTTGAGCAATAAATGTGGCAATTTTTTGGCCTGAACAAACACATCCCATGCTGCCCACCCCTGCCCCCAAACAGCATGGATGTGTTCCATCAATATATTCCAAGCCCAGAAGTGTTCTGTGACCAAATTAGTTTCAGAAACTCAGGCTGAAGCCAATGACTGAGTTCAGCTATCCTGGTTCTGCTACTGACTTTGTGTGGGGCATTGTACAAATATCGTAACCTCGCTGTTCTTTTGATAGCATGGTTTTTCAGAGCTTACTATATTAATATTTCATATCCGAGATAAAATATTAAAAACTTTGTGAATTCATTCAATACTTACCATATATAAACCATATATCCATTTGTTGTCAGTATAATGCATCCAATGGCATGACATAAAAGCAGGAGCTGCTTCAGAGGAAAACTAAATGGGCTGAATCCAAGGAAATTTTAGATGCATATGCTGAGCCCCCCATTGGTGGCACTCGTGAACGTTGTTGCGCATTGCTTTTCTTTCAAAGTGTCATCAATGCTTGTGAAAATTGCTAGTCGGACAGTCCTGTAGATTGAACAACTCATTTTCACCATAGAACAGGTACAATATAACTGGCATAAGGTTAAGGTACTGTACATGGGTGGCTCATATAAGAGACTGGCCATGCATACAGGGAGGTAAATATGGCATGGGTCATCTCCCTTTGGAGGCATGCTGGCCCACTGCCTTGAGAGTGGCAGAAGTGAAGCTCCGTAGAAACAGAGTGACCACCAGCACCCAGACCAAGACGTTGCCCCATCCCAAGACTCCATCCCTGAACAGCTTTTCCCCTGAGGCCCCTCCCTCATTCAGCTTCTTCCTGCCCCCCAGTCCACTTCCTCCAAGGCAGAGGGTCCTGGGAAGAAGAGGCAGAGAAAAGTGGTGGGCAGGGGGAGCTTTGGGGGAAAAGGTTAAGAGGAGCAGACAGTGGGGGCATAAGTGGTCTTAGCGGGTGGGCAGGTAGAGCAGTTGCCCAGGGCCCCACAGGGGGGAGGGACCCCACAGCAGGGCCTGCTGAGGGGGCTGGCAGAGGGGCCCATGGTGTGGCCATTGAGGGGCACGGGGACTGCAGTGGGGCCAGCGTGGAGGCCGGGGGATCTGCAGCAGAGTTGACAAGGCCAGCAGAGGGGGCAGAGGGACCTATAGCAGAGCTGGTAAGGCCAGCGGTGGGGTTGGGGGTGTGTGGCGTGACTATAGGGGGCCCAGGGGACCTGCAGTGTGGCCATGGCGAGCTGGGGGGAACCATGGAGAGGCCAGGACAGGATAAAGTCAAAGATGGGGCCCCCCATGTGGTGTGAGGGGGCCCCATCCTTGACTTTTGCCCAGGGCTCCAAAATTCCTAAGACCACCCATGAGTGGAGGCCTTGGGAGTGGGAAGAGCTGGAGCTAGAGTGGGGCCATGGTCCAGGCACTAGAGCCCTGCCCCCACTTCTAGAAGCTCCTGGTGCTGGTGTGTAAGCCTTCTCAAATGGGAGGCGCACATGCTGCTTATGGCTCTTTTCCCCCACTCTTCTCAGTCGTCATGGTTGAATATGATGGTGGTTTTCTGGCAAGTCATAGTCATTTTCAATGACTGTTAAAGTCATTGGATCAAAGAGAGAAAGAGAGAGACTGGAGGGGCTGGCATGTGAGCGCCAAGCTCGGGATCCTGCTCCAGTGATTATTTCCCATACAGCCCACGGTGTAGCTCTGGGATGATGTGCATTTCCCAGTTCTAACTGTTCATACTCTTATTTCAGTGGTTTACTCTACAAGAGGACTAGACTCCTAGCATCACTGGGGAGAGTGAAACTACTGCATAAGTAACAAAGAGCTATACAAGAAAAACACTTAAATAACTGAATACTGAAAAGAAATAAAATCAGAGCTTAACATTGGTTGAGTTTCTGCAGAAGTAATGAAGTGTGAAATGTGCTTTTCCCAACTAGTGCGCCATGCTGCTTTAATTCACAGAATATATAATTATATAGCATTAACATTCTAGTACATCAGTCCTTGACAAAAAATTAAATGAAAACAGACAAATGCATAAATCTATTTATGAGACAACTATTGCAGAAGGAATGGGTAAGAGTGTAAACTCTAACCAGTCTTGTTATTTTAAGACTTGCCCTTAGAATCATTTGATTATTGTTCCTGGTAAATATTTGCTTACTGTTGCAAACCAATTTAGTGAAGGCCAACCACCAATATACTACCTAAGAGTTCATCTAAACTTGGATATTCACATAAATCCTGGAGCTGTTTACGCCACTTACACACACAGTTGAAATGTCATGTAAACACATGATAGATTGCAAGGACACACAGAAGTTTGGGTATTCTTAATCAACTCAGTGGTCCATCTGAATCAGTACTGTGCAGTATCTGAATTCACATTGATCCAGTTAACCAACCGTGCAGTGCTACAGTGATGATCTTTAAGTGCTACATGTCCACCACTTCAGGTGTTTGCTTTAATACACAATCCTTAGTATATGAGAGACCATGATGCATCTGCAAATTGTTGGCAAATGCAGGGTTTGTCTACTCTGCAATGAAACACATGGCTGGCCTGTGCCAGCTGACTCAGGCTTGTGAGGCTCAACCCTATAAAACTGTAGTGTAGCCATCTGAGTTTGGGGTGGAGTTTGGGCTTTAGGACCTTCTTTCCTAATGGAGTCCCAGAGCACGGGCTCCAGCCTGAACTCGGATGACGACACTGAAAATTTATAGTTCTAAAATCCAAGCCCCATGAGCCTAAGTCAGATGACATGGACCAGCCATGGGTGTTTTACTGCAGTGTGAATTTACCCATAGAGCATTAATGGTACCCATTATGTAATGGGGGGGGGTGAGAGGGAAGACGAGTGAGTTCTTTCCCATTTTCTGCAGGAGAAACATCATTTCTATACTCTGGAACAGCATTAAGTAGTTAATACCCAAAATTGGCTCTACTACACCCTTAAATCTGATGGAACTGATCCCCGGTAGTCTAAGTATCTGCTATTTAAACTTTTTAAAGAGAAATCCCTTGAGGGACCAGATTGCTTAGGAGGCTGTCAGTGGTGTGTGTAGTCTAGATCAGTAATTTTCAAACTTTTTACCTTTGCAGAACCCTAAAAAATTTCAGAGGGAGGCATGGACTCCTTTGGAAATCTGAGACATAATCTGCAGACCCCTGGAATCTGTGAACCACAGGTTGAAGACCACTGTTCTAGATAGGTACCTAAAATGTATCCTGGCCAGGAGTGACTAAAAGTTTATCACCAGATAGCTGTTTGGAGATACATTTGAAACAAAGTATTGTTCTCATAACTAGACAAGTATCCACACTGCCAAGTCACAGCTAAGTATTGAATGACCCCAGACCAAATCACCATCTCATATCTAGAGATGATGCTTTCTCAACAGACTTGGGTCACATTGGCTGGACTTGTCACATTGGCACAATTGTGAGGCTTTTTGCCTATGCCCTATCTTTTTATTCCAGCTCAGTGGTGAACTTAAATCTACAGTTCTTCCAACATCTTTCATAAGCACTTAATTAACTGAAGCAAATAAAAGACCAACTTTCTTCCTTCCTAGTTCTCGGGAATAAACAAGGTCCCTAGACAACCAATGGGATAAAAAGCACACTTGCTAATTAGAACGAAAAAGGAGCTCACAGAGTTCAAGAAGAAAACAGACTTGTTTTGTCTCTGGGATGCTTAGGAGGCTGTTTTACAGAGACAAGTTGATTTTGGTAGGGTCACAGAAGGAAAAAAGGAAATAAACTTGGAGCTTAATGACCTCAAAGGAAAACAAAAATTTCAGAGGGAAAACATAAAAAAGGACAGGCACTAGAAGAAAACAAGATGATTTGTGAGCTGGGCAGTGAATACAGGGGGGGAAATATCCTATCATGGAATCTATGATATAGTTAATTAAAAAGTAACATATCTGATAGAGCAATTAATGTGGCTGTATCAATAAACATAATCAGTGCTATTAAAATAGGCCATGCTCTCAGTGTTTCTGACCCTCATCTAATGAAGAAATTTGAATATTTCTGGCAGAAGTTTTATACATCCTTCAACCCTCTCTGTAAACAGGAGGAAACTGGAGCATACAGGATATTGAGCAATAGATATATATGGCTACATTACAGCAGGAGGAAGGAGCTATATTACTGGGAGGAATGGAAGGAGCTTGGGACTCTTGTGATTGAGATGCTGCTATGGAAAATAATTGGACTTGAATGTTTATTCTGTGTCTAGTATTTAAGGCTGGGAATAAGGAGGAGGCTTCTTTTAAAAAATGTGTTTAATGGATCTTTTCTAACATGGAATAGTAATATAGGCTCAGATTGTGGCCCCCTCTGCTCACCACACAAATTGTCAGGAATGAGACTCTGTTCCTCAGCAGTGGGCCAGTGATGGCAGATCCAGTCTGTAATAGTATTGCTCTTGCCCTGAACAAGAAGAGTTCGCTAGGAAAAATTGCTGGCTGTTGGAAAACAGTGTCTTTCTTTGTACTTCTGGGCTGAAATGTGCTTAGTACATTTGGCATTTATGGATAATAACACCTGTCTCTGAAAGACAAGTACCAGCGTTCTGTTGCCCCTTGGACAGTGCTTCATACCACTCCCAGCAACCATCACCTGGTTTAAAACTCTACATCTTGCCCAAATGTTTGGTATTTCGAGGTCATTGTAGTGCTTGGCACTGAAAAGTCAAAATTTCTATGTAATACAGAGTTATCCGGGAAATTCTTAGTGGGTTTTTCCCCATCCCCTACTCTTCTTACTCTTAAGATGAGCGATATCTTGTTAACTGTGTGGTAGCATTTGGCATGTTACTCTAATGCTAATTAGGTATAGGGCATGGTAGTAACCCACTTATTGGAGAACATAATGGGAACAAGAATTCAGATTTATTTGCTCCTTCCCAAGGAAAGTGTCTCATTTCCAACATTTTGCTCATTGTGAGGAAAAAGTAGCTTAGGTTTATGATCTTCTGGTATGATGGTAGTTAATTAAGAGTTGGTTTAGTGACACTTAGCGATATGATTCACCTCTGAGAGAGTTGGAGAGGTGTTTGTACTACTGCGACCCTGGGGTTCTGATCTTGGAGACTGTCTTTAAGTTACAGTCAGGATTCCTGAGAACCTTACCAGAAAGAGATTCAGAAGATGAACTGTTTCAGTGCTTCTCTCTCTTGCCAACACTGCTTGCCTTTGGGACAGTGTTGGCTCTTATTGCTGGCCGCCTAGCACAGTGAAAGCTTCATGCACCTTGAGTTGACACAGCAACACTTTCTGCTTTCTGGGATATATAAACCAGAGGAGTTCAGCCTATTCCTGACCTAGAGCAAGTTCTTTTTGTTCAGTTTTTTAAAATGACAAAAAATTGTCAAAGTCATTAATGTGTATCCTGTGTATGCCTGGCCAAAGTACCCAGCAACTATATTTTATACTCTTAAGCTTTTTCTGCTGGTTTTACAGATACAGTAAACAAACCCTATTCCCAGCGCTCTGCTGACAATACTGAGATGGTGGTGCACAAATTAGGAGGTAAACAAAAAGCCATGTTCATTTCAAGCTCCATTAGAAACAGAGGCAGAAAACAATCAATGTCTTTCCAACAGAAAAGGTCAAAATTTGCAGGCAGAGAAACTTTGGTTTTCAGGTAGCTCAGAAGGAGTGTCTATGACGAAGACTCCCTTTCTCCATCTCCTTCTCCTTCTTTAATTGGCAAGCAAGAAAAACCTACCGGGGAGTGTAATGAAGCATATATATGAAAAATAAATAATTACCAGTAATCATGTTTAAGAGAAATACACTACAAGCGTCTGACTTTGATTAAAATGTTGCAGTTAAAGGCTGTCTTTCCATTTAAAATCTTGTCTGTAGGATTTTATGGACATTTATTCTTGGCCTGACACATATGGAGGATCAGGCCTTTGACAGACATAATCATCAGATTTTACTCTAACATTCTGTTGGTGCAGTCTTGTATGAGAGTCCTTGGGGCCTTTTAATTGAGTTTTAACCTTTGTTGTACATCCAGGATTAAGTCTGGAGAATTCATGTGTGTCATTTTGTTATTCAGTTACACAGCAGGGAATGACCAGACAAACAAATAAGGTTTCCTGCAGAGCCGTTGTAACTATTTTGGTCCCAGGATATTACAGAGACAAGGTGAGTGAGGTAATGCTCCCCCCCCCCCCTTTGGGGGGGGGGTTTATAATCAACTTCTGTCGCTGAAAGAGTCAGGCTTTCAAGCTTACACAGAAGTTGGTCCAATAAAATATAACACTGTCTGATACATTTTCATTTCATGGTAATATGCATTCTTCATCTCTGACAGCTATCCATGCTTCATCTCGGACAGCTATACATGCTTATCCATAAATTTGAGATTTAGTTAGCATCCTAAACCATAAAAAAGTAAAGTGTTACAATATTGCTTTGAGTTAGTGTGAGTCCCCAGCTCTTCAAATATTAAAATTTGTTCAGTTTTATTAATGCAAACAGTCCCACTGAAATATATCCCATTGAAGTAAATGGGGCTCCTTATCAACATAAAAGTTATTCACCTGCTTACTTGTTTGCAGGATCAGTACCTTGGTTTGTATGCAAATGGATGTACTGAAAAAATACGCCTCTAATACCAGTCCTACAGTTAAAGATATGTCTATTCACTGCAAACTCTTCTGGCATTGATTAACATATTAAGCACTGCTGACACTAAAACTTCTCACTTCCTTTAGCACCTTCCAGCCAATGATCTCAAAGCACTTTAAAAACCATTAATGAATTAAGCCTTGCAGCACCCATGCAAAGTGGGTATTAATCCTGTTTTACAGATTAGGAAACGAAGGCACATTCTACACTGCCAGGATCATTTGGTGGCAGTTGACGGGAATTATGCAGGCTACGCAGAGTAGTGTCCTTAATTTCCTGTCAGTATGGCACCTTCACTGCGCTGCAGCACTTGAGGTGATTTTTCTCAATCAGTTTCCAGATTGACTTAGTGTGTCTTTCCTGGCTGCTAAATCAATCCAGAAAGATCAATCAGACAGTGGTCACTTTACCACCATCGTGGCGATATGGTTGAAAGCACAGAAAGAGAAAGCGATACATTTTCATAGGTGCAGCTTCTGATGAAGTGGGATTTTCTCCGATGAGAGCCCATGCAATAAATAAATTTGTTAGTCTTTAAAAGTCCCACCAGACTCCTTGTTTGTTTAACAACTGTGTGTGTGTGGCTAAAAATCAGTTCCAACTAAGTCGTGGTCAAGATCTGTGCGAGAACAGGCTTTGGGCATATGGTCAGCATAAGTAGTTGAAAAAAACACTTCAGAATGTACTTAGCTTTAGACCTCCTTCCAAAACAGCTGCATCTCATTATCTGTCTTTCTTGTACGTAGTTTCCCCTTCTTGCCCTTCAACGAACATTTACATGTTTATTAATCTAGCCCTGTGAGCCTCAGAATGCCTGTGCCCCTACACTCATCTATTTTTTCTGTCTTCAAGTTCTTTGCTTAAACTTACATGTACCACAATCATTCATGCCTCATCCTTTTTTTTTCATTTTAATTCATTTTATTTGAATTTTATATTCAAAGAAAGTGACTACTAAAAAGGTACAGTCCACTATATCTGTGCATAAGGATTTCTTTATGTAGACTGCTAAGCCTCCTGCAAACCCACTTGATTCTCATTTCTCACTCTAACATAATGGTCAGTCATATTCAGTGGCATAGCAACAGGGACGGGAGGCAGCAAGCCCCCAAGTGCCAGGCTGTTGGGAGCAGCAAATGGGGGGGGGGGGCTGCAAGGCATAGACTGGGATGGGGCACCTGGGGGAGCACAAATGTGGGCTTAGTTCCCATGTGCCAGACAACCTTGTTATGCCCCTGGTCATATCACTTGTCTAGTCAGGACTTATTGTAGGTGACAATATTGTAACTGATGAGTACAGTGGAATAGAAACATCAGATCACTCTTCCATTCTTGCACTGTCTGTGTATTCTTGACTCTACTAAAATCTTGTTTTGCTCAGTACAATACACAGCTATGATTCAAGGACATGTAGAAAGCTGATACACTGAATTCTGCTTTTTTTGGGGGTAGTTACTATGATCTCTCAAACTGCATGTTAAGATTTTCCTCTGTGTGTTAATAATTGGATATGCTGAGAATGTGATATTTGCATTTATTTCACAAACCAGCACTTTCTGTCTCCCTACTGTAGGTATTTATTTGCTTTTGTAAAATCTCTGGGTGCGTTCTCCCTTTCAATCATGAATAGGAGGTCAAAATCTGTTTGTCTTAATCATGAGAAGTTAACTTCAGTGTAACTCAGAATTTGGCCAGCTCGTTTTAATGTTTGCCTGTTAATAAATTATGAATGTCATATTGAAAAAGTCTGCATTCTGAAACCTGCCTTCAAGAGTTGTAAGTAATAATGTTTTCAGTGAAGCTTGAGGGCATATAGTACGCTTACTACTACAGTAAATTTTTCACAAGGTTTTTTCTTTTGCAGCGCAGATAATTTTACATTTCCTTTACTGACACTGAAATGCACTTGGATTTATACTATTAGATAAAATTAGTTTATGATGTCTCTCCTGTTTTTAGCATGTTGGATATGGGAAAAGAATCGAAGTGTACCATTCTACAGCTGAAGGCTTTTGGAGAAATTTGCAGAATCTCACACAAAGGACTAAGAAAGTGACATTCCTGGTTCAGTCAGCCTAGAGGGAATCATTTTTCTCTTTACCATTTCATTGTAATCTCTCTGATGATACCTCAGAATGTCAGTTCACGCTTCATAGATGACGTTGAATTCTTCCCAAAATAACTTCTAAAGTACATAAGTTTTAAAAATTAAAACTCAATGATTAAAAGCTGAAACCACATCCCTGTCTGAAAAAGCTGATTGAATTCAATATCTTTCTAGTCATCTTGCAGTCTTTTTGTTTATAATTCTTCTTCTGTTCTTTAAATGTTAACACCAGTGTTGGTGTTATGAAATGCCAAGGAACAATAAATATCATTGCTGCCAAAGTGCTTTATTTTATAATAATTATCATATATACTCACAGATAAGCCAATCTGCGCATAAGCCGACCCCAGTTCTGAGCCCCCAAAACAGGCCAAAAATGGATGTTCACATATAAGCCGATGCCCACCCATCGCCTTTGACCCCTATCTCTCCCACCCTGCACCGCCAGCTTCCCTGGATACCCCAGCCCCCTCCGAAACCCCTGCACACTGCTGCCACTTTCCTCAGGCTCCCAGACCCCCTCCCTAACCCTCCACCATGATGCTGAGTCCCTCAGGCCAAAACCCCACCCAGGGCCCCCTTACCTGGCCCCAGTAGCCATGCCACATGCTGGGGCTTTCTCCATAAGCATGCTCTGAGCATACTTAGAGCAAGTTTAGGATGAGAGACTTCAAAACTGCAAGCCTGGGCTGGGACAGCTCCCTGCTGTTCCACCAGATTTGTTGTATTTCTGGCGCACTCCGGCTCCTGACCCACATATAAGCCATGTGCCCTTTTCAGAGGGGATTTTTCAGAAAAAAAATCTCTGTTTATATATGAGTGTATACGGTAGCACTGCAAATCCTTAGTGTTCAGCTATTCTTCATCCAGAGATCATTGAGGCTTGGCTAACAGTTAACAGTTAGGACAACATAGTTACATCTGTCGGGGGTCTGGGGGAATAAAAAACACATACCCAGCCCCCCCACATACACACCATTACTTGGCATAATGATGCCAACCTAATTCCCAGTGTATGTCAACAGAAGAAAGCTTCCATCAGCATAGCTAGCTTTGTTTGAGGAGATGGTGTTCCTATATTAACAGAAAAACCAATCCCTTCTTTGTAGGCTATGTCTGTGCTATGGCATTATGCCAGGAGATGGAGGTGCTAATTACCATATTCAAGATAGAAACCAAACTCAAACTGCTAAATGGGACTAAAACAGGGGACCCATATAATCTCCATCCAAGAATATTAAAGGATCTGGAACATGATATTGCCAGCCCATTAGCAAGAATTTTTAATGAATCAGTAACCTCCAGGGTTGTACCGCATGACTGGACAATTGCTAATATAATTCCTGTTCCCAAGAAGGGGAATAAAAGTGATCCAGGTAACTTAAGCCTGTTAGTTTGACTTCAATAATATGCAAGGTTTTTGGAAAAACATTTGAAAGAGTACTAAGGATATAAAGATTAATGGTAATTGGGATAAAATACAACATGGCTTTACAAAGGATAGATCATTCCAGATCAACCTGATTTCCTTTTTTGAGAAGATGACAATTTTGGGAGAAAAGGGAACATGGTAAAGGTAATTTACTTAGATTTCAGTAAGGCATTTTATATAGTTCCCCACAGGGAATTATTAGTTCAATTAGAAAAGATGGGGATTAATATGAAAATAGAAAAGTGGATGAGGAACTGGTTAAGGGGAACACTATAGCGGTTTTTATACTTAAAGGTGAATTACCAAGCTGGGGCAGGTTACTAGTGGAGTTCCTAAGTGATCACTTTTGGGACCAATCTTATTTAAGCTTATTTTTACTTTCTTTAGCATTAAAAGTGGGAATGTGGTAATTAACTTTGCTGATGACACCAAGTTGGGAGGTGTTGCCAATACACAGACAGATCAAGATATCATACAGGAAGATCAGGATAACCTTGTAAACTGAAATATTAGGAATAGGATGAAATTTAATCATGGAAAGTGCAAGGTCATGCATTTAGGAACTAATAAGAATTTTTCCTATAAGTTGGGCAAGTATCAATGGGAAGTGATGGAGGAGGTGAAGAACCTGGGCATACTTTTGATCACAGGATGACTTTGAGCTGCCAACGCAATGTGGCTGTGAAAAAAGTTAATGCAGTCTTAGCATACATCAGAAGAGGTTATTTCCAGTAGAGAGAGAGGTGTTAGTACTGTTATACAAGGAGCTAGTGAGGCCTCATCTAGAATATTGCCTGTAGTTCTGGTCCCTCACATTTAAGAAAGATGAATTCAGACTTAAACAGGTGCAAAGAAGGGCTACAAAGATGATGTGTGGAATGGAGAACCTGCCTTATAAGAGAGCTTGTTTAGCCTAACCAAAAGGAAGTTGAGAGGAGATATGATTGCCCTCTATAAATACATCCACAGAATAAATACTAGGGAGGGAGAGGAATTATTTGAGTACAGCGCCAATGTAGATGTAAGATCAAATGGTTACCAACTGTCCATCAGGAAATTTAGGTTTGAAATTAGGTGCATGTTTCTAACCATCAGAGGAGTAAAATTCTAGAATAACCTTCCAGGGGGAGCTGAGGAAGCAAAAAACTTAGCTGGCTTTAAAACCAAGCTTGATAAATTTGTGGAGGGGATAGTATGATGGGAGAGCCTAGTTTAGCAATTGACTAGTTTTTGGCTACTGGTGGTGGATATGCCAGTGACCTGAGAAGGGATGTTAGATGAGAGTGGGTTTTGAGTTATTACAGAGAATTCTTTTTCTGGATATCTGGCTGGTGAGAGTTGCCCATTTGCTCATGGTTTAACTGATTGCCATATTTGGGGTCAGAAAGGAATTCCCCCCAAGGCAAATTGGCAAAGGCTCTGGGGTTTTTTTTGACTTCAGCTGTAGCATGGGGCACATCACTCTTGCTAGTGGATTCTCTGTACTTTGAAGTCTTTGAAATACGATTTGAGGACTTTAATAACTCAGTCATGGGTTAGAGGTTTATTACAGGAATGGATGGGTGAGGTTTTGTGGCCATGGTTTGTGCAGGAGGTCAGACTAGATGATCATATTGATCCCTTCTGGCCTTAAGAGTCTTTGAGGATAGCTATGCTGACATAGTGCCCCTAATGTAGATATACCCTTTTAATATCTTCTACTTTAGCAAGAAGAGAGATTAGGATTCTATTTTTGAGCTGGTGGTGGTTTAGTCCTGAAATAAATCTTTCTTGATTTAAAAGACCTTTTGATAGATTATCTAGAAATAACTGAATATTCTAGCCCAAAATCAGGCACCCAGTGAAGTCAATATTTGAACTTCTGTAGATTTTCATGGGCACTTAATTGCACTCTGTGATAACATGGAAGAAGAGAATAGTCATAAATCTTTCCGGCCATGAATAAAGTCCCATCACGAGTTAGTAAGAGGAGAAATGTTCTTAGACATCTGCGTGTGGATGGAATCTTGCCTGACTTGAGCTCAGAGAAAGCATCATATTTAGATCATAAGGGGAAACTGTTCTTTAATGCTCAAAAGAAACTGTTCTATTGAGGAAAAATAAGCAAGTGAATCCCATATGCTACATTTTCTACTTCCTGTTTTTTCCCCCTCAGTGATTCAGCTACTGCTTGTGAAGGTTTAGCATTAGTGGTGCACTATCTAAATAAATGCACAAGACAAAGGTGAAAAATAATAAGAGTTTGTCCAGCTGCTTGTGCCAATCCATCTAAAATTCACCTTGCAGCAGTTTCCCGTTTGCTATGTTGAATAAGTGGATTATTTGCCACAGTGTCTACCTCAACTCTCCCTGTGTAACTTTAGAAACAAGTTCAAAAGAGAAAAATATCTGGTTTGATTGCCATCTCCATCTGCAATATTTCAGACTAATGAAACTGTGGTTGTTTTTACCCACAAGTGATATTTCTTTTTCCATAGAAGAATTTCACACAATAGAATGGAAATAGAAATCTGAGCAGATATCTCTGCTAAGCTGCTTTTAAAAACTGAATTCTCCTAGTGAAGAACTTGAAGCTACGTGCTATGCATTTTGTGAGTGTAGCTGATTGTGAAGTTTTGTTAAAATGTTCTCTCTGCTTATTTTCAAAAATAACAATGTAGGGGAATCACGGAGCTGGTAGCCTTTCCGCAGTAGGAACTGTTACCAGACTGAATGTAGGCATTCTTTCTCCCATTCCCCTTACTCTCTGGTTCCAAATACATTACAAAATGATCATGGAAGTATTGAGCTACTCACTGCAAACACTAATTAAAGTATGCAGTACTTATTGTGGTGAATGTCTCTATTAAAGCACAGGCCCCATCACCATAACAAGCACTACACCTAGTAGTAAGTGCTTGCACAAGTGAGCTCCATGTCATGATTATTAATGAAAACATAGTACAATTTTTCTGCTGCTGTATTCTGATGCTCCCAAACAAAAGTTATGCTAGCAGTTTTCCAAGAGCCAGAGGGCTGTGTTTAATTGCATAAAATACATCATACTAATCTGTCTCATCTTTAATATGAGATATACCCTATTGTACAAAAACTAAAGGTCTACTCAGATCACTATAGAATGCTGCATGCCAAGCCCTGTGTTCTCTTTTACCTGTGCCTGGCAGTATAGGTCAGTGGATCACACTTTGCCAAGTCCTGATTAACTAAAACTATAACGAATTGCTTACAAATTTTAGGGATAACAAATATTATTTTCTGGCATATCTCAAGGTAACTACTTACTGAGTAAGAAATAATAAATAAATTGGCATTCTGCTAAGAGAGAAAAATATGTCAATCTTGCATGATGGTAAATTTTTATTTTAAGCAAGTATTCTAAGTAACATGTGTGTCAACCTCTGTGGCCTGTGGGCACATGACCCTAAGGTAACCTCAAAATGTTAAAGTACATTGCCAACAGTAAATTCACTGGTAATGCCTACTCTAAGGCCTTGTCTACACTAAAAAATGTCAACACAGCTTATAGTGGTGATCAAAAAGCACTGTAATTACAGTGTTTGTGCCTGTCCATGCAGCATTCATGTTGTCAAAGCTCATCCACAATTAGTGCTGTAGAACAGTGGTTTTTAACCAGTGTGCTGTGGAACATGGGTGTGCCATGATAACTGGCTAAGTATGCCATGAAATTTTGTACAAAGGTGATGAAAATCAATGTAAAACAAACATTGTTTCCTCTGAAACAATATTCTATCCCACCAAAATGATGACTCATAAAACTCATGAAGATTAATCATCAAATTTAAAGCAAGGTATTGGTCTTTTGATTTTAAAAATGTGAACATTCTAAATGCAGGTGGCCAAAGGGCAAAATTGAGAGGTCATGTATTTTTTTCCAGTGGATTTGAAACATTAATTCATTTGATACTTCTTGGTGTATGCACTAGGTTGCAAACCACACTAGTGAGACTGTAGTCATAGTAAATGTAATTAAATGTGACGTTTATGAGCAATCAGTTTAGCTGAACAAAGTGGGTGTGCCACAGAATTTGTCTTACTGAAGTGTGCCGTGTTACTGAAAAGGTTGGCAACCACTGCCATAGAATCTAAGGCTCAGTCTACAGTGATGGCGACAGAATCACTGCCATCAGCATGATCTTCCAGGTTTGATAGAGCGGTCTGTGTAGACGTTCTCAATCAATCCAGAAATTGCCGTAGCACTTCCAGCCCTCGAACTCAAGTACCTTCTCGTCAACATTTCTGGTCGATTTAGCATAGTGTGTAGCAACTAATTAGAATCATAAAATCATAGAATCATAGAATCCTAGGGTTGGAAGGGACCTCATAGGTCATCTAGTCCAACCCCCTGCCAGAGGCAGGACCACTCCCACTAAACCATCCCAGTCATGGTTTTGTCCAGCCGGGCCTTAAACACCTCCAAAGATGGAGACTCCACCACCTCCCTAGGCAACTCATTCCAATGCTTCACCACTCGCCTAGTAAAAAAGTTTTTTCTAATATCCAGCCTCGACCTCCCTAACTGCAACTTGAGACCATTGCTCCTTGTTCTGTCCTCTGTTACTACCGAGAACAGTCGAGCTCCATCTTCCTTAGAGCATCCCTTCAAGTAGTTGAAGGTTGCTATCAAATCCCCCCTCAATCTTCTCTTCTGCAGACTAAATAAGCCTAATGCTTTCAGTCTATCCTCAAAGGGCTTGTGCTCCAACCCTTTAATCATTTTGGTTGCCCTCCTCTGAACTCTCTCTAGCATGTCCCTGTCCTTTTTGTAGTGGGGAGCCCAAAACTGAACACAGTATTCCAGATGTGGCCTCACCAGTGCAGAATAGAGGGGAAGGATCACATCCCTTGATCTGCTGGTAATACTTCTTTTTGATGCAGCCCAGTATGCCATTGGCCTTTTTGGCAGCAAGAGCACACTGCTGACTCATATCTAGCTTCCCATCCACCACGACCCCCAGGTCCTTTTCTACACTGCTGCTAGTTAGCTGAATGTTTCCCAGCCTGTAGCAGTGCATGGAGTTTTTCCGTCCCACATGCCGGATTTTACACTTGTCCTTATTGAACTTCATAAGATTTTTATTGGCCCACTGTTCCAATTGATCTAGGTCTCCCTGAATCCTGTCCTTGCCCTCCAACGTGTCTACTGTTCCCCCCAGCTTGGTGTCATCCGCAAACTTACTGAGAGTGCAGTCTGTTCCATCATGCAGATCATTGATGAAAATGTTGAACAGAATTGGCCCCAGGACCGACCCCTGGAGCATACCACTCGTGACTGGTTGCCAGCTAGACATGGAACCATTGATTCCTACACGCTGAAACCGTTGATCTAGCCAGTTTTCTATCCACCTTATAGTCCACCTATCCAACCCATACTTAATTTGCCAATGAGAATGCTGTGGGAAACTGTATCAAAAGCCTTGCTAAAATCAAGGTATGTCACATCAACGGTTCTACCTGCATCCAGAAAACCAGTCATCTGTTCATAGAAGGAAAGAGATTGGTCAGACACGATTTACCCTTGGTAAATCCATGCTGACTGTTCCTGATCACTTTATTTTCCTCTAAGTGTTTGAGGATGGATTCTTTAAGAATCTGCTCCATAATTTTGCCAGGGATTGAGGTGAGGCTGACTGGTCTATAATTCCCTGGATCCTCGTTTTTCCCTTTCTTGAAAATAGGCACTACATTTGCTTTTTTCCAGTCCTCTGGCACCTCCCCCGTTCTCAATGAGTTTTGAAAGATAATGGCCAGCGGTACTGCTATCTCATCAGCCAGCTCCCTCAGCACCCTCGGATGCAGTTCATCCAGCTCCATGGACTTGTGCACATCCACCTTCTTTAAGCAGTCCCTAACCTGACCTTCTGTCACCAAGGGCCTCTCTTCTTCTCTCCAATCTACAGTACCTAGTGTAGTGGGCTGGGAGCTGACCCTGCCTGTGAAAACTGAAGTAAAAAAAGCATTGAGCACTTCAGCTTTTTCCTCATCCTCTGTCACGAGGATACCTACCCCCTACAGTAAGGGACCTACACCATCCCTGATCCTCTTTCCACTTTCATAATGAAGCTCTGAGCAATCATAGAGCTCTTTTACATATAGTGCTACTCCTCCCCCTCTCCTTCCCTGCCTGTCCTTCCTGAACAGTTTATACCCATCTATTGCAGAGCTCCAGTCATGCAAACTATCCCACCACTTCTCTGTTATCCCAATTATATCGTAGTTCTTTGTCTGTGCCAGTACTACCAATTCTTCCTGCTTGTTTCCCAGGCTCCTCGCATTTGTGTATAGGCACCTAAGATACCAGGGCCATTGCCCTACTTTCCCATTTTGATTTTCAGTTCTTTTGTATCTAGCCCCCTGCATTTTCTCTCGGTGTTAACCTCCCCCACTTGCCTCAGGTATTAGGGCTCCAGTAGAGCACCTAAGATGATTATTTGATTCCCCCTGCATTTTCCAACTACCCTCTCTTCTGTCCCTGGAGTTACAGCCCCGGCACCCCCCAAGTTCCATCCCTTCCCCCTGCTCTCCCACATTGTCACTTACCTGTGGGCTTTTTTCTCCTTCTCCCATCAGACCTAGTTTAAAGCCCTCCTCACGAGGTCAGCCAGTCTGCATCCAAATATGTTGTTCTCCTTCCTCGAAAGATGGAGTCCATCTCTGCCTAGCAGTCCTTCTTCCTGAAACAGCAACCCATGGTCAAGGAAGCCAAAGTCCTCCTGGCGACACCATCTTCGCAGCTAGGTGTTCATCTCCAAGATGCATCTGTCTCTACTCAGACCCCTACCCTTGACCAGAAGAATCGAGGAGAACACCACCTGTGCTCCAAACTCCTTCACCCTTGTTCCCAGCGCCCTGAAGAGCTTGAGGATCTCCCATCAACTGCTGCTGAAAAGTGCAGTAAGTATAGAGTAGGGCTAAATTAAAAGCAGTGCAGTATGGGCAGATAGTCCAGTGTGCAGCTCACTACCTTCTACCACTAGGAATTGTGGTAAGTTGGAGAGGATTGCAGTGCATCCAGGGTGAAGTCTCAGCATCCCACGATGCAGTGCTTACCAGCCTATGATTCCAAGGGTTTCGAATTTTGTTTCATGGCATTTTTCAGTTTCCTGAGTACTCACCGTCTCTATCTGAAAGGATGGATCTTGCATTGCTCTCCACTGTTGTCAGTGTTCTGAACACATCATGACTGATTATGCTGTATATCATGAGATACCAATCAGAACTGGAATCTGATGCACCTGACCTACTACAAGCCATGCCCCCCAAAAAATAAATAAATAAAGGCAGCTGCACTTGATTACTGTTTGCCTTTACTCCTCTGATAGATAGAAACTTGTGTCTAATTTCAAGCCTGAATTTCCTGTTGGACAGTTTGTATCTATTGGTTCTTGTGTCCACATTGGTGCTCTACTGAAACAATTCCTCTCCCTATCTGTTATTTATCCCTAGGATGTATTTATACAGAGCAATCATATCTCCACTCAACCTTCTTTTGGTTAGGCTAAACAAGTCAAACTCTTTAAGTATTCTCTCATAAGACAGGTCTTCCATGTCCATGTGTCTGACAAAGTGGGTGGGAGACCACAAAAGCTTATGTCCAAAGAAATCTGTTAGTTATAAGGTGCCACAGGAATCTTGTTGTTTTTGCTGTGCGCAGATTAACACGGCTACTCCTCTGGAGTTTTCCATTCTGCAGATCATCCTTGTAGCCCTTGTCTGCACCTATGCCAGTTTGAATTCATCTTTCTTAAAGATGAGAGACCAGAACTGCACCCCATATTCCATATGTGATCTCTCCAGCACTTCCCTGTCTCTACTAGAAATATCTGTTCTGATGTATCCTATGACCGCGTTAGCTTTATTCATGGCAACTTCGCACTGGCGACTCTTAGTCATTCTGTGATCAGCCAGCGCATCCAGGTCCTTCTCCTCTTCCAGCTGATGCATCCCCAACTTAAAGGAAAAATTCTTGTCATTAGTCCCTAAATGCATGACCCTGCACTTTCCATTATTAAATTTCATCCTATCCCTAATATTCCAGTTAACAAGGTCATCCCAATCTTCCTGTATGATATCCTGCTCTGTCTGTGTATTGGCAATACCTCCCCATTTGGTGTCATCAGCAAAGTTAATTAGCATATTCTCACTTTTAGTGCTGAGGTAAGTAGTAGAAAGTTTAAACAAGATTGGTCGCAAGACTGATCCCTTAGGAACTCCTCTAGTAACCTCCCTGCAGCTTGAGAGTTCACCTTTTATATGACCCACTGTAATCTTCCCTTTAACCAGTTCCTTATCCACCTTTTTATTTTTATAGTGATCCCCAACTTTTCTAATTTGAGTAGTAATTCCCTTGGTGGAACTATATCAAATGCCGTGTTGGAATCTAGGTAGATTAGGTCCACCACATTCCCTTTGTCCAAAAATATCTGTTATCTTCTCAAAAAAGGAGATAGGGTTGGTCTGGCACAATGTACCTTTTGCCTATGTTGTATTTTATCTCAGTTACCTTTAACCTTGATATCTTTAAGTATTTTGTTTTTCACATTTTTTCCAAGACCTTGCATATGATTGTGGTCAAACTAAGAGGCCTGTAGTTACCTAGGTCTCCTTTATTCCCTTTTTTGAAAATAGGAAATATATTAGCAATTCTCCAGTCATGCAGTACAACCTCTGCATTTACATATTCATTAAAACTTTTTGCTAATGTGCTGGCAATTTCATGTGCCAGTTCCTTTAATATTCTTGTCCGTCCCTCCCACTTAGTCACATGAAGCAGTTTGAGTTTGGCATCTACCTTGGATGTGCTAATTTCCACCTCCATGTCCTCATTCCCTTTAGCTACTCTCAGGTGCATGTCTGGTGCTGTGCACAGGGGGCATGAGCCCCAACTGCCCATGTCGGTGCTCCAAGTTCTGAGCCAGCTCTGGGAAACAGCTGTGGCAGGAGCTGGCCTGGGAAGGCGGCAGCAGCAGGGCTGGATTCAGGCTGGGAACTGTGGCCACTGCCAGCGACAGCAGAATCCAGCTCAACCAATCCCATCCCTGGCTGGGGACCTGGTGCCACCAGCAGTGGCACGATCTGACCATGGACTGGGGGCCACTGTCAGCAGCTGCAGGATCTAGCGTGGCCCCAGACATGGACCCAAGGCTGCCACCAGCAGCTGCAGGATCTAGCCCCAGCTAGGGACCCTAGGCCGCTGCCAGCTGTGGCAGTATCTGGTGCAGCCACATCCAGGGACAAGAGGCCACCACTGGCAGTGGCAGAATCTGGCCCCAAGCCCTACACAGCCAGGGCCAGAGCTGTGGGATTTGGGAGGGGGCTGCTTGTGGGGCATTGCTTTGGGGGGGGGGTGGATTGGTTCCCAGGGCTGTGCCCTGATGGTTCTTGTGTGCCAGCAATGGCCCCAGCTACCCTACCACTTTTCCCAAGCTCATCATTACCTTCATTCAGGGCTGTCTCTAGGTGGGTGCAGGGCCCTGAGTGAATCACCCTCTGTGGGCCCCCCTCACCCCCCAGAGCACTGAGGGGTGGGGCCACCCAGCCCAGGGGAAGGGCAGGCCCCTGTGCCAGCCATCCCATGCCAGGGACTGGGCGAACCGGCCAAAAGCCGTGGAACAGGAGTGCAAGGTCTGGTTTCTCAGCCACCCTTAAGCCAGTGGTTGTCAAACTTTTTTCCTCAGGACCTAGCTCTGGACCCCTCTGCCATGTGGCAACCCTCCACTGAAAGAAGCACCCACTGCCAGAAAACTGAACAGTGACCATGGCTGCGTGGGAGACGGGCTGAGCAGCAATCTCTCATGGCTTTCATCCTTTCTCTTGAGGCTTCTATTGCATATCTGAAACTTACACATCTGGCTTGAGATCACCTACCTCAGGGGTCGCAAACACACCCGCGGGCCCTAAAGCTATTTCCTGTTACTTGTTACTGATATTTGCAATATTGTTGTATGAAAAGGTTTCTTGGGCTAATGTACTAGACCTCATGTGGCCCTGTACAAGTCCTCATGAAGCCGTTCTGGTGATTTGAGTTTGAGACCCCTGACCTATGTGGAACATGCAGAGGGTGATCCCACATGCCATACTCCTGTCTCAAATCAGGAAGTACGTCAAGCCTCTAAAATTGCATGTAGTAGCCTGGAGTGTGTGTGTGCAAGCTCCTTGCGGGGGAGGGAGGCGACTGGGTGGAGAAGTGAGATGAAAGTGATGAGACACAGGGGAAGGAGGAAAGAGGCAATGCCAGGCTGGAAAGAAAGGTCCTGTCTGCTGCTGAGCCTGTCCAAGTCCCTCCAGGTCCTGCTCCCTTCTCCACTGCCAAATCCCACGAACTGAAGCAGCTTCTCTGGGTTCCACTTTCACCTCTGCACTTCATCTGCTCCCTGAATCTGCATGAGTTTCCATTAACACACAGTGGTGCACAATATTGTGATAGAAGGGGTGCCAGCCCTCTCTGCTTGGCCTGGTGACCTCCTGTTGCTGTCAGTGCGCATAAGGCAGCAACACAATGGGGCTATCCACTCCCCCCTTCAGATTCGGACCTTGTTATAACTTCTCCTTCCAGCAGATCCGTCCCTGAGGTAGATTTTATTGTTACTTATGCTTTCTAATTGTAGGAAAAAAATACTATACTTTTAACACAGGCTCCTACTAGTACAGTTTGCTTTTTTCTTCTTTTTAATTATCAGTCAAAAAAATCTCTGGAGTTTTGATTAAAATCTAAAAGTTATATCTTGTTGCAAGCAAGGGAATTCTCAACCAACTGAAAAAAGAGGCAAGTCCTAATAAAAAGAGGCAAAAATAACTGCAATCCCTAAATCCCAGAAATGGTGGAATGAGGTGGTGTTCAGAGTTTTTTCTTTACTTCATTGGGTCGACTGATAAAAAAACACAGCGGTTGCTTGCCAGTGACCTCAGCCCTTTTCATATGAATGAGAGAAGCCCAAAGAGATACTGACTCAGAGAGGCGGCTTAGAGTTTGTTTAAACAACAATTAGCACCTCATTGTTAGTCCTAATGACTTATCTTTGTTGCAACCCTGATCTACTGCCTTAAGCAACTTTCACCCCAAGCCACTCCTCTGGCCTCACAATAGAACCAGGCTGCCACTTTTGGCCGGCCCTCCCAGTTCCTGGCATGGGGTGGGGGGCAGCACTGCAGCCTCGCGGGGCCTCCCAAAGTGCAGGGCCCTGGGCAGCTGCACCTCTCACCCTACCTTAAGGACAGCCCTGCTCTCATTAAAAACAGAGGCAAAGAACTGAATATCTAAATGAGTCGTATCTGTATTATCCTGGACCACCACTCCTTCCTTAGTGCTTAGTGGTCCCACTTCTTCCTTCTTTAGTCATATGAAGAGGAAGAAAACAAAGAACCTTTTACTTTCGATTTTAATTCCCTTTTCAAAGTCCAACTCTGCTTGGCTTGTGGCCTTTTTCACTTTATTTTTACATGCTCTGACCTGCAAGAAGTAGCTTTCCTTGCTGATTCCTCCCATCTTTCATTCCTTTAGGTTTTGTGCTTCCTCTTAATCACCTGTCCAAGATGCTTACTCATCCAGCTTGGTGTACAACCCTTGCCTATGAATTTTTCCCCTTCCTTGGAAAGCAAACCTCAGATTATTCCTGCAACTTTCACTTGAAGTGGATTCAAAGCCTCCTCCACCTTTATGTTCATGAATTCTTCAGTTCACTACTTTTCCCTAACTAAGTCTCTTAATTTCTTAGTTAGCCCTTTGAACTCAAAAATGCTAATCTCAGATTTATTATTTTTATCCTTCCTTTTAGTTTGAACAGAATTAGCTTGTGGTCACTCGAACCAAGTTTTTCCCCTACCAGTACTAAGGTCCTCACTACTCACCAGTATCAAACCTAAGGTGCCAACCCCTCTCATTGGTTTGATAACAGTTTGAGGATGGAATTTATCAGTTATCACATCTAAGAATATCTGGGCCCTTTTATTAGTACTTGCACATGTCCTACAGTCTATATGTAGGAAGTTAAATTCTCCCATAATCACACAGTTCCCAAAAATATTTACTTCATTAAAGGCTTTAAAGAGGTCCCTGTCCATGTCCAAATGAGATCCTGGTGGTCTGTAACACACCCCATGCACTATCCCAGGAGACAATCTAGTAGCTTTGTTTCCCAGTGCGATTTTTTACTGAGATAAACTCTGCCTTATTAATTCCATCACTTCAAATTTCTTTACAATCTACATTGATACACAATGCCACTCCCCCGCCTTTGCATTTATATCTGTCTTTTCTAAAGAGCATATAACCTTCAATACCTATATACGAGTCATGACTGCTGTTTCACCATATTTCTGTTACCTCTATAATATCTGGTTTCACTTCCTCTACCAGTAGCTCTACTTCCTCCATTTTGTTACCCAGGCTTCTTGTATTGGTGTACAAACATTTTAACTTTTGCTGCTTGGCTTCCCTCCCATTCCTGACCCAATTTGGTACAGTTGTTCTACTGCCAATGTTGCCTATTAGACCAGTGGTTCCCAACCTTTTTCAGGCTGGAGACCCCTTTTCAACAAAAACAAAAAAAAAATCTTTGCGGCCCCCCTGGCTGATTATGTAATCTGGCCCATGCGGGCAGACTCTGACGTCCACCACTCTGGTGGCACCACTGGGACAGCCAATGAGCAGCACTGCCACCACCATTGCCTGCACTACCGGGGAGTGAAGCTGAGCTGCAGCAGCTGTGGCTGTCTGCAATTGCCCTTGCTGGGGAGCTGCTGCAGGGAAAGGCAGCCCTGGCAGGAAGCATCGGGGCTATAGCAGGATTCTGGCCCCAGTAGGGAGAGGCTCCATGAGCCCCCTGCAACATGTCCATGGACCCCTGGGGGTCTCTGGACCACAGGTTGGAAACCACTGGACTAGAAGATTTCAATTTTTCATTGAAACATCACAATCCAAACCTGACTTTTTTCGTGTGAAAACTGCAAAGAAAAAAAAATGAATTACCAACTAAGAACCCAAAGTATTGCTGCTGAAAATTTTGGGGCTTTGGCTTTCCAATAAAAATCTGATTGTGGGGGGAAGAAAGAAAGAAAAAAGTCAAGGAAAGCGGATACTTTCTACCAATACTTTTATTCTCAAAAACCCAGTTTGCAGCCAGAGTGGTGTTTGATGGAAAATTTTCAATAAGCCCTTGTGTTCCCTCTGCCAATTCAGCTCACAAGTTTATAATGAAAAATGAGTGACTAAATAGTAGGGGCGGTTGAAACTTTTCTGGCACAACAGTAAAATGTCAGACACTGGTGCTCTGTGACACTGAAGAGTCTCAATTTTGTCTAAATGTGTAGAAAAAAGTTACTAAAATGTTTGGTTCAGTGCTTCCTTTTGACTTCATTTGTCTGAAATATAAAAGTGAGAAAGATCAAGTCTTTACAAATTGATTCCACCTTTTCAAACATGCCTTTCAATAAGTCTGTCTTGGCTGCCATAGACCTTTTCCCAGAAATTCAGTGGCAGGGGCGTTGCTGGTGCCTGGCACACAGGGCCAGTGCCCCGAATCCCGGCGCCGGGGCCACTGCCTCTCTTGGTCTCCAGCTGGAGATCCGGGGCCTAGCTGCCTGCGGTGGCAGCAGCCACTTCTGGCCTCTTCCTATGCCAGACGGCCCCATGGCCTCAGCTGCTGCTCCCCTCCCTGTCCCAGGTCGGGGGTGTGGCCCACAGTCAGGGGGCGGGGCCTCGGCCAGTAACTTGGGTTCTTTTCTGTGGCAGCGACGTTCCTGTTCAGTGGAGCAACAAATTCCAACTTTTCATTCTGATTTGGGACCCAGGGGATGTTTGGAACTGCCAGAATTACACAGAAAATGGACATGTCCAAGGATCAAATAGCTCTGCTAATTTGGGTCTGAACCCTTGTTGTATGTCATACTGCCTCAAAAACCTTGCCTCTAGTAACCTGGCACAAACTAGCACTCTGTGTATCCATTGTTTCATGGATCCTTACTGAGCGTATCCCATAAACTTTAAGCACCTCAGTAGCTTCCTGCTGTGTCATTTCAACAGAGTGCTTGCTGCTTTATGGCCACATAGGATCATACCATCTGGGTCCATGGGCATCCAGCAATGGGGCTTGATGGCCAGAGAGGGTCAAAGCTTGTGGGATATTCTCTTATATGGGTGCGCAGCTCTACAGGGTAAGTTCTGGCCATATTGGGACCGGCCCATTCTGGTCCATCACAGTGAGTAAGTGACACGGCCTTTGTGATCCTCTGGCTAGCTTGTTTATAAAGGCTGAAGGTGCCAGTTGAGCTCAGAAGCTCAGGGCATCCCACCAAAGCCAGGCTGAGAGCTGTCCCCTGCTGCTGAGAGCTGGGAAGTCGGATCTTTCCGGGAATGGCAAGATGCAGATGCAGGAGAAGCAGGAGCCAAAGTAGTCACAGGAGATGAAGGCAGGGAGGCTGTGGAGGTCGATATAGGACGAGGAGAAGGAGGTGATCTGGCAGAAGGAGGCGGAGGAGTGGTTAGGGAGCTCCTGATTTCATCCCCCTCTCCTGTGCAAGACATTGACAGCCTCTGCTATGCCCAGATGAACCAGCCTTTCCATGAGAACCCTCAGTGGTGGCCTCATAAGATGGATGGAGCCTGCTGCTGTTTGAGCAATGTTTCCTGTCAATAAACATTGTAACCTTTAGTTGTTCCCTGCGGTCTTTGTGTGTCACATAGGTGTAGACATGCTGGAGGTGTGCAGCAATCAGCGCAAATTGGGAATGGAACCAAGGTCTTTGGAGCTGAGCACTGCACAGCCCCCCACACTAGCTCTGGTTTCTTTCCTTATACAGAGGCCCCATTTTTCCTATGGAAATTTTTCTGCCCCTGGGAATTTTTAGCTCCCATCCTCTGTGATGGTCTTTTAGTTGCTCCTGATTTATGCCAGCATGCAATCGGTGTGCTAAAACATTGAAAACATGTCCTCATACTGCTAGGGATCCCAAAATGCCATATCCATTGTAAAGAAAGACATCCACTCCCAAGCTCCGCTACAAGACAGGGCCCTGGCTGGCACATTTAGTTGGGGTTGGACTAGGTTCCAACCTTAATCTTCTATGACAAGAGAAAAATCTGGTGGATGGGGAAGACAAATCTTTTGGAAAATGTGGCAAAATCTGCTACAGAGGAGCCAAGTAGTTTGTTCTGTGATTTCTCTTAACGGCAGAACCATTCATGAGAGTTTTAAAGCACCCAGCTTTGCAGTTTAAGATATATAGATCTATAAACATAAGCCCTTTGATGTTCCAACAAAAAATATTTGTCCCAAACAAACTTAGTGTAATTCTGAGCATGTTAAAACTAATTGGACTTCATTCACTTTTCCTTCTCTTTTCTTTGCAATGAGGTCTCATTGGCATGACAGAGAACAGGTGATTCTCAAACACAGCCTCCCCAAGTGGATGGACCTGTGCCTCCTTCAGGAGCTTTCAGGATCCAGGGGGCAACTCGTCTCCCATACAAAATACCAAGTATTAAACCAAATCAACACACAAGTGGTTCTTGTGATGATATTGCATAGCACATGCTAGTCCCACTTAGAGACTTCCTGCTGTGTTCACGTATACTAAGGGCACTAAGGCTTTTAAAAGGCCCTTAAAATTTACAGGCTTAAATGCTGCCATTTAGGGAATTCTAGAGATATTTTCAATTCAGAACGTGAGACAAAAAGTTCTCCCTCTTTTGATCACTGTTTAGATGTTCTTCACTGAATTAAACATGGGTTCCTAGTGGATTCTTCTACCATTCAGAAAAATTCAATACAATGGGCATTAATTATGATTAGTTAATTATTTTATTAATAGAAGCAAGGATGCAATGCTGTTTTCATAACATGCATTAAACTAGTGGTGGATATTTAATTGTCACCTGGATGAGCTTCTGTCATGTTTGTTTTCCCATTAACTCATGCACTGCTTGTAGAAACTGGAAGAAGAAAGATTGTTTCCCTCACATAAATTAGAATGTGTTTGCCCTTTCTCTTTTATATCACTGCCATCAGATTACTAATCATACAACACTCATGTATTACATAGATTACAAGTGTAGTGGATTAAAGGAAGTATAGCTAGTCTGCCACTGTCGTTAGGAATATTCTCAGTTCCCTTAGATGCTGAATGTGAGCTAGAAATTAGCTTTATGACCCACCATCTATTGCAAAAGCTATTACTGCTTGTTACAAGGCAGGTATTAACTGGAACTGACACCATTAATTACACTACCCTTCCTTCTAATATCCATTCTGCTTCCCACCTATGTATCCTTTCTTAATTCATTTTCCTTCCTCTCAATGCTAATATCAGGCATCGAGATGACCCAGGCATCTCCCAACTATCTCCCCCAACTCCCTAGTTTAAAGCTCTCTTAATCAGTTTTGCTAACCTCCATCCTAGAAATCTGTTTCTCTCCCTACCCAGGTGAAGTCCATCTCAAGAGAACAGTCTTCTATCCATGAATGTCTCTCAGTGACCGTACATCCCAAAGCCCTCCTTATAGCACTATTTCCTGAGCCATCTGTTGCTCATCACAATCTTCTTACACCTTTGTTGTCCTCCTCAAGGGAAAAGGAGAATCCCACTGAAGATCACCTGAGCCTCTATTTCCCTAAGAGTCCTTCCCAGCCCGGCAGGAGAATCTGTTTATAATCTCTTTTTATATGTTCGAGTGAGAACCTAGCTATATCAGTTATACCCACATGAAGGACAATCAGAGGATTCCTTCCCAATCCCATTAGGATCCTCTTCAGCCTCAGATCCAACTCCTATATCCTAGCTCCTGGCAGGCAACACACCCTTCTGTTCTCTGGATCTGCTCTGGTTACAGTTCTGTCTGTCCTCAGGAGGGAGTCCCCAGTCACATAGACTTGCCTTTTCCTGGAAATGGTGCTATTCTCCAACCTATCCCCAGTTCTTTCTGGCTGCAAGTTATCACCCAACATTCTCCCCTCAGAGCTGGTCGGTCCTGCTTCCATCTGCAGAACTGGATTTCTCCCTACATCCTCCTCGTTCGTCTGCTTCATCAAGTGCTCCAACCCCCTTCTAAACTCAACCAAAGTTTCCCCCTGCATCTCTAAACCTCGAATTTTCTCTTCCATTACTGCAACATGTTCTATTCATAGCTCTTCTCTGCCATTAAATGAGAAATTTTCCTGTAGGTTCCTTTAGTTAGAGCAAAACTAGGACTGCATAGCCACCTCTCCACACAGGCCAATCAGCTCCAGAAGCTCTTCTGTTTTCCAAGAAAGCGAGTCTTTGGTGTGTGTGGAGCTATCATGATCAGCTGAGAAGAGATGTGAGCTCCCCATGCCACTCAAGCCATATGAACACAGCAACCACTGTACACCCATATGGTTTGATTGCCTATCATTCATATTCTCCCTTATAGTGTAATTGCATATTGTTTAATGCAAAATATGTCATGTAGGTTATTTATGGAATATTCACGGCATACAGAACATTACTGTTATAGTAATGGGTTTTTTGCAATGTCATGTGTATGGTTAGAAGGCTTTGCTAAGCAATATTCCCAAATATGTATCTCATGGTTTAAGACAAATCCAGGCAAAACTCTATAACAGGAGTGTCCAACCTTTTTAGGGGAGGGGCCACACTGCAATTCTTTTCTTGCTTGGAAGGGCAGGGCAGTGATCAAATTTTGCATAGATAAGGCATAGGAATGGATCATACTATTAATAAAATTTAAACAATCAAAAAGTAAACACTGGTTTACAAACTCAGTTTGGTTCTATAAAAGCAGAAATTTACATTTCATACGTAAACACAGTTCTCAAATACTATCCATCCTCCCTACAGCAACCTTTAGATAAATGTCACTTTCACAACAGTACACATTTCCACTTATTAATTAAACCATGTTTTGTGAAAACTTGAAAAGGACTTACCTTTATTTATTTTTTTCCCCCTCCAGGAAGTGTCAGTGTCTAAAGGTGGCAGGGAGGCATGGCAGGGCACGGGTGTCCATGTCAGGTGGCAGGGGAAAGCACAGGGACCCAGGACAGGGCACAGCAGGGGTGGCAAGAGAGGGCAGGAATAGTCATGTGAGGCGACAGGGGAGAGAGTGGGAAGCATGGCAGGGCAGGTGTGGGATGGTGGGGTGATAAGGGAGGCAAGGCAGAGCAGGAGTAGCAAAGGAGGGGAAGGG
>ML681998.1:31312092-31485885 GCA_007922195.1 Podocnemis expansa | reverse complement strand
GAGGGACAGCCCTCAGCACCCTGGCCAAGGTCCTGAGGGTTCCCTGGCCAGGGTGCTGAGGATCCACTGTTGTTTCAGAACACTTTGTTCCGAAACAACATGTTCACACGCCTTGTTTCGAAACAAGGGTTTCGAAACAAGTTTGTTTCGTTCCCAAATTGGGTTTAACTTGTTTTGAAACAACACAGTTGTTTCGAAACAAGGGCTTCCCCTTGTTTTGAAACAACTGTGCGTTGTGTGAACATGGTTTTTTTTGTTTCGAAACAACGAGGTTTTTTTCTAAACAAAAGTGCTGTGTGAACACAGCCAATGACTCTTGTTGTACTTTTAAAGACTAACTATTTATTTATTGCATGAGCTTTCATGAGAGAAATCCTATTTTGTCAGATGCTTGAAAATGGGGGAAAAATACAGGATGGGAAGGAGGGATAAATGCATTGAAGTAGGTGTAAGCACAGGATCAGGTCAAAGTACTTCAGCAAATCGAATAGGTTGTATTGATTCAAACTGAGTGGAACAACAAATAGAGAGGGTGAGAGAGGCGACACTCTAGGGAGGTGGTGCAGTCTCCATTTTTGGAAAATATTTAAGGCGAGGTTAGACAAAACCCTGGCTGGGATAATTTAGTGAGAGTGATCCTGCTTTTTTGGCAGGGGGTTGGACTAGATGACCTCATGAGGTCCCTTCTAACCCTATGATTCTATGATTCTCTGAATCACTGTATATAATAAGAAAGCCAGGAGATACCTATACTCAAATCTGAGTTGATGTTCTCAAATTTGTATAGGAATTCTAATTTTGAAGTTTCTCTTTGAAGACTTGACGTAGAGTAAACCCGTTTAAGAATAGACACAGGTAAGTCCTTCACAGGGTGGCCAGGGAGTGGCCACTGAAGTGATCTCCTGTTGGCTGTTGAATGTTGCCATTTCTGATTTCAGATTTCTGTTCATTTATTCTTTTGCATAGAGATGGTCCAGTTTGTCCAATGTATGAGACCAGGGGCATTGTTCACACTTGATGACATATATCTCATTGGTGGATGAGTAGGTGAATGAGCCTTTGATGCAGTGGTGGACTTAGGGATTCCCTGGCCCTGGGTAAATGTCAAGGATAGCCCCCCCACATGCCATGGGTGTGAGCCCATCCTTGGTTTTTGCCCCCCTACCCTTGCCAGTGCCCCAGCCAGCCCTCCAGCCCTCCCCACAGCCTTGCCGGTGCCCCTGCCAGCCCTCCCTCTTGCCAGCCCCCCGCCAGGGAATTTAAAATAGACATGTAACAGGGCCCCTTCCCCACTACACACAGGGCTCTGGGCAAATTGTCCTTCCTGCCAGCCCACTAAGACTGCCTATGCCTGATGGAGTAGCTGGTTTGATTAGGTCCTGTAATGGTGTCATTAGCGTACATACGTGGGCAAAGTTGGCACTGGCGGTTTGTCATAGGGACACGTGCCTGCCTTAGTGTTTCTTTTGTATGGTCTGATGTTGCTAGAGAATATCTACTTAAGGTTGGGGAGCTATCTGTAAGTGAGGAAAGGTCTGCCTCCCAAGGCTTGAGAGTGTGAAATATAGGCTGTAGATCCTTGAGGATGTGTTAGAGGGGTTTGGCTTGTGGGCTATAAGTGGTAACCAGTGGTGTTCTGTTGTTTTATTTCTTGGGATTTGATACTTTGTCACCGAATCCTGAAGGGGAGGGCATAGCCCGGTGTCAGGGGGAAAGAACATGCTGAAAAGTAGAAAGACTTTATACTCTTTCTTTCTCTTCCACCTCCGTCTGCAAACATCACCAAGCAACTGAAATGTTGACCCAGGGGAGAGGCTCATTGGGAAGGAGACCAGCAGTCTGTGTTGAGAATCGCCTAAAACTGTAAGGTTGCTAAAAGTGTTAAGCTTAGTTTAAAATGCAGTTTGCCTTTTTTTTTTAACGTTTGATCAAATCTGGCCTGCTTTCCTCTGACTTATAATCACTTAAATTCTTTCTGTAGTTAGTAAATGTGTTTTTTTTTCCTAAAGCAGTGCTTGTGGTTTAAGGTGTGTTAAGACTCCATTTGAAGTGACAAAGTCTAGTACATATCGATTTCTTTGATTTACCATGACACACCAAAGCTTAGTGTTTACACTGACACTTTATTGCAAAAGGCTGGTGCAAAAAACTCTATGCCTGTCATCCAGGTGGTTTTATTTTGTCATAAAACCAGGGGAGTTGGGTTGGTGGGATAGAATAGAGTATGTACATGATCACTGTTTGGGCACAAAAAGCTGACTTTGGTAAACAAAAATGTGCAATGTAGACCAGGCCAAAGTTTCATGTAAGAATTTTAGTTTTTCATGCATTTTAACTAAACAAACACCATTTTAATATGAGGTCATAATGAAATGACAGTATAGCATTTTAATGTCCAAATATATGGAGAGTTTTTTATTGACACCTGTACCGCTTTAGAGATCATTTCTACCTTTAAAAGTACAATTTAATCTCCTTGGTATTCATATTTTACTTGGGAAATGCTTGGCCTGCAATTTTAGCATGTTTAAGAACTATTAATTTTTCAAACAAAAGCCATTTTTGAGTGAGACATTCTGAAAATGGTGACCAGCCTTATTAATCTTTAAGTTTCATTGAAGGGCTCAGCTGAGAACAGATGTGAATAGTAATAGGGAATTGCTGTGCCAAAGACCTAACAATCTAAAGAAGACAGAGAACTATGAAAGGAAGGTAATATTACCTCCAAGAAGGGATTTCCCTAACACCCCCTTAAGCCCCCCTTGAATTTCCCAGCACCCATCCACCCCCGGTTTTCAGCTAGTAACATAGTGTTATACCAATTTAGTGAGCACCCTAACACCCCCCCACACCTCCCCTACACCTCTCCTGATTTGAATTCCTGGGAAAAACACTGCCTCAGTGTTACCCATTGAAGAAGAAGGTTTGACAGGAAGTCTGAGGCAGAGGCAGGAGCTGAAACTCAGTTCAGTACCTTAACTGTAAGACCATCCTTCCTCTCTGAGGAAAATTCCTTTCTTTAATACTTTTCAGATTGTATTTAATGCTTAATTGCCCTGCATTGTTCAGATGTTGTTTTCTAACCATCTCTGTGGGCAAAATCCAAAGCGATGCTGAATACCTCTATCCTCCTTTGAAGCCAGTACCTCTCAGGACCCTTCGCTGGTGTTCTTTACAAGAGCACTAACAAGATCTGTTAGTGTTTCTTTTTCAATCTATCAGTTAGGTGAAGGCCTGAAGTAGACGTGATTTATCAGATCCAGGATGAATAGCATCACAAGTCTCATCCAGGCTCCAGCAATTGACATTTCGAGGGCTTTGTAGTTTGCCATATTAAGTTCACATAAATCTGACTAAATTTGTCTGGTTAATTTTACTAAATGAAATTGCTGGAGTGACTGTCATGGAGTGATTAACAAAGTCTTTAAATCTGAAGTATAAAAAGGGGGGAAGATGAATCAATACAACCATATTTGTGAAACTGAACAAAATAAAATCTAAACTGTAACACAGCCCCATTCGAAACAATTGTTCTTTGTCACCAGCCATAACAATGAGAGACACATTTCAGTGTGCATGTATGTGTGCATGCATCTGGTATTTATCGGAAACTTTTAACAGTGCTAAAAATTGATTTACTCAGCACTCCTCAAAGCTGCCTTTTTTTTTTTTTCCCTCCTTTTGGTTAGTAATCCCATAAGAAGACTTGGCAGTTTCCAAAGTAATTAGAACCTTGGAGCAAATAAACACCAAATGAGCCCTCTTTGTTTGAAGTCAGGTTGCTTTTTTTTTTTTAAATAGGCCTGCTCCACTATAATTATGTACCAGTCATTATAACATTAAAAATCATTTTAAGTGAATGAATGCTATTTTTGTTGTTGTTGTTCCTTGCTAATTATGAACTAATTATAGTTTAGGATAGCCTAAAAATCTCATCTCGTTATAGCAGAGCCATTGGCTCTGATTGCTTCAGCCTTCAGCCAGCAGGGAAAGAAGCAGCTCCAAAGTTTTACAAATCTAGGCTAATTCATAGTTGGCTAATGAGGATTATAGTGGCTTGTATGACACTCTTAGTTACAGAGAGTTAATAGATATTTTGATGTAACTCATGTTCATTTAATGAGTAGGAAACCAGTTAGATATGAGATAAAACAATATATTACATAGCAGTTTTAAAGGAGGACAGTGATAGAAACATCCCATGGTAATGAATGGAGGTAATAGCTCTTTTAGATCTTTTAGCTATGAACTCATATTCTGGTTAACAGTTTATATTCTGCGTGTCACCTTCGGCATAAACTCTGTGTTCTGTTTTCCCATTTTTATGTCTCAGATTCAAAATGGCAACAACAATATGCTCTTGTATGTACCACAGCATAGATAATTAGAAAGTATTTGAAAAGTAGTGGGTAATAGCTTATTAACTAATAATGCTTGTATTTAATTCTGTGTCCTTTACTGATAAGCATGCCAGAGTCTCATTAGTTAGCAGAATTAAACAGAAAAATTGCGCCACCAACTAGTTTGTGCTGAGTAAGAATGAAATAAAACTTCTAAAAACCAGTTTCTTGAGAGGCTAGTACAGGAATTTCTCTCTAAAACTCCTCATGTTGCTGGAGAAAACTCAGTGTATGTTTGCTGTATAGAGAGTTTCTGAGCATCAGAAAAAGCCGTGCCTCAAGGACACATATTGTTTCCTATATGCTGAAGGGGGGGGGGGGGGAATCCGTTTGGAGGAGAAAATTCAACTTGCAAAAGAAATAGAATGGCTGGTATGAATGTCCTAAAATCCTACGTTGGTCCTTCATGAAGCAACTCCCACATGTGATTGGAATGGGATCATAATTATTTCTGTACTTGGCTATGTGTAAGAGATGAGAAGTAAACCAGAAGTAGTGTGATCTTCAAGACCTTAAAGAAAAAGGGAGGTAGGGAGGAGCACCTGTCAGCTAACTGCATGAGAAGCACGCACTCATGCACACCGGTAGAACCTCAAAGATACGAATACCTTGGAAATAGAGGTTGTTCGTAGCTCTGAATCAAACTTCATGGTACAACACCCTGCAGTTAGTGTCTTGCTGCTGAGGCTGGGAGGGATCTCTGCAGCCTGACCGCACTGACTGGGTTGCAAGCAGCTCCCTGCCTTGTTCCTTTTTTTTTTTTTGCCTTTGGGCTGAACAGGGAGGGCACCCTTAGCACTACAAGCAACAGCCTTCAGCTATCTCTCCCCAGCACTCACCTGCTCAGTGTACTGCTTGCAGAGGCAGCATGTGGTAGGGGGTTGGTGCAAGCCAGCTGCCGGTGCCCCTCTTCCCTCCCTTCCCCTTACACTCCCAGAGGGGCTGGCAGGATCCAGGAGTACAGCTCCAGGGAAGGTTTGGTCACGTCGGTTCACAGGCTGTGCCCACTAAAACTCCTCCAGGGTGCAGGGGACTCCAGGTCCAGCTCCTGCATCCTTCGTTCTTTGCAGCACAAGCTGCAGGGCTGGCTTTCCCAGGTGGTGGGTGAAATAGTGCCCTTGGCTTACAGGAACAGTGCAGACCCCAGATGACGGGTGGGCAAAATATGACCTGTGGGCTGCATATGGCCCACCTAATGTTTTCATCCAGGCCACAAGCTGACCTGGGCTGGTTGCCCAGAGCATGGCTGTGGCAGTCGCTCCCCCTTGCTGACTGGGAGGCCCTGCCCCTCTCCCATCGCATGGGCCCTGCAGGGCCTTTTCCAAAATGCCGAGGCCAACCCCCTCACTCTCAGCTCCAGCTTTTCCCCCATGGGCAGCACAGTGGTGCTCTGGCTGGAGCATGGGGTAGCTGCTCCCCCCTCTCTGCTCTACCCCTTTTTCCCATGGGCTGTTGCTGTGCTGCTGTGGAAAAAGTGAGTCTGCTTCCCCCACCCAGTTCCAGCCCATCCTCCCACAGGTCATCCAAGGGTGTCCTGGGAGGAGTATAGCGACAATGTCTTCCCAGGGCCGAGCAGCATCCTGACTGGAGCATCTAGCTTCCCCCTCCTGACTCCACCCTCCCCTCCCCACCACAGTACCAAAAAAGTAAAGGGGAAAAAAAGAAAAGTGGGGGGGGAAGGTTTAAAATCCCTTCCCCTATGCCACAGCTCCATGCCTTCTCTCTATGGTATGAAAAAAATGCATAAGAAAGGAATTCAGGGGGGACCCTACAAAAAAGTGAGAAGTGCAAAATAGTGCAAAAATAGTGCGAAAAATGCAAAAAAGACTGTGAAAAAAGTGGGTATTGAACATGTTTTATGTTTATATTTATTTATGTTTATCTATTTATAATATATACATTAGCTGTAATAAGGTATGAGACAGGAAAGGCTGGGAGGGGTAGCCGCTTCCCCTCTAAGCCCTACCCCTATCTCTCTGCGTGTGGCCTACTATATAGTGGGTGCGGATCTCTGACCAAAAAGTTTGCCCATCCCTATCCCTCACTGTTTCTGTGTGCTGCACAGTTTTTGCTTGCTTTTTTTCCCCTCTCCTGTATTGCTGCCTGCTTGCTTATGGTTCTTTCAGTTTCACAAGGTGTTTGGCTGACTGGCCAATTCATAACCTTGGAGTTCATATTTTTGAGGGTCTACTATACTTGTTTTTAATCCAGCAGAGAGATGAGCAAAACAATTCACGCTGTGTGAATGCAGATAATAGTCCATAGGAAAACTTCTTTGTAGTAAATACAAATTTGTTCTGTGCTTGTTAACTTCACTTGCTCTCAAAAACATTAAAATTTGGACAACTTGGATGTGATTATGAGTGTCAACTGTACAATTTGCTACGAATGTCTGTTGTATTATGAGAAATTCTAACTTGAATTATTGTCCAGTGTTGGACTGTATCAGTGTACTGTCCAATCCTAGGCAGGGTTGAGGCTCGCAGAACACAATTATTTATAATGTTGTAATACTTTTAAAGCTAATAGTTGATCAGACGTTCCAACAGTGTCTGAATATTATAGATTCAGAAAAGACATCCCTAATTCTCTACATTTCAGTGGAAGAATATTTCAAAAATTATATGTTAAAAGATATTTACCTTTTTCTTCCTTCAAAGGGTGAAATTCACCCTTTACAGAAGGGCAGCACAAGGGGTATACACCATTTTAACCGAGATGAATTTCAGTGATCATGCTGAGTACCCTTAACTGAATATGCTTTTGTGGGGGATGGTTTCCAGAAGTCGATCATAGTAGAAAATCAGACAACTATGCCCTGCTCCTTTTTTAATTAAGGTTTTCCAGAAAGAAGTCCTGATCCCATTTTGGCTTTCAATAATATGCTGTAGGCAGGAAGTGTAAGGAACATAATACACATTCTTATAATAATAGAATATGATAATACATTTTCTTATAACCACAAGCAGGGAGAACAAACAAATTATATGAACATGCAGTTTGGTGGAGATGTTTATAATTTGTTCCTGAACAGTACTTTCAGTTGGATAGTTGGAGCACTGTATTTAGACCGTGTGCTTGAAAGAGTGGGGCTAGTAAAGTTTGAAGATTAGGGATATCATCTTCAGAAAAAATATGAAAAATACCTTATTCTTTTGGGGTTGCATCCATTCCAATGGCAAAATAATGTGTTCATCAGTCCAGCGATATATCAGTCTTCTCTGGGTTGACCCAGCAATTACCCGTGAGAGCATAAAATACAGCAGAGGCAGTGAAATCCCCTGGAAAGCCTCTTCAGCTAGGTGGCAGAATTTTAACAAAAGATGTGAGGAGTCCTGTGGCACTTAAAGACTAACACATTTATTTATCACATGAACTTTTGTAGGAGAAAATCTCCCCCTGTCTCCCACTAGCCAATTACTGAATGAGCCCTAACCAAGTATAAACTGTGCCATTTTTTGGTAAAGATCAAGATAATTTTGACACACTGGTTCCATATGAAGCTTGCACGCTCTCTACATCTTACAGGGTTACAGCTTAATAGGTATAATTTCTGGTTTGCTCAGCCTGATTGTTTCCTTCTGTTGATTCTCCAGCTGGACAGTCTTGCCTTTCCTGTTTTTGCATGGATATAATCTCTACCTACATTCTCTACAAAATAAAACTTGAGTTATTGTGTCCACACCAGTACTGTAGTCATTCATAAAACTTCTGAGGGCACATCCCATGATTCTTAGCATTGCACTAAGTTGGGCAAGTTATTATTTCACAGCATACTGTGAGAAATCTTGTCTGTCTTTTCTGGGCATTCAGGGCAATTGTAGGAAGGACTAGCATGAGGTGAATGATGCTAACTGGAAGCCAGGCTGCCAAAGGGTCATATTAACTTCTGACAATTTGTGCTCACTCATGCTTCAGCCTTTACCTTTCTAAGAGGAGCCACGCCTATGTAAAAGTGTCACCATTCTCAAAGTAAGGAGTTTTATGCGGATAGAAGTTGAATTAGCCTTGAGTTAAAGACAAATTTTTTGTTTATGATATTAGTAGACTCTGAAATCTCTAATGGAATGACTTAAAAATATAAAAGTTACATAACTGCTGAAAGGTATTACTTTGACAAAGTATTTGAAGATCATAAGAGCATATTCGAGTAGCTCTTTGTTTCCATGTTCTCTTCTGTTCTGTTGTCTCTTGGTTGTTTGGGTCGATCAGTCATACAGATAATTCCATTTATTTATTTGCTTATATTTATTTAGTCTTCTCAAGGCCACTAGTTTATTTGATACTCTGGACATCTGCCAGATTTTCCAAAGGAAGGAGTTGGAGGGCATCTCCTCTGTTATGCAGATATCTGAACCTAATCATTCAAGTTCCAAAAGTCCTTGTAGTAGTAGATCTTGCCTTTTTTTAATGAGCCTCATTATACTAATTTGTTCAGCTTTGTGTGAGCTGCCATATGGCATCAATGGATACCTCGTGAAAATGTATTTATTATCTCATAAAACATATATAAAGATGTCAAATGCACATAATTAGAGAAATTTTCTTTGAGATATACTCTTACCACTTACCCACCTGGAGTTTCCTGGCCAAATCTTAATCAGTTAGCTGATGGAGGACATCTTGAAGTTGTGTGCATCATGAGTCAAGCTGGGAAATACAGCAAACATATTGGTAGTGCTATTTCAAGTATTGCAGAGACAGGATCACAGAACCTAAATGTTCATACTGTGGAAACACTATCTATCTATTTCCATCTCTTTGAGAAATCACTCCCAGCACAATTGGGAAAGTAAGCAACACAAAAGCCTTCCTTCCATCTCTTCTGGGCTGATGATAGTAGGAACTTCAGATCTAAATCTCGCTTGTGTTGAACCCAATGGCAAAACCTCAATAGACTTTAATCAGACCAAGATTTGGCTTTCAGTGAGTAAGGAATTATTGGGAGACACAAATCAAGGCCATCATTCCAGGTCTTACCTTGCTAAAAGGATGACATATTGATTCCTTCCCCAAGGTTCAGGCACCTGGATTTCCAGTTTAACACTCCTTCTGAAATGCATGTCTTTCCTTCATTTTCCACTAGCTTGCAAAAGGAGGATAAGTTCCTTCCATTTCTGTTCACCTTAAATTCTCCTGTGAAGTCAGTCTTGTGCTACAGACCAGGGTACAAGAACTCAGTGGTGCATAAACATGTATCAGGGCAGTGAGATCCCCTCCCAATCTGCCATGAAACACAGTATGACAACTGGTAGACTGGAAATTTTCTGCTATAAAGGCAGAAACATTGGGGATGCTCTGTACAGAGACTTCCATCATTCAGGTTAAAGGATCTTGATTGTAGAAATGTGATTCCTCTCCCCCACCCCTGACAGACAGACAGACACTTTTTCTCTCTCACTTGCTTCTCATTGTGGGGTCTAAAATTAAACTTATTTCTAAGCTGTGATTTTTTTTTCCCTTCAGATCCTGCCTTACACTTGTGCCCACATAACACTGCACACACACACACACACACACACACACACACACACACACACACCCCGGGTGGCCACTTTCTACTATTAATCTCTTGTGAAGGGATTTACTGAAACTTGTGCACAAATTCTAATGCCGGGACCACAAATGATATAATCAAGTTAGTGCATATAGGTGTTGGCCCTGGAATAGCCCCTGCTAGAGTGGAAACTGAGTTGGGGCTTCTCTGAAAAACTCAGCTTTGATGTATTGGGATGTACCGACACTGATTTGTGTCTGTGTCACAATTAATGCTGGGTTGCGAGAAGTTTGGTAAACTTATCACAATTAGAGAGTGCCTTTGTTCTTTGTGTTGTTACTTTTAGCACTGAGTCTCAAATTCAGCAAGTGCACCAAGGAATCTGTGGAGTTGTTACCTAGTAACCAATTGTCTTGTGAACTGGAAGGTGATTTGGATTAGATGAGTGTTAATTTTTGCAGGTAGATGAACAGCCTATGTTTGTGGGTGGCAGGGCAAGAGAGTTGAAGAGGCTCCTGTGACCCAAGAAGAAAGAGAACATTCCTTTTAAAACCCCAGAAGAAATCAGAAATGATGGAATATGTCCTCAAGTTCTTCACCAAAATAATATGAAGAAAATTGTTAATTTACTTAACATGCAGCCTCCTTTGGATTTAGACAACAGAATACAAACAAGGTTGCCATTTAAAGGTGCCTGACTCATGCTAAATTATAAATATCACACATCATTCCTGGATTTACTATCAGTACTTTCTAATTTAGGGTTCAAATCTTGATCTTAAATAACCAAGCTGTAAATATTTTGTAAAAATAGATGCAGCTCTGGTGTGCACATTCCCAGATACAGGCTAATTTTATTTACAAGGAACAAGACTGCATGCCTGTGTATCAGAGACAGGATTAGCTCCCTGGGACCATACTTTGAGAGTGAGCTCTCTTTGACTTCAGCGACTGTTTCTGGTGCTCAGCACCTCTATAAATTAAGCTGAAACTGCAGCTCTTCAGACCTGCCTAATCTCCTGTAATAATTGCATGTTGCTGCATTCTTGGACTGCTTCTAGATAATCTGGATACATGGGGTGAACAGAAAAGTTTGGCCTGTTTCTTTGCCAGTTTAATCATTGGGAGATGTTTCTTTGCCAGTTTAGTCATTGGGAGACATTTGGTCAATATTTTTTCAGATCTGTATTTCTCAAAAAAGAAGGCTAAATCCATATTTCAGTGTCTAAATGAGTGGCCTCATTTTCAGGGGTACGGAGTCCTTGCAGCTCTCTCTGTGGCTACATACTGTGTCTTAGGGTATGTCCACCTGGCACCATGCTTCTCGGGATGGGCAGATAGATGCAGTAACTGTGTTTGAACCAGTGCACTAAAAAAAAGCAGAATGGTTGCAGCAGCCACAGTTGTGTCTCAGGCTAGCTGCCTGAGTACAAGGCTGTCCAGCTCCATGAGTGGGTGCATGAATGACTAGTCAATGCTACCATCTGGGATACTACAGCCATCATCTGGCTCTTTTTAGTGCATTATCTCAAGCAAAACTAACATGTGTCTGCCTACCCGCAGAAGGAAGCACACTCCCAGTGGCTGTGTGTAGCCTTGGCTTAACATGAGTAATTGGACAGGGGTAAGGCCTCATTTCTTGGGAAACAGGGTTAGAGACGTAAATGGATGAGAAGGCTGGAAACAGAATATCTGTACTAGCTAAGATAAGGGTGTAGTACGTTCATGGAACACACTGGAGAAAATAACAATGGATAAAATAAGCCTAGAATGTAATAGGAGGTAAAGAGTAAGTCGTGCATGGACAGCATGTGGACAGAGCATGCTGTACGGGGATTGGTTCTGATACAGTAACAATGCCAATCCCAATGTGTGTAATACAATGTGGTGTGTAAGGGTATAGAGAGGAAGAGGGTTTGTGTGTAACTTTGGATGTGTGGTACAACCTATATCCATCCACTACATTTCAGTCTGATCACCTCAGCATAGCTTTGCTGTATGCCAAATAAAGGAGTCTGAGAGGCAAAACTGGAGTCAGACTGACTTCTTGAGGGACTGAGAAATGGTGGTGTGATGAAGTAAGAAAACCTCTTGGGCTATCGGGGCACTACCCAAATGTTCTTCTTTTCTGTTCCTGTACTTTGGTGGCGGGGCACGGGTATTCTGGTGATGGGACACCGGGATGTGATAGCTGTAAGAACCACTGGGGGTCGGGGGGAAGGGGCTTAGACAGACCTTACCTGGACCCCCAGTGGGTGACAGGTCGTGGCCCGTTGGACCAGGGGGAGTTCAGCTGGCTGGGGACGGGAACAAAGGTTTTGGAGAGAGGAGGAGGTGGTGGGTAACAGGGCTTGGAGAGGCAGGATCTCTGGGGCTTGTACAGGCAGTTTACTGCTATACCTCCTGTTTAATCTGAAAGCCAACTGTCCTAGCTGCTGTGCAAGCTGGATTGCCAATAAACCCTCTGACTTCTACACTGGTTGAGTGTCACTGCCGATTGGGACGGCTGGGACGCTCCTGGAGGGAGGAACCCTCCCCATGGGAGACCAAACAGAGCAAGGGTCGGACCCTTTGAGCCTGAATTTGGGAGCTGGCTACAGGTGGCATGGAGACTAAATGGAGAGCTGGCTACAGGTGACATGCTAGACAGGAGAAGGCTCCACCATAGCAGAGTCCTGATTGTCTGTGAACAGAGGGGATCCAAGAGGCTTGGCTGTGGTCTCCATGACAAGCGATCTCTAAGAGGAATCCCAACATAGTGATGCCATGACTTGATTCTCAGTGCAGTATAAACATAATCTAAGTGGATCAGCACCTCTGAAAATCAGGCCATTTACTTAACTGCCTAAATATGGATTTCTGTTCCTAGCTTTAAGCACTCAAGAAAGAAAATTTGGCCTCTGTCTTATACATCAAGTGAGGGCAGAATACGTTCATCAGATCCTGAAGGAATATGTTAGCAATCCATCATTGCTATTAAAGTATTTAAAATCTATAGCATCTCTCATCAACGGATTGAAAGAAGCTGAGATGTAGATAAAGAATTAAGCAGTATGCTGCTGTGATTCTAAATGAAGCTAAATTTTCTCATTTTTACACATTAATTTTAGTGCAGTCTGTCTACAGTGTGCCAGATCCCTTTTCTCTGTGTTACGCTAGTTTCACTATTTTTTTTTTACTGCTGAAGAATACACTCACTTTTCTGTTTGAGTCAAATCTGCAGGCTTTTATTAATCCTGTAGGCTTTTATTATTACTTTGTTTTATTTAATCAGTCTTACCACAGTAATGAACTAGGATCAGGGCCATCCCTAGGGGTAGGCAGGGCCCAGGGCAGTTCAAGGTCCAAAGGCAGCAGGGATGCAGTGCGGGGCTGCCAAACCATGGGGCCCAGGGCAGTCATCCCATTCACTCTTCACTTCCTCCAGGAACTGCCCTGACCAGGATCTCACTGTGCTAGGCAGTATACAAACACAAAACAAGAAGACAGTCCCAGGAAGTTTACGGTCTTCAGTGTAAGGCAAGAGAAAACAAGGGAATACAACAAACAGAGGAGTACATGAGACATTATTGGTCAATGTAATAAGCAGTGGTTTCAGCATACTGGCTGTCTAACTATGGTCAACCAATCTAGACCCAGCAAATAATCTACTTTTCAGTTCAGTGGCTGAAATAAAAATTCAGAATACAGTTTAGCTTTGCTTTAGCCCAAAACAGAAATTTTCTAGTTTTTCTCTCTGAAACAAAATCTTTTATACAATATTGAACAAAACATTCTGATTTGTGATCTGCTTTATTCTCTATTTTTATTAAATCCAACTAAATAGCTAACAGTGTCGTTTCAAAACAATCAGCACATCTTGTTCAGCAAATAGTGAGACAAAGTTCTGACTATTTAAAAAAAAAACATATTTTATTTTCCTGACTGAAACTATTCATTGAATATGAACCAAATTTATGAGTAGTGCTGGTCAATCCCAAATGGCATATTTCAGCAAATGTACTATTTGTCTGAAAAAAATCACACAGTTCTAATAAGAGCAAAGGGGAGTTTTAAGGAAGGACATGAAATGGAACAATGAAGTGGCTATGCTGGTGGTTGTGGGGAGTTCTTCCAAGGGTGAAAAGCAAAAAAGAAAGTATAAAGATGTTTGAAAACTTAACAAGTGGCTGATCAAGCCTGGCACTGTTGACAGAGCAGAGGTGGGAACTCACATTGATAGTGAATGAGAGATGATAGGTGGAGGGTTGGAAAAAAGGGGAGTAACAAGGTCAAAGAGATGAGGTAGGAAAATTATTTTTGCAGTATTTTGAAAGGCTATGAGAGGGACAAGGAGAGATTTGCCAGAGGCCAAAGGGGGAATGTTGCAGCAAACAAGAAGTGAGATGATGGGTGTCTGGACAAGCATTTTAATTCTGCAGATGGAGTGGAAAGGTTGCACCTTAGATTGTATGCAGAAGGAATCAGCATGATGTAAACATTTTGTAAATCCATATTGAATTTCCCATGACCTTGGTGGTGCACCATTTACAAGATTAGATTTTAATGGGAAGCTTGGGTTGTTAGGCCTCAGATTTGATATACTGTACTCTGATCCAGCTTTTCGACTCCCCTGTTTTAATTTTGTATCAGTAATGCCAGTCGATCCCACTGGCAGTGAATTCCTCATGCCTAGATGAATCCTTCAGTGGTACAGAGCCTTTGTAACGACTTCTGTGCCAGCACTCTCCCAGAGGCCCCTGATGCAGGGGGCATCTGAAGGAGGAAAAGACATGACTGGGTGATTGTCTACTCAAGCAATTCCTAGTCAGCCCCTTAGGGCCAGCGGTACCCAAGTATCAATTAGATCTCTAACTTACACCTAGGACTGTCTTAGCCTTGATCAGGGAGGTGTCATGACAGCTTAAAGCCACTGATCTTGTGCTGCACATGTTGTACCAAGTTTACAGGATCTTGATTTTTATCTGGGAAGATAAATGTTTTATTACTAGTTATCGGCCTGACTGTCAGGTTCTTGTTTGCTTTCTCATAGTAATAATCACTTTAGCAGTGAATTAAAATAATTAAATCCTCTCCCCCTTACTTTAATCCTACCCACACAAAGCTAGACCTGGCTTGTGCTCTGCAGTCACGTACATGCATGGACAAGCACTTATTGAATGGATCTATTTCCTTACTACCAACCTCATTTTGCGTCAGAATGTACAAATCTAACACACAATCTCGCCTTTTATTGACTTTCCATTGTAGAGGTTCTTAGGTAACTACATGGCCCTGAACATGGGAGCAATCTAGCGCAGTGTTTTTCAAACCATATGTTGAGACCCAGTATTGGGTCACAGACCCTCAGGTACTGGCTCGCAGTGCTCCCTGCTGTCACCACCAAACGACAAGAATGCATTGCTCAGAGATGTAATTGCTGGGTTGTAGGTATAAATTTTTTTCAGTTGGGTCCTGAGCAAAAAGTTTGAAAACCACTGATTTAGTGTGTGGATCCCCATCACAGAGCACAAGGTGGACCCTCCTCTGCTGTGGAGGACCTACAGAAAATAAATTTGGGGATTTTTTTTTTAATGTAATTAATAAGACCTAGACTTATAGATAATTAAAAGGAATGTCACACGGACTTAAACAAAAAGAAATTTACTAAAACAGTATGCAAATTTCAAGGTAATTAAAATTTGAGGCCAGCCTGCTTGGCAGTATCCATTTAATTGATGCTAAATTTGAGCCGCTCAAATAAGTATGCTTTCTATTGTGTATTAGGTTTGTTTTCCCTCTACAAGCTGATAATTGCTAATTTCCCCTCTGAATTATTTTTCTATCTGATCTGTTGGATTTCATCATTAAACTCCTTGTCTTCTGGGGTTGGTGTTTTACTGGTTTAGTTGGATACACTGAGCTAGTCTTACATAATACAAAGGTGACAAGCAACTCATTAAAGAAAATAAGACGTTATGATATTAACTGGTGACAATAAAGAAAAAGAAAAACACTGACTGCTCAATTTGCTAGTGAGACTGAAAGGGAAGGATCAAAGGGGAAAGGACCTGGAACTAATAATGTGCAGAAAATGCCTACAGGAGACTGGATTTTGTACTCACTAAAGAGTTGGATCAAGTTCTGAGTGTTCATGCACATTCCCAGTGCAACCACAACGGGATTTTCTGTTTTTGAGGTGACAGGGGAAATGGGAGCCAGCAGAGAATCAGTGATTTTCCACCCATCCTGCAGGGATGGGCTGTGCTGTGGCTTATAGCACAAGGAGAGATAAGGGACAGTGAGTGTGGTGGGAGTCTTGGTCTATGTATAGCATGGATGTCAACCACAAAATCCCTCATGAGGAGAAACCATCTGCTGTTTCTCACATACCTTGCAACAGGTGCTGTGAGCTAGATGCACACCAGCTACTGTGTGGAGACACTGAAGGCTCTGTCTTTCCTGCCTTTCCTATGAATCCTACTGAGGACTCAGCTGGTTTTCAGAGGAGGCCTCCAAGAACAATATCAAGAATGTTACCACTCATTCTGCCACACTAACGAGTCCTCCATCCCAGTGCTTTTCAAAAAACAAAAACAAAAAAACCCTAAAGATATGGCCTTTCTCTCCCCTGTTCTCTCCCCACCCTCCAGTGATCATTATTGCTTTCAGATGTTGCAATCTATGTTTCATGTCACAAAAAAGGTTTAAATAATTGAAACAAGTAGAAACAAGCAGGACTCCAGATGATCTGTAAAACTCTAGAGACAGAACAGAATATAAATGTAGACCTAGAAATCACAAAACATTTACATTTTCAAACAAAGCATGTGAAATACTTAGTTTGGCTTACTCACCTTTCAGGAACCAAAGAAAAAGAACTCAGTTCTTTCAGTTTTAAATCCTGTTCTTTACACTAGTTTCGAGCCCTTGAAAGGGCCAACTCTATCAGCATTTTTATAAATCAAGCTGACTTTGGAGATACAGTTTGTGTATGGTTTCAAAGTGAAGAGAGGAGTGTTATTTGCACATTAAATCACAAAAATGAAAGTGTGCAATGTTTAATTTATTTAAAATTCACCCAGCTACATCTCTGGGCACAGGTGCAGAAAATTAATACAAAGAAGGTGCATGCAGCATACATATTAATAGCAAGGTCCAAAACTAAAAGCCCTTTAAATACACCATCCTTCCTCAAAATCAGATTTTCTTACTACATGCTCACATCCACTAAATGTCCATCAATGCTGTCACCGGCACCAGGCTTACAGGGCTGGGGCCCCGCATCTCAGCACCCGAGCCCTGGGTCCGCCGTGGGCCTTGCATAACAGTGGCTGCAGCAGCAGCACTTGAGTCCTGAGTCCCAACACGCCGAGCCTTGGATCTTTTCCTTGGCCAGTGGTGCTTCTGCTGCCCATCATCACTTCAGAAGCTTGGGAGAAGAGAGAGGATCCTTGAAATATAACCTGAATGTCAGCAAATCTGACAGACCAAGAAGGGTGGGGGAAATCTGCTCCAGTGTTGTGGCGTTGATGGATGCTACCTGGAATGGTCCATTTTGCTTAGTGCAGAGCTCACTGAAATTCTTGTAGGCAGATTATGTGAATACATAGATTTATGATGGATCAATATCTGTCTGGGTCTGCTGAAGGACATTTTAAGTGTATATTTTAAGGGAACCATGCACGTCTCCTGGAAAAGTAAATTTAGACCTTTATTCTACATGGTGTATCTAGACACTTCAGATGAAATGGTAGGTAGAACCTAGATCTGTTAAGCACGCCTTTTTACTATAACAAGAATCTGTGATTAACAGTTTTTTAACAAAGAAGCTACATTTCTGATGATGTCCTGAGTGGAGAATGTTACCTCAGTTCAGGTTATGTATCTGGCTAAATGTGCTATGTCCGCTTCTAGTGGTTGATCATTACACACAGTAAAAATCCATTCCAGCTACCACCAAATAATAAACTTTCTGCTTTAGTTCAACTGGTTGAAAACTGTGCTTCTGCTTGTATTGAAATTAAGCCTTAAAGGGGGTGTTCCAAAATGGCAAAGGTTAAAGAGTATGAATAAGAAACTCTCCGTATGCTGCTCAGGAAGAATGGAGACAAGCGTTACGCCTACTTTCTTAGGTTTAATCTGTTGTCCAATTTGAATCTTTGACTTTATGAGGGTTTTTTTTTTTTTGGTTGTTTTCTTGTCCTACGCAAAAAGCATGTCCTACTATCATCCAGAAAGCCTGGGGTACAGAAGGGATGTCTAGTGACAAGTATTCTGTTTATTTTGTTAGCATGTGATCAATTGATACAATCCCTGCTGCCTTCCTAAAGAAAATCATTTTATTTGCATTGTTCTGCACATAATCATCTTTCAGTTTTTATTTCAAAAGGTCCATTTTTCAGGGGTTTATAACACACTGCCATCAAAATTTGGTTTCAATGCCACATGGAGAAAGACTATCTGGAAAGTTTTCCCACTCTACCTGTCTTTTTTCTCTCCATTTTTTCTTCCATAGCCAAGTGGCAAGACAAAACATATCATGGCTTCTGGTATCTTTTGAGCTGCTGAGTTACAAGCAGAACCTTGCATCAGATTTAGAAAATGCTGAAGAGTGACCAGTTTTTTCCCCCCTGCTTTTCTTTCTCCACTTGCCCTTCCTTGTCACTTCTGAACCTGTCCCCAGTTCTTTTGACAATGTGCAAGTGCCACACATCTGCAAACTGCCAGCCCATTCCTTTCCCTTCGCAGTTCAATCATCAGCAGTCCTCTACCTCTGCTGTGATCTGTCTTGACCAGGTCAGGCCCTGCTGTGGTAGGCACTATTCAAACATAAGCTAGATGACTGCCCCTGCCCCAAAGAATTTACAGGCTGACAGGTGAAGGAGACAAACAAGAGGTCAGAGTGTTTTAATATAGATGAGCTGTATGCATAATTCTTGTGCATAGTAAGTCACTCAGTAGGAGCAATCAGAGACATAGCAGCTCACCAGCTGCCTTGCCATTATCAAAAGGCGGATTTCTGTAGGCAGTGTGGGAAAGGCGATTTTAAGAAAGGACTGGAAAATGGGCTGTGTGGTGGGTTTCCAGATTTTGGCAGAGAATTCTTTTTGGTTTTGCCTCCTGTTTTCAGAGCAGATTGAGACACAGCGTGGGGATGCTTGTGTGAGGCTTTGGGAATCTGTCTGTACAAGTTATGAATTGTGTGTGAGATTATGAGCTGTAGTTATCTTTAACAAGCTGCAAACTCCATTTTGAAGGTATAGTCTTTGCTTTCTCTGTCATCCTTTTGCCTCTATGTTGGGCTGACGCCCCACCGCATAGAGATACAACACTGACACCTCACAATAAAGACTAAATCACTGGAAATCTAGTCACTCTACACAAAAGATTAGCTTCTGCCCAAGGGAATTGGTTTATCAGAGGAGAGGTAACCTTGACAATGAAGTGACCTGGCAGCTTTTGTGCTCTTGTGGAAAAGCTCGCAAGGTGCCACCTGACACAGAGGGGGCTGAAAAGTTTTAAAAGGACAGAAGATATGCTGCTCAGAGGCCATTTTCTCCAATCCTTGAGGGAGAATCAATCCAGCATACAGTGCTTCATCAGAGAGAGGACTCCATATCTGGATACCCATAGTCTCTAAGCTGTCCCAGGACAAAGGTAAACTAGAAAGTGAGGAAACTGATGCAAGAATGTGTGTCTGGTGTGCATTGTTTTGTCTACATGATTAAATATAAAAGAGCATAAATGTGCAAACTGTCTCTTTCTGTATGTTAACTGCTTCACAACTGCTAGTTGCCCTAGAGAGAGGTCAGGTCTAAACCAGAAGCTCCACATCTTCACAACAGAGTGCTGAGACAGGGTGTATTTGTGTATGGAGGTATATGAAATGTCACTGCTGTGCCCAAAGGAGTTAGATAACTGGACAGCACGTTCCAACTCTCAAAAGAGGATTCCAGACACGGGTGGTTGGTATCACAAGCCTGAGAAGGCACTGCCTTCCTTGAGAGCCTGCCACTGCATGGAGCCATGGTTCAGTAGCCCCGCCTGTCCGTTTTCGCTGCCACAACCACCCCCAGCCCGCTGGTTAGGCCATTGGAGAAAGCCTTAAAGCAGCAGTGGTGGGACTAGGGTAGGAGAGGGGCAAAGTATAGGAAGAGGCTGTTTGTGAGCCCTGGGGTGGCTGGGGAGCTAACTCTCCCCAGGGGAGGGTCCACTGACCACCCATGCCCAGCCATGCTTACAGACCCCAAGACTGGAGCAGTAGCTCGACTCTATTCAGACTGCAGAGGCATGAAAACACCTGAGGGATCCAGGGACAACAAGGCTCAGATTCCTCTCTCAGCAGGCTGGTAGATCAGTGTTTCTCAACCTTTCAAGTAACTAGTGCCCCCTGACTTCTGAAAATGTTAGTAAGTATCTCAAGGAACGCTGTTCCCTCTAAGCTGTGCATGTGTGCAAGGACACACAGGTCATGAAACCCCTGCACACAACAAAATAAAGCATGGAGAAAAAAATTCAACAGTGCTAATATTAGTGCACACAGAAGTTTTTTGCGCACACAAAGAATTGTTTTGTGCACACAGCCTCCAAAAAATTGGAGAGAATATTGCCAAGGAAACCAAATAAGTACCCTTGAAGCCTGCAGCTGCTCCCTGCCTCATACCTCTCAGCTGGGAGTTAGGATCGGGGGAAGCAGGAGGCTACCATGCATACCCCCAACCTGTGTCTGGTGTACCACCAGCAGTACATGTACCACAGGCTGAGAATCACTGTGATAGCTGCAAGGAATCCCCCAGCCAGCCCTGTGACATCAAGTGAGACAGTGGAGTCTGGTCGTATTGGTGGAGTTGATTGCCATAAGGGGACATAGGCAGGGGAGGACATGATGGACGTGATGGTGTAGGACTTGGAAGGTGGGATGAGAAACCTTAGTTTCACAGAATGGAGGTGGGGGAGCCTCTGGAGGAACTTAAAGGTGACAAGGAGACATAATCCAAACAGTGGAACGGGAAGATGACTTTGCAGCACATTGCTGCCACTGTACCCCTTCTACTCCAGTCAGTCAGGGCTGTGGAGGAGGAGGGCATGGTGGTAGTCAAAACACAAGACTGTGAGCAGAACAGATTAACACAGATAGCCAGACCAGAACTTTTAACAGTATTATTTTTGCACAGATTGTAAAGGGCCCAGGGATTAGAGCCAAAGTAGGGACACAGGGTCTTTGTGCAGCTAACAGTGGGTTTCTGTAGATCACCCAATGGCGACCTGGTTTGTTCCCCATACATTTTGTAATGGGAATCTAATCCCACACCAGTGTCTTAGTATGAGGTAATCTCCATGAGAAAATCTCTGTGCCAATTTCCCTTCTTCCTCCAACAATTTTTTACAAGGCACGGAACAAGCTAATTGTATTCAGATAACTTCTCAGCTGCTAAAAGGTTAGAGCACAGAAATATTTCAGACGTCTTTTGAGTAGACTCTGAGTATAGAGCTACACTGCACATTTTACAGAGGTGAAGCTGCACTGATGTGAATACAGATGCTCTAAGCCAGTTGTTCCCAACCTTTTCTCTGCCGTGGCACACCTTGATACTTTCAAGTTTTTCAAGGCACACCACTATTTAAAAACTCATTAATATTCAAATTAACTTAAATTACTTATGAATATTCATTAACCATGGCACAGGGTTTCAGAAATGCTGCTATGTGGGGTGGTAGGGGTAGCAGAGGAAGGGTGGCAAACCACAGGAGGGCAGGAGTCATGTGCAGCGGCAGGAGTGAGTGTGGGGAGCACAGCAGGGCAGGGGTGGCAAAAGAGGACAAGGGCAGCCGTGTGGGGAACAGCACAAGGGTGGCAAGAGAGGAGAGAGGAAGGGAGAAGAAGAGTGGCTTTTGTGGGGGGTGGCAGGGGGAACCTGGGGAGTGGGACGGTAGGGCAAGGGAGCATGGCACAGCATCCACTTCCCCCTTCTCCACAGTGGCTGCCTGCCACCCAGGGCAAATCCTCACCCACTGCCGCTCCCTCCCACCCCAGTGGGTCCCATCCTCCCCCTCCAACCCCCTGCTGCCTGTGATGGACCCTCCCATCACTGCAAGGGCCAGAACTAGGCCTCCAGCCCCCAGCTACACCCCCCTACACACAGCCACCCCACCCCCCCAGCTACACACACCCAACCAAACAACCACCCCACAACCCCAGCCACACACCCTCTGGTGCACAGCCACTCCCACCCACCTCTGATACACACGCTCCTGCCCCACACAACCCCCAGCAGCACCCTCCCAAAGCCCTTACCTGGGCTGTTTGCAGGCTGACCAGAGGTGTTGCTGGCCGGGAGAGGGACCCGGGGCGTGGGCCTAGGCCCTGGGCCCGGCGTGCAGGCCCCGCCCCCTGGCTAGGGACAGAGCTAGAAGCCGCCGCACCACCGCAGGTGGCTGGGCCCCGCATCCCTGGCCACAGACAGGGCCTGAAGCAGCCGCAGGAGGCCAGGGCCCACATCCCTGGCTGGGCACGGGGCTAGAAGCAGCTGCAGGCGGCAGGGTTCTGCATCCCTAGCCAGGAATGGGGCTGCCAGATTGCCTGACCCGGCCACGGGCAGCTGGGCCCTGGATCCCTGGCCGGCCATGGGGCCGCCGCTCCCGCAGGTGGCCAGGCCCCGGATCCCCGGCCAGGGATGGAGCCGGAAGCGGCTGCGGGCGGCTGGGCCCCAGATCCCCAGCCAGGGACAGGGCCGCCACAGCCACTGGCGGCTGGGCCCCAGATCTCCAGCCCGGGGCACCAGCGCTGGGGTTCGGGGCACGTGCCCCGAGATGCCCAGTGGCAGCAACGCCTCTGAGGCTGACTGACCTGCTGGGAGCTGCTCTGCCCTGCAGGGGGGAGATTCACACACTCCCAGCCTCCCACAGCTCTCTGCTGGCTGGGCTTACTGTGGAGCTGAGTTTAAGGTAGAGTCACTGGAACTCTTCATTCCAGCTGCTCATGTTGTTTTTAGGGGACCCCTGGAAGGCCACGTTCCGGTGCCTTCCTCTGTTTTTAGGGGAGGCCAGAAGGCTGTCTGCCTAAAAATAGGGGACCCCGGAACTGCGTTCTGGTGCCTTCCCCTTTACTTTAACCCTTGCCTTTTCCCAACTCTGACAGCCCACGTGGCTGGGCTAAGCAGGGAGGGGACTTTAACTCCAGCTCTCCAGGATGCTCGCAGCACACTTTGAATGTTGCCGCAGCACACCAGTTGGGAACCACTGCTCTAAGGCAATGGGAGAGTTCTCTTGTTAACTTAATTACTACAGCCTCTACGAGTGCTTTAGCTGTATTAGCGGGAAAAGCTTGCCTGCCGCACAGCGTTGTCCAAACAGTCACTAAGGTTGGTGTAACTTATGTCTCTCAGAGAGTGTGGTTTATTCATACTCCTGAGCAGTATGAATTATACTAACATAAGATATAACGTAGACATAGCCTGAAGCTTGAAACAGCAAGGAGACAAAAGACCATATTCTTTTTCTGTTACGCCAGTTTGGTCCACAGCTATTTCATGTGTATCCTAGTGAAACTGACAACAAAATGCAATCCTAGGCACCTTAGCTGGTAAAAGCCATCAACAAACACAGCTGGAAAGGTACCTTCATTAGTGTTGAATGCTTTGAAATTAAAATGAATGCTTCAAAATATAAATAATATTATTTGTTGAAGAAAACACCCATTTTAAGGCAGACTTGTTTTACAGTATCTCAGAAAATGCTTTAGCATATGATCCTTCACATATGCAGAGAATACTGCTATTTCTTCTTTTCTTAGGCCTGGTCTACGCTACGGGGCTAACTCAGCAGGAAATAGGCAGTCTGCATGCAGGAGAATGCCTGTCTCCCATCGACTTAGTTACTTTGACTTACCACGTTGTTGTCACTCGGCTACGTCAACCGGCAGCGCTCTCCCGTTGATGGATTGTTACTCCATTTGGAGGGGTGGAGTTACTGTTTCGCCGCGAGAGCACTTTCCAGGATTGATTGAGCAGGTCTACACTGGCCATTCAATCTATGCTGTTGCATCTAACCATGGGGATCGATACAGAATTTTCAGTGCAGACATGGTGTTCGAGAAATATGAATGTAACCTGCTTTGGAACAGATTTCTGGCCCAAGCATGGATCAAACAATATAATATAGGTTTCTTGACAAGATAGGAGAGGAGAACATAAAATGTTTAGAACCGGAAAATTTTGCTCAGGGTATGATCTCACAACTTGATCCTCCCCCGTCCCCTTTAATGAAAATTCAGTCAACTAAATATTTAGTTAGCTCAAGGAAGAGTTTGTTTTCAGTTAAAGAGCACGCATATGTGTCTTCATTCCATTTGCTAAAGATGCTATATCTTAAAAAGAATCAAGATGCCAGATAATTATCACTTTATTCTGTATTACATTGCTGCTTTTTCTGCAGCACTGACCAAGGCAGCTGCTCAGCTATATTCAGTAAGTTGTTAACGTGAAATGATGATCTTTCTCTATGCACTGTAATGTCAAGTGAGCAATAGGTTAACTTCTAAAAAATTCAATTGCTTTTTATTCTGGAACTGCCAAATGGTTTAATGATTTTGTTTCCTTCTTTTAAAGAAAGACAATATTCAGAGGTACAGGTTAAATTTGTGATTCGTGTGTTATGAAGAAGTTTGCATTGCTGCCCTGTGCCATTAGGAAAAGGTTGCATTTCTGTGAGTTCACATTCAAGACAACAACTTGGCTATCCAGAAGATGAAAACAAGCAAATTAGCAAACCAGAGGGTTTTCAAAGAGTCATATGGAACCAGGAAAATGTTCTCTTCTGGATATTAAAAGTGTAGGATTCACAAAGATGTGCTGTGTATTGCACATTCAGTCAAGAGTAAGGGCAGTGCATAGTTCTGCTGCTGTGCATAAACAGATATCCCATTACAGTGGGACTAATGGAGAGTTCACTGACTTTTCCATCTGTAGACCAGTTTCTTCCAAGCCTTAGTGGCGCCAGGGCAATGTGCCAAAAGCCTGAGAGGTCACACATAATTTACAAAAATAAAATAAAATAAAAATTATATTAAAAATGCATTCAGCCTTAATATTTGCTGTTACTTCTACTTCATAATGACTAAAATGGACTTGTTGGAGACTTGTTGGGGTTAATTTTTAAATTGCCTAGTCTCAAATTTTGGCCAGCAAAATCAAAAACCATTATAGTTAGTGTCTCTGGCTAACCGTACATTTTAAAGTTCAAGCAGGCAACGCAGGCAGACTTTCAGTGATGCAAGGAGTCCAGTGGCACTTTTAAAGACTAAAAAATTATTTATCACATGAGCTTTCATGGGAGAAAACCCCGCTTTGTCAGATGCTGGACTAGATTAACATGACTACCCCTTTGGAACTTGGCATCATTTCAGCAATGTAGGAATTTATCTACTGTAATTTACAGTTCTCACCATTATTTTTAAGTAATAGTACTTTTCTCCCAGGAAAACTGGGAATTATCAGGCCTTATCCCACTTTGAGATCCATCAACACTGATCTATCTAATAGGCTATGAAGCATCATTAAAGAGAAAACAGTGAATGGTGTCTCATCACCTCTCCTTCCCCAGAAGAGGCTGAGCAAGCCATTTCCACAGGAGTCTTAGCTTATGCCAGCCTATAGACTGAGGGACTGAGCTCAGGTCTTGACATTCTGGCCTCCACAGAGCAGGCCCTGATAAGCTAACTTTGGACATTACTTGGTGGGAAGAGATACAAAATGGCAGCTAGAGACTAGCACAGCTAGTGTCCATTCTGCAAACACAAAGACTATTGTATTTACTCAGACCTGCAGAATTTGGACTGGGGAAGAATGCCTACTTTGGTTTTTCTTTTTGAAGGGAAAAAAAAAAATCCTAACCAGCTATCCTATGCTTCTGAAGTGGAATGTTTGTGTGGGTTTTATATTGTTCCTAAAAGAGACAGAGATACTGAAAGAAATCACTGTCTGTCTCAGATATTTATAAGTCTTCAGTATTTGAGTGACTCATTATCTTTAAAGTGTTTATCCTCTCAGCACCCCTAGAAGGTAGGAAATATTATTATCCTTTCTTTACAAATGTGGAATTGAGACACAGACACTATGTCTATACTGGCAAGTTAGTTTGAATTAAGGAGGCTTAATTCAAACTAAGTCTTTACCTGTCTACGTCAGGCTTTCATTAGTTCAAACTAAGGAATTCCTTAGTTCAAACTAATAACTACCGCCGCTTAGTTTGAACTAAGCACTTAGTTTGCGTGTTAGTTCGAATTAAGTGCTTAGTATGAGTTAGTTCAAACTAAGTACAGTGGAGACTAGGACTAACCCTTAGTTCGAACTAAGGGCAATTAGTTCCAACTGCCAAAGCAGACTAATTCGAACTAATATTAGTTCGAATTAATCCATGTTGTTAATTTGAACTAATAAGTTAGTTCAAACTAACAAGTTCAAACTAACTTTCTGTAGTGTAGACATAGCCAGAAGACTAATGCCCAAACCCATGAAGGTATTTAGGTTTCTAATTTCCATTGAAATCAGTGGAGGTTGGGAGCTTAAATAGCTCTGTGGATTTAAGCATGAGTGATTCAGGATTAGTTCCACATTGGCATTTAGGCCCAGGAAGTCTGTGGTAGATATGGGAATTGAAGAGGCATCTTCCAGGACCCAGGCTAATTTCCTAACCTTCTCGGATCATCACATTAGCCCAGACCATAAGAGCTAGTTTTAATTTCAAGTTACACATGTCAGGGTAAAGTCCTTCCTGTGGGAACTCATCCACACTGTGCCTGCAGTTCTGTGGACCTCATGGGGTATTGTTCAATATCACAGTCTCTTTGAAAACAATATTAAATACCATCATATTGAAGGAGAAAAGATTGGGAGCTAATTGCCTGTGCACTAAAGATAGTGAAATTGAAGGGCAAATGGAAAAACTTGAGGGAAACTCTCCAACCCTATGTGCCTGTTTTAAGAGTTGAATTGGACAGTATTAAATGTGTTTCTGTTTAGCAGTAAAGGGTATCATTGCTTTACACAGAAAATGAAAGGCTACTGAGAACAAGTACAAGTGTAGAAGTCATCAATTAATTGTCATTGCTGAGAGGAACAATGACATTGAAACAACTTATAATGAGACTTGCTAGAACTAAAATTTGTTTTCTATTTTAAAGTGAGATATTCAGTAAGTTTGGAGAAGCCCCTTGTGAGGTACAAATCCCAGAAATTCATATAGGCCAGCTAGACTTTTCCGTTCTGTAGAAGTTAGACTTCAGTGAAGACATTCACAAAATAGGAATCTAGAGTAAGGCTCCTCAATTCAAATGTAGGCACTTAAATAGCCTAACTTTCCAAAGTACTGAGAACCCTACATTTCGTAGTCACCTAGGTGGAAGTCATCCAACTTGTAGGTGCCATAATATGGATTGAGAAACAATAGGCTACCACTTCTGAAAATCTTAGTCTGAGTTATTTTCATAATGAAAGTCAATAAACACTTTATGATCCATCCATATGTTTCCTCACTTTTCAGGGCAAACCCAAATGCAGCAAAAAGAATGTGTCTAAACCTAAATCTGTACTTGTTGAAATGCAAATCATAGTCTTTTATTTCCACTAAGTTACAGCTTGTTATATAGGTGATAGAGTGACTCTTTTGAGACTATAAAAATCCTTGCATTTAAAATTACCCTATTGCCTAGAAGAAGAGTGACTTTGTGTCCTTGGGAAATGGATTAAACAAAGAATTTCTAAGACTTTTGAAGTTTGCAACAATTTTACTTTTTAATTTCTTTAGTTGAATTTGTCTACCAGGACAAATTTAGGGGAACAGATATTGTGCTGTTTTTCTCTTTTCTGATATTGGACAAATGATTTGAACACTTCCATTTTGTCTTAAACTAAAAAAGTGACTCCTTCCCCAGATGAGGTTTAGAAATGTGAATCTTACAAATTCTTTCTAGAGTTGTATTTGTGCTGGTCCCAGGATATTGGAGAAACCAGGGAGGTCATGTAATCTCTTTTAATTGACTAATTGATTTTGGTGGAAGTTTTTGAGCACCACACAGTTCTTTAGGTCTGGCGAAAGAGACATTCTGGTTACATTCTCCAAATCTGAATAAGGACTCTGTGATGCTAGGAAACTTTTCTCTTCCACCAACAGAAATTGCCCTGGAAAAAGGTACCACCTCGCTTACTTACCTTGTCTCTCACAATCTTATATGTGCCTTCTTTCTTACTGTTTCATTTGTGTTTTAATTTCTCAGGCATTTGCTTTGTATTAGATCTTACTTTTGACAGGTCCCATTTGCACATTTCCCCTGAAAAACATTGATAGCACCTCAAGGTGGCAGCAGGAACAAGCTTCAAACATACCCCGTGCCTATTTTGGGTCAGATCCAGCCAGCCAGCCAGCCCCCTAGTTTTGACCTTTCATGATATCTTTGGGTAAACCTCAGTCACTTCAGATGTGTGCAAATGACTGTAAATGAGGTTTTTGTGACTCCTCCCATTGATGAAGTAGTCAGTGAGTAGATATAGTCCACATATTTACAACTGTATCCATCAAGGGCTGTCTCATTCCCTCAAAGATTTTTATGATGCCCCTTCCTTCAGCTATTGAATATTTAAGATACTTAGACTAAAATGCTTGACTTGAATCATCTATGTAGATGCAATTGTATACATACACACACACACGCACAACAGAAAATCTGGAAAACCTGAAAGAGTCAGGGAATTTAAGTTCTTTGGGCAACACAGAGAAGGAAAAAATGTGATATAGTTCAGGTATTAATCCTAGGGTGGTGCTTTCAAAATGTTGATCTAATTCTTCTCCCATGGAAGTCAATGGTTTCAATTTCAAAATCATGACTCTGTGTGTCCTGTAAGATAAATCATTTATTGGAATACTTGCTTAGATTTTGGCTGAAGTATGTACATTTATAGGTAAATTCTAACTTCTGCAATTCATTTAGAAAACTTTATAAAGAAATTCATGCTGTCTTGGAAATGTTTATTAAAATAGCGATGTTGGTTCTTTTTTGTCCTATCACATTGTTTCCTGGTTTTAGTGTTGCATATACTTCTTGATTAAAAATATAGCTATGTGTTGGGGGTGACCAATGGTTACACCTGCACAGATTGATTAAGGACCGCTTCTGCTCTGGATTGAGCTAGTGCTAAATTGGCTTAAAGCCACTCCAGCTGCAGAGTAGGCTGGGAACCAGCTAACCTTGAAAGTGTTGTTTGTAAGATAGCAGGTTGTTTTCTGCTAGAGCCACCCTGGGAACGCATTCACCCCTAGAAGAGATGGGGGGGGGATTAGATATATGAGAATTGGGTGTGTCTGCCCAGACAGCAGCCTCACCTGGCACCCCAATCCCTGAAGAGTGCCCAGGGCTTTCCCCACCCTGAAGCAACACTCACTACGGACCCTCAGGTCAGGGGCTGCCCCATAACAGAAGAGGCGTGAGCATTTGATCCTCATCTGCCTGCTTTCTGCTTGTGGGTAATGTATACTCTGTAGTGCTAAAGTGCTGAATGGCTTATTTTATCAATGCAGTAAAGCAATATGTCCATGCATCAGGTGTGGCTTCATTGAGTGTACCCAAGACTCTCCTGAGGGAAGGGCTCTTTGTCCAACACTACGTGATCTGCAACCAAAACCATGGTCTCAACTTTCAAGCCCTTAAAATAGTATTGCCAGTTCTCATGGTTTTACTGTGAGTCTTACGATATTTGACATTTTTTTTACAAGCTCCAGCTTCTGAAGTGAGGAGATTACTTGAGAACCTCAGTAACTTTCTAGCTGTTGTGGTGATAGAAAATAGCTTGAAACCATGCATTCTACAGGCTCAAGAACCAGAAGGCAAATTAAACGCCTCAAGTTTATTATTTTTATAATCATGATTTTTAAACGAACCTCATTGTTTCAGAGCCTGACTTTTGATTTTTTGAGTTATAATGGCAAACAGTGAGTTGGAAGGGAAGAGCATGGGGTCACAGAAACAGGATCACTTCAGTTTATATGCCTTGGTGGTTCCTATAAATACATGCACAGGTATGTTAGCATGGATGTACACACCAGGTTTGCCAACCATCCATAAATTTATGGACATTCCATAAAAAGGTACACAGATTTCCTGCTGGCTGTGAGTCAGTAATTAAAGGAGAACATCCATAAAAATCTCTCTCTCACTCAGCCAAAACAGAGGAGGCAGCAGTTCAGCACAATAAGCTGAACAGTTGGATGCTGTCTTTTGGTTCCTAGCTCAGCATACAGAGAAGTGGACATCTTCCAGCACTAGTACCAGGAGGCAGCATCCAAAAACAGGGCAGCACTCAAGCTCTGTGCATGGGTCTGATCCGGGGGCAGGATCCAGGGTAGAGGGGGCCATGGGGCTGGTGCAGCGGGCTGGGGTCAGACACATTCTGGCCTTGCCCTTAAATTGCTCAGCAATTGCTTTAACAGCTCTCCACGGTGGGGTCAGGGCTATCCCAAGGGAGGAGTGGGGCCCAGGGCTAGGCAGTCTGTCCATGCCCCCACCACACTCCCATGTTGGAGAGAGGTGGGCTGGCTGGCCCAGAAGCCAGCTCTGCGCTTTCGCCATGCCCCTGCCCCTTGCCTTTGGCTTGCTGCAAAAGGCAAGGGGACAGCGCGACATTGGTGGGGGCAGTGGGGCCCACAGAACGGCAGAACCCGGGATGGTTGCCCTGCTGGCCCGCCCTACCCAAGGGACGGCTCTGGGTGGGGCTGCGGGGAAGAATTGGGGGAGGCTGATTTGTGAAATCAGATTCCTGCCCGTGCATGCCCCATTGAGCCCATCTGCATGGGATGAGTCACAGAGCCTCTGGTGGAGACAGCTTCTGCACCCAGAGGGCCAGGCTGTGCACCAACAGAGCCCAGGCAAGAAAAATGCAGAGGGAGCCCCTCTGTGCTCTTTGGGGGGGATGCATGCAACATTGTGCCTGTGGTCCCCAGTCCTGTCTGTGGTGGGATCACTGCCACACCTCTCAAGAGTCTTCCCCATTGCTCACCATCATCCCCCCAGCTTTGCATTCCTGCCTTATCCTTCCGCCTCTCACCTCATTTCCCCTTCTGCGTTCCCATCTCTCCAGCCCAGCAGCCATACCTTTCCTTGGCTGCTGACATATGATATGATTATAACATCGTAATGTTATTGTATTGTTTAAGGTATTTTTCCTGATGTCAGTAAAAAGTTTACATTGTCACTAAAAAAGCTCAACTTCAGATCTTCATGTCAAGAAAAACTAAAACATAAGGCTGGCAACCTCCTGCACAGAGTGCACAGTTAAGTCTAAATAACAGACTTGTTTCAAGAGCTTTGATACTGTTTACACTGTTTTATGCATTTTTCATGAGGCAATGCCCTTTTCATATGCATCCCTGTATGTCATATGTTGCATCTAGACTTGTCTCCTCTAGTCAGAAGAGAGAAGTACTGGGCAAAATTTTTATATAATTATAGGAGCAATAAACCACTTTTACATTTCATGAGAAGCAGCTAACAGAGAACACCCATCAGCTCTGATCCAGTAATCTACTATTTTAAGATTGCCCAGCGGAAGTTAATTTTAGGTTTAGTGCTTTGTAATTTAACTGGAAAACTGCACCAATTTAGGATTCACTTTTGCCGACTTTAAGAACTACTAGTACTTTCAGACTATTTTTATTTTTAGTTGAAGTGTTTTTAATAATTTGCTGTTTACTTAAAACCCCCAGTACAATCCCAGTTTAGCAAATGCTAGTTGACAGCATTTTTGCTTTGGTGTCCTGAGGCACTGTACTGTGATCACATATTGACCCTAATAAGACGTGCACTGGAGCAAGGTGGGGGGAGGAATATATCCCCTCATAAATTTCAATGTAATATTTGTATTTCAGGTTTTAAATGGGATTCTCCTCTGACTTCTTGTTTAGGGCCAGATCTGAGCCATAACAAGGAACAAGGAAGCAGAAACTGCTGCTGGTGCGAATAACCCTAAGAAAGATACTGCAGTAGTCATAGAATAATATTTTACATATTCTGCAATAGTAGTTCTAAATTTCAACTTACTGCAATGGTTTTCAACTAGTGTGCCACAACACACCTGTGTGCTGCGAAATTTTATACAAAGATAATGAAAATCAACATGAAACAAACATTGTTTCATCTTAAACAGTATTCTATTCAGCCAGAATTACAACTCATAAAACTCAGGAAAATTAATTATCAAATTAAAAGCAAATTAAAAGTCTATTGATTCTAGAATGTGAACATTCTAAATGCAGGTGGCCAAAGGGTAAAATTTAGACGGCATGTTTTTTTTTTCCAGTGGGTTTAAAACATTAATGTACTTGAACCTTCTTTAGCTTGTTATGTGCACTATGTTGTAAACCTCTCTCGTTAGACCTTAATCATAGAAAATGTAAGTAAATGTAACATTTATGAGCAATCAATTCAGCTGAAAAAAAGTGGGGGTGCCGTGGAACTGTTTGTTTAATGGAAGTGTGCTATGTTACTGAAAAGATTGGAACCACTGACTACAGTAGCAACACTTCAGAGTTGCTTCTTTTTTTTTCTTAGAATGCCACTATGTTTTTATAAGGGCCACTCCCACCTACCACAGGCCTTATAAAGCAAATCTTTTAGTCCCAATCATTTTCCTGCTCTAAGAATCCAGCTGAAGTTGAACTCCTTCCTTGACCCTGTGTTTCATCTGGGTTAAGAATGTAAAAAAGATGGAAGGCATTCTTTTTATATAAGAATGTAAAAAATAACTGTAGAATTTTAGTTTTTGAAACATACACACTTGGGGGTTGACTCAAGAACTTTTAAAATTTGGAAAAGGCATATATCAAGTGACAGGTGAATGAAACTGAACCCCACCTCACTTTAAAGCTTTTTTAAGGTTGACAATGTTTTCTTGTCTGTACTCCAGTGTTGGCAATCTCAACTGTTCATTGCTTTTCCTCCAGCTTCCCCTCCTTCATCACCTGAAGCCCTACATATGCAAAGGCAGCTTTCAAAACAATAGAGTTATACTTTACCAGCTACAGTGATATCTCACTGTTCATCTCTGCCAGATAGCTGCCTTGCAAATGAGTTGTTACATCTCAAAGGGAACTTCCTGGTTATATTTTGTAGAATACGATGAGGGCATAAGAAACTGGTGTGGGAGGAGGGGAAATGGCTAGGAAGAAGTCATTAGTATTTATATACCTTAAATACAGACCTCTTTGAGTACGTGCTGTCACAAGTAAGTAGAGGAAAGTTGCCACTATAGAAAAAAGAGGACAAAGCATGAGGAAACAGGTCCAAACAGCAGAAAATGAGTCAACATACAGGAAGCAAATTGACATGAATCAATGGGCAAGTAGAGTCAGATTACAGGAAATCATTTCTTTCCCCATCAGTTGTGGGTGAGAGGCACTCTGCTGGAAAACTGAGTTAGTGAGATGCTCTTCTCTAGTTTCCTGGAGCCTAAAATTTCCAGCTACCCTGGAGGAAAGGAGTGTCTCTGCTACAGGAACTCAGTGTTGCTCAATGGAATTCACCCTGCAGGGTATGTGGAATGACTCCAAGAGTGTGTGGTGGTAGGTTCATTTCTAATCATATTGAAGGGAGACTTGCTTTGATTTTTGGGTGAGAATTTCAGAGAGCTTTTTTTATTTTTATCATTACAGTCCAGAAGGGATTTTTATCCCTTTTAGTCTCCAGTGTTAAAGTGAAAACATAAGACATTGAAGGGCAGATTGTGGCTAGCCCTTTGTGACTGTGCAATGGAGGGCAGAGGTCACCATGAGCCTGCCAGCTCTTTTTTCCCTGTAAGAGAACCAGCTGCAATATGCCTTTCACTGGGAGATAAGCAATGCTCGTGTACCCAAATCCAGCCCTGGTAGTAACTTAAAGTGCAGACATTTGTCTAAAATGAAATGATGGTCTCATTCCAGTTCCTATTGAACAATATTGTGTTTGGTTCCTGCTAAATAATAGCCATATCATGAAACAGCACCATGTCTGGTGCATCTAGAAGTGTCCAGCAAAGGCAAGAATTTAATAATCACGTAGACAGAGCAGAACAATCACTCCGGAAAGTGGTCCCCTCACTTTGTCTTGAAGTTTCAGCTCAGTTCTAGAGGGAAGCTTGTACAGCTTCTCCCTTCACTGAAGCCGTGCTGAAGATCATATAAAAATGTTATGCTTCTGGGCTGTCAATCTGGCACCTCTGGGAGTGCTAATATATTAAAGAAGTTAGAGGTTGGCTTTTTTTTCTTTTGGAATTGTGATGTATTTGATAAAAGAGAGAAAACCTCATGCACTGGCAAGTCAGGTACACTTATCCTCCCAGGGATGCCCAGCTGTCTCATTTTCCAAGTACGTGATGTTCATCCAGCGTAGGTTGTATGTGATGCAATTTGAGCCAACACCCTCAGCATTTAATATTCTGGAAATGACTCTGTTACAGGAATGACTAAATTCAAATTTGCTTTGTCTCTTTTCCCCTCCCCACCTCACAGTACAAAGAGCTTGGCTCTCATAGATTGCCCTTGTGATTCAAGCATGGAAAGCAGAACTAAGTTTAACGACACTTAGGGAAGCTTCATCTTGTCTCCTCCTCCTGATATACCTGCAATAACAGCAAGGAGACATAAAGTTTTTGTTTACTTAAGAGGAATGATGTTTGTTTAAAATCCTTAGACACTTGATTGATGTCTATAAACCTCTTCAGGCAAAATTCCCACTAACTACAGATTTGGTCCTCTAGAGCAGTGGTTCCCAACATTTTCTCTTCCGTGGCACGCCTTGCTACATTTAGTTAATTTCAGGCACACCACCATATAGTTTCCAAATGAACTTATGAATATTCATGAGCCAATACGGAGCTCTTTGAGTACTTTTCAAAAATTTTTGTGGCACACCTGCTCAGACCTGAGGGCACACCTGTGTGCCATGGCACACTGGTTGGGAAACGCTGCTCTAGAGTAGATAAGGTTCTTGCTAATGCACGTTGGCCAACACTTTCAAAAGAGAGCCCTAAGATTAGTCTATTAAGACTGTATTTAGATACATAGATAAGTGGCTTGGTGCTCTCACTCAAGTTTTCATCTAAGTGTTCAAAATAAAGGGAACTGTTGAAATGTTTTAAAAATCAGGCTACTTGTTTATTTACCTATCTAAAGACATAGGAGCCAAATTATAGGCACCCACTGTTGAAAATCTTGGTCTGTGTGGTGACTTCTACCTACTTCTGAGCAAAGAAGTAATAGCAGATGTTGTATTACTCTAATCTTACGAATGGCTATTTTTACAAAATAGACTACAGTACATTTACTAGTACATAATAAAGTATTATAAATAATTGAAAACATAGTTGTCAAAATAAATGAGCAAAGTGCATTTTGTGATACATTACCCTTGCTTTTTTCATTGCGTTTCCCACTTACTTATTTGCAAAATTCAATAATTTGCAATGGATCTCCCAGTCATTAGTGTGGATTAGCAAACTTCTACTCTATTAGCTATAAATTTAACTTTAACTAGAAGGGAATTATTTAGTAGTATTTTGGCAACACTTCTTCATTAATATTTTAGAGGCATTAGTCCTATAATAAAAACAATGAGCGTCTTGTGGCACCTTAAAGATTAACTAATTTCTTCAGGCATAAGCTTTCATGGGCTCCAAGCCACTTCATCAGATGCATGATGTGGCAACTACCATTGAGAGGGAAATATATATGTGTGTCAGGATGAGGGGGGTAAGTGTTAGAAAAGTCAATTCAGTTCGGGCAGATGGGGCCCATTCACACTGGTTGATTAAAGGGAGAGAATATATGGACAGAGACAATTACTTTTTGTAATGTGCAAACCATACCAAGTCCCTGTTCAGATCTAGTCTGGTTGTGTTAAGTTTGCAGATCAGCTCCAGTGCTGCAGTTTCACATTGAAGTCTGGTTTTGAAGTTTTTTTGTTGAAGTATGGCAACTTTCAATTCTGCTACTGAATGTCCATGGAGATTGAAGTGTTCTCCTACTGATTTATGGATGTTGCCATTTTTGATATCAGACTTGTGACCCTTTATCTTTTTGCATAAGGATAGGCCGGTTTGGCCAGTGTACATGGCAGAGGGGGCATTGTTGGCACGTGATGGCATATACCACATTAGTGGATGTGCAGATGAATGAGCCCCTGATGGTGTGGCTGATGTGGCTGGAACTGTGTTGGTATCACTGGAGTCAATATGCAGGCAGAGTTGACAGTGGGTCTTGTTTCGGGGATAGGTTCCTGGGCTAGTGATCTTGTTGTATGGTGTTTGGTTGCTTCAGGTTGAATGGCTGCCTGTAAGCAAGGATTGGCCTGCTTCCCAAGCCTTGAGAGAGTGTGGGATCATCTTCTAGGATAGATCTTTGACAATGTGTTGGAGGGATTTTAGCTGAGAGCTGTAGGTGATGGCTAGTGGTGTCCTGCTGTTTTCTTTGTCAGATTTGTGACTCTCGGGTACCCATCTGGCTCTGTCCATCTGTTTTTTCACTTCCCCCAGTGAGTACTGCAGTTTTAGGAATGCTTGATAGAGATCTTGTAGGTGTTTGTCTCTGTCTGATAGAACAGAGCAGATCCAGTTGTACCTTAAGGCTTGGCTGTAGACGATGGATCATATATTGCAGGGGTCTCAAACTCAAATCACCATGAGGGCCGCATGACGACTAGTACATTAGCCCGAGGGCCGCGCCACTGAAACCTTTTCATACAACAATATTGCAAATATCAGTAACAATAGTGTCATTGTGGGTCGCAGGAAATAACTTGAGGGGCTGCATGCAGCGACATGTTTGAGACCCCAGATATCATGTGTCCCAGGTGGAAGCTGGAGGCATGTAGGCATGTATTGCGGTCAGTTGGTTTTCAGTATAGGGTGGTGTTAAATTTTGGTATAGGATGGTGTTAAATTTCCCTCTGGAAATTTAGTCCTATAATGCAACTTATGCATTCAGCCTTCTCACTCAAAATAGTAGTAAATCTTGTACTGAAAGCTGATTTATTAAGAGTTAAAAAATGTGGGACTTCCTTGGAAATGTAATTTTTTTTTTAGGCAGAAGGTGGAAGAAATAAAGGATACCTCATCCTCTCCTTTGAAATGCAAAAATCCTGTTGAAGGCAGTAAGATTTCTACATGATTATGGAGCACAAAATAGGACTTTATTTCTTAAAGAGCCACTGTTAACATTAGCACATAAGCAAAATCATGCATCAGCCTGATTTTTTTTTTTGTTATGCATAACACCATAAGATATTGTAACTAGAAAAGATAAGAAAAAATATTTTCCTTTCTATTTTCAGTTTTTTTTATAGCCAAAGTTTGAGTATTGTGAACTTTACTGTTTTCCCCCATATAGTCATTTACAACCTGACCTTTTTGGGGTGTGGGGGGGGTCATTTCTATGTGTTTGTAGTTACCATTGAAGTCAAAGAAAGCTATGAGTGTTCAACACTTAAGAAAAGAAAAAATAAACTGGAAAATCTAACTGAAACCCCAGAAAAATTGGCAGGGAGATTGAGGAGCAGATGAAATACCTGAAGCCACTCTTTCTACTCATTTTGCTTTGACTGGCCTAGATTTCAAGTTGACAGCATGCCTTTTAAATTAACAAAGACAGGAATATTTTATTTCAGTCACTTAGCATCAGTGTTTGTCAATTTCACCCTCATCCCGAAAGCTACCAGCAAACTTCCCATGATGTTAGTTGAAATGTGAAGTGATGAAACTGTTTGTGAATTTGAAACATTAAAATGAAAACCTTCAGGGATAAGCCTCATTTGCATAATCAAACATCAGAGATGGAATGGAGGAATATGTAAAAATGTCCTCTGATGGAGTGACTGGTAACTTGGCAGTACACAGAAGGTGTCTGATTGGTTCAGCGAGCAAGATATGAGGAGGTGACAGGAAATTATTTATATTGATAAAATTTAAATTAAAACCTTATCTGCATTGGGCATTTGCTCTGATACCAGTCAGTAGTAGCCAGCAATAGCTGTATGTGTATCTACACCAGTTCAAACTTCTCTGGTGCAGACCACATCTACAGTTGTTTATATGGATTCCCTTACAGTTGTGGATAGCCACGGATGGCTGGAATCAGGACATATCTCCAACAGAGACGAGCCTAAATCATTATAAATAAACCACCTTTAACTGAAATAATACAAAACTAATCCTACCCAGCCTAAATATCCCCTTTGATTTTGAAAAGGTAGTAGTAGAAAAATATTAGACAAATATTATGCTAGTTTGATATCAATTGATTTTAGGAAGTGGCATTTGCTATTAAAAAGGTCAGAGTTTCCAGACTGATTAACAAAATGTATTATGGGGAAGTGATCTAATTAACTAAATGTATTACAGAGAAGTGATGACACAGATACAGGATTAACACTGGCCCAGCAGGGCACAGTAGTCTCATAAACATGATGTTTTCAGGCTTTCAATACCAGCTGTAGAAGAGGTTGCCTACACCTTACCACAAGGATAAATACAACTGCTATAAGGTTGAAGGCAACATTGGACTGGAATAAAAGCTACACAGAGTGAAAGCAATCCTTTTGGGACTGGTTGAAGTCCTCCTCTACAACTATCTCTGGGCAATGAGAGTTCATTTTGGATGTGCCATGCTCCGGGTTGACTGGGGTGAGAAGGGGAATTCATGCTTCCTGAATCTTTCCTACCCCAGCCAACAGTTAACATTTGAAAAAATGTAGCCAGTGTGGGTCCTGCAGGAATTATTATAGAAAGGATGGATTCTAAGATAGCCTACAAGGATCATGAGTAAACGTGCATTTAAATATCTTTTAAAACAAACAAACAAACAAACAAGGAGTCCTGTGGCACTTAAAGACTGACAAATTTGTTTTTTGCATGAGCTTACATGGGAGAAAATCCCACTTCATCGGACACTTTGAAGATGGGGGAACTTACAGAGTGGTAGAAAACAAATGCAAGGAAGTGTGAATCATAGGAACAGGTCACACTGTAACAGCAAATCAAAACAGCTGTAAAGATTCAAACACTAGGGAACAGCATATAAAGTGAGATGAGGTCAGATCACCTGTTGTAATGAAGGAAAAATCCAGTGTCCCAATTAAGACCTGAAGCAATGCAACCAAATTTATAAATGAATTCAATTGAGACATTGGGATCTGACCTCATCTACCTCTGTATCCTGTTCCCCAAGTGTCTGAAAATTTATAGCTGCTTTGATTTGCTGTTACAATGTGACCTGATCCTATGACTTATACTTCCCTGCATTTATTTCCTATCGTTCTGTAAGTTCCTTCATCTTCAAAGCATCTGATGAAGTGGGATTCTCCCACAAGAGCTCATGCAAAAGATACATTTCTTAGTCTTTAAGTGCCACAGGACTCCTTGTTTGTTTGTTTTACTGAAGTAGACTAACACATCTACCCCTTCAGATCTTTTTAAAAAAATGTCAGTGGCTCTTGTGTGAAAGTAGAACAAAAAAAAGAAAAAATAGCAGAACAAGGACATACATTCCAGTCCTCGGTTCTTTGTCTTGTCTCTAATAAAGTCTGTGCAGAGTAAAAGCTTTAACACAACTTCTTCCCAGTCCTAGAAATATTATCTGTAGCAACTTGCTGTTGAGCAAAGGATGTGAACCATTCCACAGCAAAGTCAGCAATTTTACAAACAGTGCAGAGCAATTAACACTTTGAACAGATCACAGTGACCATAGGAGATTATTTCTCACCTTCCTGGTCGTTGCTGTGATGCATAATCATCAAAAAGCATAATCATCTGAATTAATTTCCTCTCTAAGAACAGAATCATATTGAGGGGAATGGTAAATAATGAAAAGAACAAGTCACTGATACGGAGTACTCTGGATCGCTTGGCGAGCTGGATGCAAGCAAATGAAGTGTGTTTTCATTATGGCTAAATGTAGGAGGGGGAATCTGTCCTGGAAAACAATGATACTAAAAATGGCTTGACAGTTACAGTGGATAAGCAGCTGAACATGAGTTCCCAGTATGGCACCCCTTGGATGCATAAATAGGGGAATCTCAAGAAGAGAGGCTCTTACCTATGCTTGTCATTGATATGACCACCACAGGGATACTGTGTTTGGTTCTGGCATCTGCATTTAAAGAAGGGTGTTAGTAGTTGGATGTTAATGGAAGGATGGTTTCAGAGAAGAGCTGTCAGAATGATTAAACGATTGGAAACCAGAGCGATTAAACTCAAGAAGCTCAAGCTATTTAGTTTAACAGAAAAGGTAAAACTGTGACTTGCTCACAGTTCATAAGTACCAACATGAAGAACAAATATTTGATAATCGGCTCTTTGTTCTAGCTCAAAAAGGGAACACCTGATCTAATGGCTGGAAGTTGAAGCTAAACAAGTCCAGATGGGAAATAAGGCATACATTTTTAACACTGCTGGTAGTTAACCACTGAACAGTTTGTTATAGGTAATGGTGGATTCTCCAACTCTGGCAATTTTTAAATCAAGGTTGATTTTGGGGTGGAGGAGGTTTTGTTGGTGGTGGTGGTTGGTTTGTTTCTTTTCTTTTATTTTATTTTTTCTTAAGATATGCACTAGCTTAAAAGGAATTATTTTGGGAAATGCTATGTCCTGGGTAATACAAAGGTCACACCAGGTGATTATAGTGTTCCCTTCCAATCCTGGAACCTATTAATCATATAAAACATTTTTAAAGTGTGCTTTTAAACTGTGACTGTGTAAAAATGGCACCCCTCTATTCAAAGAAATATGTTCTTTGTGTGTGTTCAGATTCATGCCTGCTCATTTGATTGACTCAAATAATTTTGGTTGCTTTTTGTTCCTTTTAGCACTGTAGGGTCAGTACAGTTCACATTTCACCTGTATTGATAAGTTCCATTTGATGCAGGGGACATAAATACCTAGGAGCCATATAATGCCCAGCTTGACATTCAGATTTTAGACTGAATTTTGGTGTATCTTCTAGTGGCTAATTTTTAAGGTTTGTTCCACTGTGCCAGGCTCTAAAATATTTCAAAATCATTGCCTGCTGTAACAGCTCTTGAGTTCAACACAGATCACAATACCACATTTAATCTGTGCTAGGGAACTTCACATTATTTCAGAGTGACTAATCTAGTCCATAACTACACTGCAAATGTTAAGCCAACAAGCATTTTAGAGAACCATGATTGTGCCTTGTTTAGGGGGAGTAAGAACGATTAGTCTTAACCTTGGATTCATCAAACCTTTTGGGAACTGACTTGAATATGCTAAACTGATATCAAAGTAATTTCATTAACGTGAATAGTAAATGTGTTCTGTAAAATGTGTTTAGCTTAATGCTGGTGATCTGAAGTTTGCAAAGGATTTAGCTACTGTTATCTCACACACTAAATGGGTCAATTTTTAGTTAGGAATCTCTATGAAAAGTTTGAGTGCCGCAAAAGGAAATGCTGTTGACTGTCTTTTTTTTTTCTGTTAGTGCCAACTGATGCCTCTGTATGAGGTTATGGATGAGGTCCTTCTGAAAGGTACTGTCAGATGAGAAAAAAACTACTCCTGGCTACTTGTGTTTATTAAAAATCCCATGGCAGTTTTACAAGACTTATCTTAGTGTCCTGTGTAAATTCAAACTGTTAACTGCCTACCTAACATTCCCCCTTTTAATTCTGATTGGATACTGTAGTCTTTTTTTTATATTAAACTAATGTGTGATATTGCTGGTCCTGCCTCAGTGCAGGAGATGGTCTCCTGAGGTCCTATACAACCTTACGTGTCTATGATTGTGCAGTGCTTTTACAAGAAGCACCTGTCACTCCAGAGCTGGTGCACTTCAGTGATGAACAAAACAATTCCTGTATTTCTATACAATTGTGTAGTTGGTTTATAGAATTCTTGGGGACCCATTTGGACGAATGGTGCTGTGTAAATGCAAGATTATCAACTTCAATCCAAAATAGTTTTTAAAAGATGGTGAATACATAGGCTTTAATTAACTTATCTATTCCTATAAGTCAAAAATTCTATTGTTAATAAGACTGAATTGTTTTCTTTTAGTTGACGTGGATATAAAGTATCTTAATTTTAAATATCTGAACGACAAGTGCAGTGCATATTTTTTTTACCCAGAATTTCATTACAAACAGCATATGTCCCATTTGTCTACTCCATGGTTATGTGATTACAAAATAGCTGTGTTATATATAAAAACAGCTAAATTATATATTTGCATAAGATACTAGCATGGTTCTGTGAAAACCATTTCAGTCTTGTCAGTTCTTAATGGGGATATGATTTAAATGACTTGTTTTTGTTTTACTAGGAACACTCCAGAGCTGTTCCAATCTCTTGGTTAAAAACAAAATTTTGCATTTTTTCCCCATTTAATTATTTCAGAATAGCTAGGTAACACTTGTTTTTCTATCTGCCATGAAAAAGGTAAGTTAATACAAATTTTTAATACACATTAATAGTTCATACTGCCATGTAAACCAGTGGGCTTTTCTTTTTCATTTTGCTTTAGATTATGAACTTTTACTTAGGCATAATCTAATTCAGATCGATATAAACATGTTGCTCAGGAGTGTGAAAAATCCACATCCCTGGGTAATGTAGCAAAAGCAGCATAACCCCCAGTGTAGACAGTAGAATTTTCCCATCACCGTAGCTATTGCCTCTTGGGGAGGTAAAGTACCTACACCAAAGCCCTCCCATCAGTGGAGTAGCATTTTCACTGAGGCTTTAGATCAACAAGACTGCAGCACTGTAAATTCTTTGAACAGGGAGTGTGTTCTGTGTTTTTGTTCTGTGATTGTTTTGTCCCAGCACAATGGGGCCATGGTCCATGATAAGGACCATGTCTAAACTGACAGCAGCAAAATCGCTGCCATCAGATCAATCTTTCTGGATCAATACAGCAGTTAGTTAAAACACACTCATGAAATCGATTTAGTAAAACCCTCCCCTTAAGTGGCATAATGCTACATCAATGGGAATTTAGTTTCCATTGGCACAGTACAGTGAAGACATCACACTAAAGGGGAACTAGGAAGTCAATGGGAGTTATGCAAGCTACTCTGCATAGCTTGCTTAGCTCCCATTGACTGCCACCAAATTTTCTCAGTGATGTAGACCAGGCCTAAGACTCCTAGGTGGTACAGTAATAGAAATAATAAAAATTAATAATAGGAATGACTCATGTAAATAAGGGTTTCCAGGATTGGATCCTAAAGTAGAAACCCTAGAAAATTCAGAATTTGTTCCAGTGCTCTGGCTGTTATCAATTTGCCTGCAATCTTTACTGTTATTTAAATAGACTGGCCCGTGCCTATTTTGTACTGCTCAGTTTACATACATTACTGACTCTTTGATTTCGTCTCAGTCTTCTAAATTGTCTTAGGCCATGTCTACATGTACAGTGCTGCTGCAGTGCATCAGGTGAATATGCTCTCTGCCAATGAGTGAGAGCTCTCCCATGGGCATAGAAAAAACACCCACACAAGCATCATTAGCTCTTAGTGGGAGGAGCTCTGTTCACACTAACACTTATGTCAGTGTACCCTTTTGGCACTTAGAAGGCTGGAATATTCAAACCTCTGAGCAATAAATCAAACTGGCATGAGTGGTAGTGTAGGCATTGCCTTAAAAACCCACCTTTCCCAGGAGCAACATCATTATAACTGACATGAAATGATTAATAAGATTCTCTCACAGAGGTCAGAAATTCTGTGTCTTTCCAGGACCTCTGTGTCTTCTGTGGTAGGGCTGGAGCTGAACAGTGGTCAGTGGCCAACCCCAGGATGGCTGCAACAATTGATTGGTAGCCAGCCTCCAGGCCACCTCAACAGCTGGCCTGCAGCTGGCCTTGGGTTACCAGAACGGCCAGCCTGCAGCACTCTGACTACTTGTCTCCTCAGTCCTCTCTCCATGAACAAGTCATAGGCTTCCATGAATTTTTATTTCTTGCCCATGTCCTGTCTCTGGCTTTTACTAAAAACACACATGATGTGAATCTTAACCTCAGTGATATTACATGTGCTGTAGTGGTATGGACGGGCCTTATTTTCAAAGGAACTATGCATGTCTTGTTCTGTTTACTGGAAGCAGGGGTGCTCGGCATTTTTTGAAAATCAGCCCATGAACATTTATGTGTCATGCATTTCACATCAACACGTGGCAGGTCTTTTAGAAAGCAAACTTTCTGAGCTGATTTTGAGATTAAGCTATAAAATGCACCATATATCTTGAATCCATGATAGCAGGTAATCCAGTTCTCATGTATGAAGTAAACAAGTCTTCAAACACAGCAACAAACCTTAATGATTGCTAGCTTGGTTTTTAGAGACCTTGCATAAGGAAGGTGATAGTGTGTACATGCGCCAAAGACAGATAGTGAAATAGTCTCAAAATTTCCCAGTGAACTATTTAAATCAGTATTGCCATGACTGTAGGATTCCGTAAGATCATATCACTCTGCTAAGACTGCCTCACTGAACAGTGGAGCACTCTGCAGATATGGGAGCACTGCTTTTAAATAGAAAGACCAGCAATTCTGTCTTTTTATTAGAGGCATGGAAAGGTCTGTGGCTTGATCACTTCCTGATCTAAGTCTTTAGAAGTTTTGAATCCAAAATAATACCTGTACTGTCAAGAATGTACCAAGAAGCTTTTGTTAATGATTTCTCTCCAGACAGAGCCCACGCAGTCTGACGGAAATCTGAAGGGGATAAGTTTCAACAAAGCTCAACTGCTTTCACCCTAAAGAATTATTTTTAAATTTATACTCAAAGCAGTAGTTAGGAATCAAAGCTGAAATCAGGTTTTGTTCATGGCTGCTGTATGGCAGGGAATTTTCAGATGCTGAGCCATCTCTGGAATGGCTTGAGCTGATTAGGTTCCTTGCTCAGTGATGACCATGCTCTTTGAAGAGAAGGCTTTCAGCTACACCAAATGGAGAAAGTTTTCTCAGGAACACTGATCCAGTTGAGATTTGGGATTAACTTCCACAACTGGCTAACATTAAGGTCGAAGGAATAAGGTCAAAAGTTAAAATAACTTCTGAATGTCTGGAATTTTTCTGTTGTTCAGAGGAACTCCTCAGGGCTACCATTATAACCCTTTCTAGTTAGTATTTCAATAGACTATTTGGCCCAGTTAATCAGAAATAGTCCATTAATGTAGGCAAGTTCCAGAGGGGTAGCTGTGTTAGTCTATGTACAGCAAAAACAACAAGAGTCCTGTGGTACCTAATTAAATTAAATGTAGGCCCTTGGAAGAGGAGTGAAAAGTGTATTCTGTAATAGCTTCAGCCATATTAAATCAAGAACAATTTCTCTGTGGTCACTAAAATGATCTAAGATAACTAAGGAAGGACAGTGTTATTCATATGTTGCTACTTTAAATTTTTAATTGACTCAAGGAAGTCTCCCTTTTGCCCATAAGTCCCAGGCACGGGAGGGTCTTTGGGATCACCTTCTCCAGTAGTGCTATGTGTTGAGCATTATGTCCCTTAAAGGCTTATATTACAATTAAACTCTGGCTTGCTGATAGGACTAATACTACACACATTCACCATTCTCACTTGTATAGATAGTTTTCAAGTTTAGACATTTTATCAGCAAAATGACCATTCTCAACTCTGTCAAAGAGCTTGAGTTCAGTCCATTAAAGTGTCAAACAGTGGGTACAGGGTGTCTCTACATGAAATGATTTCTAACCTATACTTTTTATTGGAGTTGTCCCTAAGCCTGAAACCAGCCAAACCTGATTACTAAGGAGCCGTGAGAAATCAGGTGATTTGCCAAATAAAGATCATCAAGAAGCTACAAGTGAAGAACAAGTGATGCTCAGGGATCAGAGACTGTTAGGGTGAGCAGGTGCTGGTAGAGAGCAGAAGCCCCACTGACCTAGAAAAAGACCTGGGGCTCTGTGTGCTGGGACTCAGGGCTCACATGCCTCCACCACATGTGGGGCTCAGGTGCTGGGAGTCAGGGCTCAAGCCCCGTAAGCCCAGCACTAGAGACACCCCTGGCAGAGAGCCCTAGAAATTAAGACGGAGCGTCCAGCCAGGCAGGGCCTGAGATTGGTCTGTCAAAGCAGGAAAGGACCCAGGCAGGAAGGCCTGAGAGGAAGAAGAAAAACCGTTGCTGTTCTTTGGGTGCTGTCCCTATGTGGAATCCACATATGCATGTGGTGTTTGAATCGGTCTCTGTTGACCTGTGAGTGTGTTGTGCATTCACCACATGATACATCAGTGGCGTTATTAGACTGTGTGAGTTGATGCCCCCTCAGTTCCCTCTTATTGTCATGTGGCCAAAGTTGAACTATTCCTCTTTCACTTTTCTTGCTGCAAAAAAAGAAACAAATTTTAGTACTTCTAAGTCATTACATTTACCTAGAGTTTACTAGTTAGTACTTAATAATCTTTTCAAATAGTTGTAGGAATTTGCTAATAATGTTTAATCAACATTTTCACCTCAGGACATCCACCCATTCATGGGGACTATGCCCAGGCAAGTTGGGTTCAAGAATTGCATTACATGCCCATGATTATTTTCAGTAAACAACAGTCTTCAGCACTGCCTTTATTGCCTCAGGGAAACTCATATGGCAGCCTGCTGGTATATTTGTCACTCCTTCTCTAATCAGACTCAGGAGGCACAGGAACTCAGACTATACAAATACCTCATGGACCAGGCTATACATTTATTTGCACACCAAGGGGTGGCACTGTTACTTTGGAGAAACTCCTGACTTCGCACATCTAGCTTTCCCAAGGAAGTCCAAACAACCTTGGGAGATCTGCCTTTTGACAATAATAAACTGTACAGTGATGAGACAGATGAGAGTTGCATTCACTGAAGGACTGAAGAGCCATACTGAAGTCTTTGAGTCTCTACACAATGACATCTGCCCTATAGCAAAACAGACCAGCCTGAGCCAGCAAAAACAAACTCGCCAGTGACAATAGTCACAGAGACACAGATTCTCTGCCACCTCCTCCTCTACAACCTCCACCTTCCATCAACAACTCTTGAGACAGTCCTATTGACTTCTTGTCAGGGAACAACAAATCTCACTTCCTGCCTTCACTGGCCTTCCCAACAACACTCAGAGGCCATCTTGCTCTTTTGCTCACAATTAGAGTAAGATTACTTCCTATCAATGGATTTTAGACATCACATACTGGGGATATCTAATAGAGTTCCGCATCATCATTGTGGACAAATTGATGGAAGTCCAGAGAAGAACAGCATGAATGATTAAAGGTCTGGAGCACTTGACTTATGGGGGAAGATTAAAAGATCTCGGTTTGTTTAGTCTGGAAAACAAGAGACTGAGAAGGGACATGACAACAGTTTTCAAGTACCAAAGAGGTTGTCATGAGAAGGAGGAAGAAAAATTGTTCTCCTTAACTGCTTATGATAGGACAAGAAGCAATGGACTTAAATTACAGCAAGGGACTTAAATTACAGCAAGGGAGGTTTAGGTTGGACATTAGCAAAAAATTCTTGATTTTCAGGATGATTAACAACTGGAATATGTTGCCTAAGGAGGTTATGGAATCTCCATCATTGTGAGTTGTTGAGAGCAAGTTAAATAAGCATCTGTCAGGGATAGTTTAAGATGGTACTTGGTCCTACTATGAGTGCAGAGGACTGGACTCGGTAACCTCTCATGGTCCCTTCCAGTTTCTATGATTCTATGATCTTCCCTCCCTGCCACCCCTACTGACACAGATCTATGAGTCCATTCCAAGGGAACCTCTAACAGAAGGAAACAAAGGAACCTCCTCATAAAAGGAGCCATAAAAAAGGTCTTGCACCATTATCAGGACTATGGATTCTACACCCTTTATTCCCTTATACCAAAGAAACATGGGGACTACACCTCATCTTCACTGTACGTCAACTGAACTACCCCCTGTACATGTGTCCGATATTACTTTTCAGTCTTGGGAGACATGACACCATATACTACTGTGTGCTTCCTTGGCATGGTGAGTATCCCCTTCGAGCCACCCATGCCAGAATCTATTCTTATCAAGCATACTTCATTTATTGATAGGGAACTCATATTCACAGCCAATCAGCACAGGGCCTCTGGACACCCAGAAGAGTGAGAATGAACATCAATATCTTAGCGCTAAGAGCAGTCCAGTGTGCCTGCCAATCCCTTCTTCCGCTCATCTGCTCCAAACGCATTCAACTTTTATCAGACAATATGACTGTGGTCATACATGTAAACAAGCAAGGAGCCAGGGGCGTCACTGGCCAGGGGAGGGACCCGGGGCATGGGCCCAGGCCCTCCCCCTGCCCACAGGCCCCGCCCCCGGACAGGGACAGGGACAGGTGCCGCTGCGCTGCTGTGGGCGGCTAGGCCCCACATCCCCAGCCATGAATGGGGCTGCCACAGCTGCAGGAGGCTGGGGACGGGGCTGCTTGATTGGGCCAGAGATCCGGGGCACCGGCACTGGAGTTTGGGGCATGTGCCCCGGCGTGCCCAGCGCCAGCAACGTCTCTGCAAGGAGCAGCCAGATCAGGAAACCAATGTCGAGTGGTGCTCTGGTTATGGAACTGGTTCCTACAACACAAAGTCATGTTACATACAATCCACATAGCAGGCACAGACAACAACTTATCAGATATGTTTAGCCACTCCTTCCACCACAATCCTGAGCCCATTCTTCACTCCACCTTCCCACGGTGGAGTCCACTGGCATGGGACCTATTCATGACAACAGCCAATCACAAGCTTCCCCTTTTCTGCTCCAGGGGAGCCCTCAGGTAGAACTGAAAAGGAGATGCCTGTCTGGGAACTTTGCTACACCTTTCCACCCATCACATTCCTACCATGAGTCTTTCACAAAGTGAAAAGGGACCACGCAATCCTCAAACTCATAGCCCCCTTCTGGCTCCTTTGCCTTTCCATTCACCCTCTAATATGTCTTTCTCTCCTTCTGTACCTCCCTACTCAACAACAGAGTCAAATCTACCACCTCAGCCCGTACGCTCTGCACCTCACAGCCTGATATTTGGACGAGTCTCATGGATAGACATTGGATGTTGCACACTAGTGCAAGATATTCTCACCCATACCCAATGACCCACTATCAGAGCCTGCTACCAGGCCAAATGCGGGACATCCATTTACCAAATGGGCATCCAACAATCATCACTAAATTGATAGTATGTCCATGCCAACCATGCTAAACTATCTACTTCACCTTCAACACTCAGGTCTCACCTGTTCCTCCATTAGGGTCCACCTGGAAGGAATCAGATCTTTGCTCCTGTCTGTAAAGGGCTTCTCTGCCTTCAGCCATCCAGCTGCTGCCCAGTTCCTCCACATCTCTTCTACACCTTCCCTCAGATCAGGAAACCTACCCCTCTTGGGACTGCCACCTTGTCCTTTCCAGGCTTAAAAAACCACCCTTCAAACCCCTGGCAACTTGGCTCACTTATCTACCTCTCCACGAAAGTGAACTTTTTAGTGGCCATCATGTCTTTCTGCGGGGTCATTAAATTAGCAACCATGATGATGAACCCAGTTTTTACTGTATTCCACAAAGGTAAGGTCTCCCTACAGCTCCATCCCAAGTTTCTTCTGAAGGAAATCTTATCCTTCTGCTTAAACCAAGTAATCTATCTCCCAACTTTTTACTCAAATTCACATTCCTCCAAAGGAAGCTCATATTACACACCTTCAAAATTCAACATGTACCAGCCTTTTATCAGCACCAATGTCTGTCAAGCTTCACCCAGAGTCTTTCTTATAAGAGCAGAACACACTTCAGGCCATGCCCTCTCCTTTCAACGCCTTTCCAAGTGAATTTCACACTGCATTTTTCAACGTTACACTATTGTCAAAGTCAATCTACCAGTGGCCATCATGGCACATTCCAGTGAAGCACAAGCCACCATGTCTGCCCTACTCACAGATGACCCATGGCAGGTCATTTGTAAAGTTGCAATGCGGTCCTGAATCCACACGTTCACAGCTCATTACACTATAGCCAATCAAGCAACAACAGATGTTGCAGTTGATCAGGCAGTCATCCAAACACTGACATGTGCCCATCTCCATGCTGATTACTGCTCGCTATGCTAGCCAGATGTGGAATTCACATAGGGATCAGTACTCAAAGAAGAAAGGGAGCTTATTTACTGTGTTTGATGGTTCTTTGAGAGGTGCAGTCCCTATCTGGAGTCCAATCTCACCTCTGTCCCCTCTGTTGTATCTGGTAGTAAGTGGGAACAGAAGGACGTCACTCCGTGTAGTCTCATAAAGCGTCAGATGCACCATGTAGTAAACGCATGATGCACGTGCAAGTCAACAGAGACTACTTCAAAGCGTTCCAGTGCACGGCATGCATGTGCATCTTTCTCTGGGATCCAGATAGGACCCACACCTCTCAAACCATGACTTATAATAGGTAGCCTCACTTTTTTGTGTGCACTTTGTTTTGCAATTTTTTAGTTTTATTTTGAGTTTATTTTATACTTATAAACCCAGTCCCATGGAGACTATTTTTGACCACAGAAAATCTGACTGAAATTTTATTTGAATAGTTCAAGGGGAGAAACGGAGACACCTGCCTGATATGTGACCTCAGGCCATGAGGGGGAGCATGGATTGTGACTAGCTCACTGAAAAATGCATTGGTCTGGAGGTAATGTTAAAAGTCTGGGGGTGGAGGGCAAGAGCGGGGAAGGAATGAGACCTAAACTTAGAATCCCTGGAGGCTGACTGTTGAGTGAAAATTAAATGAATATAAATTGAGAAAAGATCTGTATGGTTCTTTTTTATTCTAAAAGTGTATATACAATAAATGCTAGACTACTTTAAATGAATGCTAATTATGTTAAATAGACAAAGTGTTAGATGGAAACTGAGGACTTAGAGAAGGCAGAGATGTCACAGTTTCAGATCTTTTGTTGGTGTGGTTTAGAAATGTCTAGGGGGTTGCTGCGTAGTGCTGCAGCCACAGATTTATCACGTGAATAATTTGTCCTCACTTGTATGGAAGAAATGTTAGGAAAGATTCTTAAGTCTCATCAGATAAAATTTTCACAAGCACCTAAGTAACTGGGGAGCCTATTTGCCAGTGATTTTCAATGGGTCTTAGGTTCCTGAATCACCTAAGATGTTTGAAATTTTTGCTCTTCCTTGTATGCAGAACATTTTTACACACTCTGATGGCATAAAGATTTCTTGCTTTTCTTGCAGCAAGAATTTAATGGTCCTGATGCTTTCCTGATTCAGGGGGGTGGGGGGACATTACTGGAATTTCTCCCCAGATTTTAGAAAACGTGAAATTTGTATAGGGATCCATTCAGATAAACTGGCCTGGCTTGGCTTGATGTAGAACCCTGAAATTGCCTTCCACCCTTATTGTGTACTATTGAGTGAATTGTGAACAGTGTCTAAAAGCGAAGAAATATGTGTGTGATTTTTCTTTACTTACTTGCATTTTAGCTGCCTGTGTCAGTTGATTGGCTGTGTTGTTGATTTGTTTGCATACTGCAAGTATAAATTAAAAACAAAATACCAAATCAATAGGCAGTCAAAACATTAGGCAGCGTGGACACAATAAGTCATCCAAATCCACAGTGCTACCAATAGTGCTGAGTGAATAATTTATTTGACAGATTTCATGACTTCTGTAGAGGAACTGTTTGATTATTTCAGCTTTTGAATTCATTTAGTGAATAATTTCCATATAAAATACCTCATCTGCATCTTGCTCAAGGCAGATCATTGCGGGTAGTACATGTTTAAAATTTGAGCTAGGTCAGCTACTTCTTTCTGGACAGTAAGGCAAACTAGTATTATTTCTGATCCTTGAGAGGGAGGCAGTGTGGGCTTCTACAGTGGTCGTCAAGCTTTTTTGCTCCTAACACAGCTCCGGACCCCTCTACCAGGCAGTGACCCCTCCACTGTGGGAGGGATGGGCCGCCCCCCTCCTGGAAGCAGCACTAACCAACTGGGGAGCGAAGGGCAGCCCTCCACCCATCCAGGGATCAGTGCTGGCTGGCAGGGAAGGGAGGTGCAGCAGCCCCCCCTCCGGAGCAGAGCCAGTGTCCCAACCCAGTTCTGGGTCACGACCTGAACTTTGGCCACCACCGGGCTAGTAGATAGCTCACTGGAGTTGACCTTAGGAGACCTAGATTATATGCCTGGTGGAGCCACTGGCTTGTTTGGGGGACACTGGGCAAGTCACATCACCTCTCTGTGCCTCAGTTTCTCCATCTATACGGTGGAGATCATGATACAAATCTCCTGTTTAAAATGCTTTGAGATCTATTGATGGCAAGCACTATTTGCACGCTATATATTATTATATTGTCACTCATTAGAATAGTCTTAGGAAGTGAGTCTATAGGGGGCATGAGCATGCTCAGAATGAGTTTGTTTAAAAATCTGAGCAAGTTGCAGTGGAAGTTGCAATGTTTACATACTCGAGCTCCCAGTATCATGCAGATACATTCAGAGAATAAAAATCCTAATGACTAGTAAGATGATTCTTCTTGGGACATCATTTTCCCCTAAGGGCCTCTGTGTACAGTCAGAATTCAGGATGAATATTTAGATGACCATCTGTTTAGCTCTTAAATTCCTACTTCTAACCTAAAAGTTATATTATTTTTCTGCCATCAGGTACCATTTGGTCCTATCCCACCCTTCAGTGGTTCTTTGGAGGTTTGTCAGGTCGGAGTAACATGTGGTTTGGACAACTATAGCTAATCACAGCAATGCACTCTGCTGGGTATAGACTAGCCATTATGATCTCAAACAGGTTTTATTATAGCTATGAGCTCTTATGTTTACAGAAACATGTGCAATAGCACATTCATTAAAAAAGGAGATACCAAAATGTCTTTGACAGCCTTGCTGGTTAAAATAATAAGAAATATGCAGATTAAAATAATAAGAGTCAGAAGTCAAGCTGAGTTCCCAGCCACTCAGGGCTCATACCTGGGTGCTTTGGCAGCAGAACCAGCAATTATTCCTAAAGAATAAGAATAATTTAAAATCAGAGGTCATTTAAAGCTGTCCAAGCAGCATCAGAATTCCCCCAGATATTCATTTTGCTTTTTAACATTTGCTGTGTTTACATGAATGACTTTCTTGATCAGCCATTTGTACCTAAATGCTCTGAACCATAAGGGTCAAAGGATTTTCTGATATCATGTTTGCTGTGAAAAGCCTTTCCCTTGTTTAACAGGAAGTTCTTCCAAAAACATTCACCACCACTTTTCATGCAGCCTTAATCCATGGCCCTTGTGCATGTGCATTTTAATACAGCATTCAATTACACAATGGCAAACTATATTTTTCCCACAGGACTCTTGCCTCATTCAGTGCATAGGATGGACCTACTCTGGGTGTGGAGCAGGGTTGGGTAGTGATGGAAGCTGTTCTCAGGAGAACCCATGCATCATTTCTCACAGAAGTTGGAAAGTGTGTAGTAAATGAGATGAAAGAAACCAGAAGTCTTGTATCACTTTTAAAGACTAACAAACTAATGTGGGATTGCCTCCCACGAAAACTCATGTAATAGATAAATTTGTTAGTCTTTAAAAGTGCTACAAGACTCCTCATTTGTTCTGCTGAACAAGACTAACATGGCTACCCCTTTCAAACTAGTAAATGAGATCGGAGATGGCAGGCATTGAAAAGACAGTCTCACAGGTTATAAATAGAACACTGCCCTGGCAAACTGGATTCTATCTGTGTCCCTGCCACCTGGTGGCTATACAATGCTTGTCATGTCACCTGAGCCAAATTTTTCGTGTTTGGGCCCTCATGTGTGCCTCGTATTCTGGGTGCCTGACTTGAGACTGATGTCAGTGCTCCCCAGCTCTGGTACCCACAGCCTTAGAAGTGAGGAAGGCTTTGAGTCAGAGGGCAAAGAAAACCCATGAGCTGTTTAAGGAGTGCACACAGCCCTTGCGACGTGAGATGAACTGATCTTTTATAAACCCATTCTCTTAATTAGCCAAACTGGAAGCACGTGTTCTGGCACACTGGAGCTAGATCTGCTTCATTTCCGGGAGCCAAGCGTCCTGTGACCCTGTCAAAATCATAAAACAATAAAAACACAATCCTGCCAAATCTATCTATACTACAGCCCTGAGTTATGATTGCAGCTGGAGCTGACATGCTTGACCTAGCTTTAACCTAGCTAGCTCAGGTCCTGGAGCACCAAAGTACAGCAGCACATGGTCTAGCACAGAAGAGCCCTTGCGAGTATTATTTCAGGCTTGTATGACCCATGCTGAAGTGCACTGCCACAACATCACCGTGGGACCCAAGCTAGCTGGATTAGAGTTATTTCAAGTCTGTCTACCTGAGCTGCAATCACAGACATGACTGCAGTATTCATACTATCATAAGGTTGGAAGAGACCTCATGACATCATCTAGTCCAAGCTTCTGCTGAAAAGCAGGACCACTCTCACTAAATCATCTCAGCCAGGGTTTTTTCTAACCAGGCCTTAAATGTTTCCAAAGATGGAGATTCCACTGCCTCCCTAAGTAACCCATTCTAATGCTTCACCACCCTCCTACTGAGAAAGTTTTACCTAACACCCAAACTCAACTGCCCCAGCTGCAGCTTGAAACCATTGCTCCTTTTTTTGTCCTCTGTAACTGCTGAGAACAGCCTAGCTCCCTCCTCTTTGGACACCCTTTCAAGTAGTTGAAGGTTGCTATCAACTCCCCCCTCAGTCTTCTCTTCTGCAGACTAAATAAGCCTGATTCCTTCAGTCTCTCGTTTTAGGTCATGTGCTCCAACCCCCTAACCATTTTCGTTGCCCTGCACTGGAGTCTTTCTAATTTGTCAACATCCTTTTTGTAGTGTGGAGCCCAAAACTGCGCACTATTCCAGGTGCAGCCTCACCAGCGCTGAATCTAGGGGAATAATCCCATCCCTTGATCTGCTGGCAACACTCCTGCTGATGCAGCCCAGTATGCCATTGGCCTTTTTGCAACAAGAGCACATTGTTGACTCATCCACCATAACCCCCAGATCCTTTTCTACAGTGCAGCTACTTAGTCAATCGGTCCCTGGTCTGTAGTAGTACATGGGATTTTTCTGTCCTAAATGGAGGACTTTGCACCTTTCCTTGTTGAACCTCATGAGATTTTTATTGGCCCACTGCTCCAATTTGTCTAGGTCTCCTGAATCCTATCCCTGCCCTCCAGCATGTTTACCATTCCCCCCAGCTTGGTGTTGTCTGCAGATTTACTGTGTGTGCAATCTGTCCCATCATCCAGATCACTAATGATGATGCTGAACAGAACTGGCCCCAGAACTGACCCCTGGGGCACTCCACTAGTTACTGGCTGCCAACTAGACATTGAGCCATTGATCTCTACCCACTGAGCCCAGTGATCCAGCCAGCTTTCTCTCCACTTTATTGACCTATCCTGAATGGGAAGGGAAACAACTTTTCGCTTTCCACTGAGAACCTCACAAGATCTTGTGTAATCAAGGTAGATGATTACAAGCAAACATGGAGGAAACATCAGTTAAGGTGTAAGCTCTGCAATCTCATATGCACTTTCAGTTTCAGACAACATCATTTGAAGCAACCAGGTTCATTGTCCTCAAATTCCATTAAATCTTTCCATTCCCCATTGTCTGGTACTCTGTACGGTGAGATTAGTAGACAGTGGACAGTTCCACATTCAGATTCCTGCACAAGTTTGTCTCACTCTGGGTGAGTTCTTTGAAGGAAACCTATAAATGCCAAAGAGGCGGTGACATACACAGGTTTCTGGTAACTTGTTTTACATGTCTATCAGTTCAGAGAAACCCCTCAGTATGTATAATTTTTTGTTGAAAACAAGTATATATTGTGCAAGTCTTGTTGCGTTTTCAATTTCAGCAGATGATATTAAATATCCTTAGTAGGAATGGGCAAAATCTCTTCTGTATAAGACTGTCCTCCTAAATCTTTGCCCATTTTTAAACCAAACCCTTAAGATTTTGCTATTCTCAGGTGATGGCAAGGATCAGGAATGACTGTGCCAAATGTCTTATGAGGGAGGCTGTGCTTGTCAGATTTCCAGATTAATTTTGCATGGAGAAATGTTTGGACTGAATCTAAATTCAGACCATTTTGAGGCTTGTCATTTACTAATCCTGGCTTTTGGAGAAAAGGTATGAAGACAAAATTGCTGAATAAAATATCTGTACAAAAGATATAGGTGGCTCTTTCTCTGATCTACTTTGCAAAACTGATGCTGAGATTTTGACTCACTTATCAAAGGGCTCTGGCTATTTTAATTATGTGGGGACACTGAATAAATGAGCTGACTAGAATCCATTTTGAGCTACTACATTTTCACTCCTTTCTGCATTAGTGAGCTGTTCTTCCTAGAGCAGCTGCAGTAACCTCTGGCTAGCTAACTTCACAAAAAGCTATCTACTGAGGGCATCTGCCATGACATTCATTCTCCCAGAAATGCTTGATCTCAAAATTATATGGTATGAGTTAGATAGTTCAGTGTTAGAAACAAGAACCTAGTTTTGAGTTACTCAGAAAATAGGTGAAAAGATGATCAGCCATCCAGCTTGTTGGGTATATATCAATAAAAGCAAAATAATGACCAGTATTTTCATATGTTTCTCAGGTTGGGGACACCTTCTAACTTACTGTAGTGAATGGTCCTTACCAATTCTAACTGAATTGACTTGGTGAGCACTTAGCTTCCTCACTGTATGATTTCTCATCCTTACAAGTATATGTATACCTCCTAACTATAGTTTCCATTTCATGCATCTGACAAAGGGTTGCAGCCCACAAAAGTTTATGCCCAAAGACATGTGTTAGTCTTTAACCTGTAAGAAGTCTTTCATTGTATTTGTTATATACAGAGTAACACAGCTACCGCTTTGGAACTTAAAGAACCAGGTTTCAAAATGTTACCTAGTATGGTTGCTATGATTGGATTAATCACAATTTTTCCATATCTCTAGATTTGCCCACATACTTCCACAAAAGACACTAATACCAGACCTATTAAAACCAGCTACACCATCAAATGCTCATTCACCTGCTCATCCATCTATGTGATTTATGCCAGCATGTGCCAAAAATGCCCCTCTGCCATATATATTGGACAAAAAGAACATTCTCTGGGTATGAGTAAAAGGGCACAAATCTGACTTCAGAAATCACAATCACAACACTCTAAAACCAGTGGGTGAGCATTTCAATCTTCCTGATGCTCCATTGATGATTTACTAATAGCGGTGCTCAGAGAGATGAATACCAGATCAAGGCTTCAAAGAGACGCTGTGGAGCTCAAATTTTGCAAATTTGACTGCATTGCTTCAGGACTTAATAGGGACTTTGGATTTTTCTCTAGTGATTTGATCTCATCTTCCTCTATATGCTGTTCCCCATTGTTTGAATCTTAGCAACTGCTTTGATTTGCCATTACAGTGTGACCTGATCCTATGACTTACACTTCCCTGCGTTTATTCCCTCCCATTCTGTAAGGTCCCCCATCTTCAAAGCATCTGATGAAGTGGGATTTTCTCCCATGAAAGTTCATACAAACAAATAAATTGGTTAGTCTTCAAGTGCCACAGGATTCCTTGTTTGTTTTTGCATATCTCTGTGTATTGAATAATTAGATGTATGGGCCCAGGGGTTTCCTTACTCTATCTTCACATATAAGGAACTAGAGATGAGATGACCATTCCCAAGTCTTTGGGAGAAGCATCAATGGGTAAAATTAAACTGTTCCTGAAATCAGAATATACTCATACCATGCAGATCTCAGAGCATCTTTTCATGTCTGCAAAGCATTATCCCATTGTGGTTGTACTTCGATTGTGATGGACACCTACAAGACTTTGACTGCATATTTGACCAGCTATGAGCCAGAAACAGGACAAATATCAGATCATATTCTGTGGGTCTATGGATAATGAGTACAACCAGTCTCTGCAAGAGGATATTAAGGCAGGAAAGTTTGTATACTAGCAAATTTATCATTTATCATCAGCTATTAGAATTATTTCCCAATGTCTTAAAGTGGCCTTTCCTAGAGGAGCAAATGCTCCAAAACTGACATTAACTTACACATACATGCACACACAAAACCCTGGGTGTTCGTAGTATTGTTAGTTCTCACAAGATACAGTTTTTCTTAATGCCCCAGATCCCGGAGTTCTGTGATTGTGTGGATGTCAGTTTTCATATTTTAAAGAGGAAATTTTAGTTTTTAGGTTGTAGCAAAAAACTTTGAAAATATGACCTGCATGTATTCTAGCACTCCAAAACTAGAATTATTTTTTTAAATCTCATGATTTTTAACCTAATATCATGATTACAGAGGATTTGACTTATGAATTTTGAACATTTGGGTGCAGCAATACTGCATATGAGACCACTGTCCTGCCTGGTGATAGATTAACTCTTTCTGCTGTTGTGGATCAAGACTAAAATATTGCCTTCTACTTGGCAAACTAATGTTGTTTTTTTTTTTTTAATCCTTTTTTTTTTTTTTTTTTTTTTTTTTTTTTTAATCCTTAGTCATTTGCCTCAATACTGAATCTGGCACATAGTATTTAAAAAAAGAAAAAGAAAGAAAAAAAGAAAAATCTGCAGGAATGTATGAGACAGCATGTCCCAGCAATCGAGAATATCCAGCGAGCCAGAGCAAGATATATGGTCAGTAGGAACCAAAATAAAAATGGCAATGTTATCAAAAATCATCTGTGTATCCACTTTCTCTCTCAACTACTGAATGTTGCTTGTTTGCTGCATCACTTGGCTGTTATTGCTCTGCTCAGCCCATTGATTAATGTGTCACTGCTTAGCATCATTTTAATAAAGGCTGCTAGACTGTTACACTTGCAGTGAGGCAGATGGTTGTCTTTGTTAAGCCCCAGGGCTTTACTTCCTATGTGTTTCTTAGTTTCATTCAAAGGCATAGTATTCAGTACACTGCCATTCTGAAGAAGAGAGAGAGAGATTGCTGTGATATGGACAAAATGCACCAAAGAGTTTTGTTCTCAGTTCTGTTCTTTGCTGGCTACAGTCCAGTAATGCATAGTCAGGTACAGAAGGGGGGGAAAAAAAGGTGGGGGGGAGGAGTCCTGTGGCACTTAAAGACTAACGGATTTATTTTTCGCATGAGCTTTCATGGGAGAAAATCCCACTTCATCAGATACTTCAAAGATGAGGGAACATAGTCAGGTACAACCTTTCATCTCTGCCTGTGCTGATTTTGCCTATCAGTGAATTGTTTGGTAAGAAGGATATGTGGCAACTTCCAGGTTCACCTAAAGGAGACAAGATTCAGAGTTCATAACTGTTGCGTGAGACAGTTTCTTTTCCCCAAACTCAGAATGGTAGTACCCTGATTTTTGATACAATGTAAAGAGAATCAGCATGGCTTTCTCCTTCATCTGACCTAAAGCAAAATCACTGCAGCTTGGAACCATCCCCATTCCTGCCGTGACTCCCGGTTGTCCTCTCAGCAATGTTTTGCAGCAATTTAATGCCATTTCTCTTAGAATCATAGAACTGTAGGGTTATATCGGAGCGCAAGGATGATCTAGTCCAGGGGTTCTCAACCCTTGAGGCATCATGATATGGTTGGGAGCTCACCTAACTGTGCACCACTCCACCCCTGCTGAGAAGTTTAAAAAAAAACCTCAGACTGCCACCACAGAAGCCCTCAGCGCTGCAGCAGGGAGTCTCCCAGGACCTTCCTGCTGCTGCTTTCCATGGATCCCTGCGGAGGCAACCCACAGCCAGAAGAAAATCCCAACCATTTGAAAGGTTTTGGTGGGGGGTGAAAGGGAGGGGTTTCTTTAGGTGGTGGATCATCTCCAGGCAACAGACTCAAGCCCGGTACTGCAACACACTAATGAGTCACGACACAACAGTTGAGAACTGCTGATCTAGTCTAATCCCCTGCCAAGATGCAAACTTTGTTGTGTCTACAACATCCAAGACAGATGACTATCCACCCTCTTTTTGAAAGCCTCCGGTGAAGAAACTTCCATTACTTCCCTGGGCAGTTTCTTGCATTATCCCACAGTTCTTACAGTTAGAAAATATTTCCTGAGATTTAAATTATATCTGCTACGTACACTCTCCTTCTTCTGCCTTCTGTGGCAAGACAGAACAACCTTTCTCATCTTTTTTCTTATCTCATCATGTGCCCCCTTAATCTCCTCCTCTCCAAACTAAACATATCCAGTTTCTTCTGCCTTTGCTCATATCATTTGTATTCCTTCCCTTTGATCATCTTTATCACTTGCCTCTGGATCGTTTCCAGTTTCTCTACATTGTTTCCAGATTTAGCCGTCACTTTTGTGTGTGCTCATTTATTAGAGTTACATTTCTGGGGTCTCTGTGGTTCTGTCAATGTAGTGCTTGTGTTACTTGTGTTTCTATATGGAGCTCTGTTTCTCCCTTGTAAGTTCATCCCTCGATGGGGCTGCTCTGAAGGACTTAGTGTCCAATGGTATATCCACACATCTCTTTTATTTCGAAATAACACTGGTTATTTCAAAATAAAAGAGATTTGGTCCACACAATATATTCTTATTTTGAAATAAGAGCCTGTCATTTTGAAATAGCTTAAACCTACTTTAAATTGAAACAGCTGTTATTTTGAAATAACACAATTTGGACGTGTTATTTTGAAATAACCGTTATTTCAAAATAACACTTTTGCCCTTCTCCTTCCCAGGGTGCCTTCCTTTAGCCTATATTGGGTGGGGGCATGGCCCAGGGAGGGGCTCATGTTGCCACACCTCCCATGGTGCCCCTCTCCTAAAGTGAAATAGTAAGTCCTATGTTTGGACATGCTATTTCGCTTTGAGCTTTTCTCTTAATTCGAATTAACATTTTCTTAATTCAAATTAACTTATTTTGAAATAAGGACTTTATTTAGAAATAACGCTGTACGTGTGGACATAGCAGGGGCATCGCTGGCGCTGGGAACCCGGGGCACATGCCCCGAATCCCAGCTCCAGTGCCCCGGATCAGGTGGGGACACCCCTCTCCCGGTCTCCGGCCCAGTCGGGCCAGAGATCTGGGGCCCAGCCACCAGCGGCTGCAGCAGACCCGTCCCCAGCCAGGGATCTGAGGCCCAGCCGCACGCGGCCACAGCAGGAAATCCGGCGCCCAGCCACCTGCAGCGGCAGTGACCACATCCCCGGCCAGGGATGCGGGACCCAGAAACCTGCAGCCACTTCCGGCCCCATCCCCAGCCAGGGAAGAGGGACCTGGCTGCCCACGGCCACTTCCAGCAGCGTGGGGCCTAGCCACCCGCAGCGGCACAGCAGCTTCCAGCCCTGTCCCCAACCAGGGAGCAGGGCCTGCGGGCGGGGCCTGGGCCCATACCCCGGGTCCCTCCCCAGGGCAGCGACGCCCCTGGGACATAGCCCAAAAAGCTTCCTTCCTCCTTCCCGGAATCAGTAGAGCACACGTACACACAAACATGGAAGGCAAGTTCAAGTAGCAAGTATGGCCAATTGTCACTTCCAAGCCAACACCCTCATATGCCAGTACTTCCCCTCATCCCTCGTCTCATGTTACCATTGTCTTGATAGTAACTCCATGCGTGAGCAAACCCTATAGGCTGTTGGGAATTACAGGGATCTTTGAAGTAGGTAAGGGGAGCATTGCTTCTGCAGAGCAAATAGGGAAACCAAGAAAATCAAAGAGTAGCCAAAGTTTGGAGAGAATCTAGCAACCGACTGGACCATAAAAGTGATTTTATCGCCAGGTACATTAAACTTATAGTGATATGAGAAGTAATAGCCATAAAAGGGGGGACAAATAAAACAGTTACAATATTGTAGTTTCAGTTGGAGTGTTGGGGAAATTTTGGTCAAGTCTGATCACAAAAAGTCAGGTTTAGAAAGTTGTATATGGAGTAAGAGAGAGCGAGTCGGGGTCTCAGCACTGAGTGAAGCTTGACCTGGTCAAGGTTCTCTGGTTCTTTGGAGAGCGTCCAGAGTGACTGAGATCAGCAGAGCCCCCCTGCAGCTTTTGGATCCAGGCAAATTTTAAACTTAGGTAGGGGCTGTTTAGGGAAGCAAGAGAGAACACTAGATTTGTTTATGGGTAGACAATAACTCAAGGGAGTACATCAGATCTGTTTTATTTTAGACTGAACAATAGGAACTGATCATTTCTGGCTATGGGCAATGTTACTCCAAAGGAGGTCACAGTGCAGTGAGGCAGATTCAATATTTTGGATACCCAAAAGATTCATTGTTAGAATTGGTCTGAAAAATGTTGAGCTGGGTGTGTTCAAGTGTGGGTTGATTAGCATCTGGAACAGAGATCCCCCATCATGCAGTGCTTTGCTTTCCTGCTTCTCTGGTCCCAGGGTTCATTGTAGTCCCTGCCTTGCAATCTCAGTTCTCTGCTATGAATGCTAATGAAGGTGTCTCCCTGTCCTATCTTCAATGCAAATGAACGAGGATTATTGCCTTAATTCTGTCACCATCGTCCAGAGGGGTTTAGGTGTGCCTCCCACTGCATTTTCATTGCTTTTTGTAAGTCTGTCTTCTAAGCAGTTCTGGTTCAGGCAGAGGCAGGAAGGGGAGTCCTTCATAAGCCAGACAAGCTGGGTACTGTGCCAGAGTTCAGGGCCATAACTAGAGTGGGGCAACCAGGGCAAAGCCAAAGGCCCTGAATGTTAGAGGGCATCGCATGGCCAGCAGCTGCAGCCCCTGCCTGTCCCCTTCATCCCGTCTGCCCTCTGAAGTTTGGTGCCTGGGATGGCAGGAAGCTGGATCTGTCCCCATCTTCCACTGGAAGGTGGTGGGGAGCTGGATCTATCCCCAGCTGGGGGGGTGGATCTGGCTACCCTCCACCTTCAGGCAGCGGCTGGGAACAGAACCAGCTCCCTGCTGCCTCCCAGTGGCATTTGGGCTCCCCTCCACCAGCTGGGCTCAGATCAGGCCCTAGGCCAGTTCATGGCTGGGTCAGAGGAGGGCACCTTTGGGGCTGCTTGCCCCGGGTGCCAAAACACCTAGTTCCAGCCCTGCCAGAGTTTACCACGAACACAGAGCTGACGGGTAACAACATCCTTTCTAAACATTGGTGACCAAAATTGGACGCAGTACTCCAGCTCAAGCCTAACCAACACTGAGTGGTTATTTCCACCTGTGATTTACATGCTATGCTTCTGTCATTGCAACTCAAATTGCATTTGCGTTTTTTGCAGTAATATAACATTGCTAACTCACATTTAGGATGTGATCCACCACAGATCCCAGGTTCTTCCCAGCAATACTGCTGCCAAGACAGTTATTTCCAACTCTCTATATGTATGTTTGAGTTTCCTTCCCGTGGCAAAGCGGCCCCACTGTTTTGCAGGATGGCAGTCATCTCGCCTGGTGAAGTAGGTGGGCCTTCTGTAAATCTGCCCCTTTTAGAGCGAGTCCTTTTTTAGTTCCCCCACCCTCAACATCTCTTGATGGTAGTGTTCTGCAGTGGAGGAGGCTGTCTGGGTCTCAGTGGATAAAGCCCCTTCACCCCATGGAGCGGGTAAGTCCGTAACTCTGTGAGGCCCAGAACCTAGGTAGTACCCGTGTCTGGCTTTCCTAATTTAAAAAAAAAAAAGAAGTTGTGTGGCACTTAAAGACTAGGAGATTTATTTTTCGCATGAGCTTTCGTGGGAGAAAATCCCACTTTATCAGATGCTTCACCTATCTTGGAAGCATCTGATGAAGTGGGATTTTCTCCCATGAAAGCTCATGCGAAAAATAAATCTGTTAGTCTTTAAGTGCCACACATCTCTGTGGTTTTTTTGTTGTTGTTGTTGTTTTTTGTTTTTTTGCTGGCCTAGACTAACACGGCTATCCCTTTGGAAATTTCCTAATCAAGTTGCTGCTATGGTCATATTGCACTGGAGCTGGGCACTCCCACTCCCTCCTCACAGGTTGCTGTCTGAATTTTCTTCTGGTCTCTTGGAGAAGAGGTACTGTTTTCCTAGTTTGGGGGGAAAATCTCTCCATCTGCTCCTGCCAGCCTCTGCTGGCTTGTCTCCTGGTTCTCCCCCCCTTCTCCTTCTAGCACAGGTGGGGCTTTTAATTGGGCTGGAGCAGCCTTTGCCTAGCCTCAGATGTGTCCAATTAGGCTGTAATCACCTTCCGCTTGCCTGCAGGGAAAAGGGACTTTATCATTCTGAGGCTCACATATCTGCCCTTGAGCACCCTTTTATAGCCTTCTGGCCTGACTTCACTACATTCCCGAAGTGTAGTCTTTGGTGAATTTCATTTCGTTGTGTATAACCCAGGTCTACAATTTATCAAGATCCCTTTGAATTTTAATCCTATCTTCCAAAGTATCGGGAATCAATTCTAGCTTTGTGTCATCTGCATATATGTAGTCAGTGTGCCTTCTATTCCTTCCTTAATAAAGAAGTTAAATAACACCAAATCCAGAACGTATCCCTGTGAAGCCCCACTTGAGACCTCCTTCTAATCTGACTTCATTTTATTAATAGTTACTATTTGTTGGAAGTTGTTTAATCAATGATGTATCTATTTAAAAGTAATTCTACAGAGCCCCCGTTTCTCCAGTTTACTTATCAGAATGTCATGTGGGACTAAGGCAAAAGCCTTGCTCAAGTCCAGGTGTACTGTTCCTACAGCATTTCCTCTATCCACCAAACCAGTTGTCTTGTTAAAAAAAAAAAAAAAAGGAAATAAAGCTGGTGTAGCAAGACGTACTCTTAGTAATTTCTTGATGGCTGCTAGTGACCACCCCTTTATCCTCCAGGTATTTGCAAAATACTGGCTACTTAACTGTCACCTCTCTGGGGTAGAGTCCCATGTCTCCCTCCCTCCTGCCTAGAGTTTTTCTAGGCTGCACATTTCCTTGCCTACACTGTGATATTTGAGTCCAGGAAGACTGCCTAACCAGGCACCATCTGTACTTTGTTTTCTCTTTGAAGGCTATAAAGAGCATAATAGTCTGCAGTTTTAAGTTACCACACAGTTCTTTATAAGCAAGCACATTTATTCTTAAATTGAAAGCATTACAGAGCAAACACTAAAGAAAAAACCAAAAACCCTACAGAAATTCTAAGAAGTTTAGCCAGAGATCACCCACGCTCCAACCTCTGGTTCTGGTACATTTCAGTCCTTCAGCACTCATAACTGTGTTTTACCTCTGGTTACAAGTTCATAACAGTCTCAGGGTCAGATTCAGAACCAAAACCACCATGAATAGTTCAGTGTTTCCTTTTTTATAACTGAGGCTTTTGATTTTGGTTTCTTGTTACAGGTGATCTGCAGACAACAGCTCTGTCCTGAGGGCATCGCTTCAAAGGCTAGAATTCTGTGTAATGAGGGGTTAGGGAATTTGCATTCACTTCCCTAATATTCATCAGATCCCACCCACCCCACCACACCCCACGGTCCAAAAGTTACATGCAGTCCCAACTCACAATAATACATAAACCATTCATGTAATTCAATAGACCCTAAGGATAATAAACTTTATTCAGTAAATTCTCCCAAGAAAATGTCAGGAAGTTACCATATTTGTCACAAGCTTTATTGTATGTCATCCTGATCTTTATCTATTCCCTCATTCTGGCATCTGCTTTTAGTTCCTTTAGTTATTTCCAAGGTTTCTTGTCCCATTGCAACTATCTCAACACCTGGTGGTTAGGCATTGTTTATGCTCTTTTTAAATAATTTCATCAGTTATACATCTCTCCATTAATGCATTGTAAAAATATATCTTAAAAACAGCTTAGTAAAATAGGTTAAGAACTGCAGAGCAAAGTAACGTTCTTCATTAGGCATCTTTATCTTAACTGCAAAGCATCAGTGATGTCTGGATTCATAGACTCCAAGGCCAGAAGGCACATTGTGAACATCTAATCTAACGTCCTGAATAACACAAGCATAGAACTTCCCCAGAATAATAGCTAGAGCAGTCTTTTAGAAGAAAAAATTCCTATCTTGACTGTAAAATTCTCAGTGATAGAGAATCCACCATGACCTTGGTAAGTTGCTCCAATGGCTAATTATTATCACAGTTGAAACTGTATGCTTTATATCTATTCTGAATTTGTCTAGCTTCAACTTCCAGCCATTTGATTGTGCTTTGCCATTCTCTGTTAGACTGAAGAGCCTATTATTAAATAGCAGGCTTATTATCTAGCAGTGCATGCACCAGTGCCAAATACAGAGGTAAAATAACCTCTTTACTGTGCTTCAAGACTTGTATTTATGCATTCAAGGAGTGCCTTAGCTCTCAGTGTGATGCCTTGGTCAAAGGCTTATTATCCACCATGATCCCCACATCTGCTTCACTGCTTCCCAGGATAGTCTCCTCATCATCTAAGTATGGCCTATATTCTTTGTTCCTATATACATACATTTACCTTTACTTGTAATGAAATGCATGCTACTTGCACGCACCCAACTTATCAAGTGATCGAGATCACTCCATATGAGCGATCTGTTATTTTCATTATTTACCACGCTCCCAACATTTGTGTCATCTGCAAATTTTAGCCATGATTTCAGGTCATCATTAAACATTTTAAATAGCATAGGGCCAAAAGCCAATCTACACTGCACCTTCCTAGAAATGAACCAATTCAGTGACGATTCCCCATTTACTCTACATTTTGAGACCTATTAGTTAATGCATTTCTGTGTACCATGTTTAATTTTGTTTAGTTTTTTGTAATCAAAATATCATATAGTGCTAAGTCAACTGCCTTATAGAAGTCTAAATATATTACCTTAATGTTAGTACCTTTAGCAGCCAAACTGGTAAGCACATCAAAAAAAGATATCAAGTTAGCTTGACAGGATCTATTTTTAATAAGCCTCTGTTGACTGGCATTAATTATGTTTTCCTTTAATTTTTTATTAATTGAGTCCTACATCACCAGCTCCAGTATCTTGTCTGGGAAGGGTGTCAGACTGACAGGCCTATTAATACGCATGTCATTCTATTTACCCTTATTAAATATTGGCACAATATTTGTTCTTTTTCTACTTTTCTGGAATATCCCTAGCATTCCAAGACTGACTGAAAAGCAACATAAATGATCCAGCAATTTCCTCAGCCACCTCTTTCAAAACTCTTGGATGAAAGTTGTTCAGACCTGCTGATTTAACAATGCCCAATTTTAATTGCTGCTGTTTAGCATTGTTCCAGGCAAACCTTAACATCGTTCTTGGCCTTTTTTTAGGTGCAAAGAGACACCCTACGTTGTTGCCGTGATTTTTTTTTTCATGGTAATAACCTTCTTAAACAGTCACACATCTTAAAATTTTAAACAATAATTACTTTAAACAGCTGTTGCATAATAAGAAAATCTGCGTACAAAATGACAAGTATCAACATGAGGCAGAAAAAATAGCATACAAGACATTTGGCCTTTTGCTGCTTAATCATCCATTCTAAGTGACAAAACAATGCAGTGATAATCAGGATACCTGTCACAATTGGAGCCTGAAAGGGCATGTCTGTCCAACTTTGTGTGAATAAGATGTCTGCATCACCGTCAAGCAGTAACTGATTGAGAGGTTCCTTGAGTTTTCTCATTGTATTAGCAATTCATATGCCATGGCTACCTTTTGCTCTTGCACAAACTTTAGGCTCAAAGTTAAAGAACTAGAATGCATGTCCTTGGTGGGAGTATATTATTTTAGTTTCTCAGTTAAAACACTAGTTGGCCTGGGTTTCCACATTTTAGCTTTGAAACCTTTTTGCAAGTGATTGTATATTTAATTGTGCATCTGGTGGAAAGAGAGGTAACCGTAAGGAATACCCAGGGCATCTTAAAGGAGCAGGGTGCTCACAAATGTTCTTTGGTGGTGTAATGAGTTTGAACTGCTCAGGAACCGGAGGGGACTGATCCATATGCTGACTGTTTCATGGATTGTTTGACTGTCTGTTATGGAGTTGCTAAGGTTACATTATACAGTTGTACATCTGTAATGCTAATTGCTAAAATGGAGATGCTCACAATTTATGTGAAAAACTTCACTACTTCTCCCTCCCCTGCAACCAAGCGTGTTATTTTAGCAAGAATTTTACCTAATAACCACTGCATTTTTAACATAACATCAAGGAAAATAGTATAAACGTTCAAACAATTTTTCTGGCACCACACTATTTTGGGGCTATCCACTATACTAATTTGCTCTATGCGTGCGTTCATATATGATGTAAAGTGTACCATGTGACAGGCCAATGTGATGTTGGAGGTGACTCAACCAATTACTTGCAAGGAGCTACTTGGGAGCAATTGGTTGAGTCACCTCTGACATCACAATAGCCTAGAAGTGTTGGCATGGCACAAATTGTAGTTGCATACCTCATTGTAACTCATAAAGGCAAAATGGGTGAGGATTTCAAAATTAGACAGTAACAGCCAGTGAAACCCAGGGATGGTTCACTCTGGTGACCCGGCTGCCCTTTTGGAACTTGTCAAAATTATAAAGCTCTCAGCTCTGCTTTCAGCTGTTTCCAATATTTCACACTGACTCTTCAGACAATTGTATGTGGCGCTCACTTGGGGAAGAAACCATGAAAATCTGGTTGTTTATGTGAAAGATACAGACTACGACAGAAAAGTTTTAGCTGACCATAGAACTTTTGCAAAAAGTGTTGTAATTAAAGAGCTATTCATTTATTAAAATAAATAACTATTTCATAAATTCCCTTTTGATTTCCCCCCATCATTTTTGATGGGTTACAGCTAGTAATAATTATATTCTTGTAACATCAATTCTTTGGCAAAGACGTGTACCTATATTTATAAATATATGTACCTATATTTCTGCCTCACTAAATAATTTAATTATAAGCAAGGGATGTTTTGTTTGTTTCTATCAATCAAAACTTTTTGTCCAAATGAAGACAAAACCATAAGGAAGGAGAGAAGCTGAAGCAGAGCTTGAGCAGTTAGAAGTGGACAGAGTGGGTGTTAGTTTGACCTCCCTTCCAGTTCTGTTCGTGTCAGTGCATTTACCTGATTCCTGAAGGGAAATCTGAGGTCTGGGTTGTTGATTGCAGAAGATTGTATGGACCTGGGACTGGTTAGTGCAAAGCCAATGAAAAGTCAGTCTTCCGCTGTTTTCTCCCTTTATTATCTGTTGAACTAATCAAATTACATCCAAAACTTCTAATCTGTGACTAACTCTTCACAATTCTGCTTTTTCAAGCACTTTGAGATACATTTTGTATGATACCCAGTAAAGCTGTAGTTTGTATTTGAATTTTCTAATTTAATTGACTAAGTTTTGGAGCACTTCTCACATTTTAAGTTTGGGAACATGCCATCTTCCCTAAAAATTAAACTTGATAGAGGTCAGTTTAGATTTGATTCTTGTAAATCTAGAATTCCTTCTAGTGTAGGTCAGTGGTTTTCAAACCATGGGTAGGGGCTCAATACTAGGTAGCAGGTCCTCAGGTACTGAGTCGTGGTGCCCCTGCTGCTGCTGCCAAAAGATTGGAATGCATTGCTCAACAATGTAATTGCTGGGTCCCGGGCACAAATGATTTTTTTTTTAACTGGGTCCCAAGGAAAAAAGTGACAACCACTGACATATTGATATAAATCATTTTCTTACAGGGAGGGGTGATCAGGCCCTACTCCTGTTCATGAAGACTGCTGCTGATGGGCGTTAATCGCTATCATTAAAAATCTAACAACTACTTAAATGCCAGGAGCATCGCTGCCCCAGGGAAGGACCTGGGGCACCGGCCCAGGCCCTACCCCCTGACTGCAGGCCACGCTCCCAGCCCAGATTCAGTGCTCGGGCCCAACCCAGTCTCTGGCACCTGCTGCGCCAGCCGGCCCTGGATGCCCAGCCGGGGACAGGGCAGGGAGCGGCAGCCACGGCCGCGGGGCCACGCAGCCTAGGAAGGGGCTGGAAGCAGCCACGGCTGCCTCGGGCAGCCAGGCCCCAGATCTCCGGCTGGAGACAAGGAGAAGCAGGGGCTGTGCCAGGACCTGGGGGCACTGGCACCAGGATTCAGGGCATGGGCCCCATGTGCCAGGCGCCAGCAAAGCCCTTGTTAAATGCTATAACTTTTACAGATTATTACTTAAATCCTGTATTCACTACATAGTTTGGCAGAGTGGAAATGTGCCTGGGGGACCCCCAACCACCCACTAATGCTCCACCATCACAAAATCTTCCATTTACCCTACACTCCACCCCCTGGGCGGTGGAGGGCCTTATAAGCTTTAAATTTAGCTTCAAATTGTAAATTAAAATGGCATGTTAGGGCCTGAACATGCTGACAATTTTTTCACATTTTAAAGAACAAAAATGACATCCCAATTAATAAAAGAAAACAAACATATAACACAACTACAATAGGATGAATTAATAAACTAAGAAAGGTGGCTTTTGTAGACCACCCTGTGAAAATGTCCACCAATGATGCACAGTTATGTTATGTTCTTGGACTGCAGTACACCGTAGTTCTGCATTGTGTATTACATTTGCTATGTCATGTAAAAGGGAGGTGGCAGTGTCTTTAAGAAATCATGTAACTTGAGGGGTATGATTTAAAAAGTTTTATAAGGTAGGAAAAACAATTACTGTAGGCAATTGACATGAGGGTTGTAACTTTAGTTTCTGAATTACATGGTGACGTATAAGTGTATACCCCCTACCCACATGATCTGTAGGGTAACATCCATGTATACAATGATAAGTCACATTTGCTAAATCACAGCTACACCTCCAGACACATGTCAGCTTTTTATCACAGCAGTTGTGTGGAGCAGTGGTCCATCCAAAGGAATGATTATACTTGCTGGTGGTGGAAGAAATTATATAGCTGTTGCTTAGTGTTCAGGTTTTGCATAACAGAAGGTACCAGACAGCTGTAACTCTCTGTTTCAGTGCCCCTTGCAATTAGCGGCACTTGGGGCCAGCGCCATGAAACGTGCCTTTGAATAGACTGTCCCTATTGAGCCGCTCCTGCGTGCCCAGGACAAAGCCCCATTCACCCTGCTGTAGTTACGGCTCTGGTACCAGTGGCCCCACATGCTTATTCACAGGCCTGTAAGCATGAGGAAGAATTACAAACAGGTGAGTTTTTCCCACAGATAGCACCCAGTAGATATTTTTTTTTTGCATGGGTGCCATTATTTCCCCCGATTTGATTATATCAAGTGTTCCTTTAGGCAGGTGTATTTACATCTTGCTTGCATGGGGGTCCAGACTAGGGTCCTCCTTGCTTGAGGGTAAGGTAGGGAGCTGAAAGTCTCCACTACCTTTGAGTTGGCTTAAGGTATAGGACCCAGCAGGAGATGGATATTCAGGTGAATCACTGCCGCAGGCAAGGCCTTAGCCCAGTCCTTAAGAGAACCATCTGGGGTTAATTTTCTGATTTGCTGTTTTTAACAGCCCATTTACTTTTTTCGATAAAGCCTGAGGCTTGTGGATAGTGAGGAACATGCAGCAGCCAGTGCACTTTGTTTTTTGAGCCCTTGCTGTACTGTTTTCTGTACAGTGAGTACCCCTGTTTGATTGGATTTTTGAGGGGGTACCATACACTTTACACAGTTGCGACATGGCTTTAAGGTGTTTTGCTAGGTGGTTTGCCGGAAGGGGACAGCAAACAAAAGTCCAGAAAAAGTGTCTACTGCTACCAGAGGCGTACTGGCTTCCCTTCAACATAGGTAAGGGACCTATATAATTTACCTGCCACACCTTTCCTGGCTTAGTTCCCTTTGGAATATGGCCAGCAGGCCTAATGGGTAGCCTGTGTGTCTTAACAATTTGACATATGGGACACTGCTTAACAACACTACGAGCAGCAAACACCATTACTGGAATTGCGTGAGCTTTAGCTCATTGTACTGTGTGGTCCACCCACCCGCAGTGTGGCTTTTTTATAAGCCCACTGTGTTAAAAGGTGAACCTCTTCTGTGGTTGCTGGCCCTTGTGACACCTTATGAACAGCTGTTAGCGCATCTGCAACCTCATTTAATTTTGCCTCCTCAGTAATTTTTTTTTTTTTTTTTTTGGCATGGCCATTGGTGTGCCCTACATTAAGCTTTATATATTTAGGTTGGGCACTGATGGGTTTTTTTCATATATCCTGGCCCCCGATTGCCTTTCCCTGAACGCTTTAATAATCATGTTGCCATTTACTTGTCGATAAGGTTAGGCCATTAGCCACTGACCATGAGTCAGTATAGATGGTAGCACTTGGGAACTTCCAGTTTTGCTTTGGTTATTGCCAAATGGATGACTTTTAGTTTAGCATATTGACTGGATTTATTGTCCCCTTCCTGAGTGAGCTGTATGCCTTGCTGGCCTTATATGACCACTGCTCACCACACCCACTTCAGGCCTTGGTATTTAGCAGTGCTGTCAGTGAACCAGGCATAATGTCTCTGCAAAGAATTAAGTGTCCCATAGGATGGGGCTCAGGTAGCCAGTCCAGTAGTAACTGGTAAAGGCAGCGGCATCTCCTTTGCATCAGGTAGGTGGGCGACTTTCTCGTGCAAAGCTGAAATTCCTGTTGGGGCTGGCCTTGTCTGGTTCTTTATGTACCATTTTCACTTGAGCACTGTACTAGGAAGAGCTTGTTCTGTTTTCACCCCCCAGTGGTTTTTGGATCTGTGACATTATAGAGCATTCTGGTTTTAGCACAACCTCACGTTCTTTTGTCATTTGTTCTGTTTTCTGTAAAGCCCAATAACATGCTAAAACCATTTGCTCATTTGGGATATAATTTGTGGCCGCACCCTGTAGGGTTTTGCTCCAAAACCTAAGTGGGGTTCAGTGCAGATCACTAGTTTGCCACAGACTCCATGCTGCCACCTCCTGGGTAGCCAATACCTGCAACTCCACTGGGCCTGGTCCCCAGGGTCCAATTGCCATGGCAGTCGCTACTGCCAGTTCCCATGCTTTTGTTTGTTCCTTTCTCCACACAAACTGTCGGAGGATTAGGCACTGTCTAATATAAAGGCAAAACCTTTAAAAATTTTATTAAATCATGCCATTAAAGTAATAATGAGACTGCTTACCTCAGTTTTCCCATACATCATTTTTAGTACATGCACAAAACTTTACCAAAAATTTACACACAGTACATTTAACTACAAAGATTGCATGGAAAATAGAATTATTACTATTCAATGTAACATTAGTATTAAATTGTTCTCATAGATGGGGGCTTACAAGTATGTGCCCATACTACACCTTTGTCTGGGCAGTTTGATTTTAGGGTTGGTTGGTTTAACTCTTGGCCCTTACGAACATCCTTTTGGACCCTTGTGGTGTTGGAATCCCTGGTTTGAGGTAACAAGAATTTGAGAAGAATTCTGCATGCCAGTTGGCCCCTTGTGGATCCATTTTCCAGCTCCTGGACTGTACATGTGTAGGAAGTCCCTTTCCCTTTTGTCAGCAGGCAGGATGGAATATTCACAAGCGTAAAGAAGCAAAGTTAATTTTTATCACATTAAGATAAGCACAATCCCCTCCTGAAATCTGAATTGCAGGCCGAATATCAGGATGCAGAGACCAGGGCTATAACTAAGTCTGGGTGACTGGGGCAAAGCCCTGAGCGCCCCATTTTAGAAGATGCCCGAGCCCTCCATCCTGCCCCCGGCAAGGGACGTTAACACTTCATTTGCCTTGGGGAAACATCCCATACCCTCAGTGCAGGTGCCCACCGTGGGCCTGTCAGCGATGGTTTGCAAAGAAGCTGTGGCATGTGCTCACAGAAGAGCCCAGCTAGGGCTTGGAATGGGGAGCATGAGCTTGGTCTTGGCCAGGCGGGCCGCACGGAAAAGGAGAAGCTGGCTCAGCCCAGTGCCTCCCATTTGTGCTTTTAGGCTGTAACATTTGCCCCTTAAGACAGGGGCTGCATCAGTTACCTGCCATGCAGCAGCGGCCCGGTGGGGTAAGTAGGCAATGCCCTGTCCTTCCTCCTGTGTCTCTGCCATTCTTCCTGTGGACGCCAGGAAAGGAAGCCAGGTCTCACCGTGGCCAGGCCATGCTGTGCCGCACCTGGCTGATGCTGATGGCAATGATGCTGCTGGCACTGGGGGTCCCACATGGTGGCAGCCCCTGGCTCCTGAAGTTATACACAGTCTGGGTGAGCACATGGTGTGGCGCAGCACCAAGAGTGGCCACTATGGGGACAGCTCCCCCAAGGAGAGAGCGCAGCGTCCGGTGGGCATCCCCCGCGGTACGTCCTCCCACCACATGGAGGGCTGCGCCACGGACACTGGCAGCAGGGGACAGATGCGGCTCTGTGTCACCAGCGTTGGCTGGGGCCGGATTTGCCTCCACACTGCCTGCTGGCAACAGCACTTGATCAGGCCCTGGGTCGGGGAGGCACCAGGCACCAAAAAGTCTAGTTCCAGCCCTGCCAAAGACCCTGAGTTAGTACTCCCTCTTGGGCACCCCCTCCCAAGTGAACCCTGGGAGGCCACTCCTGTAACCCCATAAATTCCTTCTTAGCCATCATCTCTGGTTTCTGCCCTGAGGCACGATATTACTGCTCTTCTAATTGTTAGAGCTTACCAAATACCTTTCTTTAGTTTCCTTTGGTACATAGTTGATCTTAGTTTTGTGATACCCACCCAATTTTGGGCTAAATTTGTGCAATTCTTGAATTTGATTTCCTTTTACAAAACCGTACCCAGCTTTCCATTACGTACTGTCCACAGAAGTTATTTACAAGTAATTGTGTACAGACAATTCCTTTAGGAAAAGCGCCCATTTTCCATTTGAATAGTTGGGGACAAAAACATGGTAGTAGCCACTGCCTGATCCCATTGTGTAATTTAATTATCAGGGTTTCACACAATGTGACTGTACCAAATTATACACATATTTACTTTGCCTTACTTTAAAAAAAACCTCACAATACACACCAAGATTAGTAACAAAGCAAACACCATAACACATAAAACAAACCACAATTTTGTTGCAACAGTAGACTCTTGGTGTTGTTCTTTAGCTGTTTTGCTGGCACCAGTTTTTCTGAAGTTCTGAAAACATGAACATTTTCCTACCTCTTGGGAAGAGGGTCAGTTTATTGCTTAAAAACAATCCCTTAAAATAAAAAACAGACTTTCTCCCCAATTTTCCTGCTTCTGGCTGCCTTTCCCAGAGCTGCATTTTTGGATTTTAAGAGATGTTGAATTTTATAAAGCATGAAAGTACCCAAAGGGTTAAATGCTAACAAAGCCAATGCATTTGACACTCTGCAAGATTTTAAAACCAAGAGTGTTAGTTTAGGTTTTCAAAACCTTACAGATTTACACAGTACATTTGCACACAAAAATGCTTTCTTTTTCCTTGCACTACTCTACTCTACTTTTGCACAGCTACACAAATTATTTCCTTTTTTACATTTCAAGACAGTTAAGTTTTAAGAGACTTGTACCCCCCTTTTCTTCCAGTCTTTCCAACCAAATCATTCATATTTAAGTAATTTTAGTTATGATTTACAGGCCCAACCTTTCTTCAGGGTGACTGCAAAGAAACCAAAACTTCTCCTTCCACAACACCTTTTTACATTCAAGGTATATCCAAGGTTTCCTCCATTAAAATTTTAGAAACACAAAACTATAGGGGGGGATTGAGGTGAAAAGCAACTGATTAACCCTGTTTAGAATATGTGGTAACAACAACATGCCAACGGTGGCTTTAACCCTAAACTGTCCAAACAACGGAAACCATGACAGAGGAGGGGGAAGAGGAGACGAAGAAAACAATTTAGGAAGAAAATACAAAGGAGAAAAGTTTAAAACTGAATGTAGATTACTTTCAATTTTTGGTACAACTTACTGCTGTGAAGCATTGACAAGTTACTGCCCAGATTTTTAAAAAAATTGTCACTAGCCTGCAGTGTTCTCCATTCAGTGACCGCTAAGTTTTTACTGTAAAGAACTAGTTTTCATGGTGACCTTAAGTAATTATTAGAATCTGACAGTAGTAGGATCATTATTTGCCCTGTTTTTGCAATAAAATTAAAGTACGCAATGGATTTTAAGCTTGGTAATTTTGGAGTGGGTAAAAGTATGTGGTTATATGCCTCAGTGTGGCTCTCAAAGGTTTAATAATCAACTTGCATGGCTCTTGGTTCCATAAGTTTGGCCACCCCTATTATAGGTCATTTTCTTACAGGGAGGGGCAATCAGGCCCTACTCGTCACAGAGACTGCTGCTGATGGGCGTTAATCACTACCATTAAAAATCTAACAGCTACTTAAATGTTACAACTTTTACAGATTATTACTTAAGCAGTTTGTTTACTACAGAGGTCTCAAACACGTGGCCCACTGGCCACATGTGGCCCCTAAAGCTATTTCCTGCGGCCCGCAACAACACTGTTGTTACTGATATTTGCAATAATGTTGTATGAGAAGATTTCAGTGGTGCAGCCCTTAGGCTAACGTACTAACCTTCATGTGACCCTGTGCTAGTCGTCATGTGGCCCTCATGGTGATTTGAGTTTGAGGCCCCTGGTTTATTACATAGTTTGACAGACTGGAAATGTGTCTGGGGGGCCCCCCACTGCCCACAAATGCTCCACTGTCACAAAATCTTCCATTTGCCCTACATAAGTATTATATTTTGTTCGACTACTTGTTTTGCTAATTGTTAAGACTATTAAAATATTTCTGTCTTTTTCATAACAAGTTTATTAGGTCTTCCACAGCAGTGGGTAATTGTATACCTCTCTTTGTATTGGCAGTCTTAGTAACTGATTAATTGATAAATCCAATCAAAGATGATTGTTATTAAATAGATCTCAGCTTGAGGGAGCATTACTTACTGAACATATAATCACAATTAAAATTGCTATCCATTTTTGTCTATTGATTACTAACAAATTATGGATAATTGATTGCTAACTATGAGCAAATGGCACGTGAACAAGGAACACAATAGGCGGCTATTGATTGGGCTGGCAGGGTGGATTCATGACCTACCTGCCAGAAGTAGGAGTAAACAGTAATGAGGATTGGACTCTTAGTAGGATGTTCAGGCTGAAAGCACCACACCATACCCTGTTGGCAGACTTTCAGATCTGTTTCTATAGCGATAAATCCATGCAGATCAGCAAAGAATAAATAAATGTAATGCCACTTTTGTGTTAATATCAGAATGAAAAAGAAAGAAAGAAAGAATTATATTAATATTAAGGGAGGGAAAGTGAAATCCTGTTGTGTTGAAACACCACAGTTAACAAGCATGGTAATAAAATATTGATTAATAATATTAATACAATTCTTCAGTGGGGGGGGTCCATCTTGCTGGCTGCAGTCCAAGAACTGGACCCATGGAATTAGGTGTGTTTATTGTTTGTCTCAGAGGCAATGAAAAAAAGGTTGGAAAGACAGAGGAAATAGATAAAAACCCGAATGATACACAATCAGGGTAGACAGGGTATAATTATCCCTTAATCACAGGGGAAGTATGGCCATCAGCAGGCTGGATGCAGACTGTCAGAAACTATGTTCCCCCTAAGCTGCGCACGTGTGCACACGCACACAGGTCGTGCAACCCACGCACGCAACAAAATAAAGTGTGCACACAAAAAAAAAATTCAACAGTGCTCGTATTTTTATTCTCCTTTAAGAAGGCAGTTTCAAGCAGCATGTTTCAAATAAGGTTTTGTAGTTTATAAAATCATTGCCATCATCATATCTAAATAAAGTTTCTATATTATTTGCATCATACACATTTTCTTTGTTGTGCTCACAAGTTTGGTCACACTCACTGGAGTGCACAAATTTCGACACCAGTTCTGAAAATTTGCACATAAGAAATTTTTTGTGCACACAGCCTACAAAAAATTAGAGGGAACATAGGTCAGAAACTATAGGGAACGTCTTCCCTAGCCATTTTAATTATGTCACTCTCTGTGCAAATACTGTCTTTATTAACTATTTGATTAATAAATCCAAGCACTGCTGACTTATTCAAGGTCTGTTATTATTAACCAAATCTGAATTTGAGAGCACACCATTCATTAAATATATAAACACTATTAAAATCCTGTCAATTACTGGCTGCTGATTAATTGGTAATGGATTATTGACAAATTGACAATTGATTATCAGCATCCTCAAAGCAAAGGAGGCAGAGATCACAAGGGCCACTCGTGCTCTAGAGACAGCTGCACTTCAGCTTTGCCCGGTCTCTGCCACAACCCACAGAGCCCCATGAGCTCCTAAGGGGACAGTGAGGGGGAGGATCTAATAAGCAGAATGGAGTGGGAGAACATGAAGCAAAATTACTCCCATATCTCCCACCCAGCTGAAAGGTAGCCATGGGTGCACCCAGCTGGACCAAGGCCCACCCACCACAGTGCCCACTGCAGCTGGCGTTGCAGCTCCACTTGCTATCTACCAACTGGAGCATCTCAGGCAGCTTCCAGTCACATGACCAAAAGCTGTCTTTGGCTGGGCCAACCCTGCAAATTCAGGGGCCTAGCCAGAAAACGGGGTCTGGCTACGCCCCTGCCACCCAGTGTCCAACAACTTTGTCTCCCCTTACCCAATGTCAATGAACAGAAAATCAAGGCCCTGTTTTGGAGTTCGAACTTGAAGGACTCTTTCCACTGATTTGAATATAATGGGATCAGGAAAACAGGCAATGCTGACCAGTGATGTTACAAACAGAAGGGCCTGCTTTTCAGGATTTGGATCACAGAAATGTTTCATGCTGGTTTATATCATGGTCCTAGATCCAGTTAGAACTGCTTCAATCATGTATGAGAGCATTCCTTTTGTTATCAGTCCTAACTTGATCTTTGTCCAGGGAACTGACTACGCAATAAGTAGGTGGGTGATGGGAAAGCTTATTAGAGAACCAGACTGACAATAAAAACAGCTACGAGTAGGAGTACAGTAAGAGTACATTTGCACAGCACAGTGCTGACTTTTTATTTCTGTTAAAAAACAGTGATATTGCCTTTCGTGAGGTGAGCTTATATTTACTGTCTGTCTGTCTGTCTGTTTTTCCAGCCCCAACAGAGAGTTCTCCATAAACACTACCAGCCTCTAAAGCCTCTGTCCTACCAGGTGATATGGAAGTGAACTTTACTTCATGAAAAGAATAACAAATGGCACTGCCAGAAGATGACCACGGAGAATTGAAAGATTAACTGAAGTGCAACCATTCAGTCAAGATGATGCATTCTGAAAAGTCCTGGTTAGCTGTGGAATTAAAATGTGGAACATAAAATACAGTGCTAATTTGTTGAAAGTGGTCATTGACAGACCATTAGCTGGAAAAAATTTTCCAGGTTTCATCACTGTGCATAACTTGAGTTCCCTTTAGGGGACTTATCTGTGCCCTCCACTAGAAGTCTTGTTTTAGCATGGCAACTACTGGATTATTTTATTATGTATGCAGATGGCATGATGTTTTAGGAAAAACTTACAGCAGTTCTCCAACGTTAGTAGAAATGTTCACAGTATTACACCCCTGATAGGAATGTAAATGTCTTGTATATGTTAGTTATGCAGTCTAATGGTATTTTGTTTTGATATATCAGCAGTTCATATGTGATCTCCACACAGAAGTGTTAGCACGGTCTATATATTGCAGGAAAGATGTTTTTTTATTTCAATACTAAAATGTATCAGTATCTACTCTGAGACTGTATCCAAAATTGAGCCCATATTTGCATATACTCACAAGTTCAAAGGAGAGTGCATAGATAGATGTGCTCAAAGCAAGTGTACCACTAGACTTACTTTATTGCAACTTACTGAACAGCTGTCATGGAGGTAGCCAGGAATAGGGGAAGTTGCATGGGCTATTGGACATCATGTCTGCTGTCCCCCACACCCACCAATGAGCCAAGTGGTCCACATTTCTCTTGTGCTGGTGTGAGTTTCCCTTTAAACTATAAAGAAGAAGATCCCTTCTGTGAGATGCATTGTGCCCATGGCTTTGGTCTATATTGAGAGATTGGAGAAATACTGGTTCTTTTTCTCTTAATCACTGTTTGTTGGGGAGGGAGGGAAAGACTCACAACTTATAGACTCTGTACAAAAGTTCTTGAAGGTAATAAAGAGTAAAAGGTGGACTACATGTTCCCAGTCAGTACGGCTCCTTCCGTAGAGGACAGACACTTCCATAAACATTTCTTCCTCTTTCTACTCCAAAAACATGTCTTTAATCTCAACTGAGGATGAGGCATATGACTTTAATAAATTTTTTGGTATTCTCTAGCAGGCTGAAGACTGTTGCACTCAAATCGAGCATTGTTATTTGTTGTTCAGTCGCTAAGTGGCTGACATCATTGGTTGTGTCACAGCTGGCTGTGGTACAGTTTTCATCCATGGGGATTTAGGGAAAGAACTTTTCATCCCACCCCTCACATTTGAAGCAGACAATTTACAATACAGTGTATTAAATAGCCGGCAGCATCACAAGAGACCAACCTTGTTGTTCTTGTGGCTTAAAATCAGAGGTGGTGCTTTGAGTATCTACAGAACATCTTTCTCTCTACCCTAATGAACTAATTTTTGGTACATGTGCCAAACCTATAGTGAGCCTTCCATGTTGGAGACAGAGTGAGGGAAAGATGGATGAATCCTAGTGTGATTACAGTAAGACAAAGGGATATTTTTGAGAGAGTTCATGACACTACTAGTGATTGTAAGATTGACCAGTTAAGGCCCCAATGCAGTCAAAGTGTACATTTTTGGCTTTTTTCAGAACTTTTCACCCTCTGCTAATTTATAAATAGTATATGTACTTTTTGGCTCATCACGTTGGATACTGTATAATCCCAATTCAGAATAAAATTATAATTATTCATGGCCAAGATTTTCAGAAGTGTGTAGTGATTTCTGGATGCTTAACTTGACACCTTAACAGCGTGATTTTTGGAAAACACTGCAAACCAAATCTCTTTAAGGTTTTTCAATTTGAGCACCCAGAACTTTAAGGCATCCAGAATCATGAGTCATTCTTGACAATCATGGCTCCTAATTTAGATTGGTTTGAAAAACTCCAATAAATACATAAGAATAATATCCTCTAAATGCAAAGTTGTCATACTGATATTTTAGTGTGTGCACTTTTTAGATTTGCCCATATTATTGAAAGTTGACTTTATATATATATAAAAATTGGCATGTGCATTGCAGAATTTTATGAAAAGTTTTAGCACATTTTTAGCCCTTGCCGATTGTTCTATTTTACAATGAATTCTGGGAACTAAAATCTATCGGTTTCCTAGGTCACTCGTATTGCTGCTGCTGTTTTAAATATGTTTATCAATTTGTTTAAAAAAGAAAAGAAAAGAGCAATGCATTTGTTAAGGGTCCTCTTTTACTATACTCAAGTTTACTACATAGTGATAATTACTAAAATAATTTTAATGCTAAAGTTAAGATTGTCACAGATCATTATACTATATGGGTGTGAGGAAAGTGAATTAGGTTAACAGTCATTAATTACAATGGTTTTATATCAGTGTTCATTTTGAATGTCTACTAGTACATGGGCATGCACTTAGATGTCTGAACTAATCTTAAAACTGTTTGTTTTACACTATTCTTGTGGTTTAATTAGGATGATCTTGGAAATACAGTGTTAAAAGCACTAACAAATGTGAAAATAAGGGCCAAATTCTGGTCCAGTTAAATTCAGAGCAGGTTTTCCATAGATTTCAGGGGAGGGAGGGAAAGACTCACAACCTATAGCCTCCGTAGAAAAGTTGCTTCAATCCTATAAAGACCTATGCATATGAAAAACTTTAGGCATAAAAACTGTCCCACTCCCATGTGCGAATGTCTGCAGGGGCAGGACCAGAAGGAGCTTGCTAGATATTTGATCTGTATTTAACTAGTCGCCATGTTTAATCACTGTTACTCTCCGAAAGTAGGCCATGCTTCCTCAGGGATATTTATGGAATTATTTTACATCCACTGAACAACTGTCTGAATCCCAACACATTCCTCAGAAAAGTATGTAATATAAATAAGAGTAGGAAGGGGGATACGTTATTGCGAATGCAACCAAATATTGTGTTTCAAATAGGCTACTGAAGGCTTTCACAGCTTTGTGCAAAACATCTTATTAATAGCAGACTCCTCCAGTTTTGCCTCGGTCCCCAGAATAGATCCATGAAAAGAATGCTCTATCTATAGTCATAATTAATTTAAATCAAGGGTGCCAAAACTAAGTCAACACGAAAGGGAAGAAATAAGTTCGTTCCTGCAGAAGGGAGTGAATTTAAATATGCTCGTAGCCATTCATTCTGTGCAGAAAGCAGACTAGGAAACTAATGCCATTGTGTTAGAATAGCAGATTTCAGCCCTGTGGAGATATAGAAGTGTGTGTCATGGTGGTTAATTTATTGGAGTGAGTGAGAGAGAGAGAGAGAGTCATTTGTTTATGCCAGTCTCACCATTAAATTGACCACTGTGAGTCTGGCAGTTGAACTACCACAGACTTGACTACTACCTCTGAACTACGGGTAAACAATGATAGTATCACTATCAGAATAATTCTATGTCAGCACCCAGTCCTGCAGCCTTGCTCCTATGAGTGATCATATTGTCTGTTACCCTTATGCACGTGGACCCACTGATTGCTTATTGATGTGAGTAAAGGCTGTAGCATCAGGCCTTCACTAAGGAGTTTTCACATAGGCCAAGCAATCTCAACTGCTTCAGATAATGTCTTTTCTTATATCAGCAAGACAGAGGACTTGCCAGCCTACATAGGAAAATATACTACAGATGAAAATATGTGATGTGCTTTTTACTCCCTATTTTTAGCTCTATCGCTTTCTTTGTCTGAAACTGTCATACAATTGATTGGTTAAGAAAGATAAAGTCTAGCAGGCAAGAAGCTTGCAAAAGCTCTATTAGTCCATCAGTTTTGCCAGTCCATCTGTATCCAAGTGCATTGGCAGGTTCATTCTTTGCACTGTTTTCCTCTCTATTTTTAAGAGTAATTTTTGCAATTAGACTTAAAGCAGCTGCAGACTTTTTAAAGATAGTCTGACCTTTGATAGTGACACAATTCTTTATTCTGTGAGGACTGTGGGGCAGATGGCCAGCAGGCATAAAACGGCAGAGCTTCACTGAAGTCTTTGGAGCTTCACCAATTTATGCCAGTCATAGATCCAGCTCCTGTTTTGCTGGTTTCTCTTAAAACAAAACATCAAAAACACTAGCTAGGTCTCAATTATTCAAAAGTTGCTCAAAGAAAGAAAATAAAATGTTGCTTGTTTTACCTCTGTCCTCTTATAACAAACAGTTCCAGCTTTGTAAACTCAGTCTCAGTGAAAGCCCTCGATACCTGGCAGTGGTACAATTGGCTCTCATCTCTAGAATGTGATCAATATAAGATTTTAATTTAAGAAGAAATGGGTCTTGTGGTTTAATCAGGGTTGATGGAGCCAAAGAAACAATGTTGCTGTTGGAGTTATCTATAGTAAATGTCGGGAAAGATGTTTTGAATACGGAATACCCCAATAAATAACAAATGAAAAATGGGAACCTGCAGGCAATGTACACAAATCAGCAGTTAAGAAATGCAAGTGATTGATAAGGGAAGCTAAAGATTTCAATGAAAAATCTATGGTAGTGTTAATGATAGATAAGAAGGAATTATTTAAATATATGATAAACCACTGAAATCTTACCAAATGATATAGGTCTGATACTAGATAAATATGGTAAACTTATCAATCAGGAAAGGCAGAAGTATTGAACAAATATTTCTGTTCTGTATTCAGAAAGAAGCAGAATCATGTATTCAGATCTTTCAGAGATAATGAAACACTTTTTATTCTGCCAATCACTAGGGAGGGTGGTAAAGAACAACTCTTCAAGCTAAACATTTTAAATGTGCAGAATTATACCCAAGAGTATTTTTAAAAATTGTCTATGGAGCTCTGTGAATCATTAATGTTGTCTTTTTGTTTCCAGACACATTTTAGAACCTTGAGACAGTTTCAGAGATCTGGGGAAAAAAATCAGTGTTCTGCTCATATTTAAAAAAAAATAAATTAGATAACCCAAAGACCTGCAGGTTGGTTATTGTTATATCAGTCCTAGGCAAAACTGTGGTCAAGTTGATACAGGATGTAGTCAGCAAAGAATTTTAAAATGGTTGCATAATTAATACTGATCAACATGATTTTATAGAAAGTAAGACTTGTTGAACAAATTTAAAATGTTTGTGAAATGACAGTTTTGGTTGTCAAAGGTAATTGTGGTGAGTTAAGATGCTTATACTCCTGTAGGTCATTCAGTTTAGTCCTACGCTGTATGCAGTGTAATTGTAACTGTGTCAGTCCCAAGACATTAAGGAGCCAAGGTGGGTGAGATAATGTCTTTTAATGGACCCACTTCTGTGGGGGAGAAAGAGAGACAAAACTTGAAAGCTTGTCTCTCTTTCATCAACAGAAGTTTGTCCAATATTAGTTCATATACCTTATCTTAGTCCTGCACGACATTCTGATTAAAAATAGCACAAAATCTATGTGGTCCATAGTAAATGGATTAAACTTTGGCTTACTGATTGATTTCAAAAGTAATTGTAAATGTGAAATTGTAATCCACTGTGGCTATTTCTGAAGGCATCTCTTCTTATCCCAGTGTTATTCAATATCTTTATCAAGTATCTGAAAAAAATATAAAATGTAAAATTTACAGATGACACAAAAAAATTGGTGGAGTGGCCAATAATGATGGATCACTTAGTAATATAGGCTCATTAGAACGATATATGCTTTAAAACAGCTGAATGCAACATCATCATCTAGGAACAGGGAATGTAGATATGCATGAGATGAAGGGACAGGACTGTATCTGGGAATGACACTGATGCTGAAAAGGATTTTGGGGTCAAGGTGGACGGGGCCAGATTAATAAGGGGGTTTAGGGGCTGCAGTTCCAGACCCAGAGCTTGAGGTATCCCCATCTCCTCAAACCCAGCAAAAACATATCAGGCACCAATCAGCCAACACACCCATCACAAGCAGAGTGGCCTGGGGTGCAGTGCTGGATCATTGCTGGCTTTAAGGCCTCCACCACCTCACAGAAATCTGCCCCCACTCAAGCTGGCACTATGCTGGCCAGGCTGGGGAGGTGGGGAGCACTGGGAGGGTCCTGGCTGGTGCTGGGAGGCCAAAATCCTGGGGCCAGAGGCCACAGCCCACAGTGCTCCCACCCCTGAGCTGGCTGGTCTGCCCTAGGGGACAGGGCAAGTCAACACGTTGCCACAATGCTCCAGATGCAGGGTCGACTGGCACGCGGTGCAGCCTCCACCTCCGGTGGTGGCTGTGCTCCAGAGCCAGAAGCACACTAGGGCCCCCGCGGCTCAGACTGGCCTGGTCGGTCCCCCAGGGGCCGCAGCACAATGGCCCAACAGCGTTCCTGGCCCTGGAGCATGGCCGCCACTAGAGGCCGGACCACGTGACAGCTAGCTTGCTCCTGGAGCGCTCTGGACATGCTGGGGAAACCATGCACACCACAGCCACTCACCCCAAGACCCTCAATGCTGCTGGACCCCCTCCCACAGCGCTAAGTGCTGCCCCTCCAGGGTGGGTGCCACTGCAGTAGAGGAAGCCTGCAAAAGTGGGCAACCCCAGGTCCCCAGGGATCTTAATCCAGCCCTTCTGATCTGCAGGGCCCCAGCATCTCCCCGCCACCGTGGCTGGCCAGTCTGTGGGCCTTTTCCCCAGCCCCAGTGCAAAGTCTGGAGACCCCAGCATTGGCCAGCCACCCCCCACCCTTCATGGCTGGCCAGTCTGGGGGCCTGCCAGGTCCTTCCACTGCCACGTGTTCACCTTCCCCGTGCAGTTGATGGGTTTGTCAGTCCAGACCCCAGTGCTGGCACACCTGGACATCTGCCCATCCTGCTCCCAGGCTGAGCACCACCACTGGGGGAGGAAAGACGGCAGAATCCCACAAGAGTGGCAGCCCCAGGTCCTCAGAAGCCTAGATCCGGCTCTGGTGGTGGCAGATTGCTACACGAATGATTTGAGGGCTGGAGAAAAAGACCTTAAATTGCTAGCATGAAGCAATTCGATCTGTTTTGTTTACTGATGAGTGGGTTAAGAATTGGCTTGACCATGGTCAACAAGTACCTACATGGGGAAAATATTTCCGATGATACATGGCTCTTCAATCTAGCAGGAAAAGCCATAACAAGATCCCAGTTTGGAAACTGAAATTAGACAAATTTGTGTTAGAAGTAAGGAACAAATCATGCTTTCATCAGAACATTGTTTTGTGAAACTTGTAGCAGAAACTGAATGCTCTGCAACTTATTTTAGAGCACCAAATTTCAAAATGACTACTGTAAAAGCCCAATCATACAAAAAATTGCTACCAAGCAGAGTACTTATTTCTAAAGCTAGATAGAATTTTTTTCACAGAACTGTTTTCCATCCGAAAATGTCGTTTTTACTAAGCCAGTTTTTTGTGAATTTGCATTTTTGAAGCAAAATTTTCAAACAAAAAAACAACTAGTCAATATTCTGTGGAAAAAAATAGAATGTGTGTTCTCAAGGACAGACTATACAAAACACTCAGCCAAATTAAAAAAAACAAACAAACATGTTTATGATTAACAACCAAAAGGTAATATAGGCAGGTTAGTGAGGAAAAAAAGCAGGACTAAAACTGAAACTCCAGATAAAAAGATAAAGATCTTTTGGCTTCTTGCTGTAATCCAACATAAAATCCTAAACAAATTGGTTTGGGTTAGATTTATTCCTTAAAAAACATCAGAGAGCCATGGGAATGAATTCCACACAGTTAGTAGTTTATGTTTGTGATAGCTTATAAGCATCTTCAGTAGTCTGAACCACCTTACAGCCCACAAAGGAGAGCTGTCCTTAAAAGGCATATCTGAGGTCATAGTATGAACAAAGGAAGGAGCTGATGTTGCAGTTGACTATATGACAGCTTCTTCCCTAAAAGTAGGATTTTGAGCATTGTTATACAACATCCAGGGTTAGTGTGAGATTGAGATGTAAAGTTTTTTAAAATAAAGAATATGAACCAAATACAACTAAAAAATTCCACTGTGCAGCTATTGTTGCACTTCTAATCCTATTATTTCTATTAAACACTTCCAGTGAGTTCATCTATTTAATGTTATTAGCCACCAAATTAAATAGCTATACACAAATTTTTAGAAAAGGGAGATCAATACTATAGCAAAACTGCATATGAGCAATAAAAAGCTGTGCAGAGAAAATATCGATCCACCTGGTTGAGTGCTTGGGGGTTTAGTTTGTTTGGAGAATGCCTTTATATATCCATGCAGGGGTTTTTCTTATTGGGCCTGGTTCTGCTCTTAAGACTAGTCCAGAAGAAGGGACGTTTAGAGTCCTCTTATCTTACTACCTGCTCCTCATTCCCTGTAGCCCCTATTTCTATGCTAATCCTCTGAGAAGGGTGGAAAAGAGGTCTGAATGACCTCCACTAAGATCAATGCTGTGCTGTAAGTATATGATCTTCCAACCAATGCTAAAAATCCTGTCACAAGAGGTATTCATTTATCACCCTTCTCCTGCCTCCAAATAGGCTTCAGCTCCACTGACCCAGATAAGAGACAGAGAGGAAGAATCTTGTGCCATGCTGTGAATAAGCTTACATCTCAGGCCTGTAAGACCTGACTGAAAGCCGAGGGCACTGAGAACTTTGCACAATCAGACTAGCCGTCTAAATCCCCTGATTGCTAGAGGCCATTGAGCATTTGAAGCTGACAAATTGAGAACCACAGAGAACAGGTTAACTGCACCCTTTGGATAAGTTATTACTGTATATTGGTTTTGACTCAAAATTAAGAGGGAATGCACAGGGTAATATCAGACACTGTGAAGTAAATGAATGGCTGGGTTCCCTCTAAAATGGGACATAATCTAATAAGGGAGGCCCTTCTTATTTTGCATTAAGCCACCAGAAAATCAAATGCTATGAGTAAAATAATCATCTGCCTTTCCTTGGCACTGCAGAATCAGATAAAGACAAGCTAGCATCCAAACTAAGATTTCAAACCCACAAATAATTCACATTACATAATGCTAGCATTTCCTCTAGTACTGAAATACTAGGTCCAGTGTGGCTCTCATTCTACTCCATGGAAAGATGCCTGGTAACTTCCACAAGCATTGCATTAGGCCACTTAATACTTTCCAGACACCAGCTATGATGATCCAGTTTTTTTCAAACTTGACTTTCTTTTTTGCACTCACAAGCAAATGGGAAGACAATTGTTTGCAGGTGAAAAATGAGATGTGCAACTCTCTAATCACTCTTACAGACTAGGCAAGGTATGCCCAAATTTAAAAGCAGCTTTTAATTTTGGGTGCCCCTGATTCTAGCAGCTCCATTTCAGAGACCTTGGACCTGATTTTTAGAAACACATCACCATCACAGAAATTTGTCCAAGGCATCTTAAACTAAGCAATCAGTGACCCCTTTTCAGAATTTGGCTGCAGGCGATGACATCAGGTGTACTCACAAATAAATGTATTGTCAGCTGGTTGTGAATGCAAGTTTCAGACACAGAAAGCCAGGCCAGATTAGGTTCCTTTGGAAATCAGGACCAGATTTATAAAGAGGCCTGGCTGCAGAAATTTTTGGGCGAGGTTCAATGGCCAATGTTTTGCTGGAGGTCAGAGATGATTATCATAATGGTTCCTTCTATTGTTGAAATATATGAATCCTCGGACCTTATAAACCAGTATCACACCCTTGATTTCCATCCTAATTTACACCAACTGAGAATTTGGCTCCAGGCCCTTAATCTTTAGTATATACCTAGTTGACCATCTGGAAAATGCCAGCATTCTAATGGTTAATGAATTGTTTTACTCATAGCTTGAGACAGCCAAATAAGGTGACATAATCAAGAGAGTGCCTTCTTGTTGGATGTACACTGTTGCTTCCCAGGCATCCAAGGGATTAATCTGTAGAGCAGTTCATTTTTGTCAAAACACAGGACTTAATACAATCTATTGAGTATATTAAGTGACTATCATTGTTAATTCTACTTTATTGTTTTTACATTTACTTTTTAAGTCCTTCTGTTTTCAAAAGTCAACAAAAATTTAAAAAAAAATGGGGGGAGGAATTCTTTTAACCATGACTATCGAGTTTTTTGGTATCTTTGGGCATGATATCCAGAAGCTTTGGAAATCTGCTTTATCATTTTGTATATTGGACAATTTTGTACTCTGCATTGTTTGATTTCATTTGTGCATGGCAATGTAATTAAAATGCAGAATTTTTATTATCGTGTAAAAGCATTTTTTTTAATTTAAACAAAGCCAAACCTTGATACTGCTTGTATTGAAGCTGAGAAATAAAAAAAAAAAAAAAAAAAGGGGGGGGGGGGGCCCCGCTGGATTAAAACCCTCCTAATGGAATTTATCACATTAACTTGATTTTTAAAAGGGGAAAATTATTCAGACCCTGATTTAACAATAAATCCCAGCAAAAATGTATTTCCATCTAGATTTTCACCATCATTAAAAAGCCAATATTTCACAAATCTACATTAGCCAGTTATGTGCAACAGTCAGCAAATACAATTCTCAGAGATAAATTGCCCACATTTACAGTGTATCTTTCCAAATAATCCTTTTTATTGCATGTGACATGAACTGGCAGGCTTGGTACAGTTTCTTCAGGACAGGCATTTGCATCATGAAAACACACTATCACTTCTAGTTATCAGTGAGTGAAAGACCAACAACTCAAACTTTAAGGGCTTGGCTACACTACAAGGTTAAGTCGACATAAGGCAGCAGAACTACGGACATGTACACACTGCAGTGCTCCTTCCACTGGTTTAACTTTCCTGCTACACTGACATAACATAGCCCCCTCAACAAGAGACATAGTACTTAGGTCTGATGTCATTAGAGTGATGCAATGTTAGTGTAGACACTGTGTTGCTTATGTTGCTCTAAGTGGCCTCCAGGAGGTATCCCACAATGCCCGTCATGACTATTCGGGTCACTGGTTTGAACGCTTCTGCCCTGCAAGCCAGGTACACAGTCATGCACACTGGGAGTTTTTGAAATTGCTCTTCCTATTTACTTGGCATGGAGATCTCACTTACAATCTGCCCTGCTCACCAGGCTGGTGCCCTGCAGCAAACACATTCATGGCTTGAGTTCACCAGAGATTGTGGGATCTGCTAGATCTGTAGGAGGAGAAGGCAGTGCTGTCTTAGTTCCACTTCAACCACAGGAACTTTGAGATCTATGGACAGGTTGCTGAGGACATGGAAAAACAGGGCCGCAATAAGAACACGCTGCAGTGCCATGCAAGAATCAAGAAGCTGAGGCAGTCATACAAGAAAACAAGGGAAGCCAATTGTCGTGCGGGTGCAAAGCTGCAGACATGCCACCTCTACAGGGAGCTGCATGCCATCCTTGGAAGTAACCCCATCACTGCCACCCAGAGCCTTATGCATACTTGGTGAGGGGCAAGACTGAAGGCAGGTACCAGCAGAGTGACCCCCGAGGACGAAGAGGTGGATGGGGGACAGGAAACAGGGGTGTCCAGCGGTGTGGTGAGCCAACGTCTTTTTTTAGGTGTAGAGCAGTCTAGCCAGTCCCAGAACTCCAGCTCTGGCATGCCTGATGCAAGCAAGAGAAGCTTTGACAAGTGCTCATTGTGCTACAGTAGTGCACGGACATGTGGTAATGTTCTGGTTTTTTAAACAAGGTAGACAAAAGATTGAAATAACCACCAGATGGTATCTGCAACTCATTCCCCTGTGCACGTAGGCAGAGGGGGCCCTGTGGAAAAGTTTGTTGATGTACATTGGGATGTCCCAGGAATTTCTTTATAGAGCTCTCTAGGAAACTGTCATGGAGGTAACACTGCAGTCTTCTGCTGAAGGTTTCCTTCGAGGCCTGCGTTGTTTCTTCACCACAGTAGGAAACTTTGTTGTGTCAATCAGCAGTTATGACTGCCACCCGGCCCCACAGCAGCACAAAGACAAGCAGCATATGGATCCAGTCTTCAGCCACATGCTTGTAGGAGCTGCAGTCTCAGCTACCCTCAAGAACAAGATATCAGCTGCTCTGCCCCCCACCTATGGAAACCAATGCCACAATTCAGAACAGTAGACCCATGCACTTCTAGTGATACCCCACAGCTACCCCTTACCCCCTTTGTCCTATCTTACTCCTTCCCCTCCCACACCGACCTCACTGTAGCTGTCTGGCTGCCAAGACAAAGTGAGAAAGTTCTGTTTCTAACTTGTTTGAATCAAGGGTCTGAGCGTACTCACAATTGGTCCTTTGCCTATTGTTTCCTTAGCATCTGCAGATGTGTCCTTGAAGGTCACCTCCTACTCACCCGCTGCGTGGCTCTGTCTGATAAGGAGATGAAACAAAAGGAGTAATGACGACATGTTCTGGGAGTTGCTGCAGTCCTCTGGCGCTTCAGTTGTGAGCAGCAAGCATGGAGACAGGCTGTCAATGACAGACTGCAGCTGGATAGGCAGGATAGGAAACCGGGGCAGGAGAAGACGATAATGGTACACAGAAAGCAAACAGACATGCTTCAGGCCACGGCTTGATTTCAGGTGGAACACATCTGTGCTTGCCTCTCTCTGCAGCACATACAGAACTGCCTTCCAGGCCCACATTACACTCTACACACACACACACGCCACACACACTTCTTGTATCTTCCTCAGCCACAACAATACCCCAGCCGTTCCACCCCAAGGGACATGTTTCACAGTGACAGCTGGCCATACACCCAGCTGTGAGAGGCTCATTGGTGAACATGCTTTTGATTTTTCATGTTCCTACCAGAACATAGAAATGTTTGCATGGGTGTAAAATAAAAATGTACCTATAGAAGTCCATGAACTTTTATTTGTCTTCTACATACAGTGCTTGCTGCTAAAATTCACAGAACGTACAAATGGGTGTATTTTCATTGTTACATTACAGCAATCATGACAAAGGTCACACTACAGTGCACGAAACCAGTACCTGGCTCAATGCATTATTACAGTAGCACACATTGCTATAGCTCATTGTCAAAATTCCCCTTTAAAACCTTCCTGATTCAAATAGGCCCTAGTCCGAGCCCCTTTTATAGCTCGGGTAGCTGGTGGCTTCTCAAAAACAGCAACCAGCCAATCCAGTGCTCCACCTCTGCAGAAAGGTCTCCTGCTTAGCTTCACAATTTAATGACAGCAGTAGATGACCATAACCATAACTTAAGTCAACCTAAGTTTTGTAGCACGGGCATGGCCTAACCAGTGGTTTTAAAACTTTTTTCTTCGGGACCTCTCTGCTCTTCAGCTCCCCATCTGTAAAATGGGTCAATGTATTATTTCTCTGCCTTTCAGGCGCATAGTGCAGATAAGTTCATGAATTGCTGGAAAATGGTTTGAGATCTTTTTATAAAGGTGTTGTATAACTGGGGCACTTTCTTTCACACAATAAAGCGAACCAATTACAAGCCATGGGCCACATTCTGCTCAGAACTGCACTGATATAAATCCAAAGTGTCTGTTGACTCAGTAGAGTGATTCAGGAGTTACTGCAGAATAACTGAGAGCAGATTCTACTAAAGATGAGGTGTAAATAATTTGCTTTCCAGAGTTATGGTTGGTGCTTGTACAGTTGCATAGGTACTTTTTTCTAAAGAACTGAAACCACGAAGAAAAGCCTTGCAGGATTTATTGTTTTATGATGCACACCCTTACCCCCAATTCAGTCTCTGCTGTGAGTGTAGTCATTTATTGATATGTTGCTAAATTAGAAGTACACTGTCAAGGTGGGTTTCTTTGTATGCACCAACTATTAGTTAATTGTTTGGAAGCCTATGTACCCTCTGCTGCCTGAAGGATACCTGTTTTATAGATTATTGGTAAAAGTCATCCCTGTACAAAGCTCAGAGGAGTCAGCCCACACCAAAAACTACCTGGTGTATTTCACAAGCACTAACCATACTGTGTATAAGAAAAAAGTGTAACTGAAATGTGCTAAATAACATGATCTAAGGTAGTCAAAGGTACGACTATGAGTCCTGTGGCACTTTTATTAAAGACTGATTAATTTATTTATTGCATGAGCTTTCATGGGAGAAGATGCCACTTCATCAGACAATCATTGTTGGCGGTAAGTGTCTTTGTTTGGGTGCAATTTTCTGTTTTTGTTTTTAAATCCTTAAAAAAGCCCTCTGTGCCGTAAACTTCGCTACTAAGGAAAATGTGTTCACAGGAGATCTTAGTTCTGCTATCAAACTACACCCATGGTGTCCCAGGCCAATAGAAATCAGTCACCAAGAAGATTAAATAATAGCATTTACTACATACCGCTTTCACAGTCACTTCCACCACCATGGCTCCATCTCCATTTTATTACTATTGTGGGTGCAGCACACCCGTATTCTTTCCATAGTAAAGCCGTGACCCTATTCAGACCTACTTTACAAGGAGACAGCAGCAATGTTCCCTGTAAGCTGCGTGGGCATGTGGCCACACAGCCCACTGCAGGGAACACTGCTGGCAGCGCAGGGCCAGCAGCCAGATTCCTGGCTGAGAGCTCCTCTGGTACTGGGAGTTATTAAAACTCCTGCCCCAAGAAGCTCTAACGGAGCAAGCTCAGAATGCCTGAGCATGCTGCGTTAGTGCTCCTCCAGCCGGAGGAGCTGTGGCTCAGCTGCACTTCTCCAGCAGCTGGGTAAGACTGCTGGGGGGGGGGGTCAGGCGGGCTGGGGGAGTTACTGAGGGGGGGGGTGGGGGGGGGGGGGAGGGGAGGGGTGGGCTGGCGGGGGGGGGTGGCAAGATCAGGGCCACATGGGGGAGCAGGATTGGACCCAAGGGGGGTGACAGGATCGGGCCCGCGGGGGCAGCCCGTGCAACGAGCAACATCAGTTGCTCAGCTGCTTCAGGGCCTTAGGGAGAACATTGGACAGCAGTTACTCTGTGTGTAGAGATGGTTGTGAGTTTAGAGACACTCCCTAACATGGGACAGTGTTGTGTGAATTGGGAGATGTATCCTACAGGTGACCTAATATGGCTGCTCCAAACTGCACACCTCGGAATCACTCCTGTTTGTGTTATTAAATTTCTATTCCTTACTTATTCCACAGTGTGGGCCTTAGTCAACTCACAAGATCATTACGGTGTGCTTGAACTATTAGTTCCTGCAAAACAGAAAAATACCCACTAATGCTTTGGAACAAGGAACTTTCATCTTGCTGCAAAGGGACTCTGGGTTATAAATTGTACCAAGGGGATTATGCCTGTTTTCAGCTGTTATGATTGTTAGACAGAGCCAGATTTGGGGGCAGGACACCTAGGCAACCACCTGCAGTGCTTGGTCTCCGAATCGCCAGGCTTACGGTGGTGTTTGTTAGCAACAAATGGAAAAAATATATTGCTTTATATTAGAGGGCTAAATTACCTGTGTACAACATGCACCAAAGTCATTAAATAGCTTATAAATGCGATATAAAATATATAACAAATGGTGGGGGCTGAAGATTCTCCTCGCCTGGGACATCATTTGGTGTAGGGCTCAGTGCCGTTAGTAGGAAGTCATTGGTGGAGTGAGTTTGTTTCTGGGCTTATCTTTTTTTTTAAAAAAAAAAACCACTGAAACCAACTAGTCCTTGACATGAACTATGTCGCCTTACATTATATTTATGTGACTTCCTAGCCTATGTCTATACTGGCAATTTAGGTTGAACTAAGGAGGCTGAATTCGAATTAAATAGTCCCGTCTCCGCTAGACTTTCATGAAGTCAAATTAAGAAATTCCTTAAATCAGCTTAATGAAAGTGTAAGGCAGGCTTAGAAGTTGTGCCTAACAGCTTCTGAGGGGGGGCAACTAATCTGCATGGGTTTAGTATTTGCATGAGCACAAAGAATAGATTAGCATAATCAAACTATGGGTGCAGGGCAATATGGGTAATGGTATTTGGGGTTGATCTGACCACAAATCTGTCAATATCTGTAATTCTACTGAAAGGAAATATGAAATACTGTCTTTGGCGTTCCAAATCTGTTTAGGTTAGTTACAAGGTAAAAGTGACCCTTAGCTAAAAGGGGACTTGTAAGAGAGGCCACTGCCTGTGTCAGCCTACAAAAAGTTAAGACAGGGGAGAGGTTTGCTTAGCTACTTCTGGAGATATTCTGTAATATATTGTCTCATCCTAGCCCCACTGTCAAATAATAGATCTGGCTGGGCTTCTTTTGAGTCCTTTCTTTGTTATTTTCATAGAAGTGGCTATTTGCAGCTACTTGCAATTTAAGAGCTGAAATCACTGAAGGAGGCAAACTTTCCCTCTGAGCTGAAATCACTGAAGAGGAGCAGCAGATGAAGTGACCGGTGGGCAGAGCTGGTAGACAGCAGGCGGAGCCAGCAAATGGTAAGAGCGGTGAGCTGGCCAGTGCAAGTGACTGGTGGGCAGAGCTGGTGGATGGTGAGAGCAGCTAGTGGCAAACTGGGAGTTGCAAGTGACTGGTGTGTGGAGCCAGCAGACAGCGGGCAGAGCCAAGGGACAGCACTAGTGGATGGAATGAGTGACCAGAGGTTGGCGCTAGCAGGTAACTGGTATGAAAGACACTCCCTACATACTCTAGGGCTGGTTGGGAGCCTAGTTAGCAGTGATTCTCCAGATCAATGCCAATTTTGCTAGTGAGTTTACATTTGCTGTTATGATATGTGGAATCATGTTGGAAGCCTGATTAACACTGATTCCCCAGAGGAGCGAGGGTTTTGTCATTAAGTCTTGTATGTTCTGTTATGTGGTGTGGGTTGTTGGGAACCTTGCTCTGCACTGATTTTCCAGATCAGTGCTGATTTCTGTTATTTGGCCTTTTACACTCTGTTTTTACTACTATTAAAAGTTCTGTATACTACACTCATCTCATGCTTGCAAGTGGGGAATCCTTACCCCTTTGGGGTGCCCAGGGAATAGTGCATGATTTCCCAGCAATCTGGGTGGGGGTTGTTACATTATTTGGAAAGCCCTAGATATAGAACCCAGCCCTTGTCCTGCCATCTCACCCTGGCAGAAGGGTTACAAAAGCTTAATTCAATTAATAAGAACCACCTGTCAGTTTGAGCTAAACCTTAATTCTACTCCTTAGTTCAGACTAGTGTAGACCTGGATTAATCCTTAATTTGACTTTATTAAGGTCAAATTAAGGGCAGCTAGGTCATATTAACAAAGTGGACTAAGTCAACTTAACTTAAAGTCGACTTAGTCCACTTTGTTAATTCGACTTCACTAGGTCAAGTTTAGTTCAAATTAACAAATTCAACTTAACTTTTTCTAGTGTGGACATAGCCCTAGTGCTTGTATCAGAGACTAATCTAATACTAATAGGCATGTTATGGTCAAGGGCAATGTATTGCCACCAATTAATATTAATTCTTACCTGCTGTTTTATCTCCTGCGGGACCTCTGGACTTTAACTCAGGAAATCTGTTCAACAAAGCATTAAATATGTGCTTAAGTTTTGCTTAATAGAGAAAGCTTGAAGCACATATTTGAGTGCTTTCCTTAATCAGGGCCTTTCTAATGGGAGCATTACATTTGCAAAATTTGGAATCGGTGTCTTGAGAAACTGAGAAATGACCCTAGTTATCTAGTGAATAGGATTCAGGCCTAGAAGATTTGCATCCTATTTCCAGCTCTGCTATTAATTTACTGCATAACAATGTGCAAGTTATTTGATTTAATCTTTCCATGCCTCAGCTTTCTATCTGTAAAATGGAATAATATTTATTTCTAGTTGAAAAATCCCTGAGATTAAAAGACACTGACAAGGTGACAATTTGTAAAAATTACGTATTGCTATCACCCATGTGTCTCACAGTGGCAGTGATCCTTGGTCTCCATCCAAAGGTGAAAAGTTACCACTGCACTGCTTGAGTGAGTGCCTGACTCTGAACAGTGATTGATCAGGTTCTTACTCTTGTCAGAGTAAGGTAAGAAGTCATAGGGACAGGGATTGGTGGGAATCCCTCATAGTTCTGTGTGGCCACCAATATATTCCTTTCTGATAGCAGAACTAAGACCAAAGAAGGGCTTGCATAGTTAAGCACCTCATTAGCATAGTGAGGGTGACACGTAAGTCAATCTCTCATCAGACATGCCCATTTCCTGACTCCCTGTTTGCAATGTGCATTTGTGACTAATGAAGCAGGCATATGAGGAGGGAAGATCTAGTGGTTAACCTTTGTTTGAACCTACATACAAGCGCACACATGCTTGAGTGCATCAATACTTTGTACCCGATTGCACAAGGACTGCAAGGATCAAGGCTTGTATTCCTTCTGCCAAGTTCAAAAGTGTGTACCTTGGTTCCCCTCCTCCCATATAAAGTTACAGCTTGATAAGAAAAATCTCCCTCACTTCGTGTGGGAACTTTTAATGCAGTGAACAGGTGAAAAACTATGGGACACATAATAAGGCTTAGCTTATCACCCTGCGCTGTCTTGTTCCAACGAAAGAGTGATAATAGTGTGGCATATAAATGATAAGTTCTCCAGTTGGGGGGCAGCAAACGGGTTTCATGGGGGCTGAGAACCCAGCTCTCCATGTACATTGTAACTGTAGGACGCGTGCAGCTAAATGGGGGGGCTGTATAAAAACCATTGTTGAGAACTCATTTAAACACTCCTAGTTAATTGTAGAATGTGCCAGCATGGAAAGTGCAGTTGTTAATATTTGCACAGCAAAAACCTCTCTTCCCCAGATGCAAGGGGGGCTGATAAGCCACTGCCTGTCATTGTGACAGCCATAACTTCTGGTGCTTTGAAGAGAACAGAGTTATTTCTGCCTTCGTTTTAGATTGCAGTTTGAAGAATATAACACTCCTTATGCAAAATATTTTTGTACATATCACGCTTGACTCAGCCTGCGTGGTTTTTTTGTTTTGTTTTTTGGCAATTCTGAGGCAATAAAACTTTGTCAGAAACTTGAGCAATTGTGAAAGTACACGGGTTCCAAATTTATAACTCCACCTGGTGATAACAGCTGTTCATTTTTACTGCTCTGAGAGGAAAAGACTTTTCTTTGGGAGTCTAACACAGCTGGCAAACAGCACTGTATTTAGGCTTCCTTTATTAAGTTAAGCAATATTAAAATTGTTTATTTAGCAGCAGGGAAGCTATTTTCCACATCCTCCAAACTTCAGATTTTGAAGAGTCCTTTTGATGGCGTTTTCCTGATTAGAAAAAAGGAGGATGTACCTCTGTCCTCCGCTAACATCTAAGGCCAGGTATATGGGGTTGCAGGGCATATGATCTGCTATCCCAGGGACCTCAGAATTATTTAACATGTAAACTGCAATACCTAGGCCCATTTAATTTAGTGATGGGCATGAGAAGAGAAATAAGAATGACTAAAGGTCTGGAGCACTTTACTTATGAGGGAAGACTGAAAGAACTGGGTTTGTTTAGTCTGGAAAGGAAGAGACTGAGAGGGGACATGATAACAGTTTTCAGGTGCCTAAAAGGTTGTTACAAGAAGGAGGGAGAAAAATTATTTCCCTCAACCACTGATGATAGGACAAGAAGCAATGTGCTTAAATTATGGCAAGGGAGGTTCAGGTCAGACATTACAAAAAAAATCTTAACTGTCAGGATGATTAACAACTGGAAAAAGTTGCCTATGGAGGTTGTGGAATCTCCATCATTGGAAGTTTTTAAAAGCAGGTTAGACAAACACCTGTCAGGAATGGCTTAAAAGGGTACTTGATCCAGCCATGAGTGCAGGGGACTGGACTCGATGACCTCTCGTGGTTCCTTCCAGTTTCTATAAATCTATGATCATCCCTTCTGATCAAATCTGAATTTTGGAGTGGTCCTTCTAATGGCATTCTGCCGGGGCCGTAACTGGGCCAGGACGAATGGGGCAATGCCCCAGGCGTAGAATTTTAGAAGGTGCAGGGGACAGATCCGACTCTGTTCCCAGCCGCCGTGGGGAGCCAGATCCATCCCCTGCACCCTTTACAATTCTGCACCTGGGGCATCCAGCACTGCTGGGGCTCGCCGCCAGAAGCTGCCGCCACAGCAGACTTGGGGAGATCTGGATCCGTCCCCAGCTGCCACCACCGGGCTAGGGACAGATCCAGATCCCCCTGGCTTGCTGGTGGTGGCGGAAGCTTCTCGCCACTGCCAGAAGGCTGGGGGGATCTGGATCCATCCCCAGCTGATCACTGGCTAGGGAGAGCTGGATCCTTCCCGGATCGGGGCCAGTGCAGGGGAGTGCCTCTGGGGCTGCTTGCTCAAGGCACCAAAACTTCTAGTTACGACCCTGCATTCTGCTAATCCAAAACTGAACTCAGGTTAGTGTGTTGTACATAGGGGTAGTGAATGGAATAGATCTTTGCATGAATGTTCTACGAACATTTGCAGGTAATGGTTGCTTCCAGTCATGCAAAGAGTTGCTTTCTTCTCAGACTGAGGAGAGAACGTGATTAAAATTAGAACAGAATTATTTCTCAAGCTACTTTCTTACTAAGCTTCTAGCTAGAATCTTCTCCAGCCCCTAGCCTGCCTTGGTGCCTGCTTCAGATGTGAAGAAAAGTTTGGGATGGGTGCATTAATCACAAGTGACAAAGTTGTGAGTAACTTGTACAGGTCTTCTCAAATTTTAATTAATGCCTTTAAAATGCCTTAAGGAAAAAATAGGATTTATGAAAGTAATTTGACTTAGTTCTCTGACGAGATCACACATTTGGGTGGAAAGGGTGTTGATGTAACTATACTTGAACTTTGCTGAAGCAATTGACTCAGTGCTGTGTGACACTGATAAAAAATGCTGACATGATGCAAAATCAAGATGCCACATTTGAAAGGGATTAAAAATTCATTAATTGATAGATCTCAAAAAGCGATTGTAAACTGGGAATGTGCATCTAATGCAAATGTTTATTGTGGGGTCCTGCAGGAATCTGTTTTTGACCCAATACTGTTGAGTTCCTTTCTCGATGATCTGGAAGAATATATAATACTATGATTGGTTAATTTTGCAGATGCCAAAAAAAAATGGCAGAGTAGTAAATAATTATGGAGACAAGTCAGTTTTACTGATGATCTGGATCACTAATGGGTTCATTGGAACAACACATATGCAACCAAGTACAACCAAACATACGGTCATACATCTCAGACAAAAGCATGTAGATCACATTGATAGGATGGGTGATTTTATCTTGGAAATCAGTGACTCTGAAAAGGATTTAGTGGTCCTTGTGGGTAACCAATTAAACACGAGCTCCCAATACCATGCTGTGGCTAAAAGGGCTCATGTTGGATGCATGAACAGGGGAATATTGAGTAGTATGGAGGATATATTACCTGTTCCTATGACAATGGGGAGACCAGTGTTGTCCAGTCTGGCATCCACACTTTAAAATCATGTTGAGAAAACAATGAGTTTAGAGAGGGCTACAAGAATGATTGGAAATCATGTATGTATTTTGTCAAAGAGAAATTTAAGAGGTGATTTGATCAAGGTCTGTAAATACCTACACATAGAGAAAATATTTGATACTAGAGGATTATTTAATCTAGCAAACAAAGTCATAACAGGATATAGTTGAAGCTACAAAAATTCAAACTGGAAATAATGAACATTTTTTCCCTTTAATAGTGATAGTAATTAACCACTGGAATTGGTCACAAGGGGATGTGTTAGATTCTCCATCCCTTAAAGCTTTTACAACAAGATTGGATGTCTTTCTACATGATGTGTTGTAGTTCAACCACAAGTTATTGATCTTAGTGCAGGAATTACAGGGTGAAATTCTATGGCCTGTGTTATGCAGGTGGTCAGACTAAATGGTCATAATGAGTCCTTTTGGCCTTGAAATCTATGGATCTCTGAAAGTAAGTGCTGATAAAATCTTCACACCACAACATAATTTATTCTATTTATGCTATGTATTTTACAGAAAAACTATTTTAGGGATGTTTTAGAGAGTTTTAAATATTTTATGGGAACTATTTTTGTGACCCTGTGCCTATAACCCCTGGTCCCTTTAAAATAATTCAAATTTACCTCAAATAGATTTTCTATACTTCCACAAAATTATCAAAGTATTAAAGTCCTGTATCTCAATTCATCCGAGAGTTAGAAGTGAGTGCTGTGTGGTGCTCTGGAATCTACCCTGTTTCATGGTTTGCAGCTTCTGCTTCCAACGCTGCAAGGCCACATTTTGTAAGACTTTAAAGTTGTGACATTTTTATGTCTAGAAAAGCTGCTACTCGTTCAGGACTGGATATTATCCAACCTGGGCCTTTGGCAAGGAAATTTTGATGTTAGGATAATCTTTCGGGTAATAGACTATTGAAGTAATATGGCCATAGACCTGTGATAAACTTACTCACAGCTGTCCAATTTATCAAACGGACCTCCATTTGTCTGAAGCTAGATCTTCAGCTGCTGCAAATTGCCATAATACCATAAAATCAGTGATTTTTTTCTAATTTATGCAAGCAGAAGATTTGGCCCTTGGTATACAGAGAGCTAGATATATTAAATGCACATAAATAATTACATCATGCTTTCCCTGAATAATGGTGAACTTAAATAGGTCCTCTCTGCTAAGGCTCATAAGCTGTTTATAAGAATTACTTATGACTCAACAGAGTCGTATGAGGTTGGCACTATACCCATTTGTAAAAAATGGGTAGACTGAGGCACACAGCCAAGGTCACACAACGAGGCAATGGAAGAGCTAAGAATAAAACCCTGGTATCCTAATTCTTGGTCCCTGGCTTTACCATTTAGACAACACTACCTGATTCCCATTGTTTTGATGCAAAAGAAAATAAGGTTTTAAACTGTCTTTGGAGCAATGGGAAGAAGGTGAGAGGAGAAGTTGAATATCAATAAAATTGGCACCTCCATTTCATCTGCACTATTAAATATGAATAATGACCTCTTCTAAAAGTATTATTATTATTTATCAGGTATGTTATCATAGCATCTAAGAGCTCAAGTTATTGGCCAGGACTCCATCATGTTGGTACCATTCATAAGCCTTAGTCTTCTGAGTTATTAATTAAAAACCCAATTCTGATCCACATCACTCCACAACACACACAGCTGAGTTTACAATGGTTACCTTAATTGTCACTATGAACAGAGTTCAGCCCTTCCTGAGCCATGCTGTATAATCACATGCAGAAGTTTTTCTATCCACCACTATTTAATAGTGCACCCATCAACAAGCAGGCATCATCAGCCAAATCAAGGGTGGCTGTTCACTAAAGGTCCTATTCACAAGATTTGGGGTAGTGACCTGGCAAATTTTCACTTTAGGAAAACTACAGAAATATGAACAAAGAAAATAACCAGTCCTAAATAGCTGTATTGCATTGCTCTGGACTGTTAAACAACTGCCAAATCTGTCTCCAGATACTGAATTAAGTTGGTGGGGTAAGTGATATGGGTACCTAGCCAAATCCTCAAAGGTATTTAGGCACCTAACTCCCAGTTAAGCACCTAAATACCTTTGAGGATCCAGGCCACAGACCCTTTTCACATGCCCAACTGCTGTCAATGTTATGGATGAATAAGTCCTTATGTACTACTGACCACAGAATATGCACCATCCCAAAGCCAGGAGGTTTAAGCACCGTTCCTCGCCTAAGCGGAAGCTATCAAAATCTGTTGATTCTCTCTTCTGGAGATTCTGGAGATTTGATTTTATTAAGTATCAGTACACTACATATTTTGTTTGTCGGTGACATATCTCCAGGAAGGGACCAAACAAATGGACATAAAATTAATTATTTAATTTTATGAACATCAGTTTTTCAGAAGCTTAATAAACAAGGAGCCATAAATACAACTATCCTTCTGTAAACTAAGGCACTCCTTTTTGACCAGGGAAGGCAAATGAACAGATAGCAATATTCAATCACTGTGAGTAACTAAACTGTAAGAGAGCAATATGCCAGTTGCTAGGCAGTGCCTTTCTATCTATCATTTGAAGCAATAAATATCAAATGAAGTTAGAAGAAAAGAAGCTATTCATAGCAGAAACTTAAATGAAGAATGGCTGTTGTTGATTACAGGAAGCAAACTTGATAAAGTTGAGAATTCTAACTTGTAATACAAGAGTGAAGAGGCTACATGAGGCTGTATGTATTTCAGGACAAATTGAAGATCAACGGGAAGGCCATTAGCTTGCCCGCAGGCTGACCTTGATTCAGTGGAAGATGTTGTGTGGGACATCGTGGGTTTCCAGAAGTCAACGGACAGGAGTTTTATTACTGAAGTTAAGATGGCTGGGATTTCACCAGGGCCAGGCAAGGAGTTGCAATCCTACTACTAATACAGTCACTGGCAAAACTCCCATTGACTTTCATGAGAACAGAATTGAGTCCTGTATCCATGTAAGCTTCCCATGCCTCCACTGTGAACCCCAATTTGGAGTTAAAAGTCATAGTGGAGTGAAGCTTAGTGTGGAAGTTGTCAGCCCACATGTCGTGTTTATGTTTTCCAGGTGAAGTGCTGGCCCCACTGAAGCCAGTGTTAAAACTCTGTAGATGTCAGTGTGGCCAAAGTTTTGCTTCTTCCCCTTGCCCACACTCCCATACAGATCTATGAATCAGTCAAACTGCTTCCAAGTTACAACAAACAATATATTTGTAGCAACTCAAAGCTTTTTGCCTTGCTTTTAGAAAAAGAAGAGCATAATTCTTAGAGGAAGTGACTGTATTTACACTTATCGTCCCCCAACACCCAGCACAGTAAGACCTTAATCCTGACTAGGCACTATGAACATCTCTGTTGTCTGTCAATTAAATAACCATAATAATGACATATGTTCAGGCTGTATAGATACCAGAGGACGCTCTCACTGGACACTACTGATTTTTGTTATTTTTAACTGTTGTATTACGTGAAGCCCTCTGGTTTCCTGGACCCCTTTCAATCTGATTTTTGGACATGCCAAGGAACAGACAACTCTTCTCTGACCGGTCAATGATCTCCTGTTGGCAGTAGACAAAGATCAAAGCATCCATGCTGACGCTCTTTGATTTATTGGTTGTTTTTGATACTGTTCATCCAAGGTTTATTGATATTATTGAGGGTGCAAGTTGAAACAAAGGCATAAGTCTTCTAATCAATGAAAATTAGGAGCCTGAATATCTTTTAGTATAACTGGTGTTTGAATTGCTTTGTTCTTTTCTCTTTGAAAAGAGCTAGAGAGCAGGGTTCAGCAATTTCTCTGCAGACCCAACTGGTTCCTGGAATGCAGACCACAGCGATACTCTGGTGTATAGCTTGGTCTTGGACTATCGGCAGATAGGGTTGGGATATCAGAGTGCTCCTGACATATGGCTCTTCTAATCTGCACCATGTAAACGGAGGCCAGAGCCTTGATGAAGACTGGCTCATTGCTTCACAGAGAGGGAGAGAGATGATGCCAGTCAAGTGTGGAAAACATCCAGGAACAAGTTTGTTAGTACGTATGCCTTGCAATAAGAAGTTTCCCTAGACCTTTGTTAATAAAGTATGATCCATTCTATAGGCATTTTGTTAGATCTCCATCTGCCTTTAGATGGTGAAATAGTCCTGGAACCCAATACCAGTATTTTCGTGTATGATCAACAGGGAAGTTTTGTCCATTCTTCTACAATGTGCTCTACTTAAAATTACACTAAAGCATCATTCAGAAATTTCACCAAATGCAGAATGTGGCTGTCTATTTACTTAATGATGTTTCTCAAAGGGAGCACATGAAACCTATGCTCTTGAGTCTGCACTGGCTTCCAGTTCATTTCCAGGTATAAATCCCGGTGCTGGTTTGGAATAGGAGAGACAGCTATATATTCTCTGGTAGTTGGCTGCCTTAGAGACTGCATCTTTCTAGTTCTTTTTCAACAGCTTAAATGCCCTGGAACTCACTCCCCACTGCGGCCACAGACTTCTAGTGTGCTGTAGGGACCATCTGTGTAGAGAGGCATTCCCCTGAGGGCTTATTTAAAGGGCCCAAATCTTTTTTCTTTGAGTTGAGAAAGGGGAGAGGAAGGGAACCTTATGGATCTGATTTATTAGGTCCTTTTTAAAAGTTCACACTGAGTCACTTTTGCAGCTGATGTAAATGGATTCTGTCATTGGAATAGTCTCATATTTTGTGAATGTGCCGAAAGAGGATGAAAGACACATGGGAAATGGGTGAGGGGAAAAATATGGGAGTCTCCAGCTATGATTCTTTTCACAGGAATTTGGTTAAGAAACTCTGCTCTTTGATGCTAAGCTTTTTCTCAGGCTTCTGGGCTGGATTAACCCCAGGGTGCACATTCCTAATTAGGTGTTCCCATTCTTTATTCCTAGGATCACTGCAGAATACCATTTCTTAGAGTCAGCAAGTTCCAAAGGAGGCTGCCATGCTCCTCTGATTCAGTAAAACAAACAAGGAGTCCTGTAGTACTAAAAACTAACAAACTTATTTATTGCATGAGCTTTTGTGGGAGAAAATCCCACTTTGTCAAATGCTTTGAAGATGGGGAACTTATAGAATGGGAGGAAATAAATGCAGGGAAGTGTAAATCATGGGAACAGGTCACACTGTAGCAGCAAATCAAGACAGTTGATAAGATTTGGACACTGGGGAACAGCTTATAGAGCAGGGATCTCAAACTAAACTCACCACAAGGGTCATATGAGGACTAATGCATTAACCGGAGGGCTGCAGCACTGAAACTCCTTCATACAGTGATATTCCAAATATTGATAATGATAGTGTCATTGCAGACCATAGGAAATAACTTTAGGGGCCACATGTGGCCCATGGGCCATGGCTTTGAGACCCCTGATATAGAGGAAGATGAGGTCAAATCACCTGCTGTAATGAGAAAAAAATCCAAAGCACCTATTAAGCCCTGAAGCAAAGCAGTCAAATTTGCAAATAAATTTGAGCTCCACAGCTTCTCTTTGAAGCCTTGATCTGGTATTCATCTGTTTGAACACCACAGTTAGTAAATTGCTGGTGGAGTGATCACTGGTTTTAGAATGTTGTGATTTCTGATGTCAGATAATTTTGCCCAAAAAGCTATTAAAAATGGTGCTGCTGGCCCCAGGGTGGTGGTGGTGAATTGCTCTATGGCCATCTTTCTCTCCATTCAGGAATGCCAAGCACTGCTCTGGACCACCCCAGGGCATGTAATACTAGTGAAACTCCCATTCTGCATGTTCCCTCATCTTCTAAGCATCTGATGAAGTTGGATTTTCTCCCACCAAAGCTCATGCAATAAATAAATTTGTTAGTTTTTAAATGGCACAGGACTCCTTGATGGGTTTTTAAGGAGGAGATCATTTTTGGCTTTCCAGATTGCAGAGAAAAGCCAGCTAATGTGAAGAGCCAAGGAGCTCAGAAACCAGAGGCACATATAAAGAGCCCAATATATACTGTCTGAAGATCTTGTGATTTTGAAGATGGCGACTTTGGACATATTAAGGCAAGATAACCTCTCACCTGCATAGAATGTTGTTTGATGTGCTGATCTGTTGTTACAACTCATACAAAATCTTTGTTATAGTTTAGTATTAAATGCAGTTTTGATGAAGACTGAGTATGTATTGCTTTTTTATTCCAGTTGATGACAAAAGTGGCAGCCCTTTGAAGTACAGGAGTAAACTATTGACAGACAACATCTCAGGCAATAAGAAGGTGGAAAAGAATGCACAAATCTTCCCTTTCAACTTATTTCCATTTACTTAAGGGTTTGGATCGATGAGATGTCGCTTGATGCAGCTTTAACAGTAACAAAATGCAGTTTTCATTTGCCTCTGTATTTTACAGATGGGAAACTGAGGCATGGGGGCATTACATCAAAATATTTCCAAAGGATTTTGCTGCCACCTTTGAAATGAGGACAGCCTGATTTTTCAAAGTTGTTGCATGCCTCCTACTCCCATTTGACATCAGCTGGAGCGAGGTGTGCTTTAGCACCTCTGAAAGTCAAGCTGTCAGTCCCAGATCCACAAAGGAACTTAGGTATTGCATGATCAGCATTGCAGTCCCTGTCTTTCATGTGCCTTGATAATCACTAGGCCAGGGGTCTCAAACACATGGTCTGTGGGCCACTTCTGGTACCTAAAGCTATTTCCTGGGGAACGCAATGACACTATTGTTACCAATATTTGCAGTATTATTCTACGAAAAGGTTTCAGTGGTGCAGCCCTCAGGCTAATGTACTAGTCCCCATGCGGCCCTTGTGGTGATTTGAGTGTGACACCCCTACACTAGACTCTACGAAACCTGAATTAGGTGGTTAAGTCCCCTATACAGTGTATGTGGAGAGCTAGGCACCTGGGAAAGAGTTCTACAGAAGCTAGCATACTAGCGGGAGATACGCTTAAGCTAATTAATATTAGGTACTGACAGGAAGGATTTGCCTCAAGTCCTGCCCCTCTCATAGGCGCGGAAGGTGACTACCGGGGGGGGGGGGTCTATGAAGTTACAATTCTTTTCGCTCTGGCCCCAAGAATATTCAATTATTTAGTATGAGCAGAAAAGCTTCTATAAGAGACATGACAGGAGCCTCACTCCATGGCTGACTAGTTAGGACACCCACCTTAGATATGGGAACCCCTTGTTCAAATTGAAGCAGAGAGGAATTAATGAGGATCACCTACATCTGAGGTGAATACTCTAACCACTGGGCATCCTTCCTTCCCGATCATTTTTTGTGGAGCTAGCCATGCTTTGCCTACCAGATCCACCCCTGCAGGAGAGAAAGGTGGGGCTTCACCTAGTTCAAGGATCAGACTGGGTTTATGTTGTGAGACAGCCCCCTGAGCCCCTGCCTGAGCCATCAGAGTGCATACCTAGAAGCAGAAACACAGGCTGCGTAGGGGGCTTTGACAGCGAAAACCTAGGCGCTTACAGAATTAGGAGCAGCTAAAAAAGGTTTTTGTGGCTTATTGTGCTATGTAAATCTAGGACTTACTTAGGCATTGAAGTCTCTTTGGGGATCCAAGCTTAAGTGTTTCAAAACTGGAGACTTCTTCTGAAAATTTGTACTCATGGTCACACAGCAGTGATTTACTTATAGTCATGTAGCAGTGCCTAGAAAAGAAGGGTTTAAAACTCAACATTTCCTAGTTTCTAGCACTTTTCTCAGTCTAGTAGACCTCACAGCAGGGCTGTTAACTGGAGAAGGGTTGGGACCCAGGGCCCTTGCCCCAGTCCTGCTCTGGGGCCCAATCCAGCCACTGCCGCTTGCCGGCAGCATCAGGGGCCCAATCAGCCTTTTATCCTCCTGCGAGAGGCTCAGAGCCAGAGACGGTCCGTGCCGCTTTTTACAAGTGACAGGAGCAGTTTCCGAGCGGCAGCCACTCCGAGTCTGTTTCTGCCGCTTGTGAAAAGCAGCAGGGACTGTCCCTGGCTCTAAGCCTCTGCAAGAGGCTCGAAGAGGGAGACGATTCTTGCAGCTCCTCACAAGCGGCAGGAGACATCTCCGAGCGGCTGCCGCTCAGAGACTGCTTTCACCACTTGTAAAAAGTGGCAGGGACCATCTTTGGCTCCAAGCCTCCAGAAGGAGGCTTGAAGCCAGATCAGGCCCCTGCTGCCTGCTGCCGGGAAGTGTCAGGAGCTGTCTTTGAGCCTTCATCACTTGCTGGAAGTGGCCCAGAGCTGGATCAGGCCCCTTCCCGCTGCACTGCCAACCAGAGATCCAGGGCCCGTGCCCTACTGGCCCCAGCGCAGTGATGGCCCTGCCCCACCCACAGCCTCCAAAAAGCTAAATTTTTGCAATGAAGAGCAACAACTCATGTATTGAGGTAGTGAGAGAAAACTAAAATTGCAATAGCTGACAATCCCACTCCGCCAGTTTTCTGTCACTAACCCTGTTTGTGAAGTGTGATATAGCACACATGTCTTCATAGATTCCAAGGCCAGGAGGGACCATATGATCCTCTAGTCTGACCTCCTGTATAGCATGGGCCTCAGAGCTTGTCCCATCCTAATTCCTCAAATAGATCTTTTTGAAAAAACATTCGATGTTGATTTTTAAATGGTCAGTGATGAAGAATCCACCAAGACCTGAAATAATTTGCTCCAATGGGTGATTATTCTCACTATGCCTTATTTACAGTCTGAGTTGGCGGATTTAAATCAACCCCACCCATCTTTGTTTCCCTGCTTAAGCTCTGAGTATTCAACTTTTTCCTTACTCCAAACAGTTCCAACCAGCCCAGCTGTGGTCATTTGCTGTCTAGATGAAATGAAAAGCTGTCAACGAAGTGTTGTCCAAGATCTTCCTTAATAGGCAGCAGCTGCTGTTGGGAGACGCTTGATACATGTTCCCATTCCCAGTCACTGCTCATATGTGGGAAATGGGATTTAAACCCACTTAGTCTACACAGTCGAGTATCATCAGCTGACCTACTTTTTATTTATTTTTTTTATCTTTGCTATTATACTGTAGCTTTGATATCCTGGGTGTTTTATCCTTTATTAATTTTTTTTGGTGTTCGCTTTATTTCCGTATGTCTTAATTTGATTTGAAATAGAAATTTGCATTTAAAAAGTACTTATCAGATATGGAAGCTACTTCTCTTTGCATGTTTATACTGTGCTATACTTCATTAGTACTATATTTACTGTGAGTGAAATGGACACACCTGCAGAGAGCTTGTGTTAAGGTCCTTGTGCTGTGGAAAAACTGCTCTTCTCTAGCATGGAAATTTGTGTATGCCTGCATGCTGGAGTGGAAGTGTCCTGATATTTCTGAATAGACCAATGCTCTCCAGTGGCTACAATTCCAAGTCCACACAGTGCAGCAGTCACTATAGACAAAAGATCCAAAGGGGCAGCCATGTTAGTTTAGTCCACCAAAAAATACCAAAAAAACCAGGGAGTCTTGTGGCACTTAAAGACTAACAGGTTTATTTTTTGCATGAGCTTTCGTGGGAGAAAATCCGATTTCAAATCTGTTAGTCTTTAAGTGCCACAGGACTAGAGTTACTAGATACCAAAGGATGGAAAGGAGGGCAGGGAATTACGAAAAGGAGGACATTGGAGGACATGGAGAAAATGTAGTATTAATGTAACTATCATTATCATATTATGTCATGGAAAATGGGTAGTGATTAATGAATGCAGCATTAAAATGGTGCAAAGTTGTGTTTTCTAAATTATTTAAAAAAGAATACCAAAATGTTTTCTGTTACTGAAAACTGGATTTGTCATTAAATGAAAACTTTTCATGACCTTTTCATTAATGTTCATGAGTTTACAAAACTAAATTTGCAAATATAAACTCAAAAAGCACCTAAAAAGTTAAAAAAAAAAAAGAAAAATAAAATAAAGTTAATTCACCTCTCATTTTTTCATTTTCCACAGCAGCCCATTTTACAATTTAAAAAAAAAAGGTCCTAAATAGTTTCTATCCAGTTCAAATGTGCCCCTTCATTTGTTTTACTTAATCAGACTCTGTTAGTAATTTCATTTATGGCGTATTTATTTTCCTTCATATTATTAGTGTCTCTACATTTTTTCCCCCTGATTTAGCCCTTTTGTAGCGAGCAACAAGGCAAAACTTTAAAAAGTCTAAAATGGGTCTGAAACCCATAACCCTGAGATTAAAAGGCACCTTCTCTGCCCACTTAGCTAAGCAAGAAACCCTCAGAAAACATGGGCCAGCTAAACCCCAGCTTTTTACTGAGGAGTGGTTTGTGCTGAGCTGCAATTGGGTCGCGTGTGCGTGTGACCACCTCCGAGTTCACCGCTCTAATACCCAGCCGCTGGGAGAAGGTCCTTCTGTTCGGCTCAGGAACGTAGTTGTTATAGGGCTTTTTTTCCCAACATTCTGTTCATCAGAAGTAAAAAGTCGGACAAAATCACCTATTTTTAGAATGCCTGGAGGACGGAGGATGTGAAGGTAAAAAGGAGGACATGTCCTTCTTTTGCCAGACATCTGGTAACCCTACACAGGACTCCTTGTGTTTTTGTTTTGGTTTTTTGTATAGACAAAAGAGCAATATTTAGGTTGACCATAGTCTCGTTTTTGGATGGCACAATATATTTTTTTAACCCTAGCCTTCCTGTTCCAACTTTTTTTTTGGCAAAACGGGGGATTAGCCCTGTTTGTTCGTGACAACTGATCATCAGCTGGCAACAGTCAACGGGACAAATGCCCAGTTTTGCCAAAAAATGCAAGGTTCAACCCCAGGCGGGGCATTGAGGAATGTGCAGTGAGATGAATGGTAATGCCAGCCCCATGCAGAAGGGTGGGCTCTCAGGCCAGCCCCATGTGGTGGCCAATGTTCCCTTTGGGAAAAATATGGTCACCTTAAGTCAATGCTAAAACTGTGTAGCTCCATGAGCTAGAGTGTGAACTCTGTCCCCTGTAATAGCCTTGATGACCTAGTAGCTGAATGAAGAAGGCTGATCTTTCCCCATAAGGCAGAACACAGAGGTTCAAAATACCTTAAATCTACAGCTCAGGACTATGAGCACGTGGGTGGAATTTTACTGCTGTCCTTCCGTAGCATGTAAGAACGGACAGATGAGGACTACAGTGGGTATGAGTCTCTATCTCAGGCACCTCAGAACTATTTAAACTGCAATAGCTAGGCCCTGTCTAAGCTACACAATTAAGTCAACCTACATTAGGCCGACTTGCAGCCACCACAATAATTACCATATATTCCAAAGGCTTAGCTGTTAGTCTCATTCAGAAAAATAAACCAGGAGTCCTGTGGCACTTTTAAAGACTAATAAATGTATTTAACGCATGAGCTTTCATGGGAGAAAATCCCACTTCATCAGACACTTGTATTCCTCGTCTTCAAGCATCTGACGAAGTGGAATTTTCTCCCATGGAAGCTCATGTCATAAATAAATGTTAGTCTTTAAAAGTGCTGCAGGACTCCTTGCTTGTTTTAATAATTATCATAGGTTTTCATGGCCAAATTGTTCTCTTTTTGTCAATTGTGTGCATCCTAACCAGGAGCCCTTCCACGAACTACATTTTTGGGGGCAGGAAGGGGCTGACTCCTCCGGTTGCACTGGGTACGGTGGGATCACTAGAACATCAAGGGGAGTGCAGTGAAGGGGGAACTAAATGAAAATAGGAAACTTGGTTGCTGGCTGAGGCTGACAGATTGGGTGCACTGGGGCGACGAGATGGGCCAAGGAAGGGATAGTCAAATGGGGAATGGGGTGGGGGCGTTGGGACAAACTGGAACCAAGCGTGGGGGGGGGTGGGGTGGGGTAGGGCTGGGCAGGGAGCAATAGAGGCTAAAGGGTGGGGGTGGGTCAGACAAACTAAACAGAACACTTTTGGATTTGGGGCAGGGTGGGAAAACTAAATCAACCTCTGAAGGAACAGGGAGGAAGAGATTAGCAAGGGGAGAGGCCTAGGTAAATGACAAATAATGGGGGGGGGGTCCTGTACCAGCCAGAGGGCTAAGCAGAGGGTGGGGAGCCCTCTGGCCAAGTGGGCTGGGGGATAGGGGAAGGTCAGTGACTATGGGAAAAAGGGGGGTGCCTGGGAGGTTCAGAGTCTGTGCTACTGCAAAATCTCAAGCAGTGCTGGTGGCTGAGGGTCCAGGCTTTCTGAGGGAGCTCCATGCAGAAGGGGAAGCTGAGGGCACATGGAGCAGCTGATGTTGACTTAACCTTGCAGTGTAGACATGCCTTTAGGCCCACTTGGTTTGATTAACTAAGGCAGCTTGTTTCTTTTGTTGAGCCCTAACACAAGAATTTCTCCTGAATGAATCTTACTGCTTTTGTATAGAAACAGATTCTTCCCAGGGGCATGTCTGCTCATGCAGTTACATGGATTTAACTAAAGGTCTGATTTAAAAATGTGCAACAGACTATAGTAGGCATTTTTTTGAATCAGTGTAAACCTGACTTGTGTGGATTAAGCTTAAATTGACTAGGGAGAAATTTAAGCTAAATAAGGCCCTCAAACTGACATAGGAGAGTCTATACAGGAGTTTGGACCGGTTTAAAAACTGATCAGGTTAATTTGTTTTACAGAAAGGTATGGAAAAGTTGCTTCAGAGTCACTGCTTTTAGCATGTTTTACTGTAGTAGTTATTTGAACAGGTGGGGCTGGGAAAAATAAGGATTTAGCCAATTTGTGATTCAGAGGCTAATCAGACTGCCACCCATATTTGCATCAGAAAAGGTACTTTATGGAAGGAAAGCACATCATCACCTACAGCGGTGACTCATCAACAGCCTTTCCCCAGCCCAAACCTTTCCAGGCATTTACAGTGCCCTGAGGTGTTTATGCATACAGATTTGCACACTCCTGCTGTAGGTGTATTATATCTCAGGTGCCCTCAGTGGGGCCCCTTGCTTTAAAAAAACTGTAAAGATGCACACTGAAAGCTGCTGACAGAGGCCCAAATCCAAAAGCTGATATATCACATGATTTATCACAGGCAAGGGTGGATTAATAGGGGGCTGAATGGATCAAATGATCAAAATGCTCTTAAGACCTTCTCCTTTTAAACAGAAGGGAGGTTTTGGTGCTATATGTTTACTAAATCCAGTTTAGATGATTTGCATCAGATTCGGGATACCGGTAAAGATCAGTTACAAATCCAGGCCTCTAGTCTAAATGATCCCAGAGAAAGTTGATTCAAATGAGAACTTCAATATAATCTGGCGACTGACTTCCTATACAACCCCCATCACCATCATGAGATGGGGAGGGAATTACTGAAGAGGCATGGTAGTGAAGTTTGGGAGCGGACGCTCAATGAAAAGCAGTTGGATCTCTTTGGCCAATATCCTCAGAGGTATTTAGGCACCTAACTTCCATAGATTTCAATGTGATTTAGGCACTAAACTATCTCTGAGGATCTTGGACTTTAAGCTGGCTGTTCCTTCCATCCTTCCTGTTTGAGATTTGCCTGCAGGTGATGGATGGGTTGAGGGCCTTGCATTTTTTCTTCACCTTTAATTTGTCACAAGTGATCCTACCTCATTGCAAGGAGTCCTGTGCCACTTTTAAAGACAAATAAATGTATTTATTGCATGAGCTTTTGTGGGTGGAGTACAAAGCTCAAGCGATCAATAAATTTCTTTGTCTTTAAAAGTGCCACAGGACTCCTTGTTTGTTTTGCTGAACAAGACTAACGTAGCTACTCCTGTGGAATTTATCTCGTTGCAGGTTCCAAAGGAGAAGCTGTGTCTGTGTTGGTTTTACATCATCGCAGGGTTCTGTTGCAAATGTCTTTTCAGGTTGAAGAAACAGAAACTCTGACCCTGATGTTTACACTGATATAACTCCATTGACTTCAATGACTTATACCAGCATGAGTGGAGAATCAGGCCAAGAAAGGTGAGGTTGCTGGCAAAGGCAGCTTGTTTGTGTGTGCAAGAAAAGTGCTTGTCTAGTTTTGATATCAGATTACAGAATAAGAGAATTCCTCCCCCCTCCTCACCTGCCTAAATCAGCTACTTACATTGTACTCCACCCGCTTTCAAAAAGGCTCAGTTAGGAGCCATACAGCTGGGTTCATAGTTAAACTTACTCCTCCTGGGGAAGAAGAATCAGTACACAGATTCTGAGTGACAATGTCTCTTTCTGAGTACTCGGCAGTGCTTCAAAGAAGAGTATCTTCTCCAACAGAACAAACAAGGAGTCCTGTGGCACTTTTAAACACTAAGAAAAGTATTTGTCACATGAGCTTTTGTGGGAGAAAATCTCACTTCGTCAGATGCTATGAAGATAGGGAACTTGCAGAATGGCAGGAAAGTATATGCAGGGAAGTGTAAGTCTCAAGATCACTTCCCTGCATATATTTTCCTCCCGTTCTCTAAGTTTCCCCTATCTTCAAATAGTCTGACAAAGTGGGATTTTCTCCCACAAAAGCTCATGCAATAAATATATTTGTTAGTCTTCAAGGGCCACAGGACTCCTTGTTTATAAATAAATGTTAGTCGTTCAAAGCACCAAAGGACTTCTTGTTGGTTTTGCTGAACTAGATTAACACGGCTACCCCTTTGGAACTTCTTTGATACAGTGAGTCAGACAGGGCTGTTGCAGATGTCCTGGTGAACAGCAGAATAGCCTGCAAGAAACCATGCCCCATAAGGCAGACACAGTATGCCATTCCTGAGGAGATTGTTAATGCTGGTTCTTGTACTCATAGACTTAATAGGAAAGGCACAGATCCTTAAATATATTTAAGTGCCTAACTCCAACTGAAATAAATGAGAGTTACACAACTAATACCTTTGACTATCTATGCTGGCCCAAAACCTCTGCTGAATTCAAAAGGAGTAGGACAAAGTCTGGTGCCTGAATTGAACACTCAGCCTGACTTTCATAGGGTTACCAGATATCAGGCAAAAGGAGGACGTCCTGCTTTTTACCTTCACATCCTCTGTCCGGCAGGCATTTCAAAAAAACATGCTTTTGCCTGATTGTTTACTCACAGGGGGTTAAAGTATGCTGGAATACCCCAGGACACCATATTTTTAGGGGCAAGTATTCCAGGGCCCCCTAAAAACAGAAGAATATTACATTATACTACATTTTCTCCATGGGTATGTCCACACGAGTCTTTTATTTCAAAACAACACTGGTTGTTTCGAAATAAAAAACTGAATGTCCACATGACGTTTTCTTATTTCGAAATGACGGGCTCTGTCATTTTGAAATAAGAACCGTCATTTCGAAACAGCTTAAACCCCATTCATTTTGAAATGGCTGTTACTTTGAAATGGTTATTTCGAAATAAGGCCGTTTGGACATGTTGTTTCGAAACAACGTGTCCAAACGGACTTATTTCAAAATAACTATTTCAAAATAACAGCCGTTTCGAAAGCAGGCTTTCCCTTAATTCGAATTAACATTTTCTTAATTCGAATTAACTTATTTCGAAATAAGTCATTTTGAAATAACTTATTTTGAAATAATGATGTATGTGTGGACATAGCCCATGTGTCCTCCTTTTCCTACTTCCCTGTCCTCCTTTCAGTGCTTTGGTATCTGGTAACCCTAGACTCTCAACAACAAAAATGTTGGCACTCTGTTCCTGCAATAAGCTTCATGCAGATTGATGTTTCCATCCAAGCAAAGCCCCACTGACATCAGGATTCACCCATTCATTAGTAGTGCAGAGCAGAAGTGGGATCTTAATATTTAAAGGCCTCTAATTTCATTCTCTGTCTAGCATGCCAGTAAATCATATTCCTAAACTATTATTCCCCTTGGAAGACTCACTTTATTAGGAAGATATTTGCATTTTACCCTAAAAGTAAACCAAATACAAAACCAAAATAATTTCCTTGCAATTAAATAGCCCCTAAACCAACCAATTATGTATGAGGACACGAGAAACAGCTGTTACAACACTGACACTCAAAACATTTCATCTCAGCTATTTAAAGGAATAAAAGAGCAATATCTTCATTCCCATGTGATATGATCAAAACATGATAAACAGCCATGACTTTAGTATTAATTGCATTAGTTTGTAGAAGAGACCACTTTAATTTGCTCCAAGCCAAGGAATAATGTTTATGGCATGTTCTTATTCCATAAATTCACATTTGAAAGTATGCTTTATCTTTTTAATTTTAAATGGGAAGCAATAACAACTTTAGGCAAATGCTATCTGAAGGTGGAATCCAACAGAATTAAGCACCTCATGAGTCAGCCTTTTCCATTTTTTTTCCCTTGGACTTCAAAAATTACACACTACAATTTAACCCTGAAATACATGCTATCTCCTCATCACCACTGAGAATTTGGGGAGAGTCGCAAGGAGTAGATACCGCCTACATGACTCTCAAAGGTTAGTATCTTCAGCCCAAAATTTGTGCTTATATTGAGGTACATAAATCAAAGCAAAATCAAGCCATTTTTCTTTAGGTGCCTAGATGTGGATTGAGAGAGTAATTTTATGTACCCAACTTTGAAAACATTAGCTTGATGATTCTGGCCAAGTCATTGTGGTTTTGTGGCAGAAACTATGGTGGGTCTATGTGACAGCTGAGATATAGCTTCATGTAAACTCTTCACTGGCAGTCTTTCCAATAATTTCAACATATTTTGCATTTATATTGTATCTGTTTTCCTAGAATGCTTGACACCATTTACAAATCAACTCTCACAACATTCTCTTAGGTAGGGAAATAACACTTCCATTATCCAGATTGGGAAACTGAGGCCCAGAGAGGTTAATATCCGATTCTTTTCAATGCTGAGCATCCACAGTTCCTAGTAAGTACAGTTGGGACTGAGCATGTCTGAAAATGAGGTTCTAAGACCCAGATTTTTAAATGTTCTTAGATCAGTGGGAGATGGGTATGGAAGCCCATATCTTCAAAAATATTTGGGCTTCTACTTTTTACTAAACTCAATGGAAGTTAACAGCTCAAATATTTTTGGGTATCTGGGCCCTATGCACTTTTGAAAATCCCATGAGATGCCTCGCTGCATCCTTCGATGCCTAATATGCCTTTAAAAATCTGCCCCAAAGGACTTGCCTGCCTCAGATAACCCACATGAACTGCAGCAAAGTTGGACATAAAAACCTGATTCCCCACCCTTTTATCAGAGGGCTTGGAAATTTTCCCTGACATCTGCCAACTGAAAAAGTCCAAGTAGTGAGGAGGACCGACTTCAAAGGCACAGGCCCAAGCTGGCAGACCTTTATCGAGTAACAGTGTCTGGAGTCTGCTGGATTCTATCTTTCACATATCAGTCTGGCTGGCTAAAATTTGAAGGTCCTACTCCCTTCCTGGCTTTCTGGCTGTCTGTATGCAGTGTCCTATGCGGGGGTGTCTGTCCTCCCCAAGCACTAATCTGTGCAAGACTATCTACTACTGTACTACTACTAAGTTTCCATTTCCGTGTTCCTCTCTCTCCCAGGCCTGCAAAGGCTGCAGATGGTTCCTATGCAGCAGCTGAGCGAACGTTACATGATTCTTGTCAGTTTCACAGTTGCCCACAGGGTTCTGAATATTAATGATGAAATTGACTAGAGTCTCATTAATTTCATTCTGGTGCCGCTTCGGAAAACAGCAGTGCACTGGAGGTGTTGTCTGACTTACAAAGACTGCCTTCAAAATGTGGCTGATCGCAGTGTCCTAGCAATATCTTAGACCACTAGCGACCAGGGGCACAGTGTCTTCCTAGGTGGATCTACTGTCTCCAGCACAGTTGTTCTCAACCGTTAGTGGGTTATTCCATGCTTGGGGGTGTATTACGATCCTATAGGACATCCCAACCTGCTGAATCTAGCCATTTCCCTGGCTCTTCATAATCTTTACTGCTGTTCGGTGCCACAGTAACGTGTCCCCACACAGTGGTGAGAACCACTGGTCTAGCACAATGGATCTGAGATCAGACTGTGACTTTTGAGGGCTATCAAAATACAAACGGTAAGCAACTGTAATGGTCAGTAGCATCGATCTGTCGGTTAATTAATGCAGGTTTTTAAGTGAAGTCACAATTATCTTAGCCTAGGTCTAATAGTTTATGTTTACCCGCTTATTGCTACTGTGGCCATTGTGATGGCCTCAATACTTGATATGAAACATAATTTTGCTTGAAATCCATTCATGTCCCATTCCTCTCTATTATTCTCTATTATGAGTAGAATTTTCTTCTTGGACTCACTAGTGCCTGATCTTCAAAACTTAAGTTTTAAGAGTGACTGTCCCTGGCACAAATAGCAAGGTTCCTGGGCACTTGGCTTCCCTTTTTGTCTTCCGTTGGTCACTGGAGACTCCATTTGCAGATACTGATGGGACTCTTCCTACTTCTGACAGAAGGAACTACCATCAACAGCCTTGGTTCATCTTTTTAAGCAGTTGACCTTTTTTCAGGGGATGATTGGAGGGTCACATGACAGACTCACTATTTAGTCAAATCTTATTCCTTTGTTATTAGGTGCTTAACTAGAATTCTGCCTCCTAGCCCCAACTCTATTTATGCTAATCAGAAATGCCACTTCCTTTGCCTGTAGGATCCTGACAGTCTATTATTCTAAAGTGTTTACTTCAGTAGAGTTGCAGCACTGTGTTTGCCTTAGACCCTGTCCTCTTTCTCAGCAGTCCTCCCCTAAATCTAACTGCTTTTGAAAAGCAGCAATCTTCTCCTAGCTCTCAGACTATAGGCAGTAGAGTCCTCAGATCAACTTCTCACCCAAAGCAGTTTGACTATCAGTGAGATGCTCTTTATAGTGACAGGTTGAGCAGACCCTTAACTGTCCCTTTTAGTAATAGGATCTTGCATCTTTGAGAACACCTACTTTTGTTTTAAAGTTTCCCTTTTCTCTTCAGCTATCAGTTTCTCAACAGAGTATATTGCATTCACCAGAAGGAGGGAATAGTGAATGCTGCATTCAGGTGAGAGAGCTGTGTAACTATTCCCAGTGAAACTCAAGTCACATCTAGCTGGGGTATGTGTTTCATTACAATCTCAGATTTGGATCATTGTGTCAGTTACCTCTAGCAGCATGAGTGGCAGAATGAAGGAGCTCAATGAGAGTAAAGAAGGGGAAAAAAGCCACCTATTAGTTACAGAAAGGGAGTGGAAATCAGGGATTTTGATTTTATTTCTGTGGTCAGATTCACCATGACCTTCCATGTATTTTGTTTAGTCACTTAGACCAGTCCTTAGGAAAGTTGCTTAAGGCCAGATTTTAAATGGTATTTAAATGTCTAACCGAATTCTTCTTGTTAAATATTTGACAGTCAGGTTATTTGTCTGAGTGTCACTGAGCACCATTACCATATTCTGCATTTAGTACATTTCACCTGGAAATTTCAAAACACTTTACATAAAAATTAAAGCGGGTCTTCAGGACAAGGTGTCTGTGATCTTTGCTTATAAAGTGTTCTGTACTCTATGTACCTGCATTTGTAACAATAATCCTTGTGAGGCAAACAGGTTATACCCCTTGTTAAAATAGGGAAACTGAGGTCCTATTGAAGGCACGAGTTGCCTGAAGCCAGATGGAGAGAACAGGATACCAAGCACAGTGACTGACGATCCCTTGCTTTAAATACAAGAACACAGCTTAGATGCATTCAGCTCAATAGATAAGAAATGTGTAAGAGACACAATATACAAACAAGGAGTCCTGTGTAGGGTTACCAGAAGTCAGGCAAAAGGAGGACATGTCCTCCATCTGGCAGGCATTTTAAAATACATGATTTTGTCTGGCTTTTTATTTATAGTGGTTAAAGCATACTGGAATGCCCCAGAATACCTTATTTTTAAGGGATAGCATTCCAGGGCCCCCTAAAAACAGAAGACTAGTACAGTAATACTGTATTTTCTCCATGTGTACTCTTTTTCCTACTTCCTGTCCTCCTTTCAAGGCTTTGGTATCTGGAAGTCCTAGTCCTGTGGTATTTTAGTTCATGACTTTGAGATTCAAAGTGCGTGAGCTCTTTTCAGTTTAGCTGTAGGAACAAATACTACAACCAGAGTTTTTCTCCATTGTGGCATCTGACGAAGTGGGACTTTGCCCAGACAAGCTCAAGCAAAAAAAAATTGTGTTAAGTCTTTAAAGTGACACAGTATTCTTGCTTTTACAACCAGAGGGATACACGAGTTAATACAAGTTTGAAAGGGGCAGCTGTGTTTGTCTAGTTCAGTAAAATAAACAAGGAGTCCTGTGGTGCTTAAAGACTAACAAATTTATGTCTTGCATGAGCTTTTTTGTGGGAGAAAAGTCCCACTTTGTCAGATGCTTTGAAAATGGGGGAGCTTACAGAATGGGAGGAAACTAAATGCAGGGAAGTGCAAGTCATGGGATCATATCACACTGTAACTGTAAATCAAAGCAGTTAAGGTTCAAACACTGGGGAAGAGCACACAGAGGACAACGAGGTCAAATTCTAATTCCGCAGAATTCATTTGCAAACCTGACTGTGTTTTGTCAGGGCTAAAGGAGGACTTTGGCTTTTTCCCCTCTTTACAACAGGTGATTTGATCTCCTCTCCTCCTTGTGCTGTTCCCCAGTGTTTGTTGAATCTTACCAACTGCTTTGATTTGCTGTTCTAGTGTGACCTGATCCCGTGACTTACCAAACAGGAGGAAAACAAATGCAGGGAGGTGGAAACTCCCCCGTCTTCAAAGCAGCTGACCAAGTGGCATTTTCTCCCACAAAAGCTCATGCAATAAATCCACTGGTTAAGCTCTGAAGTGCCACGGGCCCCCTTGTTTTACAAGCTAATACGGCACAGCATCCAGTAGAGGGCAGTAGCAGAGGCCAATAAACTAACCCATCTGCAAGGGGAACGATATTCTCCTTTTCCCCAGATTTGCAGCCGCAATCTTGAGCGGGGCTTAGTTTCCTCCTTCCCCCCAGCGACCTGCTCAGGGGAAACTTTCTCTTGCCTCAGCCCCTGCGTGAGCAGGCTGCTTGCAGCAGGAGTTTGCAAGGGGCTGGGAAAAGATGAACGAGCCGGGCGGACTCTCCCTAGCCACAGACCTGAGGATCTCCAGCCCTTTAACCCTATCCCGCCGCGTTTCAGCGCTGCCCTGCCCGGCCCGAGCGACCAGCCAACGCTGACTTGTGCCGCCCTCGGCAGCGGCAGCTTCTCCGGCTTTTGCGCGGGAGCCGTTGCAATCTCCCCGCAACTAGCGGGGCACGCGCCTCCGCACCCCGCCGCGCCGCCCCCTCCGGCCAGGGCTTATGAATGGGCGCAGCGGAAGCCCCGCCCCGCCCGGACGTGACGCTCGGCCAATGAGCGAGCGGGCTGCGTGGATGGATGAGGTCAGCGCTCCGCCGCCTCGGGGAGTGGAATGTGTGAGTGGAACGTTGGGAACCGGGGAGCGTTCGGCGCTGGAACCCCGCGGCCGCCGGCGTTCTGAGAGGGGCACGCGGCCGCCGCCAGCTCGCGCCGCGCTGCCCGGCGGAGGCGGAGGCGGCTCTCGGCGGCTGCCCGCGGGCAGAGGGGGCGGCGGCCGCCCCGGCGCCTGGCGGCGGGCAGCGCTCGGGAGCGATGCAGGGCTTCGTGAGGCTCCGCCGCCGCCTGTGAGCGCGGGGCCCGGCGCCTCTTCCGCAGCCGCCGCCTGGCGAGGCTGGAGGCAGCCGGGGGCCGGCAGCCCGCTCGGCCTCGCCGCCGCCTGAGCTGAGCCGGGCTGCGGCCCCTCTCTCGCGCCAGCCGGCGGGGCGAGGCGAGCCGGGCGGGGAGAAAGTTGAAGCAGTCGCCCACATGCGCGGCACCAGCCCGAGCCTTGGGGAAAGGAATCGCGAGGCGGCGCGGCGGAGTTTGAAGGCTTTGCAGGCGGGAAGATGGCGGACTGGAGCTGAGAGGGGCGGCTGGGCAACTTGGGGGAGCCTCGTCTTTCTTGCCGATCCTCTCGCCCCCCGCAGGACACATGCAGGCCAAAAAACGCTACTTCATCCTGCTCTCGGCCGGCACTTGTCTCGCCCTCCTCTTCTACCTGGGCGGCTTGCAGCTGGCGGCCTCGCGGCGGCAGGGCAGGCGGGAGGCGCGCGGCAGGCATGGCTCGCCCCCCGAGCGCCCCTGGCCCCGCTTCCCCGACGCCTCGCGCCCCTTCCTGCCCTGGGAGCAGCTGGAGAGCCAGGACGGCCCCGGGCGCGGCTCCCCTAGGCAGAAGCGGGAGGCCAACGCCGGCGTCTACAAAGGCAAGAGGTGCCGCATGGAGTCCTGCTTCGACTTCGCCCTGTGCCAGAAACACGGCTTCCGAGTCTACGTCTACCCGCAGCAGAAGGGGGAGAAAATCGCCGAAAGTTACCAAAACATCCTCGCAGCCATCGAGGGCTCGAGGTTTTACACCTCCGACCCCAGCCAAGCTTGCCTCTTCGTCCTCAGCCTGGACACCCTGGACAGAGACCAGCTCTCGCCCCAGTACGTGCACAACCTGCGCTCCAAAGTGCAGAGCCTGCCCTTGTGGAGCAACGGGAGGAACCATTTGATTTTTAATTTGTACTCCGGCACCTGGCCCGATTACACCGAGGACGTGGGCTTCGACATCGGCCAGGCCATGCTGGCCAAAGCCAGCATCAGCCGGGAAAACTTCCGCCCCAATTTCGACGTCTCCATCCCGCTCTTTTCTAAGGAGCACCCGAGGACAGGAGGGGAGAAGGGATTTCTGAGGTTTAACACCATTCCTCCTCTCAGGAAGTACATGCTGGTCTTCAAGGGGAAAAGGTACCTGACAGGGATAGGGTCAGACACCAGGAATGCCTTATATCACGTCCATAACGGAGAGGATGTTGTCCTCTTGACCACCTGCAAGCATGGCAAAGACTGGCAAAAGCACAAGGATTCGCGTTGCGATAGAGACAACACCGAATACGAAAAGTAAGTGAGCTGGGTCTCCGCTTAGGCCGGCTCCTGGCAGCTGGCGGTTGGCAAGGTGCTGTGCCCTTTCGGGCCGCAGGAAGAGCATCAGTTTTTCTTTCCTGCCCTGAAATGCCTTCCAGCTGGTAGGGTAGGAAAGGAGTCCTGCGGGGCTTCCTGAGCAGAGGTGGACCAGCAGCTGACAACCCTTTCTTGGGCTTTGCAGCCCCCCCCGAAGATGCTGCTGGACTCCTCCTCTAAGTCATTCAGCATTTTCTCTCTCCAAGGTAAACATCCTCTTCCTTCCCAGCCCTGATTAACCACCCAGGGCAAAGTTGGAAGAGAGCTGATGCCCTGGAGAATGGGTGTGCAGTGATTTAGTTCCTGTGTGTTTGCCCTGTCTTGCCTCTCTGTCAGTGAGGGTTTGTGCGATGGCAGGACTGAGCCGGGGATCTGTAGCCCACAGTCTTATTTCTCTTGCATCAAACAGCTATAAATGCTTAAAGGAGGAAAACCCCACTGATCCTACTGTCTCTTGTATTTTTTTTTTTTTTCCCCACATTGATAACTTTGCAGTGGTTAGGAACATTTTCTGTATACTCTGTAACGCTTTGATTATTTTTCTTCTGGTGCTTTGCCTGCTGAGTGTGTGGGCAAGTTTAACCAGCTGGTTTAGGTGGCAAGTGTCTTACTCTAGTTCCCAGGCAAAAGTTGTGTAGTCCGTGTCCAAGTAACAGCCGTTTTTAAAAAATAGAGCAGCTTTATGTTGCTGAGCGAGTCCACTCTAGAGCTGCAGCAGGACCTGCCGAAGGCTGGAAGGGCTTGCAGTGAGTAGTGGAATAGTTTGGAAAAAAAAATAATCCTGGAAAAGAACAGTGAGGAAGTTTCAATGATATTAATACTTGTCAAAATTTCCAGTTGGCTGCCAGTTTCTCTTGTAGTTATTAGCAGCAAAGTTTGAGAGAAGTTGATTAGCTGAAGCTGATACGCAAGAAATCTCTGTGCTTTCTTGGAAGTGAACTTTATCCAGCTACTATTTATTTTAGAGCATCGTGTAAGGGTGCGGTGTGAAGCATTATAAATATTTGTTGGCTTTTTATTCTGTTCACTTTCTGAGCATAGACAATTGATGATAAACTTTCAGTGTGAATCATATAGAAAAATGTGCTGTAATTCCAGGTTGTGTGGCTCAAATCAGGATGTCTTCACATTTGCCTCATGAGCTGGCATTTCCTTTAAACTTTGGACAGTAACTGGTGTCTTGATATCTTCTTAATAAAACATTTGAAGTGTATTAGTACCCTTTAGGCTTCAGGGATTTCTGGCATATGCTTGTGTAATCTGAGAGAGTCTACACTTTTCTTGTCTTTGAGCCACCTTGCTGGATTTTGCAGAATTCAGTGTGATGTGAATTTTAATAGATTTTTTTTAAAAAAAACACAAACAAATACTGATCAGAAGTTTTGTCTACTGGGACCTTGAATGATGTGGGAATTTTGAACTTATTTTATCATCTGTGCAGGTCAATTTCAGTAAGGAGTGTACAGCAAAAATCTTATAGCACAGGACTGTTGTTAAAATCCATAGGTGGTGTGTAGTGTCTTTCATTTCTAAGAAATATGGGAAGCACTGCTAGTCCATTTCAGTGACAGATGCAGCCATATCTAGGGAGGAATGCAGTAATTATTTAACATTGCACAGCACCTTGTCACTGTATGTTGTTTTAAGACCAGAAGTGGAGATGACCATGGTCATTTAAGATTGCAGGAGGAAATTTAGGTAGGCTGAATGCAGTTGTTGAATTGGAATTGTGGTCATGATACTGGGGCTAGCACCCCTGGGAAGTCAGTAAACAAATAGGTAAGACCCTTCATTTTGAATCTTACCTGAAAGACTTGTGAGAACATATTGCTGTCCGTTGGTCCAATGCGGAAGCACTGATTCAGTACTGATTTATAGCAAAGTATGCCACCTACTGAATACCACTTCCTGTAGCATCCTGAGTTTTCCTTTTTCTCCCATTCAAGTACCGATCACACCTGCCTCTGCGCAGTCTATGAAAATTGACAAGGTCACATCTGAGGAAACTATGACTATAGACGACCAATAGTATTTTTTACATGTGAATATAGAACACATACGTATAAATATTGCAGCAGGTAGTGCTATTAACAGTATCTGAAAGTGCACCTGAGAAAACTGCTATAGCCTTAATGCAATATGATCTAAAGGAGATGTTCTTTAAAAAGATTTTAAATCTGAGGCCTAGTTCTAAAGTCTCATTGCAGCTTCTTAGCTCATACAGAGCAGCTTTTGTTCTGCAGTTTCTGGATTGGATTAAGCCAGATGTCCTCATGGTTTTAAAATGATGTGCATTCTCCAAGAATTGTGTGTTAGAAGTGTTTTAGCTTGTCCGTAAAGAGTTGGCCAAATCAAATATTTCTCTCTCTATCAGCTTTTATGTCATTCTTTCTTTAATTTGTTGTGGCTTTTATACTGCCTTGTTTCTTTGCTCGTGTTTAGCACACGATCCCCTTCATGTTGTGTACTAGACTCAAAGTATTGATCCACAGTATTGAAAATCATTCATGATGCACCTTGGCTGTGAGGAGAATTTTTAAGGCTGATAACTAGATGCTTGGACTTTAAATATAGATGATGTCATATCAGCAGAGAAAGGATATCATCAATTAACATACGTTTTCAGTGTAAAATATCACGTTGAAAAAGACGAGCATTAATGTTATTTTCTTTGAAATTCTGCCTGGAGTGAAATGTTTAGTGCCCAGGAAAAACAGTATCTACGTCACTGCAGAAAAGGGTCTCCTCGTATGCTTTTACCTGGGAGAAATTACAAGAGCCAACTGATGAATTCTTTGTTTGTGCGATGGAAAGTGCACCTTATTCCATTAAGAGGACATATTTAGCTCAATTTTCGTAAGTTTTATTAAAAGAACCATCTGTATGTTAGAGCTAATTAATTGTCATCAAAGTTAAGCATCTTGGCAGATAAAGCTGATGCAGACTAAAATGAATTGCATTATCATCATGATTAGACTACCTGCAAACAGGGTTTTTAAAAATATTTTCTGTATTCTGCCCCAAATCTCTTCATTAGGATTGACTTCTGTAGTCTGTCATTAGAACCACTTTTCTGAAAAATTCTTTTTCAGTATGATTTTTAAACTTCTTTAAAAATTTTAGCTTGATAATTTTGGCTTTTGGAAATGTTTAGGTGCATACCTTGAAAAGAATGGATATCGTGTTTTTTGATGGTTTAAGAAAGGGCCTTTAAAGTGTGGACTAAGAAGAGCAAAAGTCCTGGGTAGGTTTAATTAATGACAGATTACTTTTTGGGAAGTAATATTAGTGATTACCAGTGATGCTGTCAGAAATGCAACAGAGGATGCAAATAGAAGCTACATGTCATAACATAGCAAGAAGTTTTCAAGATATTTCCAAAAATTGAAATCATTCTAAGGTGTAAGATAGCATTTGCGTGTAACCCATCCTATATCTTTCGACTATGGATAGTTCAGGCCTCACATCTTTCAGAAAATGGAGAAGGTTATGATGGTGGGCATAGGTCTAGAGGGCCTGTAAGTGAAGTCACTAGGGCCATGTCTGCACTGGCAAGTTAGTCCAGCCAATGGAGGCTTAGACTGGACTGACTCAGTCCATGGCCATACTAGGCTCTCCCTAGTTCAAACTAAGAAATTTCTTAGTTCGAACTAAAGAACGTTTAGTTCAAACTTGCTAGTGCTGGTGGCTAGTTTGGGCTTAAGCGCTTAGTTAGCACTTGAGTTGAAACTAGGCGCGATGTGGCCACATACTAACGCTTGGTTCGAACTTAAGAAGTTTGAACTAACCATGTGTTCTAGTTTGAACTAAGTATTAGTTTGAACTAGAACGCATGGTTAGTTCAAATTTACAAGCGTGAGGTTAGTTAGAACTAACCTGAGGTTACTTTGAACTAACCTTGAACTTCTTAGTTTGGACTAACAACTCCGAACTTCCTGTGGCTACTGGAGACATAGCCAGAGGCTTTCCATTAACTTCACTGGATTTTGGATCAGACCCTTTGTACTTGACCAATGATTTAAAAAAAAAAAAGGTCATGTGATTTGGCATAGCTGAAATGAGTAATGGAAACTGCATCAGTGGAAAAATCCATACACTAGCTATGAGAACAAGATAGGATATATGTGGAGTTATTTTGGCTGTTTCAACCACTGTGAACTGATCAGAGCATACGCAGAGGTAGATAGCTTTCAAACCTCTACTTGCTATGCCTGTCAGCCAGCCAATGCCCAGTACAGGATGAGTGGCATGGCCAAAACCCAAACTAAGGAACACACAAAAATGCTTAATGCAGAGAAGGGAAAGTGTTGTGGGATTAATTCCACCAGATCTGGGTGGAACGTTGACCACTTTGGGCCTGAAGTGAGGGGCATTTCGTGGGCCTTTAAACACACACCTGACTGTTCTCCTTTTCCATACCTGGACTATAGGATCAACAGGCCAAAATTTAACTAAACATGTGGCATTTCTAGAAACCAGGCATGACCAAACTGTGGCTCGGGAGCCGCATGTGGCTCTTGAATGAAAAAGTGTGGCTCGTGGAAGAATGTCAGCAGATCAATTGAGTAGGTAAAAGTATAGGGCTATATGCCTCAGTGCGGCTCTTGAAGGTTTAATAATCAACTTGTGTGGCTCTTGAGTTCCACAAGTTTGGCAAACATAGCACCAACCTTCTGCCTGCTTACAGTAAATGAATGTACCTATATAAATTTCCATTCATTTTTAGTGCACCATAGGTAACTTGCCTGTAGACATACACTATGCTGAAAGAACCATTGTCAAATCCCTGCTGTTAATTTCTAAGCATTTTTATGGATTCCTATGTGAAGTTTATAATGAAGCATAATAAAGAACAAAGTGTGTGTGTGGTGGGGGGGAATATAATTTTTAACTCTATCTTCTTTTTCAAACTGCTGAGAATGGAGTTGGGGTTCTGGGTATACTCTTACAACTGGCAGTGCAAATCCCTGTGTCCTTTTCTGAACTCCCTGCTCTATTAGACAGTTGAGATGTCTTTATTTCTCACAAGGGAGCCACAAGACCGTAAAAGTTCGATCTTGGCAGGCAAATAGAGAGGCTGAACTTCAAATAAGTTGTATTAAATTGTAAACGTATCTGTCACCTTTAAGTCTCTGCATAAATTCTGCTACTGATCTGGCATTTTGTAAATAAGTTTTGGTTTTAAAAGCTTCTTCAGTTCACCTTTTCAGCAGCTATTTAGGAAGGAGTAAAAAGTCCTCTGTAGTCCAATGCAGACACCTGTGACAATCTTATTGGGTGTTGTGTAGGACAAATTCTGTTCCTGTTTGAAGCCACTGATCTCAGTAGGACCAGAGTTGGTCTATAGATCTGATAAAACCAGTAGGCTTCTTCTGTAAACTGGAGATTTGGAAAAGTTAATAAGAAACTGAAGGAATCCTGGGCATTTTCCAAGAGCACCACAACTTCCTGGCTGCTATTCCCATCCAACTTCTCTCAACTTTTAGTTAATTGATCTTTATACTGCTGATTTAATGCTTTTCTTTAAAGTGCAGCAAATTGGTAAATGCCAGAGCCCACCCACTTTCTCACACAACCGAGACATTTGAAGGAGTTATTCTAATATGCTCTTTCTTTGTGTTGTTTTTGTGCTGAAAAGAGAGCTTGTCTATATGCTCATATAGAGGGGGGACCAGACTGCCTCCCTCTGGAGCCTCAGCGCGGGACACCAGGGCCTTTTCTGCCACGTAGGAGAAAGAAACTCCAGGTTGGAGTCACCCCTGGAAGCCCACAATGGTTAGGAGCTAGGAAGTGACAGTACCAGCAGTGGCACCTTTGAATTTCCAGTTGGTGGGGATGCCATGAGACTTTGTCCTTATATTTTGGTTCTGGATGCTTATTGCTTGCTGCTGTTTGGTTGTTTGCCTCTACACCTGCTTCACGGTCCATTATCTTCTACCCATTCCTTTACGCTACTCTGAATACTGCTTTTCTCTTTTTTGGTCCTAGTAACCATTTCCCCCATATGCATACACATCCAGCCCATCTCTTCTATAACTACTTTTTTACAGAAAGAGTAAGACAAGGAAACAGTACTGTTTTTTTACAAAGACTGACTGCTCTGCTTGCTTAGTTTTCTCTCTCCCACCCTGTACTTCTGCTACCTCATTTATATACTGCTAGTGAGCTCCATGGGATAGGTTCCTGGTCCTGGCATACGACTTCTAATAATAAACACTCAGAGTTTAATCTTGTATTAGGGAACAGAAAATCTCTGGATTCTCTGGTTGTTTCTTCAGAGCAAGGGGAGATTTTATACAGGCATTTTGTTTGTAGCCATTGATAGATGGGGAAAGCCTTTTCTGAAAAAACGTGTGTGAACGGGCACACGTAGGCACATACATACAGGTATTACCATCATGCTTCAGGCCTTGAATCAGTCTCTTCACTACTTCCGATTAGAGAGAAACTTTCCCACGTGGAAATAAATAAATAAACGTGCTAGTCTTTAAGTGCCACAGGACTCTTGATTTTTTTTTTTTTTTTTTTTTTTGCTGAACTAGACTAACTTGGCTGCCTCTTTGGAACTTTCCCACAGGGGAAACGATCCCATAATTATCTGCCTTAGGGTTTTTGCTCCTGCCTCTGTAGTAACCAGTGTTTGTCGGGAGTCAAATTTGACTGTTTCCTCAGGGCTAAATAAAAACTTTGGATTTTTTTTTCCTCATTACAACAGGTGACTTGACCTCATCTCCCTCTATATGCTGTTCCCCAGTGTTTGAGTTTTAACAACTGCTGTGACTTGCTGTTACGATGCGACCTGATCCCATGATTTACACTTCCCTGCATTTATTTTCCTCCTGTTCCGAAAGTCTCCCATCTTCTAAGCATCTGACAAAGTGAGATTTTTCTCCCACAAAAGCTCATGCAGTGAATAAATATGTTAGTCTTTAAGTGCCACCAGACTCCTTGTTTGTTATGCTGAACTAGACTAACACCCCTGTTTCTTTGGGTGAAGGTAGTGAAAAGACCGTTGATCTGACCAAGTACGACTGCTTGTGTACAAAGCTGTGTATGTAAATTATTCTGAACCCCCTGGGAAATTACTCCTACATTCTGTGCTAAGGATAATTAAGCCTCTGTGTCAGATATTTTGCAGTTAATGTTTTAAAAATAACATCCCCTCTCCAGTGCTCTCCCTCCCCTGCCATTCCGTTTGTTTTTAAAGCAAAGCATTTTGCATAGCAAGACAACGAAAGAGAACAGGTAGGTACTAAATGTTTATTTACTCAAGGGCTGGATGTGGAGAGCTGGTTGTGAAATGATTTTTGGAGTTTTATCTGTATTTGCTGTCTCCTTTCTGTCTACAAAGTCTCTGAATATCTAAGCAATTTTGTGTTCGTTGATAAATAAACCATTTAATGAGAAAAAATTAATCAATAGACAACCAAGCCACTATTTAGAGACTGTATTAGAAATAAGCTATAGTGTGCTTGAAACCATTAAGATGACTGATTTCTCTTCAGTAGGACTTGGCTATATCTAAATGTAATGATGCAATACATATTTGTATCTGTTGCATATTCTATGCAGACTACATTAGCACAGAAGAATGCATAAATGTAATTTTAGATCCTATTAAGGTTCTACCACTTTCCACATCAGCAAATATTTTAGGATATTTTCATTTTAAAATAAAACCTTATTATAGTTCCACACTGTATGCTGAAGTCTGTTTCTCCTCACCCATTCATCTTGAAAGGTTCTGATGAGAACAGTTATTTAATGTCTTGGTGTGTTTTTTTACTGTCATCCAATGTGTTATTAAAAACTTCAATACTTGTTCATTTTATTTTGATGTGGATCTGTAGGTATATACAAATCTTATAAAGTACATATGGTAATCATCCCTTCCCTGGAAACCTTGTAGTCTAATTTAGATTCCTTAATATGTGGGCAACAGTTTAGGTGGTGATACCATAGAAGGGGAGATCAATATGTTGAAAAATCATGAAACTCGCTTTAAAGAAGGGTTTGAAGGAGGGAGAGGAGTTTTTCATACAGAAAAGAGAGCAGTATTGTAATGTGTACGACCCTGCTTCAGCAAAGCATGGTGTCTTGCTTCTTTTCTCAATATGAGCCTACAGGAGAGTTTTCAGTAAGCCGACCCTTTTAGATTGAGATTTGGATTTTGGATAGTGTGGCTTTGCTGAGCAACAAAACATAATCTTAAAAGCAGCCAGCAGAAGCTTGGCCGTTACAATAATAACAGGAAGGTGGCAATTCTTTCTCCTTTTTCCATTTTAAATGTAGTGTATTCACCACATATATCTCCCAATATGTCTGTGTTTGGAAACTTTTAAATATTAACATCAGCTGTCAGGTTTTGATCAAAGTTCCTTTTGCTTTGATGTTGTAATGAGATACCTCTTTGTTTAACTCCATAATTGTGTCCTTTCCAAACAGTCACGTTAGGGATCCAGTGTGGCTTTTTGAGTTGTTACTTGTACGGTGGAAACACTCATGTTGATTCATCATGCACGTTTTTCATATTAAAGTACATAAAAAACAATTTGCATTCGTCTAACGTATTCCTTCCATATCAGTGCGGTGCAAAGGGTGAGAGTCAAAAGAACTGATTTGGGATTCTGTTCCCAGTGTTGTCATTCACCTGCTGTATTGACCCTGAATGAATTGTTCTGACCCACTGACTTAGTTTGTACATCTTTAAAATAGGGGCGAATGACGGTTTCTTTTTAAAAACACATTGAGATTTATAAAGTGGTATTTGAGGATGGAGTGTATCCACTGTGTCCACTTATATTTCACAAAAATAGGATAGATAATTGATGTTTATTCAACGTCTGGTAATAATTACCAGGTGACTGATGGTCTTCAAACTAAGACTTCCTTGCTCGTTTCCTCTGTGACAGACTTGTCCTGGGTCATGGTGCTGGAAAGGATGACTTTGTCACCTTTTAGTGTCCATCACTTTTAATTCACCCCATCTTAACTCAGACTATACCAAATGTCCCATTCACAGCTGCAGTAGGCATTGCCGTAATTGGTAAATGTTCCATGTGATCTCCCAGTGCTGTTAATTCAGGAAAGCTGTTTATCTTTAAGATGACTTCTTTGCATGACCATTTCTAGTCCAGAAATTGTTGAAAGCTAAAAACAGGTTCCTAAGTGAATTTCCTGTTTGTTCACTTTTTTCTCAAATACACTCTTTGTTTGTCTGAATGAAATAGAATTAGGGCTAATTTAGTTGATTGGCTGCAAAACAAAAGTATTCAGTGCTAAGAATGGGAAATGAGAGTCTCTTTGTAATGTTATTTCTTTGCATAATTGTAATAGATCGTAATTATATCCTTGAAGGGTTTTTTAACACTGGATTTGCTGTAAACAAAGTCACATGATACGTGTTACTGCTCACTTTCATCAATTCAAACCAGACTTAGTCCTGGGTATGTGAGGATCAGCACCTTTAGCAACATTTCCTTTTCCAGCAGCATGATATGGTGCGGTATTAAAGGGAATCTTCGATTCCTCTCTAACCTCTTCCCACTAAATTGGAGTTGACCAATGAGAACAAAATCAGTCCTCCTCTAGCTCCCAACCAAAAAGAAGGGGGTGAAGTGGAAGGACTAAGTAGAACAGGGTATGAAATAATTTCTAAACAGAATTGATATCAAGATAATTTAAGACTCTGAATGGGGGTCCCAGGTCTGTTGTTAATCATTTATTTGGGGCTATAAGAAAAGTACATGATTCACAAATGTAGAATAAGATGCTACCCAAAGCTAACAAGCTAAGACAGTCTAGAGAAGGGGGGGTGTATTAGAGGAAAGAAAGGGGGTGCAGTTTCTGAGGAGAGAAGAGGAAAAAGGAGGAAGACTTGAGTGATTAGTTGAGCCTGGAAAGGAGAAGAGTTGTTGAAGGGAGGAAAGTAGAGAGCAAGTGGAGCTTGTGAGAGCAGAAATGAGCTGCAGGTTGGGCTGAGATTGTGTTGAGCCTTGAAGGATCCTCTGTTGTGAGAGGGGTGGGAAACCAGTGGAGGGATTTGAAGGGAGGAATTGTCACTTTGCTCAATACAATTGGACACTCCCACTTCCATGTTAATGGCAGCTTTATGCACCTGTGGAACAAACCTCTCCCCCTTGCAAATTAATGAATGTAGGTCTTCGAAGCACACCTCTTACAGAAGACAACTTGTGTTATATTTCAATTAAAGGGGGCGGGGGAGTGTGTGAACAGACTGTCCAGTGGCTAACACATTTCTTCAGGCATAAGCTTTTGTGTGTTGCATCTACTTCATCAGATGCCCATGAAAGCTTATGCCCAAAGAAATTAGTTAGTCTTTAAAGTGCCTGAGGGCAGCACCACTGAAACCGTTTCGTACAATGATATTGCAAATATTGATAGTGCCATTGCAGGCCACCAGAAATAACTTAGGGGCTACTTGTTTGAGACCCCTGGCCTAGGCCCTGTAGGACCAATACTCTGCTTGAGTTTGCTCAGTCTGTTTTGAGTCCTTGGGGGTGTCAGTTTGTCTGTGTCTCTTTGATTCATGTAGAGGCATTGATTCTTTTCACAGGAGCTTCAACTCTTCTGAGTTTTGCACCTGTGGATAATTCCAGGCACACTTTATAGCAGTACCTGATTTGCAGATGCAATTGGGTAGTTCAATGTTTAACAGCTATGAAGTGAGCTATTAACATTGCACCACCCACTATTGTCTGCAGGTGTGAAATCAGAGGCTGCTTCTGGAAATCAAGCCCGTTATCTGTAGGTGGAGGGAAGGACAACTCTTGGCTTCTAGTGTTTCGGTTTGCGTTTCTAGGGGCTTGGTTTGGGTTTTTCTGCGTAAGTACTCAGTGAGCTATTTCAGGGAGAGGAACACATAAATGCTTTACTGCTTGATTTGCCATTGACCATTGTACTGGGTGCTGGATGGAGTTTTTAAAATTTAATATAATCTAGCTAATCCAATTGGGAAATATAATAGCAATTATTTTGTGATCTGACTTCCTGTAAAGGTTCTTCTAAAGAATAACTTCGTCTTGTGGGCTGTTAAACAGAAAATCAGATCGAAAGCCACATTTCAGTAATAATAACGAATCTCAAACAAGAAGCTAAATAACAGCATTTTATATGTGAAAGTTGCAGTAAAGCTGAAAATTAATAATCAGTGAATTGGTAATGCAAGACACTGAGCTCATTATAAGTTTGAGGAAACCTGTATATACCTTATTAAATATCAAATTGTTCTAGTCTAAGCAATAGAAATGTTTAAGCCCCGTCTGACTAGACGTTTTAAAAATGCTTAATCTGCAGTTTTGGGCCCCAGTGCTACAAAGGCACGTGTGTGTATATATATGACTTTTGCAAGATTTGGCCTCCAATTAAATACAGATTAGGTTCTTTGATCAGATAGATTTAAATATTTCAGAGTGACTTTATTCTTAAATATTTCTCCCACTGTAAAAACTTCAGATAAGTATAGGTGTAACTAAAAACAAAACTTTTCCCCACCCCCTTTTTATTTTAATATCAAGAATGTAAGCATATTACTTTAATTATAATTGCATAAAATATCGAATGAGTGATCACATCAAACATAGACACTTACCAAATCATAGTGAGATAACTATGAATAACTCTCTAGTTTTTAACAATTTGCATGGTCATTAACACTTGATGGATTTCTCTTACAGCCACATTATCTATGGCAACAGGACCTAGTCCTGTGTGTACCCTTTCAGCATATTAAGTACCAGAGAAATTCCCCCAAAGCAGAGGTAATAAAATTGTAACAGCAAGGTGAATGTTATAGATAGGAATTTTAAGCCAACTTTTTGGAAGGCAGGGAACTGTTTCAAGCAATCAGATACCTTATTCCTGTCCCCTGCTCTCCCATTAAATATGGTATTGCAGTTCTGTATCTGTTAATGCAAGCCCATTGTTAACTTAATGCCTATCTTGCTTTTATATGTAAATATCAGCTTAGAAGTTCAAATGAGTTTATAAATGTGCTTTTTATTTTATTTTTGGACTTCATGCAAAGCATTTACATAAATTCAGTATAAGATAAGTCACGTATGCTTGGCTAAATTTGGCAGTCATTCGTGGTTAGACAAATCTTTGTGTTGGAGGCTCATTAAAGCAGGTGCCAAAGATGTGTTTTCTTTTCAGGGATCATGCCACCATTTAAATAAATGCCTTTGTAGGCCCTCCGCCCCATTGACCAATCCCTTTTGGTAATTTCTTCTGCTATCACCATCCTATCAAAATTCTCGAAATCCTCCTGTCAGGTTGACTTGTTCAGTCATTAATCTCTCAGCTATGTATGGCCTTCTGCTGTTGCAGCAAGAATAAAGTCATTGAGTGGGCTGGTAGGGTGGGAAGGGAGAATAATCAACAAGTGAGAGATGTTGGGGCTCTGGGAAGTTGCATAGGTGACATTCAGAGATCATGGGTATAAGGCTCTCAGACACATTTTCCTGTAGGCCAGGGGTCTCAAACACATGACCCATGAGCCTCCTGCAGCCCGCAATGACACTATTTTAACTGATGTTTGCAATATTGTTGTATGAAAAGGTTTTAGTGGTGTGGCCCTCGGGCTCAGATAATAGTTTTCATGCGGTCCTTCACTAGTCCTCATTTGGCCCTCGTGATGATTTGAGTTTGAGACCTCTGCTGTAGGCTATTCCCTGCCTTAAATAATGAAAATAAAATAAAAAGAATAGTAATGGCTAAATTGTACACAAAAATGTGAACTTTTTTTTTTCTACCTTCCTCCATGTTAATTGCAGAATAGGTTAATAAGGTCTTATCTTTACATGCACATGTGCACTCTCATGTAGATGCTGTGGTATATTGCAAAGTTATATAAATATTTAAAGCTAAGCTATAATTGTTAAAACAAATTAACAAGTACATCCTGTGCTTTATCCATTCTTTCCTTTTGATTTGTTTACATGATCATTTGCGCATTGTGCGTGCATTACATGAGAAGAACACAATCATAAACCAGATCTATAGCACTCAATGTCCTTTACTCTCATAGATGCAAAAGGATAGATAGATAGTAATGGCAAACAGGATGGTCCTACGTGAGCCAATATAAATGGGAATGATTTGAGAGCTGTGCTAAGAGCTGCTGAAGACATCCTAGGGGAGAGACTTCCAAGGATGAAGACTAAGCTCTGAAAGCGTTCTTGTCTTGGGCACAAACTAGACAGAACCTCAAAGCCAAGTAAAGAATGCAGCTAGTTATCAGTTGTATTGGTGAGATGTAAGATTAAAGATCATGCTTCAGTTCTTTGCACCTCGGCTATCTTATGGTATAGTAATAATGCCTTGAAATAGATCTGTTGGTTTATGAGTACTAGTAGCCATTGGAGCTTTGAAAGGGTGGGCTCCACGCTCCTATGCTTCCTGATACGAATGGGCTTCTGCATGTGTTGCAGCTTCCAGAACTAGTTGAGTGAAACAATGGCCACCTAGTTTAGAGGAAGGGAAGAGGAAGGCCATGTCCGAGAACTCTTTTAATAACATGTGAATGGTGGGGGCCTTTCTAGATGAAGTCCGCAACACGTTAGAAAAAAGAGAAGCCCATAGTTGTGTTGAACTCTGCACATTTCCCATGAAATGGAAGTAATGTGCTTCTCCACCTTTTGCTTTGTTCCTTTTACTTGTGTGCTGTGTGCTCTCACACTGTGCTTCTCTATTGCCTGTTGTCTTTAGATAAGTGGTTCCCAACCTTTTCTCTGCCGTGGCACACCTTGATACCTTCAAATTTTTCGAGGCACACCACCATTAAAAAACTCATGACTATTCAAGTTAACTTAAATTACTTATGAATATTCACAAATCACAGCACAGTGTTTCGGAAATGCTGTTATGTGGGATATTGGGGTAGCAGAGCAGGGGTGGCAAAACGGGGGAGGTCAGGAGTCATGTGCAGTGGCAAGAGTGAGTGTGGGGAGCAGAGCAGGGCAGGGGTGGCAAAGGAGGACAAGGTCAGCCATGTGGGGACCAGCACAAGGGTGGCAAGAGAGGAAGGGAGAAGAGTGGCTTTGGGGGGGGGGGGCAGGGGGAAACCTGGGGAGTGGGAAGGGAGCATGGCACGGCACTGACTTCCCCCTTCTCCACAGTGACTCCCTGCCACCCAGGGCAAATCCTCACCCCACTGCTGCTCCCTCCCCCCCCTTCTGCCTGTGATGGACCCTCCCATCATTGCAGGGGCAAGAACTAGCCCCCCAGCTAGACCCTCCCACACAGCCACCCCACAACGCCAGCTACACACCCTCTGCTACACAGCCACTCCCACCCACCTCTGCTACACACGCACACCTGCCGCGCACAACCCCGAGCAGCTTTCCCCCCCCCCCAAAGCCCTTACCTGGGCTGTTTGCAGGCTGGCTGACAAGCTGCTGCCCCCTGCAAAAGGAGATTCACACACTCCCAGCCTCCCCCAGCTCTCTGCTGGCTGGGCTTAAGGTGAAGCCATGTTTAAGATGGAGCCACCTGAACGGTGCTTTTGGGCTGCTCCTACTATCTTTAGAGGGACCCATGGAACTCCCTGTTCTGGTGCCTTCCTCTATTTTTAGGGGGCCAGAAGGCTACCTGCCTAAAAATAGGGGGCCCTTGAACTGTGTTCTGGTACCTTACCCCTTCTTTAACCCCTGCCTCTTCCCAAGTCTGCACAGCCGAGATGGCTGGGCTGAGCAGGGAGGGAACTTGAACTCCAGTTCTCGGGCATGCTCACGGCACACTTTGGGTGTTCCCGTGGCACACCAGTGCGCCCCGGCACACTGGTTGGGAACCACTGCTTGAGATTGTAAGCACCTTGTCTGTAGGAGCAGTTTTTTATTCTGTTATGTTACAGTACAGGGTAGAAATAATATGCAAAAGAACATTGTTGAACTTTGGCAAGTTTACAGATTTTAATGGTTTTTATTGTTTCTAGTTTTAGTGGATTGTAGTTATTCCTTGCAGCTAAAGCATTTATTTAATTTAGCCAAAAATGTTTGTAACACATGCTGTAATGAAATGATTGACACCACTTTTTGCTGTGTCATGTCTGTGGGTAGAATTACGGAGCTAAAATTTTTAAGATGTTTGCTTTTGGAGCTTGAATCTTGCATTGTCCCATTGGTGTGATTTGTTAATTTTTTATTTAGTCTAACTTAATTTATTTCCAGGATAACTACGTTTCACAATCGATGCACTGATCAGTATAATTTCATTTTGTGGTCTTGTTATGGACAAGGACCCATAATTAATTAACTGACTGGATTTACAGATTATCTCTAAAATGGAGATAATGTATTATAAATCTTCTACCGTGATTCCTCTACTTTGAAAAATAAGATAGGAAGGTCTAAAAATAAACAACTTCACACTTCATTTACTGTTGTAGTATAAGTGAGAATATATATATGGGTGTGTGGTATATAAATATAATATATATAATTTTAAACACCTAACTTCCAGAAAAACTCTACCCTGAGATGAGATACTATATGCAGAATTTCAGGAAGATCATTTTCTCTTTGGGAAAGGTAATATTAAAGAAATATTGGATGTGATCATGAGATCTGGACCTAAAATGTGGAGTTAACATCAATCTAAATTAAGGAGTTGCTTTTGGGCTTGCCATAGTCACATCTTAATACAACTAAAATTTAAAAGGAAACCAGCATTGTAAAAGGCGAATATGTTCCCCTCCTGCCTCTCAGCAAAAGATCATTTATATTGGTCTACTAAAAAGTCAGATTTAATTTATTTTCTGGTAAAAATGTGTCAAATTTTGCTTTTCTTATATTGGATTGGTTTTCTTCAATCTGAAAAGAGCAACTATGTTCTTCAAACTACAGATACAGGGCCCTCCTTCCAAACTAAGTCCCCATCTTGCATGCCTCCCTCATGAGTGAGGACTTCTTAGGTGAGTAATCCCACTGATTCCAGGGAGTAAATGTTTGAAGAATTATACCCCTGCTTTGAAATTTACCAGCACACTAACTCTTTTTTCACAACACATGTGATTCATGCCAGACTAGCCAGAAATCACTTTGCACATCCTTTGCCTTTTCTCCAAGGTGGCAGCAGCATATCCTATTTGTTCCATTTCAGTAGATCTTTTAATGTGGCTTAAGAGAGTCAGATCTCACTTATTAAGGGTGTGTTTTTGCGTGGGCCTTGGTGTGCTGTTTTAACACAGGCGGCGTTAAATTCCCATTGATTTTTTTTTTTCCCCCTCCAGCTTTTTGATTTTTGCAAAGACTGGCATTAATTTTTCACAAAAATGAAATCTATAAATGACCTTGTGGAAGAGCACCAGCCCTGTGGATTCCAGGTCCTAACTAATGGCTTGTGAATGTTCTCCCTTGCAGTGCAGGCGCCAAATGGAGCGGGTATTCAGCAGTTACAGTTGGCTATATTTGCTTCCTACCTGCTGGTTTCAAACAGTATTAATTTTTATGCCTTCATTGTGCATTGAGTTTAATTAAAAGCAGCTCTGCTCATAACAGTGCTGGTGGAGATTTTTTTTTCACTCCCCTAAAATGAATAAAACAAATAGGCATCTGGTATTTGTTTTGTATAACACAATGCTCATAAAATGAAGAGTAATAAAACATAATTATCTGTAAAGGCTTGTTTTATAAGCCCAAGAATGAGGTTGTTTCTGCTTTGTTTTTAATTCTACCCACAGGATGAAGGGTCCCTTTGTACTTTTTTTAACCCTTTTCCCAATTAGTGAGGAGTCAGTGATTAGGACATTTGAAACCATTCGTTTCATACAATGGTGGGTGCGTACTACATATTTGTCTGAAATGGACCTTTTTAGTGGGGCTTCCGTAAGAGGAGAGCAGGAGAAAATAGTGCCATCCTTTACCATTTCTCTCCAAATTATGCTTTCTGCCTAAAGCAGCCAGTGTCAAAAGGGGGAATCTTTAGTCAGTAAGTATAAGCAACAAAGACTTTGGGCCCTAAAGCGTGCCATTTCAATAAAAGGGGTCTCATTATTTTTTCCAGAGTGCTGGGGTGCCTGTAGTTCCCACAAATTTCATTGTAAACCCAGAACAGAGTCTGTATGTGGGTTTGACACCAAGATTTGGTCCCTATTCTTGATGGAATTTTTTCAGCTGATGAATTGTTTTGATTTCTTTTACTCCTCACTGGAGCATTGTGAACCTGTTTCAAGAACCATTCAAGTTAGTAGGACCCTGATCATTGACTTCCACAAACTTTTAATTAGATTGCAGGTGCTTACTGGCCAGATTTTATACTGAAAACAGAAAACACGAATCGTTTGCTTTGCGTTGCTGTAACCCTACAAAATCATTTATCAGTAGCAAAGCGTGGTTCTGCTTCTGGGTTTTGCTAACAGTTTCTGCAGCAGCATCCATGCTTACAGGGGCTCCATCTCTTGAGAATAATGTCTTTGCTTCCATCCAGCGCTGTGCATCAAGGGAAGATCACATCCTCCCATGGTTGTGTGTCTGTTATTGCAAGATTAAAGAAGAAATTAGAGCTGGTAACAATCACACAGCATATTTCACTAATGACAGTTTTATGTGCTTCCAGGATGCTGCAGATCTTTGTATGTGATATTTGCCCAGTCTTGTGCATTAAAGTCCAGACTTTTTCTAGGTAGAGTAATTAGGAATAATAACACTTAAGCCAGCTAGGTATGAAAGTTAGATATCCCAATAGTTCTTATGTATCATAATGGCAAAATATCAGAAAATTCCTTGGAGAGAAACGGTGATCGGGGGGGGGGGATCACACTATATGCCTTTTTAAAATTAATCAGTATTTTGCATAATAATGTTAGCTACCAGACTTTTTCACAAGAACTGTAGGTTCAATCCTGTGGGGAGTGCTGGGCACTTCCACATCACTGACGCTTCCCACCTCACGGATTAAGGCCCTATTCTAATTCGCACAGTTGTTAAAGGGATATAGAAACCTTCATCCCTTTTTTGCTCCTTGTATGAATTGTAACCTTCTCAAAGGGAGATGTGACTTAGGTGCTGCTTCCTGTTTGCAAGGCAAGCTTATAATTTTGGATATTGATTAACAGCTGCTTTTGTTCTGGTAGGCTCAGAAACAGTGGCGCTGAGAGCATGTAACAAATTGCTAAATGATACCCTGGCAAGGAGAATTCCCTGCTCGAAACCACTTTCCTAATGCAAGCCGCTTTGCAGAGAGGAAAATGCAGTAGAAAGCGGCCACAGACAAAACAACAAACTGTCCTCTGCTGAGGCCAGACTGCACTTCTACAACAAGGCATTCTTGCCTAGGTTGAAAGCTGTTCCTGTTTGAGTTTATGGTGTAATCTGCTGCTGCTGTGTCTAGAATGGTTTACTTGAAAGAAATTTTCCTGTGTTTTCATCCCCCAGCTCACTGGAAGATATTAGTGTTATGTGCAGCCTGCCAGCTTTAGTTCTTGACAGGATTGCTGTGGCTTGTCTGTGCCTTTAGTCAGTTGATTAACATCAACAGCAGATAGGCTGATGGAAGTACCTTGTCTTGTTGTGGGAGCTGTTTCAGTTCCCATGGCCAGGAGCCTTTGATCTGTCCAGACAACCCCCTCCCTGTTTAAAAAAAAAAAAAAAAAAAAAAAAAGGGAAGGGGGCTTGAATGCCAGATAGTGTGCTGGTTTGTAAATATTTCTTTTTCCAGCATACTCTCATGTCGCATATAAACTAAATGTGCTCTGTGTATTTCAGTTTATGGAACCCAGTAGCATATTTAAACGTCACGTTATCAGAGTTTCAAAAAAGAGAAGAATCCATCTCACAGTTTTTGGTTTTCGTGAAGGGTCCCAGGTGAACCTCTCCATGTCCCTTTTCTCAGTGGTTTCGTGTTCCCTGTTTGTAAATCAGGGATGATACCTCCTTGGAAGAGCTACTGAGGCTTATTTAATTAATGTCTCTATAACACTGTGATCCTTGTTGCTCTGTAAATGCAGATCGGCGCTCTGTTTAAAATTCAAGCTAGCTTCTGATTTTTGTCCAAGAAAGGTTTTAACCTTCTTGTGTCACTGGAGTGAAAGGGATTTACTTTGTTGGTGTAAATGTGAAATGAGAGCTGTTAGCTGAAGTTATTCTACTACTAGTATAACGCCAGGTTTTTTAAATCTGTTTTAATGGATTCTTTCTATTTTCTGTAAAGTGTAAAATAAACTGCATTATTCCTTTTTTGAAACTTGACATAAAGTGAAATAGTAATATTTTTAAGGCATTCATCACCAAAATAGCTCAGCAACCTTTATGCACATGGCATCTTGCACTCAGACAGTTTCCGCTTTTTGGATCTAACTCTGTGATCTGTTGAGTTTGAGGCTTCTGGGCAATTTATATGATTTTTGTGTGCTGTTATTTAGCTGGGTAGAAAAATAAAGGAGAACTTCTCATTGATGGTGCTGCTATTTAGGGTTCGGAAACCAGATCTGAATTAAAAATGAGGGCTGGCTTGAACCCCAGCCTTGCATATCAAATCACTTGAGAGCTCCAGAACAGCTTGTATAGTATAATATGGTGAATTGCTCTACTCCAGTACACCCATACCCTTTACTCCTCTAGTTTAAGATGATTCAATAGTGAATTATTAGAATTGTGTTCGGGTATCTAGGTGAAGTCTTGACTCCACTAAAATCACTGGCAAAACTCCCATTGACTTCAAAAGAGCTGGGATTTCACTGCTGGAATTATTTTGTTGTGGGCCCTTGGGGTCTTCAGTGAGGGATAAGGTGCTGGAAAATAGTATGGAAACTGAAACACTGGGAGAGGTAGCTCTTCAGGTGGAGTAGGGGAAGATGGAGTATTTTGCAAATGATCTTGACTTCATTGCCACGGGTACAGAAGTCCAGGACCAACTGGGTGGGAGGGTGGGGGAAGAAGGAGTTGAAGAGAGGTGGGTGTGGGGGGGGGGCTGCTCTTCGCAAATCTTTTTTTTGTTTTAAGATCTGTTTATCGCTATCAAGTCTGGACCTGATCCTCTACTCGGAGAAGATGATGGGGGTTTAGCGGGAGAAGATTAACCCTTTAGCCAACACCGGAGTTTTCATTTAATGACTGCTGATTTCCTGCCGCCTGTTTATTCTGCCTGTGGTGCCCTGGGTTTATAATCTACATGGAGCATGACTGATTTTTGTTACACACAACACTGAAGTTCTGCATCTCCTTTAATTAGCCTATCACTTTCTTAGTAAAAGAAACCCAAGGCACATAGATATCTATCTATTCTACTTCTTTAAAATGCATTACTACAGTATCTGAGTGCCTCATAATCTTTAATGTACTATCTTTACAACGCCCCTTGGAGATAGCCGAGTGTTGTTATCTCCATTTTACAGATGGGGAACTGAGGCACAGTGACCTGGGGTTTGTCTTTACTGTAATCAATTATCTACACTCATGTTAACGCTTCTTGACATAGTTTTGTTGGAGTGGGAGCAGTTGTGCTGAAAATGAGCCTGCAGCTGCAGAGTGATTGTATTTGGAGAACATAGTAGTGAGTCCCTGCTGCATTATGTACTCAAGTATCCACAGCACTTGAACTTTAAACCATACCCCAAAATGGCCTGTGCTCTACTGCAGTGGTTTTCAAACTTTTTTTCCCCGGGACCCAGTTGAAATAAATCATTTATGCTCGCAACCCCATAATTATATATTTGAGCAATGCATTCCAGTCTTTTGGTGGGGGCAGCAGTGGGTGCCATGACTCAGTACCTGAGGGTCTGTGACCCAGTCCACTGCTCTAGTGTTTATAGCATCAATTAACTTGTGCTAGAGACTTTTCATGTGTGTGGAGTTGGGTTTAGGAGGAAACTTAAGTTATACTTTTAGCTTACATCTTAGTGGAAACCAGGGCTGGCTTATTGCAATGGCTAAAGGGTCTGAAGCCCTGGCTCCTGGCCAAAAAGGGGCGGGGGGCGGGCTCCATCCCCTAAAACTCCTGCTCTAATCCAGCACCTCCTCTACGCTCAGTGGTGGTGGTGGGGTCCCTGGAGCCAGAGGCCAGGCTCTGTGCGATTCTGCTTCAGCCCACCCCTGGGCTGACTGGTCTGCCCCCCTCAACTAGGTTAATGTGGTCCTGGTGGAAACAATCCCTAAATGAGTTATTAAGGTGATGCAGTCAAGTAGAGAATGGAACTTCGGTCCCAAGTGATCACCTTAGCCGCTAGACCAGTGGTCTCAACTGCTGTGTCAGGACGCAGTAGAGTGTCACCAGCCAGCGGTAAGCGTCTTGTGGAGAGCTGGGGAAATGGCTGGATTTGGCCTGGAGGGGGTGGGCTGGTGTATCCTGAAGGGTTGTGACTTGCAGAAGGTTGAGAACCACTGCACTAGACCACTCCTTTCCTCTTAGTAATTACTCATGCCAGTTTACTTTCCATAATAAAATCTGACTTAAAAAATAAGTATCCTCAGTGATGGCTGAACTTCAGCTGAAATAGTGGAAGGAAAAGGTGGTGAATGACAGAAACAAAAACTTGAGGGGGTTGGTTTCTTCTTCCCTTGTTCCCAGATACTTGTGCCAAATGTTTCAAGCTGTAAATGAAAGCTTCCTCCTATAAGACAAGACATACATGTTTGGGCCAATTTTTTCAGACGTGTGGAACAATGAAACCCTTTGTGATGATGATGGGGGAGGGTGTGAGAAATTGCTAATTGTAAACCTTAAATTGTAACCTGATGTTGTGCGTGGAATTGCCAGTAGTATCCAAATAAACAGAGACTAGGCTCTTCATTTAAGGACACATCTGTTTTTATCAGTTTTTGCTATTTTTGGAGCACATCATGTTATATGGTGCTGGGAAAAAAACCCAGATGCAATTAGCACCGTTTTCTTGTTTCATTCTGGGATCAATTGTATCAAGACCTCTGTACTCAGACACATCATGATATTTAAATAGCGGCAGATTTAGTATTTCTGGTCTACAGGATCTCGGAAATAACTGGTAGTTCACACTGTTTGTCGCATCCCTTTTTACAGGGGTCATGCACGCTCCCCCCCCCCCAACTTTAATAGGAGTTGGATCATGATCTGACAGGCACTAGAAACAATCCTGTTAACTTCAGGGGGTGTTGGATTGGGCTTCAAGTGAATGATAATGTCTAATTATTCCAATTAATCTAGCAGCTGGTGGGATTCTCAACTCACCGGTGTTACTTCAGTGATTGTTTTTTCAAAGGGGTTTCTCTTTATTTACTGGTATAAGGGAGGTGGATAATAAGGCCTGCTTTTCATCCAAAACTTAGATCAACCTAGCTATGTCATGTAGAGCTGTGAATTTGTCACGGTGTAGACTGTGCTTGGATGATGGAAGAAATCTTCCATCATCGTAGATGCCACCACTCAGGCATGTCTACACAACAAATTTAAGTTGATCTGATTTACACCGGAGTATAGCTGCTGCAGTGATCATATCACTTGTGCATGTCTGTAATTTGCATCTTGTGTTAGTGACACCGCGTCCTCCTTCGGCGCTTGTATTGATTGTACCATCAGTGTGGGGCGTAATCGTGGGCTGGCTTCTGAAAGCCAGAAACAGTTGATGTAAGAGAGGCGGTGTCTAACGTTGATTCAACACTGGTCCTGGAAGTGGAATTATTAAATTGGCGTAACAGGCAAGTTATGTCAGTGCAAGTGAAATTTTAGTGTAGACCATTACATAGTTAGGTTGGTGTAAGTTGCTTTGTGTTGATCTAACTCTGAAGTATAGACCAGGACTCAGAGAGGTGAGTTTACTAAAGTGATGGACAAATCCCTTCTGTTTCTGTAATCAGAGTCTATACTGAAGTGCTATAATGGCCAACAAGTCTTAAGAAGCACTCTCTGTGCACGCTATTATTAAGAAAACCTATATCTAGTAAAAAAAAAAAAGGGAAAACTTGTTGCATATAACACATCTTTTTCTTTTTGTGTGAGTGCAGTGTGATATAGTGGTGAGAGCTAGGAGTCTGGAGATGTGGTTTCTTTTCCTGACACCATGACTGCTTCGTGCATGAGGGGCAAGGTTGGTGAGGTAAAATCTTCTATTGGACCAACATTTGTTAGTGAGAGAGGCAAGGCTTTGAAACATACAGAGCTTTTCTTCTTCAGGCCAGCAATCAGTGTCACTGCTAAATACAAGATGGAACAGATTGTTTTGCATAAATAGTTGACACACATGCTAAGAGATATTTAAGGTGAAGTGGACTGTTAATACTTCTGTAGTAACGGGACAAAAAAGGAGGGAGGATTAATGAGTTACAGAATGCTATAATAAGCCATAAATTCGGTGTCCCTGTTCAATCCATGCTGCTCGATTCCAATGTCCTTGCACTGCAGGGCAGGAGTGAGCTCCGCTGAGTTTCATGAAGGTGGCTTTTCATACTAGTAAGTTCTGCAGCCACTGCTCGTCTTCCCAAACCCACATAATGAAGTGATCCCACCACCTACTGCTTGTGTTTTGTGCCCTAAAATGGCAGTGAATCATGTGCAGATGCTACATGAGTGTGTCTACGCTGGAGGCTCTGTTAAGTTGACCTAACAAGGTTGACTTTAAGTCAACTTAGTCAATCTCGTTAAGTTGACTTAGAGAGTCCACATTGAAAACGTCTGTCGACTGCATGCATCCACACTGGCAGGTACTAGGTCGATGGAGGAGTTAGTGTGCTCAGAACACTGACAACAGGGGAGAGCAGTTCAGGAAGTGTCCTTTCAGGTAGAGATGACAGGTGCTCAGAAAACCAATAAAAATAAATAAAGTGAAATCAGAGAATCCCATGAAATGATGGGATAGAAATCACTGTATTGGGGATGCTGAGGTCACTCCCATAATGCAGTGGATCCTCTCAGTCTTCCCACATTGCCTAGTGGCACAAGGTAGCAAGTTGCACACTGGGATAGTTGCTGCTCTGAGTGTTGATGCTAGAGCACCACCTGTGGATGTGCTTTGGCAACATGAGTACAGTGTGGACAGGCGTGAGCCTTGTAATTACAGCACTTTTGGATCAATGCTGCAACTTCCATCAACAAAACCTGCTAGTGTAGACAAGGCTATAGCTATGCTGCCCTAACTCTGAATGCAGATGAAAGAATTATAATTATTACCAGCCCAAATGCTCAAAAATTTTGACTCAGGTTCACACGGAATCATGGAACATGCATTGAAGTCTTATTATGTAAAAATAATAGATATGGTGTTCTTTTTATTTTCCTTCTGCTTTTTGAGCCCTGACAAAAAACAAACAAGGAGCCTTGTGGCATTTTGAAAGAATAGCAAATTTATTTATCGCATGAGCTATTGTGGGAGAAAATTCCACTTCATCAGGTGCTTGAAGGATGCAGTTGGGTCACATTTTGAAGCTTTTTCCACAGCCTCGAGGACTAGAAACATAATGTTTTCTTGAAGAACAAAGGAATATAAAATGATCACATACCCACTTGAATTCAGGACCTGGGGTTTTAAGGAAGACAATTATGAAGAGACTCATGACAAAATCTTGAGAATTGGCAACACTGGTATTCTGTCATCATAGCTACTGCTTTTCAGGAAGATGCTATTGGGAGAAACTCTTCCGTCAGCATAGGTAGCATCTACATTGAAAAACTACAGCAGCATATGTAGTACTCTAAGGATATGTCTACATGGTGGTCTTAAGTCGACTTAAGGAGGCTTAAGTTGACTTAAGCAAAGCTCTGACCACGTTTGGAATTCATTACATTGACTTAAGGGCTTCTTTAAGTTGACTTAATAACTGTGACTTTTTAAGTCGACTTAGGCATTAAGTTGACTTTATTAAGTCGACTTAGTAAAGTTGACTTAAGCAATGCATTTTTTTATTAGGATACTTTCTTAACAGAAGTGTGAACTCACTAAGTTGACTTAATGAAGTCGAGTAGAAGTAGACTTTAAGTCAACCTAATAAAGTTGACTTAGCTTTTGTTGGGTGGACATAACCTAAGAGTAAACATACCTTTCCACAATCTCTTCCACCTTCTCTTTAGCAGAGACACTGTGTACTTTCTCTGATCTGAGGAAGAACTCTGTGTAGTTCAAAAGATTTGTCTCTTTCACTAGTAGAAGTTGGTCTAATAAAAGATAATACCTCACCCATCTTTAATGTCCTGGGACCAACATGGCTACAACAGCACTTCTGCTTAAGTATAATTTACCCTCTTAGTATGTCAGTTTCCTTGTCTTCAAAATTGGGATAAGACCCATTTTTAAAAGCACTTTGAGATCCTTGGATGACATGTAACATTTAAATGTAACTAGCAGTGCAATAAAATGGGCGTTCAGGTCAGATTTCTGTAATAGTAATAATTAATAACATGGTGGTATTAATACCTGCTCTTGTTGAGCATTTTCTTATCAGTACATTTCAGAATTATTTTACAATGAAAATTCAGTATGCTTATTTCCATTTTAAGGGACAGTGAGACCCGAGAGGTGAAGTGACTTGCCAAGACCTCACCATAGATTGGTGGCAGAGCAGAGAGTATGGCTCAAGTTGTGGATGACTAGAAATAGGTCAGATGAAGGCTGGAATGAGGGGAATTTTTCAGTTCTTACCAAAGAAAGGAAATATAACAGAATGTAATAATTGTTGTAGCATCTCCCTGCTATCTTGTATGAGCAGAATAGTCTGGGATAGCCTGTAGCGAAGAATAAAAGCAAAATCTCCCCCCCCCCCCCCCGAATAAGCAGGTTTTAGAGGGACAAAACACACATGATCAAATCACACATCTACTTGAAAAATGCAAAGTGCACGCTAAACTATTGATCATGTACTTCACTGGCTACTCAGAAGCATTTGATATCATCCAACACAATTGTCTTTGGAGGATACTGTCAGGCATGGAGATTCAAAAGAATCTCATGGAATTCATTGCATGTCGTCTGCCACAGATAGACTATAGCTCAAACAGCAGTGTTTTTCTTCCACTGGGCAGGGCATGAGACAAGGGTGTATATTGTCTTCAAGCCTCTTTAATATGTATACAGAATTTATATGAGATGCCTTGGAAGGTTTGATACTGGAAGGAGCTGAGATTTCCACTGGTGGACACTTCTTAAGTGACCTCATGTCATGTTATCAACATATCTACTCTGCTGCAATAATATTCAAGAATGCTGCAGTCTGTACAATAAAACAAAACAAGCAAACAAAAAATAATCAGAGGTAGACAAAATATGCCTTACTGTGGCAAAAACAAAATGCATGTACATTCCTGGTTTTGTTAGCCACATCAAGCAAATGATCATAAAAAAATGATAGATAAGCTATCAAAGCAGTACCAGAATTTAATTATAAGGTATTGCGTATCACCAAAAATGAGGCAGTTCCCAAGAAGTCAGAAGATGACTAGGAATGGCTCATTCAGTTCTGGCCTCCCTTAAGAAAGTATGGCCTCTTACTTATCTATAAATCACTGTGGAAAAAGTTAAGTATTGTGGGAAGTTAGGGCTATTGACAAGAAGAAAATCGAAGCTTTAGAAATGTGATGCTGGTGAAGGCTCTTTGAGTATCTCCTGTGTGAACAGAATGGTCAACGCCTATCTTAAAACTATTACTGGAGAGAGGCAGACCCTGATGTTGGAAATCTACAGATCAGGGATGGACAAAATTGGCTCACAGCTAGGCACCAGCAGTTTTTCTTTTAGTCGCTGGAGGGTACTCTTCCATTACATTTGTGCCATGGAACTAGGAGACAGGCTACTAAAAATGGTCACCATGGTGTTGAGAAACAGATGTGTTTGAGGACTGCTACAGATGAATACTTCTTGTGTACTTTGGTCACGTGAGGTGCAGAGAAGTAATGTAACCTTGAGAAAGTTATAATGAAAGGGTTAGGAGAAGGTCATTGTAGTAGCAGGATGATGAATGGGAGTGTGTGGGTGGTGGTTGACAGATCTCTAGATGGTTGGGTGCTGAGAAGCTAATTATGGAGCTTGAAGGCTTATAAAAATTCTGCTGTGATGAGTGTTCCCTCTAAGCTGATGATGCAGCTGAGCAAGTTCCCCGCTGGTTCCCTGACCCTCACCAGGCCCCTTCCCCGCTGCCCGTTGGCTTCGCAAGTGCATCCATAACTTGCTAAGTTGCATCATCAGTTTAGAGGGAACATTGCTGAGGCTGTAGGTAAGGGTCCTTGTATTCACTTATTCCAGGTGTCAGAAGAGTTTCTGATGTCCAGTAGTGTCTTATGGGTAGGTGTCAGGACAGGAACTGTCTCTTAATATGTTGACAAGTTCCAAAGGGGCAGCCGTGTTAGTTCAGTTCAGCAAAACAAACAAGGGAATCTGGTGGCACTTCTAAAGCATAACAAATTTATTTATCGCATGAGCTTTCATGGGAGAGAATCCCACTTCGTCAGGCACTTGAAGATGGGGAACGTCTTCAAGTGTCTAAGTGGGATTCTCTCCCATGAAAGCTCATGTGATAAATAAATTTGTTAGTCTTTAAAAGTGCCACAGGATTCCTTGTTTGTTTCTCTTACTATGTGTTTGTAAAGAGCCCAGCACAATGGGACCCCAGTCTTGTTTGGAGGTGCCAGGCACTACTGAAATACAAATAATTATAATAAGAACGATTTAGAACAGTTTTCCTTCACCTCTCTCTTTGTAAGTGAAATATAGCAATCGCTTGTGCTTTTGCATTTTTAAAGTTAAACCTCACTGGCAACTATTATCTATTCTTGGAAAAATCTTGTCAGAAACTAAGTTAGCACTCCGTGTTCCTGTTTTAGTAAAGGACTTAAGCAACTGCTTAACTTTAATCCACTGAAGTCATTGGGAAAATTCTTGTGCTTAAGTGCTGTACTGACTCATGGTCTTTAAGATTAGAAAACTATAATTATTTTATTTGGAAAATATTTGCTAACTAAGCTTCTAGTCTTGCAAACACTTAGGCACATGCTTAACTTTACTACCAGTGAAGTGAGGGATCAGGATTTATTATTTTGAAGGGGTCTCCCTCTGTCAGTCCAGCCAATTCACTTATCCTTACAGAACTTGATGCAATGGCAGTAGATTGTGCCATTGTCTCCCGAATATGCTGGTTTTTATGTTCACCAGCGGTGAATCCAGTGGAGAAAAGATAATTACCTGAAAGTATTAAAGTGAGATAGGGAATTCTAGTGGAATTTACTTTACCCAGTGGCTTTGTTATCAGCCACTCAGAAGTATTATATAATAGGATCTTGCAACATTTAGTATTTCATTGCAGAAGGGAGAGTCTAAACAGTGGGGAGAAAAATATCTGTTAAACTTAATTAAAAAGTCTATTTTACAGTTGGAAGGAATAAACTCAAAATATCATTTTCACATCACCTTTCATTTATCTGATTGCCAATGCCTTTGTGTTGTCTTTTTCCAAGACCCAAGCTTATTTTGGGTTAGGACAAACAATGGAGAATAAAAACAAACTACTGACAGTGTGTTAATTGTCTGGAGTGCTTTCATACTGTAGCCTTCTCAGGTCCAACAAGTATCATACATTTTTTCCAGGCAACAAAATGAAGGTAATTTATGTATTCATGATAGGAAAATATGAGCAGTCTTTTTTTTTTGTTTCAGAACTATCACTAGGGATCTATTTTCACTAGCCCAAGGTGTTTGATTTCTGAATCAGTTACGTTATTCCATGAAAGAAAAACTGTTGCAAGGAGGCAGTACGGCTTTTGGACGTGTGATTTAAACAAACATAAATAAATTAAAAAAAAAAAAAGGTTACAGACTCAAACCTCTTTCTTATTTTGAAACTAGGTTTCTTCTCTACTAAGCAAAATTGAATAGCTCTTCCCTACCCCTGAGCTGCCCAGCTGCAGTCTCCCTCCTCTCCCCCCCCCCCCCCTTCTCTGAGCTGCTCCGATGCTGGCTCCCCCAATCCCTCCACCTTTCCCCATTGGATCTCCTTCCCTGAACCCATCTTAGATCCCTTTCCCTTTCCCCCTTATCTGGTTGGGCAGAGGCTGCTCCTGCCCTGAGCATGCACCTAAGCATATGCAGGGCTGGAGATTTTAAACTCCCCCAGCCTGGAGAAGCTCCCTGCTGGCTGGAAGAATGTGCATTCCAGTCTGGTTAGGGGCTGTGGCTGCCGGTCGTGCACGGCCAGCAGTGATGCGTGAGTGGTGGCTGCAGCTTACAGGGGACGTTGCTGTGATGTCACCAATACTCAGACACAAATGCAAAGATTTATTTCTGAGTCTTAAGTCATTTAGGCCCCAGAGCCTCTATGGATGCTTCTTAACTGCTATAAAAAAACATCCAACACCAAGTTCCTGAGCTTGGCACAGCTGACTCAGGTTTGTGGGGCTCAGGTAAAGGGGCTAACAATTGCAATATGGGACTTGAGGTGCGTGGATCTCCAGTCTGGATGCAGATGTCTGCATTATGATTTTTACTTTCTCAGCATAATTCTTGCAAGCCCCAGTCAGTTGATGTGGAGCCAGCTGTGACAGTGTCCTGGCTCTCTTAATGTGATATAGCTGTACTCTGCTTTACATGTATGCAGAGCTTTCTTCCTGAAGTGGTCTTCCAGCTCCCTTTGCACATAACTTCATCAAAATGGAGCAACTTATTGGGTGGAGGGTGCCGGCAAACTGAAATGCATTGAACACACTGAAGAACTGGGGGGAGAGAATTTGGTTCAAAGATACAGGGTCTTATTGCTACTCTTGAAAACAGTGTTAAGGGTTGGGTTGTTTAATTTATTTTAATGTCTAAGGGAGCCCTTGTTTTTTATGGCCAGATCCAATAGACTGCATGGATCTTATTTTATCTAGCAATAAATGTCTCCCGATTGACCTTGCTATGGTTTTTGCCACTCAGGGAATCTATGTATTTCAGAATGAGTAGTTAGCTAATGGTAATGCAGGGATGTGCAGAAAAGAGGGAATGACTTAAAGTCTGATTTATCAGCGCAAGGAGGAGGTGTGTACATTACAAATCACTAGGTTAAATACCACTATATTTCTCTAATACAAGAAAGCAGAAAACATTTCTCAGACCCATCAGCTTGTGATTGATGGCAGATTTACCTTTAATGAGAGTATCGTTAGCTAGCATCTTGGTGCTGCATTATTTCTTTATTTGCACTCTTGCCCATGAGATGCACGTGAAAGCTGTGATGGACACTGACCAGGCTAGTCTTGACTGTATATTTAATCATAGTGCACAAAGGATCAAGTGGCTAGTATTCTGGGTAGTAGCCGTGGAGAGTAGAGTGACATGGTAAACTAAGCCGAAGTAATTCATTTGGGACAGGGTAGGGGATTGTTATTACACTATAATGGGAGGAGCTGCCAAGCAAACAGTACTGTACAATTAAATGGGGCTGTTAACAGCATGACTGAGTGAATTCATTAATAACAGTGGAGTGTTCTTGTATCTGCTTTGTCTTACACCTCCTGGGTGAGGATCGCTTGGAAGAAAGATAAATGGGAAGAGGTACACAGGGGTCTGAGGAGGTGTGGAATTTCAGGTCATAAGCAGATGTAATGAATTTCTTTAGGCCTGTATGCCTGGTATGGCTGACTGCTTTCAGGACAAGTTTGTAGTGAAACCAGTGTACGTTTTAACAGACATAGGAAGCCAACATAGTCTTGGGGAATCTTCTTCATGTAAAAGCTTGTCTCTTTTATTTTATTTTTATTTTATTTCTGTGGAATGGGGAGATGTTTGGTGTTCAAGGATACTGTGTGGTATAACCATATCAGAAATGTGGATGCTGCCTCACTGCACAATTCCACAGGTCTTATTATTGATGTTTGTTTTAATAACTGACTTCTAAACAGTAGAAAACAATATCGAAGGGCTCTTAAGGATACAAAGATGAGTAAACAAAAACCTTGTTTGTTTTTTAATAACGTGTGGAATGTAAAACAGACCCTGTAATTAATATGCAGATACACAGAGTTGCTTTTCGAACGTAACTTCTCTGGAAGTCTCAGACTATTTTAACAGGCATGATGTGGTGCATTGCAGAAAGCTGTATCCAGTTAAGTAGAAAGGAAGACGAGATCATACAAAGGCCTGAAAATCATCAGGAGAAAAACAGCAGTAGCATCTAAACAACTTCACATTTCAAGCAATAAAACATAAACTCATGCAGATAAATAAATTTGTTAGTATTTAGAAGTGCTACAGGAGTCCTTGTTTATTCTGCTGGACTTTGGTTTCTCATCAGAGCAAGGTGTGGTGTCCTTGTTACTGCATGAGGGTCTTGACTGTAGACAGAAAGTGCAGGTAGACAGTTCAGTAAACGGTGTGCAACGGTGGCCTTTCCCCTAACTAGTTGGTTCCCATCCTGGGTCAGCCTTGTTCAAGGCTGGTTCCTCAGTACAAGTTAGAGCAGACCTCAGGCTGCTCTAACTAGTGTTGGCTGCTTATAGTAATGTTCTGATTTCCCTTTCTCCAGTAATGGTCTCAGAGGCCTTTTTCTGACAACTGTATTGAGTGGCACATATGTCATATGGATGTGTATGGAATGTTTTCATACAAGACTATGTAATTTGTATTAAAAATTGAGAATTGGCAAGGATAACTCTGGGGATTTACCTTAGAATAAAGAAAAAGCCTTTTAATCCAACCAGCTGTCTGTCTTTCCTTCTTTCTTTCCTTCATGCTTTTTGCATATTAAAAGAAGGTATCCTGGATGTGTTTTTAAACAAAGTACATTTACTTCCACGGGTTCTTTCATTGAAATGTTTCTTCATATGCATATAACTTGTTAACTCAAACCATTTTGCTCAAACTGTCCCATTTTACTGGCTGCTTCCTGCTGTTGTGTTAACTTTTGTTATATTGTCATTCTTTTGTGTGTGCTTTTGCTCAGAGAATTTAACCACAGTTCACTTCAGAAACTGGTATTGTAACAATCTTTTTCATCGGTTTTGAGGCCATGCAAAATGTGAAGTGCATTCGGGATTTTCTCCCACGAAAGCTCATGCACAGGATTCCTTGTTTGGTTTACAGAACTAGACTAAAAGGGGTGTCCCTTTGAATACTAGGACAGATAGAAGTATTTTTCTCCTTTTTGCCAGTGTGCCTTAAGAAGGGGCAATAAACTTGCACAAAGTGCTAGGTGATGAGATAGCTTTTGTCACCCATTTGAATGAACAGTTCAGCAAGATGCTAAACACTAGTATGTTAAACAATTAACAGTGCTTCAAACTTCACAATAAGTGATACATTCAACTGAAAAGTTTAGAAATGAGGCATTTCCTGCTGTGACTCTTTGCATAAACAGCAAATTTGTTAAGCAGTCTGACCTCTGAACTTCCTGGGACTTAAGCATCAAAAAGATTCAATCTTTTTTTTAAAATGATATTGAAAATTCCATTAATCCAAGTTGCTTAACAGCACTGAATATTAAGAGCCACCAGTAAAGAGCTTAATATCTTGGGGACAATGGAAAATGTGGAGGTACCCCTTCATGCTCTTCTAGTCAAGGGGACACAAAAAAGATATTTTGTAAACATGTTCAAAATAATGTACCACTTTTCAGCTTTTTTTTTTTTTTTTTTTTTTGTAAGAGACAGGTATTGTATATGTGCACATGTGGCTAGATAGATGAGCTTGTTCTTAGAACAGAGAAGATCATTTAGCTGTTAAATCTGTCAAAAAAAATTACCTTTTTCCTTTTTTAACCACAAAAGGCTGTCTGCATTTTAACTCAGTCAACATTTATTGGATTCTTTTAGATCTCAAATGCTGATACAATATCCTATGCACATTCTTCCAGTTAAATTATGCCCTGTAACATTTGACCTCTAGCATTTCATGGTAGCTAGTAAATTATGTTCTGTATTGTTTCAATTTGAACTCCATTGAGATGAGGTTTTAGAGTTGCTTAGCCTGTTACTAAGGATTTGGCTGTTTCCATGTTCTGTCCAAACCTCATGGAATCAAAGTGTTTCACACTTGATTAAAGATCATTAATGTCTACGTATCTCAGATACCTGCTTCTGTCTGCTTATAGCCAGATTAAAATAATGGATCACTTAAAGAATATTGCTAGTATTCATCATTGCTCTACAGAGGATAATTTATATAGAAATTTATCATATTTGTTCAGTAGGAGACTAATAGAATCAGTTTGGTTTAAACAAAGACTTGTTAAAGAAACGGTTGAGCATATAGGGTTCTATTCATTTCTGGCATATGAATCTTAGTTTAGATTCTTAGTTTCAATGCTTTTTTTTTTTTTTGGTGTTCCTTTTAGGTACTGCAAGTCAAATTCATCCCTAATGTCATTACCTTCAGTGGAATCACATCTCTTTGATGCTTTCTGGCTCTGTATGAATGTGATTTGTTGTCGTGGCAAAGGCTGGGTATTACAGAAAGCTGTAGTCTAATGGTCTGAACCCAGGATTAAATTCTAGAAACTTCTCAGATGCAGATTCCTCTGTGACACTGTGTGGCCTACCTTCTTTGCCTTATTTCCCTCACCTAAAAATAGGGTTAATGCTTGCATCACAGTGAGTATAGCAAGTTCAAAAGGGGTAGCTGTTAGTCTAGTTCAGCAGAATGAATGAGTCCTGTGGCACTTTTAAAGGCTAACAAATTTACTAATTGCGTGAGCTTTCGTTGGAGAAAATCCTACTTTGTCAGATGCTTGAAATTTAACATCTGTTTAAAATCTGATGCAGTTTATGAAAAATGTATGCACTAATGATACATTGAGATTTTTATTTGGAAGTATTTTAAGAACAAACGAAGGAAATCACACATCAAATGACGAATGTAACAGTGCATGATAAGCATAAAGATAAAGTGCTCTGTGATGCTACATGTTACATTATGGAACTGGAGAGCAGAAACCTGACACACTCAAATATGTTTGGAGCATTGCTTTAACTCCTGACAACAAAATGGATGTTGTAAAAATAAGAGCCCCTGTTATTTTGGGTTTAGTTCAGGGGTCTCGAACTCAAATCACCACGAGGGCCACATAAGGACTAGTTCAGGGCCATATGAGGACTAGTACATTAGCCCTAGGACCGCAGCACTGAAACCTTTTCATTCAACAACATTGCAAATATTGATAATGATAGTGTCATTGCTGGCTGCAGAAAACAGCTTTAGAAGCTGCATGCAGCCTGCGTGTTTGAGACCCCTGGTTTAGTCTTTGTGTGCTAAAAATGAGTTGGAAGAGCATTGGTGGCATGAACAGGCATACTTGCATTAATCTGAAGGGTGCTATCTTGTGTTATGCCAGCTAAGATTCTGTCCCTATCATGTGGTATTCTTTGTTCCAAACCAATGCATTTATTTTGGGTCCAAAAAAAAAGAAGTTAGCTGTACTTTTGTGTTTCAATATTACTTAAAATCGCTTTTGACTTTTTAAAGTGAAATTTTGCAGGATGTTAGCTGCATTTTATTATATTATGATGTTGACTGCTGAACTTCTTGCATCAACTCTGACTTCCTTTTCCTCCTTTTATTTTTAAATTCTCTTGTTTAAGGACAGATAAGCCACCAAAAATTATTTCAAGTCTGGCTGGACTGAAATGATAGCCCTGAAAGCTAATGGAAATAGTGATGGAATAAAGGTGCTCACAAGACGTGCTGTCCGTCAATAAAAAGCGCAAAAACGTTAGACTCTGTTTGTTTTGTACTCTGTATTCATGACCATTTTGTGAACTGATATGATAAGAGTACCAATACTAGTAAAAAAGAGTGAAGCTACTTAATTTTCATTGTTTACCCAACAAAGCCCAGCTAATATGTTTGGGAAGTTTGGGCATGTCTGCACTGCAATTAAGTAGCGGCAGCTGGCCCATTTGAACTGGCAGGCTTGCAAGTCACAGGGTTAGGGGCTATTTAATTGTGGTGTGTATGTTTGGACTCCAGGCTATCTGTGGGTGTGTCATTTCAGTGTAGACATGTCTTTTTAAGGCCTCCATTAGGACTGTGACACCATTTTAACTTAGAAAGTTCTGCAAAGTCGCTTGCTACTTCTGTGGGAGCTCACTATCTGGTTGCAAACAGGATTTAATGTCCAGAATGCAGAGGGTTATTGGTGCGTCAGGTAGAAAATCCAATGGTACCTTTTGTAGATAAAATGGGATCTAGGGCAGTGGTTCCCAACCTGGGGTCTGGGGACCCACGGGGGTGTAGACATGTTTCAGGAGGGTCTGTGGAGCCTCTACTTACTGGGGCTGGAATCCAGTTGCAGCCCTGATGCTTCCTGCCAGGGCTGCCTCTCCCTACCCGTGGCCAGATCCCGGCAGGGGGATGGAGCTGCGGTGGCTCCCTGGCAGGGGAAAGAGCAGGAGGCCATAGCTGCTGCAGCTCTGTTCCCCGGCGACGTGGGCCATGGTGGTGGTGGCGCTGCTCGCTGGCTGTCCCAGTGGCACTATCAGAGTGGTGCGGGCCAGAGTCTGCCTGCGCGGGCCAGATTACATAATCAACCAGGGTGCTGTGAAGGTTTGGTTTGGTTTGGTTTGTTTGTTTAAAAGGGGTCCCCAGCCTGGAAAATGTTGGGAACCACTGATCTAGGGAGTATCATGCATATTAAAATAAAAAGGGATATTATTGCCACTAACAGTTTTTGGCTTTCTTGGCAGTGTTCATATGTATTCAGGTTTTCCTCATCAGAAATGCATTTTTCAGGTTAACACTGAACCTGTTTCTTGAGAATAAATCCCGGTGGCTTTCTTCCCTCTGGTTTGTTTGTTTATTTATTTGATGAGAACAGAGAATGAACACAGGCTTTGCTGCTGTTTCTGTAAAAGCCATTTTGGAGGTTCGACAAGCCATAGGAGGTTTTAAGCCAATATAATTTAATTGCACCAACTAGTAGAAATTGCAGAATCTAAATCAACCATATATCTTAACATCCTTGATAGAAAAGGATTGCTTTGATTGTGCGGGCTTCCTAAAGTGAGCTCCTGACTTGATCTTTTCTTGCATTGCAGATCATTTTACTTGGGTAATATATTATCTTGAATTCAGAACAAACCATGTTAATTGGTTTCTTGATTTGAGCTCTGCTGTCAAAGCAAAATATGCAGAGTAGATGTAACAGGAACCACACACCGATTTAACGTGCTGACCTGGGGGTGGAAAATGCATTAACGGGGACAAGGGCTTTTGAAACTGAAAGCCACATCATGTACATTTAAGAGCAGTTCCAAAGGGGTAGACAACGCCTGTTGCGTGTGGCATGCAAGATGCTTTGCAGTGGCACACAGTGCCCTCTGTGCTGCTGTTGAAATGTCAAATCCCACCACTGAAAGCTGGGCAGTTCCTTTTGGCAGCATGTCTAGAGAGGGGGTCCCCAAGTACTCTGCAGAATGCAGACACTGGTTGTGGGTCCTTTCAGCAACGTGAGTTGGGTTCCTTCCGCGGTGTGCCTAGGAAGCAGCTGTAAAGGAGGGCTGCTTTCTGTGGCATACCTGGGGACCCCTTACCCCATTCCATCCATAGCTGTCACCAAGTTTTTGGTCAGTTGCTGCTTTTTTTCCAGCAGAGAAGGCTACTGGCACTGGCTGAGGATTGGGGAGGAGGGGATGGCACACCAACCCTTGTAAGCACATGATGTGTCTACATGAACTGCAGGTAGTGATTTTTATATCAATTTTGTGCAAGCACTACTTACTTTGAACTCTTAATTTTGCCTGTGTGGTCAGAATTCAGTGTGTGGTTGTTGTGACTTTAATTGCTTTTGGATTTGGGTTGGTGACTATGCTTCTGTGTTCTTTCAGGTCAAATTTTTGGGCACTGTACCTGATTTGATCTGATTCTGTGCTTTGCCCTATAACATATGGTGTTAGCCTTGCCAAAAGAGTTCTTGCTGTGATTAGCTACAGAATGTAAATTTAAATAGATGGCCACATAGTAACTGCCAAAATCCTCCTAGATCTGGACCTGGAAGACGTCTTGTGTGTAAGTGCATCATACTAGCAGCTGCATTTCTGCTGATGACCAAAGTCCAGAGGCAGGATCATAGCAGTAGGTTTTAGTGACTATGACACAAAATGGGTAACTAAAAGCACACACTTGATGGGTGTTAAAACCCGTAATTTGATGCGTCCGATTCTGTTTGCTTTTTAGTTCAGTAAATGGATGCTTATTAAGTTTGTTTTCAAAAGGGGGGGGAAGACTATTTTTGTTATATTCTCATGGAAACGGCACGTGAGTTCCTCAAAATGTGCCATGACCTCTGTTGGTCTCCATGCATTAACAAAGTTGTTAAGGGTTTCGTTGAACTCTTTCCATTAGCCCTGTCATAGCTACTGGCATGAATATTTAATGTCGAAAGCAGTACTGTTCAAAATTCCTTTTTGTCAATCTGCTTTAATAAATGTAAATATATAAACCCTGTCACCCTTCAAGCCCATGAACAAGCAACAGTAGGCCTGTTTTGTACAAAGCCCTGACCCATCAAGCTGCCTGCATTTTCCTTCCCTCCCCCTCTCTTTTTCAGCTGTAGCTGTGAGAAAGTTATCCTAATACCATTGTGGCCTTGCTCTTTCTTTTTTATCTGCTGCTTGGCAAAGGCCTAAAGTTCCCCCTTCCCTTCTCAGCCCCCTTCCTTCACTACCAGCTGAACCAATGAGCACTGCCATTTCTTGACAGGATTTGCGTTTGAACTTCACTTGAGCACAATAGCTGTCCGGCAACTTCTCCTGGGCTCTGTTAGATGAATTCCTGACACTTCATGGGTCGCTGGCCCCTTTTTATCCACAACAGAAAACAGTGGAATGTCTGGAAGACAGAATGACTTCTGAGGGCACTAAAAGATTTACCATGTCTGGGGCAACCTCTGAACTTGTTATTTTTTGCAGTAGAAAATGTTTTTCCTATTTGTAGCTCACACCTCTCCCTCCCGGTAGGTATTTTATTTGGCTAACTCTTTTAACCCTGGCTTCATTTGGTGATCCTGCCCTTGGTCTCTCTGATTCACATTTTGCTCCTAAACACGTCTAATAAAGAGTTGGATGGTCTGATTGTCTTTTAAAGGTGTTCAATTCCCATTGGCTTCAAAGAGAGCTGCAGGAGCTCAGCACCTTTGAACAGGGATTACCAGGATATAACTTTGCCCTGTAGTTAAAGTTATAATGTGTAACAAAGACATACCAATAAGTATTCCTCTCAATATAATGAATAAAAAAGACTAAAGAAAATGGAAATAGTCTTTTAGAATTAAAGTTTTAGTGAACACTACCTGCCATTTGTTTATGTGCATCTGAACACTTCACAACCATTAGTAGATAATACCCACACGAGGCAGGGAGTTACACTTCCTATTTGACTGAAGTGAGGACTTTAATTCAGGTCTGCTGTGTTCCAGGATTGTCCAGTTCTTTCTACTTCTTGGTAGCAGAATTCCTTGATTGACTTTTGGTGTAAGCATTTGCCTTCCATCTTGCTGGAACTTTATTCTGAAAATGAACAGGGTGTCCTGGCTGATCAGGGAGTGTGAAGCAGTGCATACCATCTGATTAAGAGTACTTGGGGTTATTGGAGAGAAGGTCATTACTATCCCAGCATAGATATTTGAAGTCAATGGAACTACTCACAGTGTTTGAAGGTAAGTGTATTTTTAAGTCTTCGCAGCACATCAGGGCCAAGGATCGACTGCTACACCATGCTACCTTTCCTCTAACAGATCAAGTTTCAATTTTGGTGGGGTGCTTGACAGTAACTATACACTTAATGGCATTTTGGGCTGGTTTTTAAGTTGATGCAACGGAAGAGGAAGAGCATGGCCAGATGGCTCATGTTGTCTCTATTACTGTTCTACAAACGATGAAGGTAAAAACTGTAATTAGTCCATCTGCATCAAACCAAATTTGGAACACGTCTCTTGATTGTACCCAATTTTTGAAGTGGTGTTAGTTTTATTTCAGCTCCAAATATAGCACCGTTTCACTGAGTGTTGTCATTGATATCATTCTTCTGTGATGTGGATAACTGGAAATGTGAGAGAAGTGAGCTTAATACATTTTTAAGTTTTCTCTGTTGCGTTTGGATCTTGTTTACTTCTTTGGCATCTTTGTTACATATTTTAAAGGCCTGTGATGCACATTAGGTTCTTAGGGGCTTGAGAACTATGAACTGTTTGTATCATAAAGGAGCAGTATGTGGTCAGGTCAGAATCACAAATCAGTAAAGATGTAAAGCCACTCTAGGATGGATGCAATTATTTTGGTATTCTGGTGGCTTCATACTTATTCCCTTATGGGAAGGCACCCAAGCTGTCGTTATGTTGTTGTACAGTGTAACTATTTTTTTTTTTTAAATGTGCACCACTGGGTAACATCATAAAATCTCTGTATACATCCAACCTAAGTGTAGGATAGCATTGGATGACTTGCAGTGGTTTTTTTGTTTTTGGCAATTCGTGAAATGTATATTTGGGGGAGAAAGGTAGGCGTGATGTAATAAAACCACGTATATACTTCAACATAGTAGTTTTATCTTGAGCAGCAAGTATGTCTTGCACTCATGGTCCTGCAAACCCTCTTTCTCCATTTTGTTTTTACTCTTAGAGTATAGCTTTTTGTCTTGGTCTGTGGAGTGCTGTAAATGTGCTTGGCTGTATAAATTGGTTGCTAGTGCTTCTGGGTCCAGTGATGTCATTAAGAATGCCTTAGGTTTGGTGGCCTTGGCCACCAGTGTCACAGTCTCCTATGCTATTTTTGAGAGGCACTCACTCAAGCTCTACATGCAAGTGAAAAACTAAGTGTTCAGCTGTGGTTCGATGAATTAGCTGCACCAGGGTTTTGGTTTGTTTGCCCTTTGAGGCATGAGAGAGACTACCTTTTCTCTCAGAAGTCTCTCTGTTTCAGATCACTCGAATTTGCAGAGTTGTGGATCATAGAGTCCAGTAAGGGACCATGAGGGGTCGTCAAGTCCAGTCCCCCACACTCATGCCAGGACCAAGTACCCTCTTAAACTATCTCTGACAGGTTTGTCAAACCTGCTCTTAAAAACCTCTAATGTATGGATTCCACAACCTGCCTAGGCAATTTGTTCCAGTGGTTAATCTTCCTGACAGTTAGGATTTTTTTCCTAATGTCCAACCTAAACTGTGCTTGCTGTAATTTGAGCCCATTCTTTGCTTCTTGGCATTTCATCAGCAGTTAGGAGAACAATTTTTCTCCCTCTTCCTTGTGACAACCTTTTAGGTACTTGAAAACTGTTGTCATGTCCCCTCTCAGCCTCCTGTTTCCCAGACTAAACAAACCCAGCTCTTTCAGTCTTCCTTTATAAGCCTAAATCAGGGTGGAGTAGAGTGGAAGAATAGCTTCTCATGTCTTACTTACAATATTCCTGTTAATACATCCCAGAATGGTGTTTGCTTTTTTTGCATCCTGTTAATTTTTTTTGTATCCTGTAAATCTGATTAAATATAATAGAAAAACCTTAGCTGTATTTGTCTATAGAATACACAGTGCAAATACAATGTCTAAATCCTGAGAGCCAAATTGCCCGCTAGCTGCTTCAGTATCTGCTTTCATGGCTCTACCATGATAGCAGCTGCTCCTTGCTGTTGCTGTAGGGTGTGTGTGCGTGCGTGCAAGAGCGTGCAGCATCAACGTTGTTTTGGGCCAGCTCCCTGTCCTTGTGATCCACCCCACCAGCCTGTGACTTATTGGAGGGGATAAGGGAAAAACATCTTATGCAGCTCCTGACCTTCTTGAATAGGAAGAAAATGCTGCTTGCTAAATCTCAGAGACCAGTGCTCTTTTCTCTTCTACAACCCTCCTGGTGCTGTCCCAGGGTGGGTAGAGACCAGGGATGGGCAATATTTTTGATAGGTGAGCCATGGGGCCCGTGGGGGGGGGGGGAGCAGGCCAGGAAGCCAGCAAAGAGTGATGGCCATGTGGAGCCTGCTCCCAGAAACCAGTGGAAGGATGGCGCAGAATTGGCCCCATGGAGCAGGCGGCTTTGGGGGGGGGGGGACGGTGTCCGCATGAGAGGCAGGTGGAGGGAGTGGAGCAGAGCAAACCCTGGAGCTGGGTAGGGGATGGGTGACACAGAGCCAGCTTTGGGGCCACGTGGTGGTGGAGAGCTGGCTCCAGGGAGCTGGCAGGAAGGTAGGAGAGAGATGGTCCCAGGGAGCTGGCAGGGGGTAGGTGGAGAGTGGGCCTGGGAAGGTAGGGGGCAGTGGAGAGCTGGTTGGGGGCAGGAGTGATGGAGAGTCAGCCCGGGGAGGTGCAGGTGCGGGAGGGGGCATGGAGAACCAGCTGGGGTGTGGTGAGCTGGACAGAGGTGCCCCATGGGCTGTATCCACCCCTGGTACAGATAGTGGTTGTACAAAGTAAAACGCTTAAGAGACACCCATTTGTGATGTTTATCAACGTTCCTGTAATTCTGGTGTGGTGAGAATAATAACCACTGATCAGAAATGTCAGTCCAGATCCACAGCAGGCTCCGCACACCTGCAGAACATTTCAAACTGAAAGTGGGAAGGGGAGGAGGAGAAGGAAAATGGTTTCCTGATTAAAGAACAGGACCTCTAGTGCAATCATGGATCAGTCAGTTTACCAGCCTGTACTTTTGTTTCCCCATCAAGTGTAAAAGGTAGATGAAAACAGTTCCCCACCTCTTAGAACATAGTGAGAGGTTTTATCATATTAATACCTTGAGATTCTGATGCTATAGAAACACAAAACTACTATAATCTGATTGTAAAATTAACTGTGACCTTCCTTTTTATCTGTCATTCCAAAGCAGCTTTGCCTTTATTCCTTTCTGGTAGCCACTGAGGCATCTGATTTCACTGGAGGCATCCTTTGAGCTTCTACGGCTTCTCTCTGTCTTCCCCTCTCTCTCCCTCCATGCAGATTGGCTCTGGGGTGTTGTTGCCTTGGTTCTGAGTTGTGCCTTCACTGCAAGTCTCAGAAAGGTACTTTTCTAAAGCATGGTTTTCAATTTTTTTCCTCAAGACACAGTTGAAAATTATAATTGATGCCTGCAATGCAAAAATGACATGTTGGGGCAGTGTGATCCTGTACCTGAGGGTTAAACACTCAGTACTGAGTCCTGTCCTGTGGTTTGAAAACCACTGTTCTAAATCAGCGTGTTTGAATCGGGCTTGTGCTGCTTCCGCACTGTAAGACCACGCCATAGCTCCTTCTTGGTTTTGTTATGGTGCCATTACATGCACTGGAAACAATGGTGGGAAAACATCACTTACTTGGTTCTCTCTAGCTGAGCTTTCCTAGCAAGCAGGACCCTTCCCTCAGTGCTTTAGTTCTATATTTACAATAATATTAACAGACATCATAACATCAGTGTCAGAGCAAATAAGGCACTATGTAATTTTATCTCATATTAATGCAGACTGTCGCAGATGGTGCTATCATTAGATGGCAATCTATAAAAATGGCCCATGAGACAGAGCCCTGGCACAATTATTTATTCTTCAATTATTTATTCAGTCCTTTAAGATGAGCCATGCTGACAGACAACACAGAACGTACTACCTACCAGTTCACAACCAGTTTTGACTGGCTGAATTTTCCATCCTTCTAAATGACTTCTTTTCTTCTTTTTCCCACTCCCCTTTGGGACCAGTTTCAGTCTCTGTTATTTTAAGTCATTGTGTGCATGGTTTAGTAGCTTTGGCCCCAGACTGGCACTTGCTAGACTCTGGAAGCACAGGTTCAGTTCCCAGCAGGGTTAACATCAGATCCTCAGCTGTCTAGAATAGGCTAATTGGGCCACATTGTGCTTTCCTTTTTACTGTTGTCAATCCAGAAGAACTTCATTCACATGATGGATTTACTATGAAATTTAGGCTGCTGTAATGGAGAGCAGAATCTGGCCCATCAAGTTCTCTGCATTTATGTATATGTATGTTCAGAAGGTCTTCGCTAAGCTCCTAAAACTCCTGGTGTCTTATGCACTGTGTGTGAATAGTGCAGATCCACTGGCACTTTCCAAGAGGAGTTTATCTTGGTGACGTTGCCCAGAATTTCTGGGATCAGGCTAAAAATTTTTGGGCAACTATCAACTTGATTTATCTGTAGAAGGCTTTACTTACCTTGTAACATTAAAATGAAATTTTTTGACCCCTACCAGTATTTCCTCCCTTTCCTTCTTGCTGCAATTGTTGCTATTTTTTATGTTTGTGCCGTTAGCATGCATGTCCCTGTATAGACAAGTAAAAAGATGAAGTCCTTGTCCCTTGCACCTCCAGGCTATGTCGACACTAACAAATTAGTTCGGACTAAGCAAGCTGAGGCTGAACAAATTTGAACCCTGTTTATGCTAGGGTTTGCCTAATTCGAACTATAAAATGTTTTAGTTTTGACCTAAGCAAAGCTTAGTTCGAACAAGTTAGTTCAGACTAACTGCTTAGTTTGACCTAATTTGCATATTTAATTCAAACTAGCCCAATGGGGACACGCTAGTTCAAACTAGCCGTTAGTTTGAACTAAGCGCGTTTTTTTTAGGTTGAACTAACTTTTAGTTAAAGCTAAAAAGTTAGTTCAAACTAAAAAAAGTGCTTAGTTTAAATTAACTTTTGAACTACTTAGTTCAGACTAAGCAAGTCCAAACTAAGCTTTTAGGTGTAGACATAGTTCCAGTGTATAAATTAGTGGATCCCAAAATATTTTGATACATACGGGTTTCTTTTTTCTTTTCCTTTTCAGATCCTTAACACATGTTTGTATAGGGCCACTCTGGAAAGTTAATCCAAATTAACTAGAGAAAGTAATTGAAAGTGGATCAGTTTAACTGCACTACATCTCCATATGGACACTCTTTTATTCAGAACTAATGTGGCCTCAATTTAATTAATTTAATTCATATTCTGACTTAGTGTGTGTTCTGTCCCCTTGAACAACTTCCCCTGTCCCAAGAATTTTCCTCATTATACCTGTAACAAAAAAGAATGGTTCCTTTCACTTTCAGTACCACTTCTTTTATTTACAGATATTAACTCTTTTAAACTGTAAATGCCAAATCAGTCATCTTGTTTGATGCTGATCAAAGCTGCTAGCATTAAACTAGTAATTCACATATTTATGTAACTACCCTTCACTTTTTTTCCAACTCATTCATAAATAATATTTAATGTCTAGTCTGGGGTGGCCAAACTTGTGGAACTCAAGAGCCACACAAGTTGATCGTTAAACCTTCAAGAGCTGCACTGAGGCATATAGCTATATGCTTTTACCTACTAAACTGATTTACTGACATTTTTCTGCAAGCCACACTTTTTCATTCAAGAGCCACATGAGGCTCCTGAGCCGCAGTTTGGCCATGCCTGGTCTAGTCTGTATCTGAGATGAAGTCTCTAATAAGATTAGTTTGTAATTTCTGACTAGCTAGTTTTGTTCCTACTGTGTTTAGATCTCTTGACAGGAATTTCAGTAATTTTGCCATTGCAACCAGTTTTGGTCTGAATTTTAAAGGGGACAGAAAAAACCCCTTTGGGTTTCGCTATTTGCACAATGTCGGCCATAAAAATCAACTGCAGTTTTCCATATTTAAATGAGTAGTTAATTCTGTAGAAAGGAAATTTTTCACCTTTGGGTTGCTAAGTCTACTGAGTTGCTGTCGCTTTGTGTGGGTCTTTTTATAAAATCTTTATTTCATCCAATTCACTAATGGATGTTCACATTATGCAATGTAACAAGGTAATATTACAGTGTGACAATTTTACCATTTAAAACTGGTAGCTGCACCTAGTTAATCGATGCTCGTGGTTGAGCCAGGTTCTCATTTTCATTAGGCTGTTCAACAGAATTTGCTCTTCATCATCACCCTGTTACAATATTAGTTCATGAAGTTTCCTCATAAACTCAAATACACAAACATAAGGGAACTAAATACCACCTTGATTATGAAGTCTTGCTCTGGAAGAAGGAAATGGATTTACTCACATGAGTAAGTGCTCTTTGGTGTCCATCAGGGTTGCTGTTCTTTGCCCAAATACTTTCATTTGCATTGGATTGGATATGTTTTATGAGGTTTGGAAAAGGAATTTTTGTATCATGGAATAAAATCATTAAAACTTCCATGACCCCTGCTCCTCTGATAACTAAAGGACCAAGTGATTGAACTGTCAGAGAGTGGGGAGGGAGATGGTTTCTCTTTAATACTATAGAATTCAGTATAGTCTGAGACCTTCAGTGCAAATTTATAGCCAACCTTCTGTGGAATTGTTCTACAAACTAAGCCTGGGTCCATTGAAAATCTCTCCCCCGCCACCGGCTTTCAAGGTAGAGGGGAGAGACCAGTCCTTGTAATATGACAGCAGTCTGAAATTTTCATTGCTATGGTTACTTTGGTCTGGTTTTTGGTACCATGCAGCCACACACCTAAGCACCTTCTTGTCCACTTTGGATAGCTGGGACTTTACAAGTTTGCTCATAGAGAATTCACAGCCATTATAGAGAATATAGCTAATGGTATATATAGAAAAGTGTGTGTGTGCGTGCACACCCATGTGCACATGCACACTTTTCATTTAAGGTTCGTCTGGTGTTAAAGAATAGTGTCTTTAAGGGACATCAAGGGTTTGACTTAAGCAAAGAAATTCATGAAAACTGAAAATCTCTGCTGACACTTCAGAGATTGTGCCATAGAAAAGGCTTAATGGTTGGAAGATAATGCTTCAGTGTCAGCACAAATTTTCAGCCTTAACTATGAATTTCCTGGCTTTTATGTATTTGTGAGGCCTTTATGTTACTAGACTTTCACCCCTTAAAAAAAGGCAAGAAATATCCTGAAAGAGAGACTCAGATGCCAAGAGTGGATCAAATAACGTGAGTGGTAAGTAATAATGTGTTTTAGAGAATGAGTCTGATGAAAGTGGTAAGAGATGTTTGCAGTCAGGGTGTGACATGTTAAAACTGCAGTAGTTAGGGCAGTGTGGTCCTACAAAGAGGCAGTCATTTCCTGCAGAATATTTAATTAGTGGATCAATAACTAGAAATAATGAGTCATTGGGATTCAGAAATGTGTGTGCTGAGAATATCTGTGCATTTGCTGATGGCAAAAATACACAGACACTAAACAGTTTGTTTAAAAAAAAAAAAACAAAACAGTTATAGACCTAATTTCCTTTCACAAAAGGAGATTGCACCCTTATTTTCCTTTCCACAAAAGCAGAATGTACTCATTGCCCTGTCATCTGGGGGCTTAGTGTGAATATTTAGACATATCCTAATTATTGCAGCAGTTTATTTTACCCTATATTTTTACATCCTCTATTTGCATACTGCAAGTTTCCATTCTGAACATATAATAGCTCTCATGCTCCTGCTTTGGTTCTAGAAGTGCTATACAAGCTATTACAATACAAACAGAATAACAAGTAACACATTAGCATGCCAAGGGAGTGCTATCAGTTTGTCACTACCAAAATGCAGAGGTCAGTTAAAAAGAAGAAGAAAAAAAGCTGCAATTCAGCATTTAGATGTCAGTGGCTTCCCTTGTGCCATGGGATTCATCCTTCCTGGCCCCTACACCTGTGCAAAGTGTCACTGATAACATTGTAGCTGAAAAACATTTAGGTGAGTGGAAAAAAATTGCATGTAAGTGTTTGATGGTAAAACAGGTGCATGCAAGTGTGCATTTGTCCAGTTCTGCAGATAGAGGCAGAGAGTTTTATTGCAAGAATGGAATGCTCTCCTTGCTGCAGTGTTCACACTGACCGTGCCTTTCCCACGCTCTGTCCCCATGCAGAAGAGTAGATGTTTCTATTACTGCTACCTGTTCTTTGGTGAAATGAGCTTTCCTCCCTCTTTCCCACCCAGGAATTTTGTGTTCAGAATGGAGTTTGCAGTGGGGGTAAATGCCAGTTTTCTTAGCAGATATTGACAGCATTTCCACTGCCCAGCAGTGGCATTCAGTTGAGACAGTCTCACCTATTCCAATTAGCCAGCGAGAAGTTCACAGATGTTGAAGCGCCAGGCAGTTCAACATCTGACCCCCCAAACTCTCTTCTGCTTCAAGATGGTTTGCTCACCCACTGGTAGGTTGCGTTCTACTTTTCCTGGAAACTAGTTCCAGGGACCAGAGCACAGCCCTTCCTTGAACCTGCATAGAGCCTACCAAGGCTGCAGAGAAACTCTAGAATACGAGGAAAACTGCTGATGGTAGCTGCTGCTTGCTATTTGCTATGAGTTATGACATCTGCCCAGAGCGGTGAATCCAGTGCAGAAGAAACCAAAATAACATGTAAGGAAATTAATTTTGCTTTTCCTAATAAGCCTTGGATGGTAACTGAATGTGCATATGTTAGCAGATGCTGATTCAGGGCTAGGGCAAATAGATAAGAAAGCAAATAATTTTTTCAAAAGCAGATTCATGCTTTTTGGTAGCCTTTGCTGTCCTGATCAGTGGGGCTTTTGGTTTTAAGATGGGTTTTCATTATATTTTTGAAAGTAAGTTTAAAGTTCATCCTTCTGAGTTTTGCTTGGCTACAGGTAAAGGATATCATAGGAAGAAAACACTGGCTTCCAAAGGTCTCTCTTCTAGCAGAGAAAGGTAGAAAAAGAACTACTGGGTGGAAGCTGAAGCCAGACCAATTAAAATTGCAAATAAGGCACAATTTTTTTTTTTTTTTAAAGCAATGCCATTGAAACAAACTCCTAAGGGAAGATGGATTCTCCCATTGCTTAGTGCTTTCAAGCCAAGACTTGGATGCCTTCCTGGGAGTGATGTTTTCGCCCCCCCCCCCAGCTCAATACAGGGGAAAGCAGGGGATATTTAATCGTCTGTGTTATACAGGATGTCAGACTAGATAATGTAATGGTCCCTTCTGGCAGTGAACTCTGAACAGTTTGCAGGAACGCTAATTAGGGCCAGTAGCAATTAACCGACCTGCCCTAGTGCTAAATTGTCTATCAGAGCTCTCTCTGCCTATGTAGGATGGAGATTTTGCTTTTGTGTATGTGTCTGATTTAGGAAGTTCATAAAGTTCTCTGAGCTGTCACAGAGCTTATTCAGATGTAACCATCAAAAGAGGTTGCTCAAATTATTCTGTTTAACTGGGTGGTGTAGTTACGGGTGGAGTTGAGTTCTTGAAAAATATAGCTTTTTTTTGACTTGAGGAGCACAAAAAGTGCTGTAACCCCTTTAACACGGGGTGGAGGGGTGGAGCGGTGAAGAGAGAGAGGGAGAGAAGGAGGAGGAAAGAGGTGGCTGGCTTGGGGATCGCCCCATTGTTTCTTCATCCTTCAGTGGAAATCATTTAAAGATTGATAAAGTCTGAATGGTGATTAGTTGTTATATTAAGTAAAATGCAGTTTTCAGGAGCCCAAGTGATTAAGGAACCTAAATACCATTGATTTTTTTTTTATGAGACTGTGCTCCAAAATCATTTAAGTGCTCTTGAAAAATGTTAACTGTTGTGCACGTGACAACTAAAAATACCCAGTGATTCCTTTCATGCACCAGAGTGCATTCATTTGAAATCTGTTGGTACTCCAGATTCATCCCATTGTGAATAAGAACAGACTTTGCACTATTCTTAGATATTAGATTTTTTCTTTCCATCTGCCTGTTGCTTAATTCTTCATTCTTTCAACTGCTAAAATGTAAACTTCTACCTATGTTGTAGCTGTTAACATTTAAATGGTTAATGTGCATACATAATTACAGGAATGGTGTGTGCGTCTGCGCCCCCCCCCCCCCCCCCGAGAAAAGCAAACAAATGAGTTGAAACAGTTCTCTTTGATTTTCCCATAAACAGAGAACTGTAGTTTTAACTGGTAGATTGTATATTCTGTGTTTTTGTTATCTTCCTCTTGGAGGTCGCTGGAGGGTTGGGGGAGGACCTGGGAAGGGGTTGGGCACAATTCAGTCACTGTACAAAGCCTTGATTGGCTCATTACCTGAGAACTGAGTGGTGCAAAACTGGTATCACAGTCCAAAATAAAGAGGCTTTAAAAAACAAAACAAAACTACAGGAGGGGGGAATTATTAGTATCTTTTCCCCAGTTCCTTGTAAAGGTAGTTCTCTCCAACTCAGTTCTGCAGGGTCCTTCTGGTTACTAATTTTGATTTAAAAGACTCAGTTTGGGAGCATTATTACAGTTCCCATTTCAGCAAGATCAGAATTTGAAAAAGAGCCTTTCTGGCACAGCTGCAAGAAACGGCAACGTCTCATTAACTTGTTATTGCTTGGAAGAGTGCCGTTATTTAATAGTGATGCTATATTCTTGTAGAGCACTGCAAGTGCGCATGGCGCTGTACTGTGTCAGCTATGCCAAACGGTTAGAAGTCCCTGCTCTGAAGTGCGGCAGTTTGGGCTATATAGGGAAATGGTGAACTTCTGGAATAGAGGTTTCTCTTCATAGGGAGATGAAATTTGCCTCAGTGCAGGGCAAGGACCAGGCTTATCTTCTACTTGAAGTATTGCAGAATTGGGAATCTTACTGGCAATCTGCAGTGATCTTACTTTACCCTGGGACTTTAACTCTGAGAAGCTGAAAGAGTTGAAATGTGAAGTGTTCTCATTTCAGTTGCTCAGTCAGTTGCATTTCCGTAGCACCCATCTCTCGGGTTTCTCCAAGAATAAAGAAGGAAATACTCAGCAGAACTGAGCCCTAGTGTATACTTAGGGCTTTTTCAGCAGCAGTCAACTGCTGTTTGTGCAACAAACATAAAATTTCTTGCATAAACATTGGTGACTTTCTAAGCCACCGTTACACATTAGGAGAAAGCTGGCTGTTCCCTATGCCTCCTGACCAGCAGGACTTCCGGGGTCAGCTTCCGGGAGTGGTGCAGCGAGTTCAAACTCTCCTCAGTCTGCTCCCAGAAGGGCAAACTGATGGCAGTGAATTTGCCGCTGTCAATATCACTGTTCCCTCTAATATGTGCGTGTGCGCATACACACAGGTCATGAAACCTGCACACGCAACAAAGTAAAGCATGCACAAAAAATTCAACAGTGCTAATATTAGTACACACAAAGAAATTTTTTGCACACACAGCCTATGAAAAATTAGTGAACATTCATTAACATTGACATACCCTGGGTGTCTCAGGGCTGAACAGATGTTGATTCCTCAGTGCGGCTTTCTGCTTCCTGTCCAAATAAAGAGGTGGTCAAATGAGTGTCATAACTATGCCGGGGTTGAGAGAGCTTTGCCCCAGGCGTGCCGGAGCGTCTAGAGCCACTCCATTAAAGGATGCATTTCCCGGTGCCAGTCCCAAGTGCTGCTAATGGCAAGGGATGCTTTCCTATCAAAACACGCCCCGCGTTTCGGATTGTGGTGTTATGGTTCTGGGTCAAATAGCCTCCTGGACTTGAAATTTTTTGGGAAAAAAGGGGAAAATCTGAATTTCCTAGACTAACAGATACTGTCTGGTAAAGAGACCAGACCGTCTGTTCATCCAGGCAGGGGACCGTGCAGTTTTCCAAACTGCTGTTGTAGCTTGTTTCAGGACGTGCTGGAGCAACAAGTGTGTGTCAAAGGTATATATCTTCTCTCAATCATTTAAAAACAAACAAAAACAAAAAAACAAGGTTTGAGCTGTCTTTTGACCTGACAGGGTTCTCTCTCTTTCTCTCTAAGTGTAAAACAAGGGTGGGTGGGTGTGAGTGTGTGAGTGAGAGAGAGAGAGAGAGAGAGAGAGAGAGAGAGAGAGAGAGAGAGAG
>ML681998.1:31189593-31312082 GCA_007922195.1 Podocnemis expansa | reverse complement strand
GAGAGAGAGAGAGAGAGAGAGAGAGAGAGAGAGAGAGAGAGAGAGAGAGAGAGCGAGAGCAGGGTTTTGGAAGAAGTTTTAAGTAGCAGAATGCATTCACGTGCTTATCCGAGTGGGCACATGTTCCGGACACAGATGATGATACAGTTTTCACAGGTGGGTTCTAGCAACACACGCTGCAGCATCCAGGCTTCCTTAATGTGCAAAAGATGCCAGACTTGCATGCTTATGCTTTTGAATGATGGAATTTTATGGCATTTGTATGTGTCTAGAGTTAAAAGGTTTTGACACCAGACAGAAGATGGGAACATTTCAATCCTCTTTTATGAAAGAGATTCTAATTCTGCTAATTCTTTAGCGTTATATTGAAGGGAATTTCCTGGCCATACATCACTTGAAATGATTATTTTACAACTGAGATATGTGCATCTTTAGAGTCTTTCACCTGAACATTTTCACATCCTCTCTCCTCTTGCAAAGGAGGCTATGATTGAGTGAGTCCGTCATTTGGCTCGTTAGCTAGTTATTTAGAGACATTTAAACAACAAGCAGCTCATCAGAGCTGGACACTCACTTCAAAATGCTTGTCCTCTTCTGTGCAATTTAACTGAAGCATCTGCTCACATTTACATCCTGGTTTTCAGCTTGATCTTCAGGTGCTGGAGAAGCAACCCAAGACTGGGGAAAGTATCAGAAGATTACCATGAATGTTCTTTTACATTATCTCCTGAAATACATCTGATATAGCCTTCTCCCATCCTTACTTATTGTATTGTCAAACTTGTATATGAACTTGGTTTTATTTCCATTTTATATGTAATGTATACTAAAATGATGATGATAATGTCTGTATTAATATCCTTTTTCCTATTTCACATGAACAAGCAACATGTGCATGCTATTGAGTACAGTCATGGTGACACAGGGAAATTAGATGGCACAATTATAGTCTGCTGGCTTTTTTTATTAAAAGAAAAATTGAAAAGGCAACTAAAGGTTTAGTTTTGTAGTTGGCTTTGTAGCTGATAATGTTTCCCCAAATAAAGTAAATTATACTGGCCAAAGTATTCTTACGCTGATATTAACTCTACATTAAGGTTTTTCAGGATATAAAAGTATTGCAATAGATAAATCCCTATATAGACATTATTGTACTGGCAAAGGTTTCTAGGTTAGATCTGGATTAACGCCTTATCCATCCATTCATGGGCATGCTGAATTCTCGCAGTAATTGTTTACATGGAAATGAAACATAGGGAAATAATGAGGTGTCATCATAGCATGATTTAGCAGCATCACCTGACCGAAGGATGGATTGATTTAAATTGAAGTGATTTACTTAAAATCACTGTTTGAATCATAATTTTAATCAGCAGCCAGAAGACTTTTATTTAAATTGTCAATATTAATCTTGTTTTGAAATTGAGTCTTTAGTTATTTTCCTTTAATTAAAAAAAAAGAGAGAGAAAAGGTAGATTCTTGTTGGTTGATATTCATTAAAACATATAGTTGCAGTTAAATATCCTCTTTACACTAAATTTGGTGCTTTTTTTGCTAATAAGGAGGATAGACTATATTTACATATGTTTAAGCTGTTATATACTACCTTACATTTATTCAGATTAATTATTTACATTTTTAGAAAATGATGAACAAGCCATTTCTTATTTATTAGCTTATGATTCATTTTTGGATGTGATTTGTGTCAAACAATTTGGATGGAAATTAAAATTAAAATTAAAAATATGCAGAAACAATTTAAATTTTTTTTAATCAAATAAATCAAATAAAAATGCCCGTAGAAGTGCTTAATGTAGAGAAAAAAATTTTTTTAAATCAAAATGTTTTGCATGTAAACTAATTTATTAAAGGAAGCATAATCTGTTGTTAAAAAATTGAACTGGTTGTTTTTAGATCATCTGACGAAATGGGATTTTTCTCCCACGAAAGCTCATGTGATAAAGAAATCTGTTAGTCTTTAAGTGCCACAAGACTCCTTGCTTTTTTTGCTTTACTAGACTAACACGGATGCCCCTCAAGGTTTAGCATGGCTGCCCTTTGGAACTTTTCAAGGTTTTAGAACTAGTAACTCTCTTCCTCTTAGACCCCACTTGCATTTATAGTTTGGGAGAGGAAAACAAGCTTTCCTGCTTTTTAAACTCCTAGTTGGTTTCTTAAGTTTCAATGAACTAATCATTCGACTGAAATAATTGAATAAACTGAAATGCAAATATTCTCTCTGCACCTGCAGAAGAGGTTATTGCTGTCAAACGCTGGGTAAGCACTTAAAACTCCAGGTCCAGATGGTTAGCTAGTGACTTTCACCAGTTCAATTGTTTCATATTCTTTAAAACTTGGCAGCAAACATGTACTGCTTAATATTATTTTTAATTAATTTAAATGGTATTAATAAATTACAGTTTAATATAGTCAGTTTCATATTTAATTTTAAATTGATTAATTTTTTAAAAAAAGTTGTTTAATTTAAATGAAATAAATCCAATTTAAAACCAAAAAGTCCTACTATAATTTTTAAAAGCCCATTTTTAAAAATTGATATTCATCCACCCTGCCTGACCAGCCAGATATCAATGGATCATAACCAGTCAGTGTTCTGTCACCTATCAGTAGTCTGAAAAGAATAGCTTTAGCATCACAACTTTAGGATTTACCAGCTTTTTCTATATTCTGTATCCATCCTCTAAAGCTGGTGGTGGTTTCTGCTGCTCTTTTCTTCATGTTTTTCCTCAGTGATCAAGACTTAAGGGGAAAAACTGCTTGAGATATTGTTCCTTGAAAAATATTGCTTAAACAAATGTATCTGTGATTTTGGTTTATGAGATCTGAAGAGAATGCAGAGAGGACCTGTGAATGGCAGTGCAAATGAAAATAGTTCTTCTGTTGCATTTTTAAAATTCTGGATGCTTTATGAAACATAAATGATGTTCCACTCCCTAGCAAACATCCCGCAATGTATTTTCTTATTCTAAATTATAAGGTCCACAGATTCATTCCTATGGGTCTTCAGCAGTTTTTTCTTATACAGCTGGTGGTGTTGGTTTGGTCTGGTTTTGACACCAACCTAAAGGAATTGAAGAAGACCCACTGTAATAGGTTGGTGAGCCATAGAGCAATGAAAACTACTTACCTTAAGTATACTTCTGTTTCCAAAGCCGATCACTGTTTTTAGAATTCACTAAAGAATCTTGTCATTTGACATAGCACGTCGTGTAAGACTTGTGTGTGTGTGTGTGTGTGTGTGTGTGTGTGTGTGTAGGGGGGTACTTTTTTGTTTGTTTTTTGTCTTTGTTTTTGAGTTGGCTGTTGGCTGGTGAGAAGGGCAATTGAACCGGAAAACAAAATGTTATTAGTTAATAGTTAATGATAGGTAGGCCATGACTAATAATTGAATGACTTTGACCTGCATAAAATAGAGGGACAGAGTGTGATTGTTTGTTTTACAAAAGGTTAAAGAATTTTAATTGATAAAGGAACTGGCATTAGAATTTACGGTTGACTTGTCATTTTAAGTAAGGTCTTCATGCAACATGACCATACTTTCCTGGTTTTTGCTTTCCCCTGGTAATCGCCAGTAGAAATATTTGACTTAGAACTCTGCATGTATAGTTCTGTCCCAAATGATGATGATGATTATTTTTATATTCCACTAACAAAACTATTATGATCACTTTATTTTTGGGAGGGAATTGCAAACTAAGGATAACAGGAGCTTGTACAAATGTAGGCACTGTATACAGACAGTAGACTACTGGCTGATGTCCAAGGAGACTCTGATTGTATCCATTTTGTTTCTGACTTTTAGAAGATGTTTCCCCAACATAAAGATGAAAACCAGAAATCTCGCCTGGAAACTTTGAAAGCAGAGAGTGACTGCCTATAAGACAGCTGATTTTTAAACTCCTAAATTAGATTGACAGAGGACGGATGGGGGTTGGAAACTATAAACCAAGGTCGTTTAGCAGAATTTCTGGGTTGTCAAATTCCATCAAATGTTCATGTTGGTCCTATCCCTAAAAATATCCTGAAATTTAGGGCAATTATTCTCATCCACTTGGAAAGAAAAAAACAAAAAGGATTATTCAAAATACTGGTTTATTTCCAAGAATAGAGGCCATTGCAAGAGATTTAAGTAATTACAGAAATAAATCAAAATGGAGAGCCTCTTTAATAAGGCGGTGGAACCAGGAAATGATCTCTTAGAAAGAATTACCTAGAGTAGATAGGACCATGGATTGAGACCCAGGATTTGAACCCAGGCCTCTAATTCAGGTAAAAAATTTCTGTGACTGTGGGCCTGTCACTTAATCTATTCTGTGCCTCGGTTCTCTGTAAACTAGGATAATACTTCACTGGGCCACAGAGGTGCTGTGTAGATAAACTCTGTTGATGACTGATGTGCTTGGATAGTAGCATAAAAGAGGCCATATAAGTGCCTGAATAGGCACAGTACATTTGAAGTGTGTAGGTGTTACTGCACAGGACTCCTTGTTTGTTTTGTTTCATGGGACTCTTTTGCCCCCCCCCCCCCCCCCATAAAAGCTTTTATTATCTGTAGGTGGCAATACTGTCTGGACTATAAATGTCAGATTTCTCCCTCTTGCCACATTAATGTTAATCACAGTTTCCTGTTTTCTTCTAGTCACTTATAGCACTTTTCACAGAAGAATCTCAAAGCACTTTGCAGATGTTAATTAAATAAGCCTTTCAACAACCCTTTGAAGTGAATAAGTATTGTCTTAATGTTTCAGATGGGTGAGTGAAGCATATAGATTACAGTCATGTGCAGAGTCAGTAGAATACTGAACTCTGAACACACGCCCTTGCTGTGATCATGTGTTGTTTGCGAAGAGAGAACCAACCACCTATGTTGTCTCATCTCTTGTTATGAACCCAGCAGACGTGATAGAGTAAACATGTTGAGACTTGGTCAGCAGTAGGATGGAAGACCACCAAAGGTTGCAAAACTTTTGATTTTAGTATTTTGTCTTCAATACTGATTTAGAAAAAAAATTCTGCAGCCTGAGGTTAGAGACCACAGCTATGGGGACCTGAGAGCTAAGAGTTATGAAAGATGATATGATATATTTTGTTGGAAGAGCAGGGTTGCAAACCCAGTCACCTGTCCTAATTCCAGTGGCTACTTAAATGAGACCTACCCTGATATATAAAGTTATCTCTCAAGCTTCAAAAGGATGTAATGTTCTTCATTTCCTTGGATGCTGTGGTAAATGGCTGTATTCCAACCCCAGTGATGGTTGTATTTCTTTGGTGGACGATGCATTCCCTGTATTGTTCTTTTGTTTAGAAATGCCTTTAGTAGTGGAAGCCACTAGCAAATCTCAGAGTCATGGTGAGAACCCCAGTGTTAGCAACAGGAAGAAACTCTTAGGCTATGTCTACACTTAGATTGTGAAATTGGTTTAACTTAAATCAATCTAATTGAATCAAAATAAGTCATTAAATTGATTTAACTTAAATTGTTTTAACACGTCCCTACTAGAAACCCAAATCGAACCAACATGTCCATGGACACAACTTGCTAATTCAGTTTAGGTGTGGGGCGCGATGGGAGGTGTGGCAAGATGGCTCCAAAGAAGGGCCATGCCTGCACCCAATATATAGAAAGAGGAAGGCACCCTGGGAGGGAAAAGGGCAAAAAGTGTTAAATCAAAATAATGTGGCTACACTGGAATTTTGAAATAGTAATTTTGATTTAACTGTCATTTTAATGTAAAACGAGGTTTTATTATTTCAAAATGTCTTCCTTATTTTGAAATGAGGGAGCTCTCATTTCGAAATAAGGAAAGCTAGTGTAGACATGCACTACTTTTAAATTGAAATAATCACCATGTAAGTGTAGACATACCCTTAGGCAGGTTCAGACTGACTGGAAGCCTAGTAAATCACCACAGGTATGTTGTAATAATATCAAAAGAATTGAAGCTGAGCGGGTGAGAGAAAAGATTAAAAAAAAATTTTTTTTGTTAGCACTCCTTTAACTTCAATGGCTAATAAATAGAGTGGACTTCTTTGTGAAAGATTAAATACCCCAATCCTTTTTAATTAAAGTGAAGGTACTCACAATGCAGATACTTTGAGATCCCAGGAGAACTTCCGGCAAATCCAGGGAAGATCAGACTGGACATTCCTTAGAAAAGTGTTCTCAACTTTTTGCAGGTTGAGATTCGCGTAGTGGCATATCAGGCGCCTACAGAACACACCAGCCCACCTGAGCTAGGCCAAATCCAGCTATCTCCCCAGCTCTCCACAATACAGTTACTACAGTGTGGCACCACAGTAATGTGTCTTGTCACCGTAGTTGAGAAACACAGCCGTAGAACTCTAAGGAGAAAAGAACAACCAACCCACTCTTCCAAAAAATCCCTTCAGACCTACTTTAAACACCACAAAGAAGCAAAAAATACACAAGTTCAATAAAAACAGAACCACTTCCAGGTCATCGTTAAGATAGGGTCTGCCAATTCTAAATGCTTTTCTAAATGCTTTCACAGCTTCAATTCTTTGTGGCAGACTTATCTCCCAGTTACTTTGAAACTCTTGTTCATTCCATTCTTATCCCCCAGTGCAGCTGGAGACTTAATTCAAGGTTACACCACAACAGTGCAAAGTTGGTTCGATAGCATCAGCACCACTTAGAGTTGCAGAGCATCTCTTTGCCCCATTGACGTAACAAAATAGTCCTGTGTGCGTGCATGTGTGCATTGATCTTAAATAGTCATTAGTATGTTAAATCAAAGCCAGACTGGAGGGACTGTCCTTTTATGAGGAGTAAGTCTGGAGCTGTGTTTCAAGTTACAAATGGCATTCAAATTTTGTTGGTAGCCATGTAATTTATTTCACCTTTTGTTGATAGCAAAAATGGCTGAGTGGGATCTTGTTCATTCACCTTCAGGCAGAAACTGAAATGGAAGGTTAAAGCTTTGGGAAGTTGTAAACGGATTAAAATTACATGATGTTGGAAATTTGTTTTTACAACTTTAACTATAGGTAGGAGCTGCCAGGCATGGTCTATAATTACCCAATGTATTTTCTCCACTCTTCCTTCTACTAAGGCCTGCTGACGCGTGATGGTGCATGGCTAACATGATACCTTATTACTTTACATTAAAGTTCTGAAAGTTCCCCCATCTTCAAAGCGTCTGCTGAAGTGGGATTCTCTCCTATGAAAGCTCGTGCGATAAATACATTTGTTAGTCTTTAGAATTGTCACCAGACTTTTTGTTTGTTTTAATGTAGGGGTGGCCAAAGAGTGACTTGTGGGCTGCAATGCAATTCCCAGCTGCTTGGACTACTGATGCAATCCTGCACAGTACGTCATCATGTCTGTTTCTAAGGCCTACTCTATGCTACAGAGTTTTGTTGACAAAGTTGTGGAGGTATGCACACTGAAAAACACCTCCTGCCAATGTGAGTCCCCTGCTATGCCAATATAATGCCACCTCAATCAGAGGCATAGGGCTTATGTCAGTGTTGTTAGGGTGGTGCAGTCGCAGTGTAGTCACTACACAAGTTTGAAAAAACCTCACCAACCAATATTTCTCCTTTCCAGTTAGTGTTTTTTAGATTTATCTCCCCCATGCTATCACAGGCAAATACCATTGGAGTACAGAAAGTATGTTCTATGTTGATCCGTTTGCAAAGGCCAAAAGCAAGGCCATATACAGTTATGAGATGCAGTTACACTGTATGTAAGGAATGTATAGCAGAAAATAGCAGGTCAGCCATGTGGAGAAATAAAGCCGGAAGAGAGGGTATATTTTCAGTAGCAATTTAGTGCATGATTGATCTTACTGATACTGTTAGTATAATGTTCATAGATCAGTGAGCCCACCAGCAAAACTTGCTTGTTATGTGTGTTAAAGAAAAACCCAAGGAAAGAAAAAAGATGAGATTTTAAGTAAAATTTACATTTGCATTAAACTATAACATGATGAACATTTGATGAGAGCAAATTCCCATGCACTGTTGCTCTGGTTTGCCTTTTTTTCCTGAAGGTTTGTTCACACCCCCACCCTGTGTGCCCTGAGATCAGTTCTGTGGCTGTTTGTTTTGTCTTATTTTTTTTGGCGTACATTATGTTTATTCATAATCTCACACAATGACTTCAGACACAGTAAATCAGACACAGTGTGATTCAGTTTCTGTGGGGGTGGGTGAGGTTTGATTTCTTGTGAATTTCCTCTCTGGGTTTCCTCCCCTCTGAGCCTCTCTGAGAAACTTCTCCTTTATTTTAACTGAGTCAGGACAGCTGAAAAGACTATGTGGCACTTTTTTGCTTGAGGTGTGTACAGAACCAGTTGCCTCCTACTCTCTCACATGCAGCAGCCTCTCAGTGGGCTACAAAAAAGAGAAATGCAACTGTTAAGCATGATGCAGTGAGGAAGACTTGTCATTTTCTTACCATATGTGGCTATAACAGCACCAAAGGGGGCAAACTGAATTGGAAGCCTGTGGTCACGTGGGCTTTGTGGGATATTTGGGCTGTATTTTTGCTCTAGTCACGCTTCCTGGTAAGCATATGTGGTTGCAGTCTGAGTTGTGCACTTGCAAGCAGAAACTCTTCCTCTGTCTGATGAGATAAAGGAAAGGTTTTGATATGAAACCTGTTACCCTGCGGAAATTTGAATATGGAAACTGTCAAACCCTCCCGGCGCTGGGTGAAAGAGATTTCCCTTCTCATTCTTTTATAATAATTAGAGTTGTACACATGCTTTGAACAATGACAGTGATCATAAGGATAGTGTTACAACAGACTGGGCAACCTTGAATGCTGTATTCTCTTCTCCAGTCCCTCTTTGATTGCATCCTTTTGTAATGAGGGCACGCAGAAGAACAGACAGCCTTGAGACAGGCAATAAATAATCTTTCAGATTGTGTTGCGATTTCCCCCCCCCCGGGTTTCTTTTATTTTTTGGCTATAAAACAAAAGAAAAAGCATCAGTTACAGAGGCAAACTGGAGATCTAAAAATATTTTTCATGTGTATCACAGAATACCATTGTGAGGTTATAGTGATCATAACCATGTAAAGCTGGGTGGCAACTACCTTTTCCTCTCCCCACCCCTCTGTTCAAAGATTGCTGTATTTCATTTTAGCTAAATACGATCTGGATTCTGGAGGGTACAGCTGTTCATTCTTGGAAATCTGGCCATTTGTTTCGGTGCCTAGTTATGGACTGAGACACCTAACTTCACACATTCAGTTTTGGACATGATGTGTGAACTTCAGTCAGTGCTTCTGTCCCTAAAAACTGGGTTAGACCTAGAGACTGTGGACTGCTTGGTGAGTTGAATGCGAGTTTGAAATTCGCATGTTAGCTAGTTGGAAATTTGAAAGGGGGCAGTGATTTGTCGAGAGCCCAGTTCCATGCAAGGCTGAATGCTCTCCTGAGATTTGGTGGTTTGTAAGGGCACTTAGCACCATGCAGGTTTGGGTCTTAATGGTAGGAACTTTCACAGGAAGCTAAAATTAAACACATTTAAACAAAAGTAATGTGAGTTCTGTCATTTTACTATGAGTTTCTGGAGTATGTTTGTTTTTAGTTCCCATTGCCTGAAGAGCATTATCAGAATTATTGTTCTGCCTTTCCTTACACACCCTCCTGTCCATCTGTGTTGTTACGGCCCCGTACTGGAATCTGAAGGGATGGTCCCTGCCCCAAAGACCTTTCAATCAGAATATTTCAGAACTGCTGCATCTAATATTACTAATATTTTGTAGTCTTCAGCTGTTTGCCAGAGTGGGTAATCCTGTAGAAGAGTCTTAATGCCCAGCAAAGTTGCCAGTAATAAATCAGCATTTGGCTGGTGGTTCATCATCTTTTAATCAATACTAGCACAACTGTGTGCACAGTCTTTGGCAAACAGATCCTTTTGAGGCTTGCATATTAGGTTGCTGTATTAGTAGTAACTGAGTGAGGTATCATAAAGCTGAAGAGTTTACCTCTTCTTTCCTGTGATATTTTCCTCTTTCAAGTGCACTTTAGAGGTTGCATTTGAGCAGCAGCAGCAGCTGTTACAAAACTTTATATATGTTTCTGTTGATGAATGAGGCTTTTCTCAGATTAATTCCTCTCAGAGTAATTCTCTGAAACTGCAGAAGTCCCACACACGTGCACACTTTTATTTTTCATGTTTTTCCAACAAGCACTTGTATCACAGTTCTCCAGGTCGTCTTGTCCTCCTTCATATCTCACCTTAAAACTCTTTTTGGCTGCAAAATCCCCCCCCCCCCCAAAAAAAAAAAAATTCAGCAATGCTTAGGTAGCTAGTATGCTGGGATCATAGTATCATCTTGGTGTTACCTAGTGATTCCTATCTCTGCATCTCAGGTACTTAATCCCTCATCTCTGCTGTTGCTGTAGTCTCTGAGTGCCTCACAATCCTTAATGCATTTCTCTTCACTCTGTCAAATAAGCAGTGCTGTTTCCCATGTCCATTTTACAGAGGGACTAAATGACTTGCCAACAGTCATATAGGGAGCCTGTAGTTATGAAGGGAACTGAACCCCGGTCTGAGACTAGCATCTAAACCACTGGACCTGCTTTTCTCATTCTGTCCCCCCTCTCCACCCATCTGTTCATGTTTATCTGTTATCTCTTCTCTCAAACCTCAGTTGTAATCTGTTTGGTTCTGGGACCATCTCTTGCTACAGTGTCTAGCACAGTGGAATCGTAGTCTCTGGATGTGATGTTCATACTTTAGTACTTCAGTAGCCGAATGAGAGTTTCATATGGTTTTGTTCCACTTGGGAAGAAGTGAATAGCTAAGTTTTGAATATGGACTAAAACACCTATTGAGAGTCATGAATTGTTGTTACATGCTGTTCATACAGTGCCTTAGATTTGCATGGTCCTCTACCGCTAACTAAAGTGAGAGATGATGATCTAAATAAATTAATTTTTCTGCTTATTTTACTGCTATAGTTCTTGTGCAGTGATTGGAATCAGATGTTGTGTGCTGTTTTTTTTTGTTTTTTTTTTTTATGAATCGTATTGTTCATAAGTTACTAGAGAACCCTTGCAAGGTGGGATGGTGCATTACCCCTTGAAACAAGAAGTTTGCTGCCTCTCGGCTTCGGGTAAGCAGTTCTTATAAGGAGTGTTCATGTGCCATATAGTCAGGGTTTACAAAATAGCTTTAGTTTGATTTCAGTTCCATGCTTTGTTTCTTGCTTTCTTGTTAACTCCTGTCACTCCAACGTCCCTTAGGAAGCCAGTCACCATCACGGTAGCAGAAGCTGAGAAATGCCATTATGCACACAAGGAAATGGAATGGATGCCAGTCTCTTCACCAACAAACCAAGTGCCTTTTCCTTGGCTGAATGTGTTGGATATGGACACAGCATGAGTTAGTTCAAGAGCTGAATTCTGATCTCCTGCCTAGTGTGTGTAACAAGGATAAACTCTCTTTACCTAAATTGATTTGTTGATTTACATTGTTGTTGGTGAGCATAGTTAGTTTGGTGCCTGAGTCTGTAGTCCTGTTTCATGCTGCTGCTACTGTTCCAGCATCATGCCAGCTTCTCTATTAGCAATACAAATTGATTTGCACATATTCCTACTAGGGCAGTCATGGTTCGTCTAATACACTTAGGGCCAGAATCAGCTGAGCACTGTGGCAGTGCAAAGCAGCCAGAAGTTTGGTTTAACTGGCCAGACGATAAGTTCTGTGGATACCTTTATCCTCAGAACCTACCACCTTGGTTTAACTGACCAGGTAATAACCATTTCCACTTAATGATCCTCTCACTTGAGGGCTTCAGAAAGTTTTACAAACAATTAATGAAGTCCGACAAATGTGGGTACCACATGCATCTACAAGATAGATAAATTGAGGTACCACTTAGCCATTAAATGACTTGCCCAGCACAAACAAGGAGTCTTGTGGCACTTTTCAAGACTAACAAATTTATTTATTGCATGAGCTTTCGTGGGAGAAAATCCCATTTTGTCAGACAAGTCATTGATCATTGTAGGATATAGAACCTATGATACCAGACTTCCAGGATTCTTTTCTTACCATATTTCCTCTGATTAGAATGATTTTTGTGTGTTATAATACGTTCTTTATTTGTCTATGCTTTTACCATGTACAGTATTGAAATAATTTGTCTTCCCTAAAATCTAGACTTTTTTGCCTTATACATACCACCTTTTTCCCTTCCCCCGGGGACTGTGGATGTTTTGGATAGCTTTTCCCATGGCAGCTCAGCATAAAGAAACAACTTGGAGATCTGAAGAAAATTAATGAGAGGAAAGTAGAGAAAGGTAGGTTGCAGGAGGAGAAAGGAGAGAGAGAGTTTTCCAGTTAGCATTTTCTGTGAACAACTCGACAAAAATTAACAGACCTAAAGCAAATTACGCTCTGAAATGTAGTGCTTTTAAGAGGTTTAGAAAGACTAGAAGGAGCTCATGTCAGTTAATGTAGAACAAAGCTTATTCTATGGAAGTTGTTACTGCTTTGAAACTTCTGTAATCTTGTCTGACTTTCTTTCCTAAATCATCTGGATGTTTTTCTTTTTTTGGCAGGTTAGTGTGTGCAGCCACTTCTGTTTGGCTTGAATAACAAAGACGTTGAAAATAAAGTCCTTTCCCAAAGGAGATGCTGAGGACCTTTCCCAGTGGGAAATTTTTAGGCAGTGAAGCAGATCTTGTGGATTTGGAATCTTGCCACATTTCTGAATACATTTCAGATTCTCAAACAGTTGTTGATGCAAGTAACCGGGGACAAAACATAACCATGTTAAATCAGGTGCAGGTGTTAGAAGGTTAGCTGACCTTAGCCCATAAATCAATTTAAATGGGTCAGGTTTTCCCTGTCTCCTGGCAGCCTAAAAAAATGTTGACATCTAATTAAGATGAGTAGGCATTTGAGGAAGGGTCTTTCGAGTCTGGATGATTTTATTGGATCAGCTGAATGGTACGATGATTTTGATCTTAACTGAGAGATACCACCTGGCTCAAGAAGATACAGTAGTGGGTCAGAAATGAACTCAAAGTGAAAAATTCACGATCAAGTCCAGATTTCAGAATCCTGACCTTCAGAATTATTTGGGCCCATGCTTTCGTTTTAGCATATATTTATGGTAATGTCTGCATTTATTCTTGGTGGGACAGCATTCACTCATCTGAGATTGCAGTAAGTATTTGCAAATGCCTGGAGACTCTTGAGCAAGTTCAGTGGTTGCCAACCTCTTCTCTGCCATGATGTACCTTGATATCTTTTTAATTTTTTTTGAGGCACACCACCATATAGGCACCAAATGAACTCATGAATATTCATGAGCCAATCAAGAACTGAGTAGTTTTTAAAAAAATTCCGTGGTAACACCTGTGTACCGTGGCACACTGGGTGGGAAACACTGATCTTGTCTTCTGGTGTCCTGGGTAAAAGTAGCCCAGGAAAAGTTCCTGATCATGCCTGAAACTTGCTGGGGCAGAAGCTTTTAATGTGTTTCCTTTGTTCTGGGATTTTGCAGAGACCTTTGATCTTTTTATTCCCATAACTCTGGAAAGAAGAGGTTGTACTCAGTGAAAAGAAGTAGCAGATGACAGCACTCTCATTGGATGTTGATAGAAGCATTTGATGTGCCACTCAGAAGGGTTGCTCTTCCTGGATAGAGAGGTCAGGGTGTGCTGCAGTCTTGGGAAGTGTTTATTATCAAATAAAGCATTGCCACCTTTCCTTCTGAGAATGGGGATCTGCTGGAGTACAGGGGAAAGGCATAGGGCAAGATATGTGAGGATGCCAGCATGAAAGGCTTACTTGGGTAGTTCTTTTTCTCTTCAAAACATTGATGCCAAAAATATTTATTACACTTTTAAAAAAACGGTTAAAATAGAAAGGAAATCCAAACATTTCTCGCTTTTAACACAAAAGACTTTATCTCTGTAGCAGGTTTGAAAGTGGGGGCTTCAGTGATCCTAGATGACAGGGAGATGGAGACTCACTTGGAGATAATTCTGTCTTGTGGTTAGGGTCTGCTAATTAGATCAGTTGCGTTATTTGAACTGTGCACTGATTTGTTTAAAAAAGCAAGCTTAACAAAAAAAAGTCAAAGGCTTTTCTCAGTAACAAGAAGACAGGTTTCAAAGGTCAAACAGTGGTGTTCTGCTTCCCACTCGTATTTTTATGAGCCAGTGTGACTTTTCATTAGCTATCATTTTAGACACGTCAGCAGTGCTTGTGAGAAACAGTCAAACTCTGGCATAATAACGTATATGGAACTAAGGTGTTGATGGCAGTTTGCTGTTGATTTCAATGACAGTGGGACTGGGAATTTAATTAGTGAAAATAAGTTGCAATTTAAAAATATTTTAACTTAAATATTTTTAGTTTCATTTTATTTTATTTTTTTATAATGGACGTTGGTGGAGCCTGTTCTAAAAGTGTTCCTTGTGACTTGTGCAACATAAGGAATTTTTCTCCTTATTCGTTCAAAGCGGCTCACTCCCGGTTAAAATTTGGATGGCTCACTGGTGCCTGGTACTGCTCATATAGTTAAGAATTTGTCAGCATTTTCATTGTAAACTCTCATTTCTCAGTGGTTTAACCTTGATATACAAGTTGTCTTTTTCTAGAGAAAAACACAGAAGATTATAGTAATTGGACAGGGCTTTTGTAATTTGAGGAGGTGAGGGCGGTTCCCAGTGTCTGTGTATTTCCTTTCTTTCCTTGCACCTCTGCTTTAAAAGGAAAATTATCCTGTTCAGTTTCCTTGCATTCCAAAACACTCCTGTCTCTTTTCAGGATATTTAGAAATGATTAGAGCTGCTTAGCATTAAAAACGGCCATACCTACATTACTGTTCCCCCATAAACTTCCTTAGGGCCCAGTCTTGCAGAATCTACTGGGTATATTGGGGTGTATTGCTTACTACTTTGAGTAATCTCCTACCTCCCTGAATCTAAGGGCAAAAACTGGTGGGACTTCTCAGTGCAGGGTTGGTTCTGTGGTTTTAAGTGGAAGGAATTTTATATTTCTACCATGCATTCTGCCTAACGTGCTCATTGCTTTGTGAATTTTCATAGTTTTCTTCAAAATTTATGAAAAGTCTTTTTTCATATTAACGTTTGTAATCTTTGCCTTTAATTTATTTCCAAAAGATATACATTTTGAGGCTAGGAAACCTATTCAATGTGTCTCCTTTCTCTGCTACAGTTGGAGATGCGACATTTGGAGGGGTGATCCACAGCTCTGAAGTTGCACTGAGCATTCTTGCTGTCTCTTAAGTGCTTGGTTGCCTTGTGCTTGCTCAGATGTTCAGGGTCTCACTGATCACCGTATGACGGGCTTGGAAGGAATTCCTCCACGTCAGATTGGCAGTAAGGTATTTTGCTCTGTAGCATTTGGGTGCAGGACTATCTGGCTATACCACATTTTGTCACTTCCCTCCTATTCTCTGCATCACATAATAGTGTAGTCTCCTGTAGACCATAATTCTTTGGTTTCACTTTGATGGTTGGGTTCAGTGTGTGTGCGTGCTGCATGGTGGTGGCCTGTGAAATCTAGGAAGTTGGATTAGCATAGAAATGTCAGGAAGTCATTGGAGATTTCAGGTTGTTGCCACTGGTGAGTTTGGCCCACAGTTTGAAGTTCAATCCAAATGCTTCCTGCTTCCTGGTTTTTGGAGCACAGGGTTCTTCTGGGTCTGTAATTTGAGGTTTTTCCTTGGAGTTCAGAGTGAAGACTTCTGGTGTATATTTTCCAATCTGTGGTGCACTGCTCTAAGGGAATATAGAGATGTTGGGAGGGAAGGGCACTACAACAGGGACAAGACCAGCCCACATGGAGAGGAAAGAGGGAACACGGCACTGCTTTGCCCCAGTCTCTGCTCCAGCACCACCCTTGAGCCGTGGCTCCGGGCCACTGGCGTTGAGGGCTGGCTGCAATTTGCTGGCTTGGTCTGTGTCCTGCTTCCAACCTTGGCCATTGTGTCTCCTGCTGCGGTGGCTCAGCTGGGACTTTTGCTCCTGGCTGCTGTGGCCCCAGCTGCTAGTGAAGGTGGGGGATGAACAGGGGTGTAACCTAAAATGTTTTGGGACTGCTGATATGGGCAGGTCATCTGTAAGTCCATACTACAAGAGGGGCTCCTAGAGTATTCAGAACTGACTATACAGTACTGGGGTTCAGTGCATCAGATATCGTTGTGACAGGGCCAGGTTTCCTTCCAAACTCTTAATTCAGTTTCAGAGGTAGGACTTGCTCTTCCACTGTCAATTGGATTTAATGTGCTCATAAATCATCAGGGGAGTTCTAACAAAGAACCAGCATAGCCATGTATAGCACAACGCGCTGTTCTGAGCGCCCCTGTGATTGGCAATCCAGCACCAATTATGAATTGATGTCCTGCCTCTGTGAAGGTTGAAGCTAACTTCCCTTTATAATTTTGTTTCAGATTACTTGTTCTGTTGTTTAGGAAAACTTGGATTAAAATAAATCTCTTGTCACTTTGTTTTTGTAGCAAAGCTTTTCTTCATTACGTGTGTGCATGTGTTTTTAATACTAATTGAGGTCCCTTAATGGCTATATGATTTAATGGGCTTAATGGATATGCAGAAGATTATACACAGAAAAATAATTCTTTCTATGGAAAGTAAAACAATGAGATTATTGAACTGTGCAATGGAAGGTCATCCAAAAACCTGTCATTTCCGTTTTATGCAGATTGGTAAAATAAAGTGAACCAATATGCTTAAACTAGAAATGCTTTTTTGGTAATTGTTTCTTGGTTTTTCTATTATGCCCACAACACTAACTTTAAATAGACAGTACTCCCATGTGTTGAAAAGTGATAGCTGCTTTATTTCAAATAACAAAAGTATAAATGAAGGTAAATTTTTCACACACATTTTCTAGCAAGTGTTATTTTGAATAATTGAAAGTAAGTTTATAAACCATCCACTTGCTAGTGGTTTTTGGTAACTAAGGAAATTTACATGTAAAATTATTTATTTTCCTGTTGTAAAAATGACATTTTAGAGATGTCTTAGTTTTATTAGGCCAGCCCGATTTTTGTTTTATCGTCAAGTAGGTGACCATGCAGAAACTGTTCACAGAGATGAAGAGAACTGTTAAGCAGTTATTAAACCTTAAGGTACATCATTTATAATTATGGTGTGTGTGGGGGGGGTATTAAATCTAAACCTTGTATGACTTCAAGCATACACATGAACACATTCTCTTGTTTTGGACACACACTTTCTCTCATTCTCATTCTAGGACAACAAAGTTTACAGTAGACGTCACTCACACACCATATATAAGTGACGACTGGGAAATAATACCTGTTCAGTGGTAACTCCTCTCTTTTGACCTTGTTCAGAAAATCTACTGTGTCATTTCAGATGAATCTTGCTGCTGAAGTCTATATCCTGTCCCTGGCTCAGGCATGTTTTAGACCAGGGGTAGCCAGACTTACGGAACTAAGAGCCGCACAAGTCGATTATTAAACCTTTGAGAGCCGCACTGAGGCATATAGCCACATACTTTTACCTATACCAAAATTACTAAGTTTAAAATTCATTGCACACTTTAATTTTATCTTAAGAAGAAGGCAAATATTGATCCTACTAATGTCAGTTTCTAATAATTACTTAAAGTTACCATAAAAATTAGGCCTATACAGTAAAAACTTAGCTGCTGCTCAATGTAGAAGACTGCAGGCTAGTGGTGAGATTTTTAAAATCCTGACCATGCCATGCTTTTCCCCATTGTCCCGATCCCCTCTTTAGCTCCTAGGCTGGGGCTGTTTTCATGAAATGATTTGCTGCTGTTCTTCTGGGAGCCACACTTTTTCATTCAAGAGCCGCATGAGGCTCCTGGGCCGTAGTTTGGCTACGCCTGTTTTAGACATACACCCACATAAGTGATTTGATTGCCAATCCTTTTGACAGAGTTTTGAGAATGGAAGGGAACAAAACAAATGAGATGTCCACTGGTCCATTAGCAAACATCATGAAATGTAAAATTCCCTAATGTGTTCTGTGTTGTCAGATTTCCACTGTCCAATATTTAACATAGTAAAAAATTCTGGAACTTATTTTATATTTTAACTAGTTGTAACCCATCAAAAATGATGGGGGAAAAATCATGGTTTCTTCCTCGAGTGAGCACCACATGTAATCATCTGAAATACTGGAAACAGCTGAAAGCTGTGGATAGGGGCAGAGAAGGGGTGCGGGGGGGGCAGGAGGTGGGATGCAACCACTTGTCAGTACTATGTGCATTGGAGGGGTAAGGGAGGGGGTACGGGGTGTGGCAGAAGTGATGGTGAGGGAGGCTGGGTTGGGAGCGTGGGGGGAAGGATGAGGACATGGGATGTGGTGGGAGGGATGAGGAACAATTGGAGAAGGGGTAGTAAGTGGGGGTTTTGAAGGGGTGGCTGGGGGCAGGGGTGGGAGATGGGGGCAGTGAAGGGGAGGGCTGGAGAAGGGGGTCATGGGTAGCAGATGGGGGCAGAGAAAGGGTGGGTGTTGGCAAGAGGGTGGGGTAGTGAAGGAGGCATGGGAAGGAGAAGGAGGCAGAGAAGGGTGGGTGGTGGCAGGAGGTGGGGGTGGTGAAGAGAGGCATGGGCAGGAGATGGGGCAGAGAAGGGGTGGGTGGTGAAGAGAGGCATGGGTAGGAGATGGGAGCAAAGAAGGGGTGGCTGGGTGCACTGTTCCTTCTGAGCTGTGCGCATGTGCGCATGCACACAGGTCGTGAAGCCTGCACACACACCAAAATAAAATGTGCACAAAAAAAATTCAGTAGTGCTAATATTGGTGCTCACAAAGAAATGTTTTTTGCACACACAAAGAAATTGTTTGCGCACACAGTGTACGAGTAATTGGAGGGAACACTGGCTGGGTGTACCATGTGACAGGCCATTGTGGTGTTAGAGGTGACTCAACAAGCTGCTCCTTGCCTCCCTCCTGGGAGCAATTAGTTGAGTCACCTCTGACATCACAATAGCCTGTCACATGGTACACTTCACATCATGCATGAACACACATACTGAATTAGTATAGTAGATTAGGAGGAAGCCTTGGATTATAGCTGGGGTGGCCAAAATTATGGAACTCAAGAACCACACAAGTTGATTATTAAACCTTCAAGAGCCGCACTATGGCATATAGCCATATACTTTACCTTTTAAACTGATTTGCTGATGTTCTTCCACAAGCCACATTTTTTTATTCAAGAGCCACATGCCGCTCCTGAGCCGGAGTTTGGCCACGACTGGATTGTAGCATGATGCAGCATGAAAACACCAAGTATAGCTGTGCTCTGCATTATGTGGTCTGTTACACTGAGAAGTTCCCATAGGCAAATCTTTTTCTTTCTCTTTGAAATCCTTCCTCCAAACTGACTTTTCTGTGTGCGCCCTCAAGCTGCACTGATCGCACACCAGTCCACATTGTCCATGTGGTATGTTTTCTGTTTCTGTTTGTACTGCTTGCGTCTTGAAAGAATTTGGATCTGTAAGCTCTTTGTTTGGCATGGCTTTTTGGATGCTTGTAGCAGGCCTGGAAATGAGTCAAAAGAATAATGTGTACCATCAGTAAGAGTGTGAGTTGAGAATAAGGATGAGGGCTATGAAAAAATAAGGCAGTTGCTGAGAATGGATACTCTGCAGAGAATAGATGCAACAATGTTCAAGGGCTTGCCTATATGAACAGTTAGTGCAAGCAGGTTGGGGTGTGAATCCACCTCGCTTGAGCTGTCCATGTGGATCCTGCTGTCATGTACTAAAAGCTCCCTAGTGCCTTTGATCTATGTTCCTTTGAAATGTGAGTAGATCAAATCGCACCAGGAAACATAATACATGACGGCAGGGTCCACACAGACAGTTGGCATATGCTAGGCTTGAGTTAGATTTACATCCCAGCTTGCTGAACTCTGTCTGGTCATATAAACAAGCTCTAAGAAACAGACCAGAAAACTTTGTGCTTAAAGCTCTCAGACAGAGGAAACTTCATGTATCTGAGTTGGCAATGGACAGCAGTGGACCAAGTGGAGCCTTAGACAAGACCCTCACATAAGAACATTTCTTCTATAGTCTTTAGAGTTGAGGTTCTCCAGGGTTTCCTTCCTGTGCAGACTATCTACGGCAGTGGTTTTCAACCAGTGTGCCGTGTCATACTGGTGTGCCGTTGAGAACTCTTTAAGTGTGCCATGAAACTTCGTACAAAGGTGATGGAAATCAATGTATAGCAAACATTGTTTCATCTTAAACAATATTCTTTCCAACCAAAATTACAACTCTTAAAACTTGTGAAAATTAATCATCAAATTAAAAGTGAGGTATGGGTCTTCTGATTCTAAAATGTGGCCTTTCTAAATGCAAGTGGCCAAATGGCAAAAATGAGATGATGTGTATTTTTTCTTGTATTTGGTACATTAATGCATTTGGTCGTCCTTTAGCTTGTTGTATGCACTGTGTTGCAGACCTCTCCAGTAAGGCCATAAGCTTAATAAATTTAAGTAAATGTAATGTTTATGAGCAACCAATTCAGCTGGAAAAAGTGGGTGTCCTGTGGAATTGTCTCATTGTAGTGTGCCACATTACTGATAAGGTTGAAAACCACTTATCTCAATTCTGCAGAGGCAGTATGTCCTTCTAGCAGATCTTAGTTTTTTAGATGGATCTAGTGAAATTCTCAATTGAAATTTTAGATGGAGCTAATGAAACTGCTGCTTAGTGGCATGTTCTTAAAGCTGTAAACTAATACCAGTAAAAAGAGCATTAAAATTTTGCAAGCACTTTGGAGATACATTAAAAGAAAACAAGAACATTCTGAATTAAAGTTAACCTATGCAAACAGTTTTCTACATTTAATTTGTCTTTAAAGCTATGTTTAAGGTTAAAATATCTTAAACGTCCAAGGACTAGAAAGCAAAGAAAATCACAGGTAAGGTCAACCTTTACTTAGCCCATGTAGTTGTTGAGAGCAGTTCATGATTTGCAAATTAAGTAAGCTTGTCACTGGGATTCAAGTGACCCGAACAAACTACATAGGATTTAATTTGTAGTATCTTTCTCTAATCGCTTGATTGAAGTGCAGTTTCATTACAATACATATATATGTACACCTCGGGTTGCATTATGTCTTAGTTATCTGCACACGGGTTGTATTTTGTAAGTTAGTGAAGAAATATGGCTGTTCAGAATGGATTTGATTAAAATGTGGGAGAGTCCAAATGAAAGTCCATCTGTTTCAGTTGCAAATGTTTTTCATCCATAGAAGTACAGATGAGCCTTTTCCTGAAATGTTTTGGCATAACAATGATTAAAAATATGATATGATATGATTCCTAAACAGATATACAGACTTGGGTGTTCTTTGTCTGGAAATATCATACTCTAGAAACACCTTCTGTGTCAAAAGATGGATATATTCATATAATTTATGGAAGTGATTGTCAGTAACCTTTGTAGCCCAGCCAATTTCAGAAGTCAAGTACTTATTCCTTGTCATTTATGACATACTTGATGAATTTTCATGATCAGTTGACATGCTTAATATTTGTCAAAACTTGGATTGAGATGGTATTTCTGAAGAACTATTGAGAAGGGAAAATTTCTACTCCCCTTTTTTTCTGCACAGGCACTTATTTTTCGAGATTTTCTTTTTATGTACCCATCACGTTAGCCATGTTGAATGGCTTTCTGCAAAGCTCACTTTATTTTCTTTCACTTGGTACCTCTATTTAATGTATTCTGAGGGGATACAGTTGCCCCCCTCCCCTTATTCAACCTGACTAATACCCTGTTATATGAGTAATCCCTTTTAAATAAATGTAATTGTTTAGGAAGAAAGCAGGTAAGTAATGGTGTCACATTCTGGTCCTTTGTAATTCAGATTTCCTAGGCGAATGATGCTAATGTTGTGCTTCACTGGATTATATGTGTGCTGATGTTTTAAAATTACCAGAAACTTCAGGTCTCTGCCCCCTTATCTGTCTAGGTCATCAGAACAGATGCTTGGAAATACATTATCAAATCCTTCCCGAAGTCGCTCGTGGTGCTTTAGAAATTATTAAATCTGAGATTTAAAGATTATAGCCTGTCTATTTCTTGGCTTGCTAGGCCAGTAATAGCCAACCTTTAACCTGCAAAACTCTCTTTCTGCAAAGGATTCCCTCATTTAGGGCAGCAGGGCCAAAACCTTTTCAAAGGTCTTTTCCACTCTGTCACTTATCAGTCTGCTTTGGCTAATGTTAATTACAGCAGAGGCAATGGAAAAGGAAGGAAAACGCAGACTAACATCAGTGCCCCTCTGACGGCTTCTGATGGCTTTGGAAACAGCTAAGAGCACAATTTTTTTACCTTATAATCCTATCTAGTGACTTGAAAGGGTAGCGAAAGAAAACACCTGAAAGAACAGCTAGAGGCATACACTGGAATAATTTACACAGATTGTTTACGTATAGTCATAAAGTGTAGCCACCTTAGCTTGGCAAATAAAAGTTGAGAGGCTGTAGGCTGCTCTGGAGAGGTAATAAGGATTTTGGTTAGGGTGGGGGCAGGGGAAAGAAGAGGACATCTATAAGCCGGCTTTGGTGAGGGAGTTTGTGAAACTTCCTGCATTATCTAAGATTTTAGGCAAAAAGAGAGATGTCCAAAGGACCCCTAAAAAAAGCCAGGGGAACCAAATGCAGTCCAAAAGGCCAAAGAGTGGAAAAATCTGGGTGGTGCTCTATGCCTTTGCCCCTGAAGGAGGATGGTGCCGTAAACTCCTTTCTGGAGTTGACAAAATCTGTGTGTCAGACATCCTTCCGTCCTTCAGCAACGTCTAGTATGGGTATAAGTAAGGGAAGCAAGTTGGTGAAAGAGCTCCTCCTTGGCCACTTGGAAGCCTGGAAACTTTCAAGAAAGAGAGTCTTCTTGGGGAGCTCTTGGAGGGACTGATGGCATCCAGATAATTCCATGGACCTTAGGGAGTTCCATTAAAGCAGTCGTGTTGGGATAGGAGTAGGATGGTGCTGAAGAAGCCATTACATCATAGTGCTTTGTTGGCTGTTTCATCTATGGAATTGCAGTAGCCAAAAGGGAAAGCTCTATCAGAGTGAGGGATGACTGCAAGGCACAGATTATCCAACAAGTTCTTGGAATGTATTGGAGGCAATTTTTTCCCCCCAAAAGGTGGAGAAAACTACTAGGGGAGAGGCCATTCTTGGCTTGATTTTGACAAACAGAGAGGAATTGGTTGAGAATTTGAAAGTGGAAGGTAATGAAAGTGATCATGAAATGGTAGAGTTCATGATTTTAAGGAATGGTAGGAGAGAGAAAAACCAAAATAAAGATGAAGAATTTCAAGAAGGCAAACTTAAGCACATTCAAGGAATTGGGTGGTAGGATCCCATTGGAAGTATGTCTAAGAAGAAAAACAACTGAAGACAGTTAGCAGTTTTTCAAAGAGACGGTATTAAGCACAGAAGAACAAACTAGTCCAATGTGCAGTAAGGACAGGAAGTATGGAAATAGACCACGCTGGCTTAACCAGGAGATTTGCAATCATCTAAAAATGAAGAAAGAGTCTTACAAAAAGTGGAAACTTGGACAAATCACGAAGGATAACTGTAAACAATAACACAGTTATGTAGGGGAACAACCAGAAAGGCCAAAGCACAGACTGAGATCAAATTACCAGAAGGCACAAAGGAAAACAAAAATACATTTTTAAAATACGTTAGAAACAAGAGGAAGACTGAGGGCAGTGTAGGTCCATTACTCAACAAAAAGGGAAAAATAATAATAGAAATGTGGAAACGGAAGAGGGACTAAATGATTTCTTCTTTTTGGTCTTCAATGAGAAGGTTGGTGTTGACTGTATACCTGACATAGGGGAGGGTGGTAAAAATGGGATAGGATCAGAAGCTAAAATAGGAAAAAACAAGTTGAAGACACCTAGCTTTTCTTGGTAATTTTGAAGTCCCCATGGCTTAATGATATGCATCTTAGAATACTCAAGGAGCTGACTCAGGAGATATGAGCCATTGGCTATTCTCTTTGAAAAATCATGGAAGACTGGAAAGAGTAAATATAGTACAGATTTCCAGAGGGGTAGCCAGCTTAGTCTTTGTACAGCAAAAATGACGAGAGTCTTTTGGCACCTTAAAGGCTAACAGATTTTCTCAGACACAAGCTTTCATGGGCTCCAACCCACTTTGTCAGATGCATGAACTTCAATGAGACTTTAGTAAGGCTTTTGATATGGTTTCTCATCACCTTCTCATTAACAAACTAGTGAAGTACAGCCTGGATGGAGGTACTCCCATGTGGGTGTAAAATTGTTTGGATAACTGCTTTCAGAGTGTAGTTATTAATGGTTCACAGTCATGCTAGAAGGGCATAATGAGTGTTGTACCTTAGGTAGTGGTTCTGGGTTCAGTTCTGTGAAATATTTTCAGCAACGAGTTAGATGATGGCATAGAGTGTACACTTAGAAAGTTTGCCAGTAATGCTGAGCTGGGAGGGGTTGCAAGTGCTTTGGAGGACATGATGATAATTCAAAATGATTGAAGTAAATAGAATTAAATTCAATAAAGACATGTGCAAAGTAGTCCACTTAGGAAAGAACAATCCATTGAATATATTGAAAATGGGCAATGGCTGCCTAGGAAGGAGTACTGGAGAAAAGATTCTGGGTGTCATAGTTCAGTGGTTCTCAACCTTTTGCAGGTTGTGACACACTTGGTAGCATATCGTGACCCTACAGGACATGTTAGCCCACCCACCCCAGGTCAAATCCAGCCATCTCCCTGGCTCTCTATGACACTCTTACCACCATGTGGTGACACAGAAATGTGTCCAGACATGATGGTTGAGAACAACTGTCATAGTGGACCACAAGCTAAATATGAGTCAACAGTGTAACGCTGTTGCAAAAAAAGCAAACACCATTCTGAGATGTATTAACAGGAGCATTGTAAGAAAGACATGAGAAGTAATTCTTCTACTCTGCTTGGCCCTGATTAGGCCTCAACTGGAGTATTGTGTCCAGTTCTGGGTGCCTCATTTCAGGAAAAATGTGGAGAAATTCAAGAGAAGCACAGCACTAGTGATTAGTGGTCTGGAACACTTGACTTAGGAAAGATTGAAAGAGCTGGGTTTGTTTAGTCAGGAAAAGAGAGACTAAGAGGAGACATGGTAACAGGTTTCAAGTGCCTAAGAGGTCGTCAGAAGGAGGAGAGAGAAAAATTATTCTCCGTAACCACCGATGATAGGACAAGAAGCAATGGGCTTAAATTATGGCAAGGGAGGTGTAGGTTGGACATTATGAAAATTTTCTGTCAGAGTGATTAATCACTCAAAGTTGCCTAGGCAGGTTGTGGAATCTCCATCATTGTAAGTTTTTAAGAGCAGGCTAGATAAACACCTGTCAGGGATGGTTTAAGAGGGTACTTGGTCCTATCATGAGTGCAGGGGGCTGGAACTGATGACCTCTCATGGTCCCTTCAAGTTTCTGTAATTCTATGACAGAAGGGAGTTAATGCTTGCTGGTATGTCAGTTTGTCTTGAGAATGTGCATGAGGAGTCAGAGCTGGTGAGCAAAGTTTTCCTCTTTGGCTTTGCAAGATTCTGTGTGCCATTTTACTTGTAGACCATGGGACTGGTAATCATGTAAGGCAGAAGGGGGTTTTGTGTGATGGTTATTTTTTTCCTGTCTGTCAGCTGCCTCCTAGCAATAGTTAGTAGCTAGTAAAGTGGTTTTCAAACTTTTTTCTTGGGACCTCTTTGAAAAAAATCATTTATGCCCATGACCCAGCAATTACATGTTGGAGCAACACATTCCAGTCTTTTGGTGGCGGGAACATGGAGTGCCATGCCCAAGTACCTGAGGGCCTGCGACCCACTGTTGAGTGCCGATCCTTGGTTTGAGCTAGTAAATGTCCCTTATTATAGTGGAACTTTAGACCTTTCACTAGTAAAGGTGTTTTCAGGCTCCTAGTTTCTTATAACCAAGGTTTGTGAGGTTACCACTTTTCTGATGGGACTGTGGTTTTGTTGTCTGCTGTACCTCTGTGGGTGATGAGACCCTATTTCTACAGCTTAACCCTTTCTGTACTCCAGGAGGAGCTTGTCTCTTTCAAGATGGGTATTGCCTTTTGGGGTTTTCTAGCCACTGCATGTGTGATATGCCAGCTTTCTCTGTTGGCAGTGGGTGAACAAATGTGGTCTGCATCCATCTGTTTATGCTCTAATGACTACAGTTTATTAACCAGGTTTTCATTCAGCACTCCTAGTTGAAGATATACTGACTGCACTCAGTCTGGGATTCTTGTGGTATATTTTACCACTTGCTTTTCTTCCCACTCTCCATTTTAAAACTCTCTGTGAACCTGAATCCTCCATTTCATTTGCCAGAAGGAAGTGTGAATCCATTATATTTTTACCTGAAGATTGACTTCATATGGCAGAGGGGGTGTTCTTATACACTGGAGGCAGCAGTACTGTGTGTGGTTTAGGGAGGGTGCCAAACAGCATAGGCAGGACTGTCAATCAAGATCTCTGCAAAAATGAGACAAAATAGTAAATGCAGTCTCATTAACACATTTAGGCCCTTCTATATAACTGGGACATTAAAAGTGACTTCTGAGCAATCAATAGCATCCTCTTCTTTATTGAAATAGTTTTACGTTTATTTCACTTCTTGGGTAAAGTTTGGAAATGCCACTGCATTTTTTTTAAAAAGTGCTAGCAAAATAAAATGTCCGTGAGGTGAAAAATCAGTAAAGGTGACTCCTGAACTATTTATATAGATAACTAACAAGGGTTATGTCTACACTGACAGCTTAGTCCAGACTAGTTTAGCCCATGGCCAAACTAGGTTTCCCCTAGTTTGAACCAAGAAATTTCTTAGTTTGAACTAAGGAAAGTTTAGTTTGAACTAGTTAGTACTGTCACTTAGTCAGACTAACCACCTTAGTTCGAATGCTAGTTCGAGCTATGTTTGGCCAAGATCCAGAGTAATAATTAGTTCAAACTTAAGAAGTTCAAACTAAGCCCGTTAGTTCAAACTTAGAAGCACAAGGACTAACAAGTCCCAACTAAGTTTGCCTGAGGTAGACACAGCCAAGGAGTCTAGTGGCACTTTTAAAGACTAGCACATTTATTTATTGCTTGAGCTTTCATGGGGGAAAATCCCACCTCATCAGAAACTTGAAGATAGGGAACTTACAGAATGGGAGCAAAATAAGTGTAGGAGAGAGTAAGTCATAGGATCAGGTCAGACTGTTGCAGCAAATCAAAGCGGTTGTTTGGATTCAAATGGTGGAGTACAGCAATTGGGAGGGAAGGTGGAAAGAAAGCAAAATTACCTTTTGTAATGAGGGAAAAAATCTGTACTCTTTATTGAGCCCCAAGTTCAAGTTCACAGTGCATTGCAAACTTGCATACTTCTTCACAATATTGCTGTGTGGTTTACCAAAACTGTTGCTGAGCTCTAAAGCCTTCCGCATAGCATGCAAAATCACATAGCTCTGTCTGTCCAGTACAGTGAAAGTTCTGATAGGTAACTCCCACTAATACACTTTGTAGTTATGGAAAAACATTTGTCATGCCACACCACTCCACCATCATACAGTGTTACTAAATTAGCCTTTCTCGGTGAAGACCAATAACCTGATTAATTGAAGCTGAGAGCACATCTGAAAACCAGATCCCATGTGTCTCACTGAAATATTGCTTGCCCTGTGGAGGAGAGTCAGCAAACCACTCTGAATGTTCAGAGAAGAATTTTCAAAAACTCTCAGCGTCAGCTTACATCTCCTATTGATGTCAGTGGTATTTTTACTATTGCCTTAAGGGGAAACAGAATTTGGGCAGTGCTGGGGGCTTTTGAAAATACCACTGAGTGGTGGACACAAGATTATAGGGGAGAAAGTGTGGCCTGAAATTGGGAGGGAGAACACCTCTCAAATTCAGAATGGTCTTCATTGATTATTAATACAAATGAACTGATTTGTATGGAATTTCTAAAATCTAGCTTTAGACTGTTGCTTTGGATACTCCGCATTGTGTTAAGACAGCCCTAAAGCCTGTGCCATGAGTATATATGGGTATAGGGCCCATTCTTGGTGACTTGGCATCAACTTTAATTTGAAAGAAAAACCCACCCTAAAAGAAGATCATCTTAATGAGGCGGGTCTGTCATTTTCTATATAGAGGTTTGGCTGCTTTACCAAATGTAGGCTGACATCTCTATAAAAGTACTGTGTAGACCAGCGTACCTCGGCTTTTCCAAACTGCTGTGCTCCTTGTCATACGTACCTCCACGTTTCAGCTCACTTAAAAACTATTTGCTTACAAAATAAGATGACATTATACGAAAGTGTCAGCACATTATTTCTGAAAAATTGCTTACTTTCTCCTCTTTGCTATCTAATTATAAAACAAATCAATTGGAATATAAATATTTTACTTCAGTGTATAGTATATAGAGGAGCATAAACAAGTAATTCTGTATGAAATTTTAGTTTATGCTGACTTTGCTAGTGCTTTTTATGTAGCCTGTTGTAAAACTAGGCAAGTATCTAGATAAGCTGATGGATCCCCGGAAGATCTCTGCATGCCCGTAGGGATATGCATACCCCTGGTTGAGAACTGCTGCTGTAGACTCACTGAAATATATATCCATCTATTGCATCAAAGCCATTCTGTTCACTCTGTCTGTAAGTCACCTGTAAAGCCATAGAGAGATGTCGGTCTTCCTGTTAAAACCGTCTCTTTGGCATTTAAGCAGATCACTCAGTACAGCAGACATCAGAGGGAGTTTTCTGTTTGTTTTTTACATTCCATGATAATTACTAAAAAGTCAGCTAGCCCGAACAGTTGATAATTAAGCTGCTATCAAGCAAATTCCTAGTCAGGATAGTGAGGTGTAAAGTTTCAGTCCATATTCTTTTTTTCTTTTAAGTATTCGGGTTTATGTTCATGTGTGAATCTGTTTTTACTTAAAGGCTGAACTCAGTGCTTGAAATAGACACTTTAAAGTGAGAAGGGAGCACATAACTACAGAGATGCTCACTATTAATTCAGGGCTGAAAAGAATATTTAATGAGAAGTTGCTGTGAGTTGGAGTCTTACTGTTCAATATTAATATTTACTGCTGTTTTCAAAACAAAACACTACCTTTCTTTTCTGTGTTACACTTCAATCTCTCCAATGTAGATGCTTTAGTGTCAGAATTTCCAGTGGTGCCTTTCTGATGCAATTTTGTGCTCTGTGTGTGTGTGTGTACGTGCATGTGTGTTTTAATCTCTGAGGTTGTGCTTTTGAGTTGCGTGTAATCTCCAAGTTCTCATTGTAAAGAGCTGCGTCTGCCTGGAAAGTAAATTCCATCCTCTTTTCAATGGGTCACAGGCAGGGCAGCCAGTCAGTGTGAGTTTTCCCAGTCTTGCTATGCGGGTGACCCAAAGCTTTTTACCTGAATGGGTTTTCCTTTTCAGAAGTGAGAAATTCATGCTCCTACCCTGCTCAGCCTTAGCTCTTCCTCTTGAACAGAAGAAGCCAAACCGTGCCAAATTTGTCTGTGTGGTGGCTGTTCTTAATTTTATTTCTCTACTCCTTTATGTGTTCTGTGATCTGAAGAATAACTCAAGGACTTGAGCTGAGATCAGCAATTTCATTTTTGTTTTTTTTGTCATCCACCATGCCCTGCTGGGGATGAGACTCTCTTGTCTATATAAAATAAATGAGTCCTGCAGCACCTTAAAAACTGACAAATTTATATGGGCATAAGCTTTCATGGGCTATAACCGTCAGACGCATGGCATGGGTGTTAAAGGACTCCTCTTTTGTTTTGCTGAAACAGGCTAAAACGGCTATACTTAACCGCTATCTCTCTTGATCCTGTCTATATGTTACCTATCCTTCTCCCACTCTCTCCTACGTGCTTATTAAGTTTCCTACTATTAAGGTGCATTGCTAGAAGTACTGAAGTATCAAAATACTCCTTGGTATCTAGCATTTTCCTATGGACTGTGGCTTTGTAAAGAATCAAAGGGTAGCTGGGTTGGTCTACTTCAGCAAATCAAGCAAGGAGTCCTGTGGCCCTTAAAGACTAAAAAGTCTTTAAGGGCCACAGGACTCCTTGCTTGATTTGTATAAAGAATAGAACTGCTCAGGTCTTTTAGAAAATATTAGTTAAGCTGAGCCGAGTTCTGTATCTGTTTGTTTAAAACAAACAACCAAATGATACGTAAGATTACTTTTAAAATCTGAACATTATGAAGGATGTGATGAAAACTGGTTATTTCTTCCTTTCCCTCTGTTTCATGCTACAAGAAAAAAAAAAGAGGCTACCCCTTAATTAAAGTTATGGTCACAAGGCTAGGAAAAAGCAAAAGGAAGATAATGAGACAAGTTTTGTAGGTGATTAAAAAAAAATCCTTTGCTAATCTCTGTAGCACTGTTAAGATCAGACAATGCTAATGGTGATCAAATCTATTTGATTTACTAATGCGTACCAAATCTGTCTTTCATGTTGATGTCAACTCTTCTAAATTGGATCAGATCTCATGTTTACTATGACACGACTTCTGGATTGGGTCACAGAGCTGAACGCATGGTTTTGGGGATGTGATTAGAGATGTGACAAATGATAGTGCTCCTTGCTGGGGTGACGCCTTTACTGTATTGTTTGAGGTCAGAAAACAGTTTGCTCCTCTTGTGGCAAATGAGACTGCTTTACGATGGACCCTACTTATTCCTTGACCATTGGCGTGTTGACTCCTACCCTACCTGTTCTGCAAGGTCAAATAAGTAAGTTATTTAACATTACATATGGCTAAAGAACTGTGGTGGATATAGCCACTATACCCCATATAAGTTCAATACATTGGGAACGGTATTGGTTCACCCATTGCCATGGTCAGGAAGAATTTTTTCACCCTGTGTACATTGTACAACTTGCTATATTCATTCTAGTGGATTTCCTTCCTTCTAAAATGTAATCTTGGTTATTAGAGATATTTGTGTAGCCTTGATATTAGAGATATTTGTGTAGACTTTTATAAAGTAACAGGCCAACTTGGTATGGCACATTCTACTGTTCTGCACAGGAGGTACTTAAACTATTTTTAGGGAAAGGCCTACATTCTTACATAAAGAGCAGTTTGCAGCATCCTTGCTTTTCTTCTGTTAGCAAGAGGCAGTCATATTATCTATGGTTAGCATGAGATCTGTTCTTAGATTTGGCCTTGGAATAATCCATAAGTAAGTCTGAGAATTCTTTGTTGAACAGCAGCACCACTAAAATATGGAGGAAATTTTCCAAGTAGTACAAGGTCGTAAGTAACCAAAATCCTATTTGTGCCCTTAAAATCACCATCCAGGAGGATTTTCTTTGTTTTGTGCAAAGACTTACGCCAGTGCGCACAGTTGAAATCTTAGTATAACAAATCCAACATCAAAATTCTGAATAAGTTTCTGTATACTTCACCAAACTGGATCATGGAGTTGAAGGACATTAGGTTCAGATTGATAACTAGTGCAATATTTTTACTAGAGGTCGAACTCCAGAAAGATGCTAAAATATAAAACACCAGCCATTGTGTCTTGCAGAAAACTTTTGTTATGGAAAACGTAATCCCAGATCTTTTCCGATAAATATTGCAAAGTGGTACAGCACATAGCTGCTTCATCAGGAACTTAAATACCCGTGACCTGAAGCTGAGAAGTGCTGAGTAGCCATAACCATTGGCTTCCATGCCCTGTGAATGAGCTGCACTGCTGAGTCAGGTGAACAGCTATTACGCCTTAGGGATCCCCTTTTCTGTATGGACACAATATTAGGAGAGACAGAGGACATTGGTTAGGTTTCAGTAGTTAAAATGACCATCCTGCATCATTTTAATGACCATCTGCTACGAGAAAGGTGTTTGGGGGTGGTGGTCTGAAAGAAGGTTTTTATATTCAGTGATTAAAGGCTCTCTCTTTAATGAATGTTTGCTTTTGCATAGTGAATGATTTATGGAAAATATTTTTAATGTATTGCTCTAGGTATGCTTAAATGTTTTAAATGCTCTAAATAAAATCAGAAACCTTTGAAACAAACTCATAAATATTGCTCTAGTATTCTGAATATATTGTCTCCTATTGCATGTGAAATGTAGTTCATCACCAAAGAGTTACAGGATGATATTTAAAAATATGTAGATATTATAATTTAAATGGCATGTAATGTGATTATTCCATCAGCCAGGGAATCCTGAAGTAACATCAGACTGCTGAGATCTGAAGTAGTTTATGCCAAGAGGCATATGTTATATTTTAAACAAAGCTTAGATACCATGGCCTTATTGTGTGAGGCGGTACCACGGTTTGAAAAAATTTGAATATTTGTCTCGCTGATCAGATAACGTTGTGAGATTTTCTTACTGCATCTTGTACTATCATAATGTTAGCTCATGGCATGTCAATAAGAGTTTCTGATTTATTTGAAGTCTTCAGGTTCTTTTTCAGTTTTGCTACAGAGGCAGATACATAGTTTTAATAAACAGACATCTGTAATGGATGCTGAGCCAATCAGTCTGTATTGTGGGGGAATGTAGGGAAATAACTTTAAGATGCTTAACTGCTAGACCACGGGGGGAGTAGATTAGGATGATACCTGCCCAAATAAAAAGGGATTTATACATGCAAAATGGGCAACTGTATGTGCAAACCAGCACTAGTGTTAGATAGTTTGTGTTTATATACACAGTTGGGGGTTCTGTGTCCATTATAAATGCAGGTGCATGTTTTGTGTTCCCATGGCATGTACCAAGTTGGCCATAGATGTTTATGCCTTTGTCAATGCACAGGGGAGTTACAAATGAAGTACTTCTGATATTTAAAACTGCAAGTAACAGAGCCCCCCCACCCCCCCGAAGGCTTGGATGCAGTAGATAGATATATATTTTTCAGTGGGTCTACAGCGACAGTTCCCAACCAGAAATCTTCCATGCAGAGATCTTCCATGGGGTCCATCAACTCATCTAGATATTTGCCTAGATTTATAGTGTAAAAAGCTATGTGAAAGTACTAGCAAAGTCAGTACAAAATAAAATTTCACCCAGACAATGACTTGTTTATACTGCCCCATAGATTACTGAATAAAAGTTTGTGCTATGACTTCTTAACAGACAATTCATCAGAAGATGAACTTTAGTAATTTACATGTAGTAGCAATTACTGTACCTAGTTTTTAAAATGGATTGAAGTTTTATCTGAATTCATACCAATTGAAATGGGGGCAATGGTGGGAAAGCATCCAGCATCAAAGACATGCTTTTGCTACCATTAAGGCAAAACTCACTGTCTTCAACTAAAGTTATTAGATTAGTTCGTAAAATCATGTGCTTGTTCAGCCACCAATGCTCTTGTCATAGACCAAATTAAATCAGCCATTGAAAACAAACTTCCCCCCCCCATGGTACCCTAACAAAGATTAGTTATGAATCCGAAATGAGGGCAATGATTTAAAAAGAAAAAAATCCACTTATTTCACAAAATAGTTTGTGCCCTCTTAAAGCTTTTCATTGTGTTGAATAAACTTGTTTCTTTAAGAATGTCTCAGTAACTTTAGGTTATGTGTTGATCCCATTCTGCTGTAGCTGATATGGAATAATTCAAAGGTCTTACAAACTGTGGGCCATGTCCCCTCACTTCTTGGGGGATGCAGAGGAGTGTTGCGTGAGTGTGGCAGGACCCAGGCCAGTCCCATGGAGGAGGCAGAGAGGAAGTGCTATCCCACATGCTGTTCCAGACTCGCCCCATACCACGAATGCCAACAGCAGTTCCCCGGTTTAGCCCCCAGCTTCACTCCCAGCCTCAGCCCTGCTTGGCCCCCAGGTGATGTGACTTCATTCCCACTCTCAACTGCTGTGGGTGCCATGGCCTGACTCAGCAACTGGCCTTGCTCGTGGACTCCTGGCCACTGTTCCTGACTCAGCCCCCAGGTGCTGTGGCCCCACTCCCAGCCACAGCCCTTGGTCCTGACCAATGGCCCTGCTCCCAGCCCTGTTTGGAGGGATGGAGTTAAGAAGTTGTAGTAAGGTGGGACACTAACCTAAAAAATCACCAGATTGTTAATGGTTTACTTTCTTTTTATTAAACAGCACATACGGGAACTGGGTTTTCTTGCCGTCAACACAAACTCGCTCACTTTGTTGGGGCTGCTTTTAGACCACACGTGGCCAAACTGTGGCTCGGGAGCCGCATGTGGCTCTTGAATGAAAAAGTGTGGCTCACAGAAGAACATCAGCAAATCAGTTTAGTATGTGAAAGTATATGGCTATATGCCTCAATGGGGCTCTTGTGGGTTTAATAATCAACGTGTGTGGCTCTTGAGTTCCATAATTTTGGCCACCCTTGCTTTAGACAGTTGTTTATAATTGGAGAACCCACTCTGCATTAAGGTGCCTTCGGGTAGGTGAATGGTGTAGAATAGTAGGAAAGTGAGGAGGGGCTTACTTTGTATCCTAAACTTTGAGATTATTAGTATGTTGTTTATGACTCAAGATTCCTATTGCTATAGCACCCAAATGCCTCAGGCACATCATGATTCCACCCTCATAGATGCTGTACCAACGCAGAATGACCATATAGTTCTTTTTCTGAACAGATTTATATCCTCCCTTCCTGTTTTAAAACAACTCTACAGTACACACAATATCATCTTCCTTCTATTTTAATGTTTCTGTTTTATTACTTTGTAATTGGAAAATACTATCCTGGTAATTGACTTAAGATACAGCATCTCTACTAGTGATATTTCAGTGTCTTCTGAATGAGCACTATCTTTATTAATTGCCAGCAAGATGATCAATTTGTTGTCAGTTTCTAGTGATTTCAGGCAGTCATTGGCAGGTACCTCCATGGTTTGATTGCTTCCCCAGCATATAATATATATCATGATTCTAAGCCTTCACCTGTCTGCCTATTAGAGATTCAGCACTTCAGACTCTGTCCTAAACTTCTGATTCCTGGATCAGCAGCTCCACAGGAAATTTTTGTGCAAATATTAAAATGCACCTTATTGACGAATAAGTCAGCCTTCAAGATTACAGGCTACCTGTACTATTTTGGTATTGTGTTGAAATCTTCTGTACTTGTATTCATAATCTTTGTTTTGGGACGTAACAATTATTGAGCAAATGTAAGGTGCAAAATAGTGAGTATTTTAAGCAGCTTACTGATACAGCACTTTAACGTGGGTTTACTAACCATAGTAACATTACTTCTGGTTGCCTGTCTTAGTTCATTTCACATTAATCTGTCTTGTAGTTGGAAGGAAAATGAATTAAGTCAGTAACTTCAGGATTTATGTAAAGTCTGTACAGTGCTAAATAATTGTGCAGAGTTTTATGTACACTGCTGAAATTGGATTGTCAATTTGACACAAATTCTCCAAAACAGGGTGTTAGATGAGCTGATCTGTTCCTCAAATAAAAGGCTTGAAACTTCGATTTGTGCATTGCTCTAGGTTCAAACTATCTTCTTTCATAGAACCTCTTGGGCATATTTATTTTCTTAGAAGATATTTAACTATACCTAAAAAACCAAGGAGTCCTGTGGCACTTTTAAAAACTAACAAATTTATTTATCACATAAGCTTTGGTTGGTAGAATCCCACTTCATCAGATGTATGAAATGGAAACTGGAATATGTTGGGTGAAAGCACACATGCAGAGAAGGGTGAGCCACAAGATAAATTCAAACAGTTCCCCCGGGGTAGTCGGTTAGTCTATTTCAACAAACCAAACAAGTTGTTTTGATTCAAACAGTGTTGGCGTATGGACTTTTGAGAACAATATCTGGGAAGGTGATAACATTAAAACAGGGGAAATTACCTTTTGCAATGTTAGCCATTCTAAGTCCTTTTTTGGACCCAATCCGATGATACCAAGTTTGCACATGATTTCCAGCTTTTCAGTTTCACGTTGAAGCCTTTTGTTTGTTTGTTTGTTTTTTACTGAGGTATTGTAACTTTCATGTCTGTTACAGAAAGTCCAGGCAAATCTGTCTCTTCTCATTTGTGTAAGTCTGGTGGGTTTTTTTGGGAAGGGAGGGGGGTTTGGGGCATGTGTATGTTTGTGCACATACATGTTCAGATATTTTTGTCAAGTTCAAAGGGGTAGACATGTTAGTCTAGTTCAACAAAACAACCAAGGAGTCCTGAGGTGCTTAAAGATTAATAAGTTTGTTTATTGCATGAGCTTTCATGGGATTTTCTTGCATGAAAGCTCATTCAATAAATAAATTAGTTAGTTTTTAAGTGTCACGAATACTTTTATGTCACCAAAACGAAAAGCACCTCCCCACCCCAAAAGACAAGCATATAACATAGTAGAAATAAGTATTTTTAGCACCCCCAGACTGGCTTAATGATTTAGCACTTTGTGCAATTGAGAAAAATATTATTTTTTTTTTAAAAGTCGTTTCCCTAAATTATATAGGAAGACAGAGAAAGAAGGCTGAGATCTTTCGCAAAATTTTATTGAGTTGTTTTTGAAAGATTGTCAGGTTGAGAGTGAAAGGTGTATGTGACTTGTAATAAAAATGATAGCCTGGAAAGATTGGTAAATCCATCTGCTTGCTGAGCTTTCCACAGTGAACAAGCAGGCTCAGTTTTTACTGTTTATTGTAACAAGGGTCGTGGGAAAAGTGTGAGTTCCATGCGAAAACATGACATTGTAATTTGTGATTTCATCTTGTTTTGGCTTTACCTCTCTTTTTCTTGCGTCACTGCCAGGGTTTAAATCTCTCCTGGGTAGCTTTTCGTGCTGCTTGTTTCATTGCACCCAGTTACACTTTGGAAGTGTGGGCTACTGCTTATGTTGTTAGCTCTCCCACACTAGATCTCGTCTGATTCCCTTAGCAGTTTGTTTCTGTGAGGGGGCGCTGCTGGCTCTTTACTTTTTAAACAGAGGACTCAGGCTCTCTTGTGATGTAGACACCTGTGTTCTATTTTTACATTGCAAAACCACTGTTCTCGTACACAGTTCGGCCCTGTGGTGCTGGGCTCCTTGTGAGCCCTGGGACAAACTGACCGCAGGGCTCCAGCCCTTCTCTGTGGCTATGCCCCTCTTTCTTTCTCCAGCCAGTTTACACACCCCTGCCAGTAGGGGAGCAGCTGTTCTTAGCTGCCTGCTTAGGGTTAGCTCAGTCACAGCTCTGCTCAGCCTCTTCAACTTCAGACTTTGTTGACCTACTCTTATTGCAGACCAAACAGCTGGGAGGTGGTGGAGGGGATTCTGAGAAGGTTAGTCCCCTCCAGTCTACCACAGTTTCCTACAGCACTCCAGGCTTTGCAAAACATAGCTAGAAAAACCTGGTTTTGAGGACTTTCTAGTTGTTTCCAGAAATGTGACTGATAATATTCATAGGCCGTCTGAAACCAGCAGTCTTTGTATCTATTAAAAATGAATGGTTTTGTGTTTGATAGCTCATTGTGGAATGGAGTACTTAGAATTCAGACTGTCAGAGGAACAAAGGATTGTGTGTGACCTTTAAATGTAAGACATGTTGCAGGCAAACTTCCTTTAGCATTTGATGTACGCAGACTCACTTTGTGCATAATTTTGACCTTTTTTAAACATAAGTTTCTCTGATTCTTTTTAGAGAAGACTGTTTGAAATCTATATATATCTATTAGTGTTTTTTTTATTTGATGATGATCAAGAGCTGAAAGACAAACTTCAATAGCACTACATGTTGCTTAATGTATTAAAGCAATTGCAGCATCAAAGAATGAGATGTTATACCATTTACTATCATTGATGCCTCATAGGAATGTGATCAGTTTCCTTGTACTCAAACTGTGACGTGTGACTCTTAACTCTTGCCTGATATTATTTTCCTATGATGTAGGGATGGAAAATCACTATTCCTGATTCGTAGTGTGGTGGCATGGCCTCCTTCAGAACTCGAAGAAGAAGTTACCACTTTGATCTAAGGGGTGGAGATAAACCAACCCTTGCCCAGCAGGCAGTCTGTTTACCATATGTGGAATTGGGCTTTTTTTTTTTTTTTACGGACAGAGCCAGCAGTAGTGGTAGATGCATGGGACTTGCTCCAGGCTGCTGCCTTTATGGATGCACTGAGAGGTGCCCTGCCCACTGAGGAGGCAGGACTAGGGACAGGGAACTGCTGTTGGCCACATATCCCTAGGACGTTGAAGACACCTCAGGGATTGAGCTACATGCCAGGGAGGGGTAGGAGGTAGCCTCAAGGGCAGGTGACCATCAGTTAGTGGTGTCAGGGCCTGTGTACCTGTCTGTGTGTTACAGTGGGACTTGCTGCTGGACCAGTGCTGGACCACTTCCCCACTTAGGGCCTTGCGCTAGGATGTGGTGGAGTTGGTTGGGCCCACTTCCACATTGCAAACCCATCAGCCCCTGGGGTGGCAGCTATCGACAGAGTGCCTAATCTGCCCCGTTGGAAGGCCAAGAGTAATTAATGGTTTATTGGCTAATTCACCGTGCTAACAGACAGTGACTGAGTGCAGCAGTGTGGCCTCCCTCTGTCCCGGAGGAGGGAGGAGCGACCAACACCTCTCTACACAGTCTAAGATCCAAAGATGATTTTTTTTTTTTTGGGTAAATAATGCTCAACATTGTTCTAATCCAGGGGTGGTCAAATGTATGGAACTCAGGAGCCACACAAGTTGATCGTTAAACCTTCAAGAGCCGCACTCAGGCATGTAGCCATATGCTTTTACCTACTAAATTGATTTGCTGCCATTCTTCCACAAGCCACACTTTTTCATTCAAGAGCCACATGGTGCTCCCGATCTGCAGTTTGGCCAGGCCTGTTGTAATCCAATGCTAAGTCACACGTTACTGTCTTGATTTCAGTTAATCTATAGACTGATAGTTGCATAAAATGTATTTGCTGCAAACTTTTGCAAGACAATAAACTCCATTTCAACATGAGGATCCTACATACATTCATGAATTCCTAAAGAGTTTTACAAATGTTTTAAATGATTAATGGTACTGACTGCGTGCATGCCCACACAACTTCTTTCTTAGTGGAAGAGAAATAAGTGACATGGATTCTGTGTGTATTCTACTTGTAACATTTTTTTTTTATACGTATACAACAGTCCTAGAACAGAAATGGTCAAACAGTATCTTGGGAATTTGTTTCTTTGGGAGTCCCAGCCCAACACCTAACATCTAGTTCTGAAGAGAGCCTTATAGTACTCTGCCTCCCTTGGTCTCTTTTTCATCTTCCCTGTAGCTCACAGAGCTACCTCTACAAAGACCCTGTCTTTAAGTAGAACCTTACATAACAAAAACTAACAGCTTCACAGCATATCCTCCCAAGACTGAACATTTGTTGGTAGGTTAAGAAAAACTTGTAAGACTATATATAAACAGCACTGCTTTATGATGCCTACCATAAGGTGTGGGGTGTATAAAAGAAAATAATGAAATATATCTTTTATATGTCACCCAAAAGACAGCATGTCAAAGCCTGGTGAAGTAGGCTGAAAAAAAATCTGGTTTTGCAAAAAATATTTCAGAATCATTTTCCTTCTGAAGTTTCAAAGGGGTATGATTTTTCATTCTTTAAAACTTTTTGATAAAACAGTTTTTAATTTTTTGTTGGTGAGGTCTTTTTTGTATTTGTTTCCTCCTGCTTCCCATTTCCTCACCTTTGTTTGTTTGCTTCTTTCATTTTCTCAATAAATAAGGATGGGGGTGATTATGAGAAAATAAGTGAGAAGTCCTGTGGCACCATAAAGACTAACATTTATTTGGACATAAGCTTTCATGGGCTAGAACTTTGAAAAACCAATAACTTCCAAAACTGAATTTTTTTTCTGTTTTGTTTCAAAAGACAAAAAGTATGACCATATGTGTGCGCGGGTATGTATAAAGTGTATAAAAAGACCACTTTTCAGAAAAAGAATTTTAGTTTTGAAAATTAACTATCTCTAGTGCTAATTCAACATTACCTCAGAACAGAAAGTTCACGCTAATGAAGCACCAGAGCCACTTCCTTTAGCACTTTTTAAACTTACGGTATAATCTCAGTTAGAAACATCAGTGTTACAAAATTGCTGGTCAACCACGCACCTCATTTGGAATCAAAGTTCTCGATCAGTCAGATTTTTTTAAAACCCCTACACAAATACAGTACAGAACTGTTAAACGCAAACTTCTAAAAGAAAAAAAAAAGCACGTTTTTCTTTTGCACAGTAAATTCAAAGCTGTATTAAGTCAATATTCAATTGTAAACTTCTGAAAAAACCATAATGTTTTGTTCAGAGTTATGAACAACCTCCATTCTTAAGGTATTCGTAACATTTAGGTTCTACTGTACTTCAATCTAAATATTGACCTTTCCTGAATCTAGTTCTGTTATGAAACCTATTGAGAATGGATACAGCTGAGTTGTTTGAAAACAAATGTTATGACAGATGTGACTATGGTTCAAAGAAACAGGATCTGAATGTCTCAATAATACATTTTACATATGATGCAGGTATTTGGTCGTGAAACCACCATTAATGCTATTGTGAGTTGTGTGGCCAGCTCTCTCTCAACTGCACTGATGTACTGCATGCTATTTTAGTGTGTTAATATATATGAAAGCTGGCTTTGAGCTAGCACATTTGAAAGAGATGTGATGGGATTTTGGAGGTGGTTGTTACAACACATTAAAGTAAAATTTATGTTGCACAACTCAAAACTCTCAGACAGATGGAACTGAAATTGTTCCCACCAAGCATCTGGTCAGAATGCTAGAGTTTTCAAAGGAGGGGGGGGAAATGATTTAAGGCAGCTCTACACATACAGCTGAAAATTCACTTCCATCAGATTGAACTTCTGAGCATCTCCCGCTCAGCTGATCAGGAAGTCGAGCCCTGAAGACCACCCCTTCAAGTGGAGTAGCATTGAGTTGAAGGGAGTGCATTTCCCTTCCACTCAGTGCGATGAACATACTGTGGTGAGTAAGCGTTAGGCAGTCAGAGGAAGGTATGCAAGTTATTTTAACTTGTATATCTTCCTTTGACTGCCACTGAAAAATGCTTACGGTGTAGACTAGGGCTTTGGAATTCACATCAGGCCATATCCCACTGTGTTAAATAAGTCCCAACATACTGCCTTTGCTTAGTAAGAGGAAGATAAGGTACAGAAAGCTTTGTTTGCTAACTGGCAGATTAGACTTTGCCTCAGCTGGAAATTTAAAATTAGCAGAATTGTCTCCAGGGCATTCACTTACTGTGACGAGGCTTTCTTGGAATCTTAAAGTATAGTCTGCTTTGGAGTGGAGCATGAAATGAATCCTCTGGTTTTTCAGTTTCTATCTGCAGTCATCTCTAGTCAACCTGAAAAGCATCATTTGAAATTTAAGAGTTGAGGTCTTTATCAAGTTGCAGAAAAGTAATTCACTAGACTGGTTTAGAGGGGAAAAAGAATATGGTGTCAGTTATAAATGTTATACTGTGTCTGAACCAGACTGAAAAGGACTTTGAGTCAATACATTTTACAGTAAAACAAACAAGGAGTCCTGTGACACTTAAAGACTAACATTTATTTAGTGCATGAGCTTTTGTGGGAGAAAATCCCACTTTGTCAGATGCTTTGAAGATGGGGAACTCACAGAATGGGAAGAAATAAATGCAGGGAAGTGTAAGTCATGGGATCAGGTCACACTGTAGCAGCAAACCAAAGCAGTTGTAAAGATTCAAATGCTGTGGAACAGCATGTGGAGGAAGATGAGGTTAAATCACCTGTTGTAATGAGAAAAAAATCCAAAGTCCCTATTAAGCCCTGAAGTAATGTAATAAAATTTGCAAATAAATTTGATCTCAGCAGCTTCTCTTTGAAGCCTTGATCTAGTATTCTTCTGTCTGACACTGCAATTAATAAATCATCAATGGACTGAGCAGGAAGATTGAAATGCTGACTTTAGAATGTTGTGATGTCAGATTCTCAATCCATGCACATGCAGAGACCGACAGGCACGTGTGTATGCGCGTGCGCACACACACGCAAACACAAAAGCAGCATCATTCAAGATTTGGTAGATGAGCGTAGTCCTTATACATTTAGTATGTTTTTTGCTGTGGACTAATGTCCAAGTATATCACTCTCTTCTTCCTAATATGAAAACGTGGTGTTACTCCCTAACCATGTCCTTTCATTTGCATCCTACAACTTTGTGTGTCTGTTTGCGTGTGCGCACATGGTAAACCACAATATGAAAATAAAACACTGAGAGATTTATAGTCTCTGGCATTTATAATGGAGAGGTAAAATTACATTTAACCCTCATTACACGTATTGCTTTGTGTCCAGGGCATATATTTAACACCATCATATTCCCATATTTGTAAACAGCATGGTCATAAGAAAAGACTGTGAACAATATCTTTTAAATCTTGAATTTTCTTCTTGTATAACTGAATCCTAAATTTTAACCTGACCCTTTCATTTAAAAAAAAAAGTTTTGCTGCCCATAATTAGCCTTATATTCAAACCTTTATTTCCTGCATATTGTTTAAAAAAATTTGGCAGGTGTGAATTTTGGCTGTGTGGCTTTCTTGTAAAGTATGGGTGAATTAGAAGGAATTTCCTGGGATTGTTGCATATATTAGATGTAAAGAGCATGTGAGGTGGTGACGGTTAAACTGCTGTGAAAAAGAAACTTTAGACACAAGGGCTGCAGTCATTAGCATTCTTTTGTGTAGTCAAGTGATTGCACATGAAGAGTGATGCAGTAGCAAAGAAATGAATTTATCTGTCTGGCTTCCACTTTTATTTTCCATAAAGAAGAATCATGGCATAACAAAGATGTCTGTTTTGGCTTCATTTAAGAGCAATGGGTAGACAGAAAACAGAAATACTGTTTATTATTGTCCAAAATGCTGTTATAATTCAGGGGGCACTCTGTACAGAAGAATTCCCTACACACACACACACATGCACAAGATTGTTTTTAATTTTCATGTCTGCTAGTGTTTTATGTATCTAAAAATAAACAAACAAGGAGCCCTGTGGCACTTTAAAGACTAAAAAAGTTATTTATACCATGAGTTTTCATGGGGGGAAAATGCCACTTTGTCAGAAGCTTTGAAGATGGGGAACTTGAGTGATGAAGTGGGGGATTTCCCCCCACAAAAGTTCATGGGATAAAGAAATTTGTTAGTCTTTAAAAGTGCCTCAGGTCTCCATGTTCATTTTACTGAACCAGACTAACACGGCTACCCCTATGGAACTTAAACCTGTTGTGTGCTGTGGTTGGAACAGGCTAGATTAATTGGTGGATTGAACAATATTATATAGTTTGGTCAGAAGATATTGTACATAAGGGATTGGTGACTAGAACGGAAACCATAGAATTAGCAAGGGTTTAATCATAATTTGTGCAAATCTCTTTTGCTAGAGGATGTTCACTTTGGCACGTTTAAGAAGAGCCCAAAATAGTATTGTGCCAGGACAATACACTGCTATTGATCATGTCACAATGTAACTCTTCCTACGACTGCCTTCTTTGCAAAATTACTGCTCTCTTTGCCACATGGGCCCATTGGCATGCCCACTAATACATTTTTAACAGCCCGAGAGGTACTGTAGGCCTTTGACCCTTGTTAATTTTGAGTCTCAGTGTGCTATAAAATGTATTTCCACAAGATATGAATAGTGAAAGCCCTTAAATGGCATCTACGTTTAGTTTGAACCTTTGTTTAGTTAATCTAGAGGCATACTTTTCTAACGGCTCTTTAAAGACACATAGGATGCACGTGCATGCTTGTATGAATTGCTTGTTGTGGCACATCATTGATTAAAGACGATTCACAGAAATACAGAGCCCTGAGTTGTGTGGTTTGGCAGTAAAGATGTGGAAAGTACCATCTGTGTAGCAGCTGTTGTTTTCCCTGTTTCAGTTCTTTATATCTCTTGAAGTGCAGTAGTCAACACTTTTCTTATTTGGGGTTTCTGGATTCATGTTATCCTCTCCTCTTCCTCCCTTCCCCTATTTCTAAGCCCATTTTAGGCCATTCTGGCCAAGGATATACTTCTACAGCCTGTTAGCACTATTCCAGGGTCACCCCAGAAAGGGTTGTTTTTGAAGTCCACAAGTGTCACTCCCTCTCTTCTGATGATGTTTGCATAGCTGGGAAACTGGCAAAGCTCCCTTCCCCACAACCAGCCTCCATGGGTTCTGTTGTTGGTATCTCCCTTTTCTAGCCCCCCATTCACCCCCCACACCAGATAAGCCTTAGGACACCAGCTTTAGGATGTATAAAAAGGGAGCAGGAGGCCTACCCTGTGGCTTGTTGTTTTAAGGATGGACTATTGGGGACGGGTAGAAAGCAACCGACTGTGAATAAGTTCACTGTGGAAGTTCACCTTGCTCAGACTCCAACTTTCAAACAATCTTGCTAAAGTAGGTTCCCCAAATTCCTACAGGGTTTACATTTCCTAATTGTTTTGCTCAATCAGCTTTGTTCTCTTGACTTAAAAAGAGAGAGAATGAAGGATTTTCTTTGGACAGATTTACAACGCAACATCTGTTTGAGTGACAAACACTGTCTCAAAGTCAAACACTGGTTGTGTACCTATGGTTAGGAAACAATTGTTTCTGACAAAAACAAGAAGTTTTATAGTTTTGTTCTATAGGGGTAATGTATTTTAGGAATGAATAAATCTAGACTGAAAGGCTGGCAGTGCAGCTTGAAAATAACCTTCCTTTCAGTTGAAAAATTTTTCTCATTACTGTTGCCTGGCTGGAAAATAGTATGGAGGATTAACTTTGCATGATCTACACAAGTTTCACTCAAACTGAATTTTATAGACAAGTCTGTCTTTTATCTTGAAAGTATATTTTGTCAGATCTCTTGCTGGTTTTTTTGCACAGGAGCAAGTCAACATTTTTAGGAACAAGGCATCCTAATAGGAAAACACGTGAATTTTCTTTCGGACAATAAAGTGAATCTGTGTGGCTTTAAAAATAATAGGACTTGATCAAAATTAGATTACATGTGATGTGTATGGGAGGGAAATTTTGTCTTTTGTTCTTCTCTACTGAAGCAAAGGGTCCCACAAGTTTGTAGTTAAGGGCAGAATTAGTGCTTGAGGGGGGGAGGCAGCCATCCATATACAGTATTTCACATTACATATTTAGGCTGTACATCTTTGCGGAAGAATTCCTACCACAACTTGTGACATCCTTCCTCAAGCTGGAGTGAATGGATTTTTGGAACCTTGCATTAGTCATCCTGAATGATTAATCACATGAAAAACTGAGTTTCCGTCTGGGGAAATTTTCCTGAACAGGATTTTGTACTCACAGGTCGAAGTTATATTTGTAAACGTAAGTGGCTCAGAGATGTAAATAAAGATGGTTTTTGATTCAAGAGCTTAAAAATATCTTGTAACTTTAAATCCCCCCCGCCTCCATAGTTTCCGCACTGAAAACAAGCTAGATTAAGAACTATTAATTTTATGGCTTGGTATTCAAAGGTATTGAGTACCTCTAAATTCCATTGACTTCAGTAGGATTTGTGAGTGCTCAGCTAATCTGGAAATCGGCTCATTTTAATCTCCAATTTGAGTTAATTTACTTATTTTTACTAGTAACCGTCCTAGCAGGAGGGCACCTGCTGTGTGTCAAGGTGTGCTACGGGATGGTCAATAAAATAAGACCTCCTATTATTTGGGGGGATGGGGGGGTGACTTTGAGAAATCTCAGCTCATTTGAAGCTTATTGCACTGGGTACTCTCACAACTTCATTTGGAGCAAAAGAATGCAAATTTCCATTCTGTCAGCTAGCTAGAGGTCAAGTTTTTCAAGGCTAAAGAGCATATGCTGAGGCCTGGGAGGAAGAAGAAACTGCATTTGGGAACTGTCCTCAGTTAGTGCTAAAGGCCCATGTAGCCTGTCTTGTTAGAGCAAGTTGTCACAAAACCTTTCTTTGTGAAACCACTGGATAAACATTGCTCGGGCAGTCTTCTTTCTTTTCCCTTTATCTTTTTTAAAAACTACAGAAACCAAGAGTGTCATTGCCCTTCTCCAGAGATAAAGGGAGGGCAAGATGGTTTCAGTGTTAGACAAACTGTTACTTTGGGGGTAGGAAAGTAATTCAGAAAGATTATTTTGTGAAAACATGGTGCTCTGGACGAGTGCAGAACAATGAGATTAGGGCTGAGCCCCAATTATAATTTCCCACAGCCCCTGTTGATAGGCAATCTTTCATTCACTGCCTTGCTGTCTAGACAAAGAAACAATTCAAGCAGTTGGTGATTCCTTCCCCTCCTCCTTCTACTTCCCCACTCCATTTTTCAGCACATAAAGGCTGCCTGAGGAAGGGAATCCTTGTAGGCCCCCGACCTGTAGTTTTCCTACTGGCAAAGAAAAGCTCTGCCGGCCTCAAACTGCTATGGGACACCGGATGAAAATGACTGAAAAAACTGGCAAGGCTCCTAGGAGGCCCACAGCAATAAAGCAGAGATGAAAAGCCCCATATCTATTGAAGCTGATTTATCCTCAGCTCATAGTAAAGCAATAAGAGATCTGGGGATCAACCCTCACAAAACATAGTCTTTTACATCAATCGAGCACGTTTATTCGCATTTATCTGTCCTGAACTTAACATGTGTTTATGCCTAGACCTTTGGCATAAACAAAAAGTTTTAAATTTTTCAGTGTACAGCACAGATATGTTTTCTGATAAGTAATTAGGGACAGTTTGGACCAAATGTGAGCAGTGTAACTCCACTAACTTGAATAAAGTTGTGTCTGCATAAATCAAGGGCGAATGGAGCCTGTGTTAGAATCAATCAATCAATCAAATCATAAGGCTGGAAGGGACCTCATTTCAGTGAATTTAAACATACTATTTAAATGTCAGGCTATGAGAAATTTAACTGCATATGGTCTGATGGCTCTAGAGGCAGTGCTTTACTATAAATGTTCTGAAAGGAAAAGTATGTTTCACAACTGGTTCTGTAACTTTCAGTCCGTATTTCTGGAGAAGATAATCTTTCACAGAACAGGATGATCTTTGTGAATGAAAAGAGGAAAGGTGCTCTTGCAGCCAGCATTCTTTCCTTTGCTCTGCCGCTGACTTTGGTCAAATCACTTAACTTTTCCATGCCTTTAATTTCCCCCATTTGTGATAATTTTTCTTCCCTACCAGGGCAGTTGTGAGACTAAATTAATGAATGTTTAAGGTGCAAAGTGCCTTGGTAAAGCCAATGTTTCAGAATAGAACAATTTACTTGAATAAGCCATTGTTTTAAAAGAATAGGTATCAAGGGAGGAAAAAACCCAAGACTTGTGGCTAGGTATCATTTGAAGCTACTCTTTCTCCTTCTCCATCACCAGTGTCAGTGAGAAGGGCTGATTGTTTCTATAATGGGTGTTTCAGTACACTATCTCACAATTTGTGTTTCAGATCTAAGTCCATCATCTCCTCCTCCCTCTCCATTTACAGAAAAAGTGAAGAGAGTTTGATTTTTCAGACTGTAACTGGAATAAAATATACATGGTACTGTGCAATCCCCTTCCTCCCAAGATGCTGTATATTATTTTCTGATAAGTGTTAAGAATGGATCTTAGTGCCAAAGAGAATGAATCAGAAAGTAATCATCATTGCTGGGAATTTGGGCTTTCCATATTACCAACCCAGTGGCTCTATTCCACTGAGGGAACAAGTCAGTTTCAGAGCCATCCCTACTGTTGATTAGTCATGTTTTCCATCAGCCAAGGACACATTTCATAATCTGGTCTGTGTGCAGCCAAATGCAGCCCTGTAAAGTTTTCTGTCTTTGAATTCAATTGGAATGAGTGAAGGAAGGGGGAATCTGCTGTTCACTAATTCTTATTGGTTGATTCTGGAGCCTACAAGAAGGGGCTAGAAGAGAGTGTTATAAATTAACAGCATGTTGTTCCCCCCACCCTCTACAACAACCCAAAGTCACCAAATATAGAAGATTTTATCTAATGTGGGTCAGGAGGTTCAAGCATGTTCCAGATGGAAAGGAAACACCATCATCATTAATTGTTTGAACAGTTAAGGGGTTAAAAAAACAAAACAAAACACACGGCTAGTCAACTTTCCCAAAGAAATAAAACATAATTTTTCAAGAAAAGAGCTGGTAAAAGGAAAAGGCATTTTTCTTAATGTTTTTGGCCCTAATGTGATCTTAGTTCTTGTGCTTTTATTTGTTTAACTATGTTATTTTTAAATTATTAGTTGACTCTATTTAACTTCTATCACATACAACATTTCTGGGCTGCCTCTTTATCTTTAAGCACTACACAAAAATCAGTTAATTGAAAATGAATGCAGGAACATCTGATGTTCAGTGGTATTCAATTTTTTTTGATTCAGACTCTCTGCTGAGCGTTACATTACTCCAGTGGAAAAATGCTGGCGGTATTTCATCACATCTGACTGTTGACTAAGTTAGATGCATTTCAGTCACTGCCAGATGTACAAGATACTGTAAAATGAGCATTTCTTCTAGCAAATTAAGACTTTGTTGGCTCAGTATGACTATATTGGCTAAAACTACTTGTTTTCACAGCGGGCTTTGCCAGATTGTGCTGGTCAATACAAACAATAATTTGATTTAGCATGAGAGCTCCAGATCCAGCCCCTAAGTCTTCATTCCTATAATTAGTTGTTTAGGAATTTATATAATAGGTGTTGCAATATTCACTCAGCTTTTATTAGCCTTCAGTATAGACACATTTCAAACAAATGAAACCCTTTAACCAGCTTGTGCCCGAATGCATTCGTTATCTCGCTGCCTTGACAAGTTCCAAAGGGATAGCCCTGATAGTTTAGTTCAGCAGAGCAAACAAGGAGTCCTGTGTCGGTTCTAAAGACTAAACATTTCATTTATCACAGGAGCTTTTGGATTTTCTCCCACGAAAGCCAATGGGATAAATAAATTTGTTAGTCTTGAAAAGTGCTACAGGACTCCATATTTGTTTTGCTGTTGTCTCATTCATTATCATTCTGCCATTGGTAGGTTGTGTAATAGTACCTATGGTTTTAAACATACCTGCCTATAAAAAACTGATCAGTCTGGAGATTTTCCCTGTCAGTCTGAACTGTTAGACAAGTCTCTTCTTTAGGCTTGTGGAAACAGAAGCAAATAGCTCTCATAGTTTATCTACTGGGTCAGATCCTCAGCTGGTATAAGTTTGGCAAGGGTCCATCGAATTTACAGATTCCAAGACCAGAAAGGACCATTTTAATAATCTAGTCTGACTTTCTGTATAACATAGACTACAAAGCTGCCTCAAAATAATCCCTAGAGAGATCTTTTAGAAAAACTTTCAATATTGAATTTTAAAATTGCCAGGGATGGAGAATCCATTACGTCTCTTGGTAAATTGTTCAAATGGTTAATTACCTCTGCCTCTCATTATGTCTTTTCACGTCAGAATATCTATTCCAACAATTTACAGCAATTGCATAATGTTATAACTTTCTCAGCTAGATAGAAGAGCTCATTATTAAATATTGGTTCTCTATGTACTATGATAAAATCACCCCTTAACCTTTGTGAAGCTAAATAGATAGAGTTCCTGGAGTCTAGCACTATAAGGCATGTTTTCCGTTTCTTTGTTCATTCTCATGGCTCTTTTCTGGACCTTCATCAATTTATCAACATCCTTCTTGAATTAGGAACAACAGAACTGGGCATGATATTCCAACAGCAGTCAATCAGTGTCAAATAGAGGTACAATGACATTTGTGCTCCTCTTTTTATATCTGAGAATTGCATTAGCAGTTTTGGCCATAGCGTCACAATGGAAAGTCGTATTCGGTTTGTCATCCACCATGACCATTAAATCTTTTTTCAGAGTCACTGCTTCCCGAGATAGAGTTCCTCTATCCTGCAGTTATGGCCTATATGGTCTTTCTGGCTTGGTGTTGATTTTTATATTTAACTGCATGAAAACTCTGATTGTTTGCATTGAAGTTACTAAGAGATCAAGCTCACTCTGTATCAGTCATTTTGCCTCCTCATACCTTACCACTCCTCCAATTTTTATGTCATCCACAAACTATCAGTGATGATTTTTGTCTTCTTCCGGATCATTGGTAAAAATATGAAAAACTATGTATGAGGGATCCCATTAAAAACAGACCTGCTCAGTAATTATTCCCTGTTTACAATTACTTTTTGAGACCTATTGGTTAGCCAGTTTTTAAAGTATTTTATATGTGCCATGTTAATTTTATATTTTTTTAATCAAAATGTTGTGCCATATTAGCCACCCAAAAAAAAAAACAAACAAACCCACACCCACACCCAAGGAGCCCTTTGGCACTTAAAGACTAACAGATGTGTTTTTTGCATGAGGTTTCGTGGGAGAAAATTTCACTTCGTCAGATGCTTACAGATTTCTGTAGTTCCCTCATCTTCACAGCATCTGACGAAGTGGGATTTTCTCCCATGAAAGCTCATGCGAAAAATAAATGTTAATCTTTAAGTGCCAACGGGCTCCTTGGTGGTGGTGGTGTGTTTTTTTTTTTTTTTGTTTTTTTTTTGCTGGACTAGATTAACGTGGCTGCCCCTTTGGAATGTGCTATACTAGGTCACTTAACATAAGTCATACTGTATTACAGCAACACTATTATCTTTACCAACCAAACTTGTAATCTGATATACATTTTTATGAAGATGTATTTCCAGTGAAGCTGTATTGATTGTTATTAATTACATTACCCTTCTCCAGTTCTTTATCAGTCAAAGCCTGTTTTAGCAGCTCCATTATCCTGCCTAAAAAACAAGACGGCTGTCCCTGTGAAAATTATCTTGCTTGGTATCCGTGATCAGGCCTATAATTACTTGGATCATCCTGTTTACTCTTCTAAAACATTGGCACAACATCAGCTTTTCGTCTAGTCTTTTGTAACTTCCTCAGTGTTCCCAGAATTACTGAAAATCAACAAAAATGATACAGCGAGCTCCTCAGCCTGCTCTTTTAGAACTCTTATGCATGTTATCTGGGCTTGTGGGTTTTAAAAACTTCTAACTTTAATAGCCGATGCTTAATATTCCTCAGACATCAGTGGAAAGGAAAGAGTTTTGACTAATGATGTGACTACATGTAGAGAATTGAGAACTATAATCTGCCATTTTACATCAACTAAGAATCTGTTCTACTGTGTTTTGTGACTGGTGCTAGCACTTTCCCCAACTTTCTGCTTCTTTCTTCTGATCACCTGGTTAGCTTCCATGTTAGATGTCATCTTTTACAGGGCGTGCAGGTCCTATCGGGGTGGAAGCCATAGGCTATGTCCACACATACATCATTATTTCAAAATAACCCATTTTGAAATGAGTTATTTCAAAATAAAGTCCTTATTTCGGAATAAGTTAATTCAAATTAACAGTTTGCTAATTCAAATTAAGGGAAAGCCTGCTTTCGAAATAGCCATTGTTTCGAAATGGTTATTTTGAAACAAGGCCATCCGGACATGTTGTTTCGAAACAGCTGTTTCAAAACAATGTGTCCGAACGCCGTTGTTTCGAAACAACGGCTATTTTGATTAGATGCGAGGTTTAACAGTTTCAAAATAACGGTGTGTCGTGTGGACATGTCGCTTCTTATTTCGAAACAACCTTTGTTGTTTCAAAATAAGAAGCCTATGTGGACATACCCATATACATATCTAGATAAATGGATATCTAGATATAATTAGATACTGTCTGTAAGTATTAGCTACACTACTATTATTTGTACTTTAATAGTGTTCAGGGGTTCCCTGTTTAGTGATCAGTGTCTCATTGTGCTAGGTGCTATAGAAACACAGAAGAAAGAGGTGGGTCCCATCCTGAAGAATTTGCAGCCTAAAAGTAGTGAGGGACAGTGTGCCTTTTAACAAACAGATTGAGGGAACAGCAGGATAACAATGAGGCAATTCTGATCAAGACAGTTAAGCGGGGTCACAGTGAGAAAAGGCAGATTATTTTGTGGAGATTCCTGCTTTTTTGAATCAAGCTGATTTTAAAATTGTTTTGAAAAAAATGTTGGAATTTTTCTTCCCGTTTGGGGCAGCCTGGTTACCTCTGTGTCATCTTTATGAATCATATTCTGCAACATGCATGCCTATAAAATGTGAGAGCTCATTTCTACTAAAGCATGGTTTCTATACAAACAATCCACAGACCTGCACCACATTGTGGCATCCTCCTTTCCAGTCCCTTAGATTTCCCTGAAACAAGTTTAGGAAGGCGGCAAGCCAATCCATAGCATCAAAAAGGTTGGGAAGCAGTGCATTCAGAGAAAGTACTTGTCACTTTGTAGTCAGTTAGAGGGGAAACTTAAGATGACACTTAAAAGTTGGTTGACTTATTACATTCAACTGGTACAGTGAACAGGGGAGTTTGGAGCGTGTGCTCTTTACCTGATGCAGCATTTAGGAGATGAATAGACATTTCATGGCCACTCTAAAAGCAGCTCAGGAATTATCTGGCCCTGAGCTGGAAGCAGTTGCTAAATGGTAGTACACTTACCATTGGTAGTACACAAACTTGATGTTCCATTCATTCACACCGTAACAATTTTTTAAGGAGATTATTACAGGAACCAGTGATGCTTGGGAGCCACTGATCTAAAGACATCCAGGAGTTAACCATTTTGGAATTTGTCATGCTAAGGAAAAGGCACCAAGGAGGAATACGTAGTGAGGTATTTCTGGATTTTTCTCCAGGAAATAGAGGGCTATGTCTACGCTGGAGGCTTATCAACTTAAGCAATTCCATGGTCACATTTGGAATTCATTAAGTCAAATTAAGGACTTGCTTAAGTCAACTTAACAACTTTTGCCCTTAAGGTTGACTTTATTAAGTCAACTTAACACAATGTACCTATCAAAGTCGACTTAATTAAGTTAACTGAGTGCGTTAGAGCCATTTAAATTGATTGTATAAAGTCAACTTAAGCCAAGAGACCCATATAAAGTTGACTTTATTAAGTCAACTTTAAATGGGTCCCCTAGTTTAAGTCGACTTCATAAAGTTGACTTAAAAAATGGGGCCTCCCTAAATTGACTTTTTAAGGTTGACTTTAAGTTGACCTTATTAAGTCGACTTACCTGAGCCCTGTAGTGTAGACACAGCCTTTGTTTCTACACTGAACTTTCCCACCATCACAATGCTGCTGGCATAGGCAATCTGTCAGTGGTTTTTAAAAGTGCCAGAGGACTCCTTGCTTAGTTTTTAACTGTGTCATGTAACTGTGTTCAGAGCAAGGTTTAGATGACTCAGTGGTAAAAATATCACTGATGTCTTATCTACTTTAGATGTCCCGCTGTTGTACTACCAAATGGTTCTGCACTGGTGGAAATGTAAAACTTGGAAATTGTAAGAAGACACTCCATACAGAGAAGGCCAGCACTGTAGCACATTGTCGCTTTACTAAGGGAAAACAAAATTTGCAGAAAGAAAACAATTTTCTGTTTTCTTATTGTTCAGCTTAATGCTGGCTGAATACAATCAATTCCTGAGTTAGTTACCTAACTCTCTGGTAGAAAAGAAGTGTTTTTGCAGTATAAACGTTGCTAAACCAAAACGCTACACAGGTCTGAAATACTCAAATTTACAGAATGATGGAAAAGTAGGAAAGCCCTTGTTTTCTTATTTGACAATGTCATTACTGAGGTGGAGAAAGATAATTTCAAGTAGCAGAAATTCATAGATACAAGGTCTATAGCTATCTTTTTACATGCCATCTAGTCCTCTAGAGTCTTATTGTTATAGGAGGCATGCTACCCTGAACTGAGAGCCATGTTGATTTCTTTTCTGTGTAGGGGTTATCTAGCTTGTGCAGATCATCTTGTCATAAGACAAAGGGTCTACAAAGTAGGTGTCAAGAGCCACTCTGCCAGGAACTGCAAGCTAGGAAAGTTTGGGTAGAAAATGTATTGCTAATAATGTGTGAGGTTTATAAATCATGCCTTTGTTAAAAAGATGCATGAGTCTCAGAGGAATGGCATAATCAGGGCTGAGAGAAGATTTGGGCCAAGTTCTTGTACTTCTGTATTCATCTGCTTTGAGAATTTTAACTAAAGTAAAAGGGTTCCACCTCAGAGGCATTTTCTTAAAACAAATATTTCTTTCTATGTCATCATCTGCCATCAGAACTCTTGAATATTTAACACAAATATTAATATTTACAATAGCAAAACAAGCATGCTGTTTAAAAATTGGTATTGTATTGTGTGTGTGGCGGGTTCCTATTTTAATAATTTATCTCAACCTTCAATTAGGTGCTGACCTTGGCTTAAAATTTGCCCCACTGGGACAGCATTGATATCTTGCCAGGAGGCCCAGGGTCAATGTGGATCCCCACCTTACTCATACAAGTAATACCACTCAAACAGTTTGCTCTCATGAATAGATAAATCAGTATTTGCCCCAGCATGAAACAGAGCAGACTGCTGTTGCACTGATCTTTTAATATTGAGGTACAGTGGCAATAAGCCCCAGGCTATATCATGATCACAGTTCAGACACACCCGGGGATTTATCAGGGCACTGCAATCTAAATGGGGCTGATGATCTAGCTTCATGTCATCGGTTCACTCATATGCTTAGTGAAGAAGAGCAAACCTCAAAGGATGTCAACCATCTTCCTGCCCAGGCCAAAAAACCCCACACACATGTCCGGTAAAATCAGAAGTGAGAATCAGGTCCCTTCTCTTAAGTTTCCAGCTGAAGGCACTTAAAGGGTAGCATGTTTTCATTAAGAAGTAAAGCAAATCTCATCCTTAATTTATTAGTTATAATAAACTGTAATTTATTAATAGATTCCTCAATTGCTTTGTGGCTTCTTTTAAAATATTTGAATCCCTAATTTTTTTATGGTTTGTTATCCGTTTCTGATTTTTATCCATTCAAGAGAACAACCTTTTTCCTGTTTTTGATAATGTTTTATGAACTTGGCTCCTTTTTAGGTTGTGTTTTGATAGGACTATTTTTCTTGTATCATCTCTTATGTGCAAGTAAGATGATGGTGGTTCTCACAAATGTATTGCCACAACACACAAGCTTGATTATTTTAAAAGTACCAGTGAAAGTCATTTCAGAGTTATTTTTCCAGCTAACTTTGGGTGGTTCTTTATCAGCCAGTGCCTAAACTGAAATACATGTGTATTCATGGAACTCTGGCGTCTCGTACTCGCTTTGTGTATTTCTCATTTTAAAGTCAGCTTTCAAATACTGTTCTTAAATCTTAACTGTAATCTGATTATATTTGTTTAAAAATATAAGAGCATCTCTAATTTTCCTTTTCAGATAGTAGTATTTCTTGAATTTCCTGTGGTTTTAGCTCCTTAGGCACCCATTACTGTTGGTGTCCTACCAAGGAGGCTATATCTATTCGATGTTAAATTAAGTGTAGTGCAGTGTTTCTCATCCTTACTGGACTGGGGAATGCCTAAAGGTATTAATTACTTTATGCAGAATACCTGATGAAAACTTACTTGAAAAAGTCAGTATATGCAGGCTGTAATGTTCATATCTTCATATTACACATTCTTACGAAAATGATTCTGGAAACCTAATAAATGCATGTTATATTCTTAAACTTTTTTATTTCTGAAAAATAGATATATAATGATTATGCACACAGCTTAAAACAGAAAATGACATTACTCAAGTAGTAATGGGAATTTTGGGCCTGCATGTTTGAACAAAGTTCATCTATTCTTGGAGTAAGGTTCATGAAGTCTTACTGTGGAAGTTATGTCCAACCGATTTTAATGCTGGTGGTAATGTCAGTAGGAAAGTTAAAATGCCCTAGCCACAGTAAAGGAGCTAGGTGGCATCAGATCCCAGCACGTGCCTGGAAACTTTCCTGCAGGTGGGGCATTTAAATTTCCCAGGCACATCTTGCCTAGTTGCTCCTTACCCCCTCCGTGGGGTAGGGTCAGGATTGATTGTAGAACATCTTCGCTATGTCCATGGAGCACTGTTGAGCAATGTTCCCTCTAAGGGGAGAGAGCAGCTGAGCAACTCCTGTTGCTCGCTGCGCTCCCCCCGCTCCTGCTAGGCCCCTGCTCCCGGCAGCATGCCCCCCTGCTCCTGCTCGCGCCCCCCCCCCAGCCCTCACAAACTTACCTTGGGGCTGGACTGGAGGGGCAGGGCCCAGCCCTAACTCCTGGGCCAGAGAAGCTCTACGGAGCATGCCCAGATTTTCTGGGCATGCTCTGTTAGAGCTTTTCTGGGCGGGAGTTTTCAAAACTCCCTGCTCCACGGGAGCTCCCTTGAAGCAGTCTGGCTGCCGGCAGTGCGCTGCCGGCTGCCTTCCCTGCGCTGGCGGCTGTGGCGGGCTGCGCTGCAGTGCGCCAGCGCAGCTTAGAGAGACACCGGTCTAGTGGTTTCTGAGTCCTACCTAAAGTGATGGAGCTAAGAGTGGGTGGGGTTGGATTGTGATGTTCTACAATGAAAGAGACCATTTGTGATTGACAAGCAGGAATTATTTGCCACTGATTATATGAGGACTTTTAGCACCTTGCTCCTAACGTGTTTACCGAAGAATCCAGAACAAAGCAAATCCTTTCTTTCTTGTCTATTTCTATGAAGGTAGAGAATTCCTTGCAGTACCCTGGCAAATGAATATGAAGCTCAAGAACTTGTCTGATCAGTCATTATATTCAGTTATACAATTTCTAGGGAATTGATAAGAAGTTTCTGGGAATTAAATTCTACCCAGAAATTATTTGCTCTGGATTGGCACATTTGTTTCATATTGTTAAAAGCAAATTCTGTTCTCTATTACAATCGAACACCTCCACAGAGGCAGTGTTTTCCCCAGGAACTGAAATGGGGGGGGGGGGGGGTGTGTATTTACAGAGGGGATGTTAAGTTTAATGAGGTGTGAGACAAGGGGGATGGGGGGGGCTTTGTGGCATCAAAGTAAAAACTGAGATGTGTTTCATGACCATTTCACTAGATTATCACATGAACTTGGCTATTCAAGTCGTCTATGAAGTACTGTATCTACATCCTTCTGGGGTTTTTGTTTTACAGAGGGATCCTACAAAACGAGGTGGCTGGGCACCAAAATGGCAGATGAAATTCAAGATTACAGTACTGTACATTTCAAAACAAGATCCAAAGAGAGAGCCTTGTTAGTCTAGTTCGGTAAAACAAACAAGTTCTGTGGTACTTAAAGACTAACAAATTTATTTTTTGCCTGAGCTTCTACTGAAATTGAACTTATTTGTAAATTTGGTTGCATTGCTTCAGGACTTAATCGGGACATTAGATTTTTCTCTCATTGCAACAGGTGATTTGATCTCATTTCCCTCTGTATGCTGTTCCTGACTGTTTGAATCTTTGCAACTGTTTTGATCTGCGGTTAGAGTGTGACCTGTTCCTGCGACTTACGCTTCCCTGCCTTTATTTCCTCCCATTCTGTAAGTTCTCCCATCTTCAAAGCATCTGACGAAGTGGGATTTTTCTCTCTCAGAAGCTGGTGCAAAAAATAAATCTGTTAATCTTTAAGTGCCACAGGACTCCTTGTTTGTTTGTTTCATTTGGAAAGAGAATCCCAGCTATATGTATAAAATCATCAGGTTTAACTCTGTTACCACCACTCAGGAAAGAGATATTAGGCTCCATCGTGGATAGTTCTCTGAAAAATTCTGGGACATGCTGTTCACCGCTTCACTCCAGCACTGTTGTGCTGCCATCTCCACACTGTGACCTGACTTGTGATTTTAGGTTTCAGTGGTACTTTTAAAGACTAATAGATTTATTTATTGCACAAATCTGTTAGTCTTTAAAAGTGCCACAGGACTCCTTGTTTATTTTGCCAAACTAGACTAACATGACTACCCCTTTGGATCTAGGTTTCAGTGGAAGAACTTAAGCTGATGGAGGCTGGCAGTCTTACTTTCCCACTGCAGGTCTAAGTGCTAGCACTTAGCCTCATTATTAGTGATTTCAGCTATAATGGTTACTTAAATAACAAAAGATTGGATGGAGCCTAACTAACACTCACTATTTGACCAGCTCAATCCTTGTTAAAAGATACAGCTGATTACTGTTATCAGATAGTGTTAGTAACTCAGGCAGAGCCCATAACACATAGCAAAACATCCATTCTCTCCCCACCCCTTCCTCTCTCACTTGAATGAGAAGCTGTCTGGCATTTGAACCCCCTTACTCCTTAATGACTTCGCTTCAATTGTTTCCAACCAATGAGTAAGGGTATGTCTATACTGATGGCGACTCAGTTCAGGCTTCTGGGGGTGGATCAAGACAAGTATGAACTTGCAGCGCTGCTCCTGGAAGCTGAGCCCGGAAGTCCTGGGGATCAGGGGATGTAGGGGAAAGCTGACCACAAGCGATTTGCAGTTGGCTTTCCCCTAATGTTTAACTGTGGCTTAGAAAGTTGCCCCCATTTATGCCAAGAATTTTACATTCCTTTCATAAATGGCGGTTGACTGCTGCTGAGAAAGCCATCACTGTAGACTAGGACTAAATTGGTATAATGCTAAGTTACTAACTGACAACTAGGACGATGTGGGGTGTTGGAAAATGGGAATATGGGGGTGTGTGGGGAAATCCCTGCACTGCAGCCAGTAGAATTGCACTGAATTTACTCAGATATAGTATAATTAAGAGAAGAATTTGACCTTTACAGAGGTGATTTTCTCCAGCAAATGTGCAGGTATTAGATTCATACTAACATTTATCACTTTTGTGGTGCTCTTCTTTTGTCATATTAGCACAGAGAATAATTCAAGATTTAATTCCAGCTGAGACTAGCACCAAAGAACACCTTTGGTGTACTCCTGCCAGGATTGACGTCAGTAACAAAATACCTATTAGTTTTAGAGGGAGCAAAATCAAGTCTCTTTAGCATGGATGAGAAAGGTTGTTTTGTTTTTTGTTTTGCTAATGTTGCAAGATCTATTTATGGCCCTGATATGTATGAGCTAAATTATATTCTTAATTGCACTGGTTTAAATTCAGAAATAGAACCGGTTCAGTAATGCTGTATGTGAGCGTACTGACTATAAAAAGAAATGGCTAAGACTTATATCTTGCATGGAGATCCATGCAGTGATGATTTGTATGGGGCACCTGAAAGAAGCTTTGTGCTAAGGCAGAGTTGTGCCTTGTTCAGTTCAAAATGCAAGTTTGGGTCTAAACATAAACTCTTAATAATCTTATGATACAGGACAAAAATTGCATAAACTGCAAAGCAGCTGACAAAGTGGGATTTCTTCCATGAGAGCTCATACAATAAATAAATTTGCTAGTCTTTAAAAGTGCCACCAGACCCCTTGTTTGTTTTAGTGAACTAAACTAACATGGCTGCCCCTTTGGAACTTGCTTGAATTTTAAAGCTGATGTTTTGGGACAAGATTCAATATTGATGAAGGAGGAAATGACCAAATCAGTCAATGTATAATTTGAGCTTGACCTTGGATTGTTTCTTGTCCATTTTCAATTTTGTTAATAATGAGCACTCAATATTCACCACTTTGAATGGGGGAGGAGAGAAAGGGAAGTTAAGACAGTCTCTTAAAATCTGCATGGAGGAAGTGGGAGGGGAATTTGTTGGTCATTTCATAATGTAAATATTTATTTAGCTTTAAAATATAACCTTTGAAATGAAAAGTGGCAGCTGAAAAATGTCCTGAAGGATGGAACTGAAACACTTCTGTTTATAGAAGTTTGTTGTTCAGGGATTAACATTTAAATTTCTGGAAGTTGGGTCACTTCATATCTTTGAAATACCCACAGCCATAATAGTGATCATAAGACTCCCAGTATACTTTATGTTCTAAACAGCTAGTGCCAACAGTACCAAATTTAGTCCCTTTTAATAATTTTGAAATAACCAAGTGACAGGATAAGAATACATTGCTGCTTTTTTCCCATCCCAAACACACACAGTCTTTTCAGACTTGCGTCTCACTGCAACCTTTCGCTTACCCTTGTTCTGATTATTTCACAGACTGTTCAGCCTTACAAAAACTGATAAGGCTAGAGATACAGTGATAAAGAATTACATTCAACAATGGAGGCCATGGCTAAATGAATATAAAACAGCTGTGTGGGGATAACATGAAGGTTGTGACACACAGAGTCAGAAGCGGGGGAAACCAAAGAAAGACCATATAGCCAATTCATTCATTATCTACTCTATCTGTAAATTTATTGTGTTGTGGGAGCAGAGGAGTGGAAAGTGTAACAGCATGAACTGAGTGAAAGTGGCATCTCAGACCTTCTTTTCTTGACGCTGGTTTTTGTAGCTGCTAGTTAATAATAAATGGAATAATCTTTCATGGCGAGTCATTGGAGTACACAGAATCCTTTGCAGGCATTATGGTCCGTCAGGGAAATAGTAACTGTGCATAGTGGGTGAAATGCTGATGTTCTCTCTGTAATCTACAGAAGCCATTATTGCTCTATGTGCACGTCAGGAGAAGTCGGGGCCCTATCTATACAATACCTGCATTGAAAAACAGGTTGGTGGTGCGTCATGTGAAGCAGCTGACTGAACTTTCACTCAGAAGACTTTAGATTCAGATCTTGCTAAGGTCATAGCATTTACAGTGCTCGCTGGTCTCATTTTTGTTCTCTGCAGATATTTGTTATCACCACCACTGGAACTATTTGCACTAATTTCCCAGGCCTGAAAACTTACTGTATAGCAGGTCAGGAGTGAAGTACACCAATGGAGCCTTTTGTGGTTACTTTGTGTCTGCCTCTAGCCACCCGGGCTATGACTGTACTTAAAACACTACAGTGGCACAGCTGTGCACATTTTGTGTCCATAGGAGGCTTCCTCTAGCTCAGGACCATTCAGGTTCTTACCCTTCCCCTCACTGAAATGGTGTTTGAGCATCTGTGGTGGTAGGCATCATACACTGGCACGAGGTCGACTAGCTTAACTTATTGCACTTGATTTCTAGAGAGACAAAAGACCTAAGGTTCACTGTAGTGCTAATTTGACATCTTCATTTAGACAAAATGACGACAGTCCTGTTGCACTTTAACGACTAACAAACTACTTCCGGCATAAGCTCCAACCCACTTCATCAGACACACCATCATCAAGCACATCATGAAGGATCAGTAAAATGAAGAAACAAGGAGTTCTGTGGCACTTTGTTTTACTGAACTAGATCTTATCATCAAGGATTGACAGCCTATTCTACAAGAGTATCCGTGACTCTCTCAAGCCTTGGGAGATACACTTCTCCTCGCTTTCAGACATCCTCTCAAACTTAAGAAGATACTCACCAGCAACTACAGACCTAACAACAGAACTGTTACAGCAGGCACATATCCCTGCAACAAACCATGCTGCCAACTTTGCGCACATATCTGCACAAAAGACATTATTACCGGACCTAATATACCTAGTTCCTCCATCAAAGGCTTATTCATCTGCTCATCCATCAATATGATCTGTGGCATCATGTGTCAGAAATGTCCCTCTGCCTTATATATTGGACCCGCAGGACAGTGTCTGTGCAAAAGAATAAACAGGCACAAATCTGATGCTGGAAATCACAACATTGTCAAACCAGTGGGGGAGCGTTTTTCTTCTTGATCATTCCATTGACGATTTACTAATTGCTGTGCTTAGGCAAATGAATACCAGATCAAAGCTTCAAAGAGAAGCTGGGGAGCTTGAATTCATTTGCAAATTTGACTGTTGCTTCAGGGCTAAATAGGGACTTTAGATTTTTTCTCGTTACAACAGGTGATTTGACCTCATCGTCCTTTATATGCTGTTCCCCGGTGTTCGAATCTTAACAACTGCTTTGATTTGCTGTCAAAAGCGTGACCTGATCCCATGACTTACACTTCCCTTCATTTATTTCGTTCCATTCTGTAAGTTTCCCCATCTTCAAAGTGTTTGAAGAAGTGGGATTTTTCTCCCATGAAAGCTCGTGCAGTAAATAGATTTTTTTATTTTTTAAGTGCCACAGAACTCGTTTGTTATATTGAACTAGACTAACATGGGCTGCCCCCTTGGAACGTAAAATTTGAAATAATTGCACATTATAACATCATTAAAGAACACGGAGTTTTGTTTAGAATAAAATTTTAAAATGTATGTAACCCATTTTTATACAATTGTCTCCTGCCAGGATTTCAGCTATATCTGAACTGTGTATTTTTAGGTCATACAAGTAAATCAGTGACATTTTTCTTCACAAAGGCTCATCTGCTGCCAAATGTGTCATATTTTGCCTGAATCCAAATTATTTATATGAAAGTGGATTCATCTCTAATTATTAGAATATTGGAGAAACTAACATAAGCACAAGTGAGGAAACTCAGACATCATTTATGCTCCCTAACCCCATACTTTCTTATTGCATATAGAAAGTAACACAATTTTGTTCAATAACCTGCAGACATTTGTCAGTTTAAATATAAGTGGACACAAAAGTTAGAAATTAAGAATGACATTGAAGTTAATCAACTTATCAGTTAACATTAAATCCCTCCTCTCTTCTTCTCTTCATTTTCCTTCTGTCACAAATGAACATACATCTTTAGACCCAAAACTAAGCATGATACCATTGGGCTGAAATGTACTTTTATAGTGTAAAAGTGGGTGGCTAAAATAACTTAGAAGACAATCTCATAGTTTTATAAGATTACTACCATTGTTGTTGTTTAATGAGGAGAAATATACTGCCAAATTATGTGATGATTCAGCCTGTAGCAAGTTTTCATGTCCAGTTTTATTAGGCCTTGGAAAAGGGCTTAGAAATAAAAATTCTAAGCATCACTACTATTGCATGAGCAGCGGCTCTGTTGTTATAAGGAGTTAACAGACAACTGCTCTTTCTGCCCTTGCGTGCCTCTCTGCATGGGACTGCCCTCTCAGCATGACCGTGTGTCTGGGCAGGCTATAATGAGACATAGTGGTGTCTGTTTTGTTTATGAGTTGGGGCAGGGCTGGGGGAAAAGATTCCTTTTGCTGATGGTGAGTCGAATGTTCTCAGCAAATGGGGAGCAGAAGAAAGGAATATCAATCTATATATTCCGTCCCACCCCAATTTTTAAGCTTTCGTTAAAATAAATTTCTAGCTATTATAATTGGAAAGATAGATTTCAAATGAGATGCTGGTATAAAACAAGGCCGTGGCTTCTGTCTGAATAGGCAGTTGATTTATCCCACTGCTTGTCCCTTTACTGAGAAGTGACCAAGTAAAACTGACAGCACTCTGCCATGTGGCTTCATTGAGGTCTAGAGCTGAGCGGGGTGGCAATCAGAATAACCTGTTAGAATAGTAAACACTAAAAAATAAGCAAGAGTTTTGGAAGGGTTACAAATTCTCATGCTTCAGTGCATAAGAATCTCCAACTGTTTGGGATTAGCAGAGTCTTTACAGATGACAATTATCTCATGATGCCTATTGCATCTTCTCTAGAAGCTTCCTCTGAAGTGTCTTGTACTCACTAGTGTCAGTGACTGGGCATGGGACTAGATGGCTCCCTGGTCTAGTACTGAATGGCATGTCAAGGGATAGCATCTGTGGGAGATTTGGGTTCAGTCCCTGGGCAAGTCATTTAATCTTGCTGGGCCACAATTCTCCATCTGTAAAATGGGGATAATAGCACCTTCCTCTCTCATAGTGATGTTGTGAGGAGAAACACATCAGTTGTTTGGATTAGTGTGATGAGCTGGTTGATGTTAGTGGCCTTTGATGATCTTGTGGTCCCTTTGGACCTTAAAAGGCCAACTAAAAAAATAAAATAAAATAAAACAAAACCCATGTGAGGCTTTCAGATGCTGTAGTGATTGGGCCATAAAAGTACCTTAGATAGAAAAGCACCCTGACAAGAATCCCATCATGCTTTCCTTTCTGAGCATCTGTTTTAAGGAGGGAGTGCTTGATCTGAATGGGGCCTGCTTCCTGATCAAACTGTAATGTAATCTGCTGAAATGCATTTCCTATTAAAACTTAAAATAAAAATAATTGAAGGAACTGAAAACTTAAAGATCCTTTGTGCTGGATTTAAGTTTTCCTGTTAAATGTGTTAACATGGACTTTTTCCTGGATGGATTTTCCAAACTGGAGTTCCATATTAAAATTGAAAGGAGTATGAAGAGCCACCAGCAGTGCTGTTTGCTTGAAATGGAAGGATGATAATTTTTATGCATAACACAGATTGTAGCTTTGAATGCGCAGAGTTTGGTCACGTTTCTTGACTGCCCTGAGAAATGTACAGTTCATGTGTAAGTTAACCAAACTGGCTTCCCACAAATGGTCAGAAATGTACATTTGTGAAGCTTATGAATTCGTAAATTGAAAGCATAAGTAAGAGAATATCTGTGTAGGGAGGAAGACATCAGATGATTAAAGTTTCTTGTGTTTTTCACATGGAAGCTGATACATTTCCTGTTACCTTTGTTGATCTCAGCTCATTTTATTTAAAACTTCAAGTTCACTGGGAGACATTCACAAAGAAACTTAGATTTGTTGATGCTCAGTGTATTCTCTCTCATCCAATGATTCTTTCATTAGTTTATCCACAGTAGAACAGCTTCAACCTGGGACCACACAGAGCAAACTTGAGAATGTGCACAAACAGTCTAAGAAGTTTTTGGAGACGGTTGACAACTTCCTGGTGGAAGTGCCTGAGGACCCAACTAGGGGCCATGCTCATGTTGACCTGCTGCTTACAACAAGGACAGATTGGTAGGGGAAGTAGAAGTGACCATGAGATGGTTCAGGTCAGGATCCTGACAAAAGGAAGAAAGGAGAAGAGAAGAATGTGGACCCTGAAATTCAGATAAGCAGATGTCAACTCCCTCAGGGGACTGATTTGCAGGATCCCTTGTGAGTCTATTATGAGAGGAAAAGGCTATATTCTAAAGATATGTTATTGAGCACGCAGGAACAAACCACTCTGATATGAAAAAGAATAGCAAATGTGGCAGTTGACCAGCTCAGCTTAACAAAGAAATCTTCTGTGAGATTAAATACAAAAAGGAAGTTTACAAGAAGTGGAGCTTTAGGCAGAAGATTAGGGAGGAGTATAAAAATATTACTTGAGCATGCAGGGATAATATCAGGAAGGTCAAGTGGAGTTGCAGTTAATAAGGGACATGAAAGGTAACAAGAAGGGTTTCAACAGGCATGTTAGAAAAAGAAGATGGTCATGAAAAGTATGGACCCTTACTGAATGGATAAGCAATCTAGTGACAGATGTTGTGGAAAAAGCTGAAGTATTCAATAATTTTTTTTTCTTTTCCCGTTGATCTTCCCAGATAAGGTCAGTTCCCACACTACTGCACTGAGCAGCACAGTGTGGTGAGGTGAACAGCCCTCAGTGGTGAACGAACAGGTTCAGACTTTTTTTTAGAAAGGCTGGTCATGCACAAGTCCATGGGGTTGGATGTAGTACATCCAGGGAGTTGGCTGATAATGACTGAAGAGACACTGTCCATTATCTTTGAAAGTTGTGGTGATTGGGGGGGGGCAGTCCGGGATGACTAGAAAAAGACAAATATAGTGCCATGCTTTAAAAATCAAAGGAGGAGGATCTGAGGGACCCTTACAGACTGGTCAGCAAACAACCCCCCCCCCAACATGGAATTCCTCTAAGGAATCAGTTTTGAAGCCCTCGGAAAAGAAGCGGTGATCAGGAGCAGTCAGCATAGCTTCACCTGCGGCAAGTCATGCCTGATCAACTTGATTGCTTTCTGTGATGAGATGATTGGGTTTGTGGATACGGGGAAAATGATGGACATGATATACCTTGACTTTAGCAAAACTTCTGATACAGTGTTCCACAGAAATATCCACATTCCCCTGGTTTTTTCATCATGCATTGCTGTGAAGCTTAGGCCTTTGGACACCTGGTGCAGAGCTGGAGTGTGTGCATTGAGAGAGAGAAACGGAGGTGCCTAGGGAACACTTACTGCAAAAATTTAGGCACTGAGCAATTTTAGGCCCATCCAGGGATCAGGAGGAGCTAAGCAGGAGTTTGTGAATCCCTAGGGGACTTCATTCTGGGATTTAACTGATGAAGTTAAAAAATATGTAATCTTTTTCTTTGTTTCTTTCTTTAGTCATAAGGAGGATGTTCCTCAGACAGATAATTTGATAGTCTGTCGCTGTGGCCACCTTGCTTCACTTACTATAGTCACCTTGTGAAGTTCAGCACACAGCGTCTTGAAATCAGTGGATGTTGATGTAAAACTTTGACCTTCTCTGAATTAATAAAACACTTCAAGCTATTGTAGACAGGAAGCTGGAGTCATTTGCACAGTGGGGGGTTTGTGCATTACAGCTGTGGTGCTTTTTGGTTGGTGTCTGCAAACTCTATATTAAGTCTCTCTTCTTGATTCATCTCTTAGACATCTGTGTTAGCTCATGGAACTCTGGGAGAGCTGGCGCATGTGTGAAATACAAGTGCGCTGAAAAATGTTTGCTTAACTGGATTCTTTTTGTATAAATCAAGGTGGATTGTAGTGATCCAAATAAACAATGTTTTGGCTGCATACTCCCTTGCAGCACTTTTTGATTCTATTACATAGGTCTAGGAAGATGAAGAGAGTCTATTCAGTATCTGCTCAAAGAAAGGGATGGGAGCAGGAATGTGGAAAATATTTGCAAGATTGTAAGTCTGTTTTATATTGTAATGGCTTGCCCAGTTTGATAAAAAAATTTCCTAAATATTGTTCTCCATATTCAACTGATTAGCAGCTAACAACTGTACAGCCTCTTACACTGTATTGTACTTCTATTTCCATTATCTCTAAACTTTGTTTTAATCCTATTTTTATGGGATTTTGTGAACAGTATTTGAAAGTTATTTAGAGAAACGAGTGATCAAGTACAATGAAAATGGAGTGGACTGGAAAAATCAGACTCCTAATGTGAAGAATCACTATATACGAGGGTATTATTGGGAGAGTCGATTCCCCCCCCCCCCCCAATCCCTCTTCCTGTTTTAAATGTTTTCTGAAACATGTTCTAGCAAAACTTGAGCTTTAGGGAAAGCTCAAAGTATCTTGCCTATCCGAAAGGTAAGATGGAAGGAGTGGATGGTGTTAGCTCTCTGTTCTGTATCTTCCTTTTAGGATCGGGAGAGCTAGCAGCCAGATTTGAGTAAATCAGTCTACATTTGGCCTTTTTTTTTTTTTTTTTTTTTTAACTTTTGGGTTTTAGAACTAAAGCATCTCAATTCAGACTCACATTCTTCCCATTTTTCAAAATAACTGAATATTCTGATTGAGGGAAAATATTAGTGCTGCAATGATATGTAAATTTTACCTCTTTGAGAGCAGGGTACTGGGTTCACTAACTTCCTGTGTGTGGAAAGTGCTCAGCTGTTGTCTCTTTTTTTTTTCCCCTGACTCAGTCTTGGTGAGGTATGGAAACCAAGCCAAGACCCCAAAACCCTCAGTAAAATGGGCTGTCCAAGGCTGATATAATTGAAGTACAGGCTGATGCAGTGGATTACTAGTAGAAGCTTAGATGTCGAGAGAGACTGAGTAATCAAGTTAAGAATTGTACCTTTAAAGATCCATAGAGATAACTAGCAAGCTTTCTTTAACATCTTTAAATGGACTAAATCCTGCTGGGTTTAGGACCAGATCTCTGCCTTTCGAGAGAGCATGTGCACCAGAAGAAGCAGGTTCCTGAGTGGCTGTATGTACTCCATGGATCTAGTCCTTAAGACTTTGTAACTGAAATAATAAAGAGTAATGTTTGCTAAATTCCTTTGGAAACCCTAGATAAACTATTCTGTAAAGCCCTAAGCAGGTAGGTACATTGGTATGTGCAGCAGGTAATAGGAAGTAGTGTCTGGCAGTCTTCACAGATGTTTTTCAATGTTCCCTGTGTCTTTGAATGCTCCTTGGTGAACAGTAGAGAACAGACTGGGATTACTGCAAGCAAATTGAAACCCTCTGGCACTGTGTCAATAGTCACATTGAAATAGAGGGACAGAGAGAAGCAAAGTGCTCTTTAAAAACTTGTAGGTTTCTTTATGTGCTGTCCAAGATAGCACTAGATAACCTTGATCAGATCCAGACCATGCCTCTCGCTTTTCTTTGACATAAATAATTATGTGCTGTTAGAGGGCTATACTTTGTGACCACTGATGGAAAACCTCAGTTATTCAGTCTGCAACACACATTAGGAAAAGGAGACCTGCAGCATTTTCTTCAGGAAAGTCTGATTCATCACTTCTCTGCGTGCCTGGACAAGGAAGGGGTCATATTTCTGCTAGACACTAGGGGGTTTCTAACTTGTATTTTCAACTAGTTGAGATGAATTGAACCCTTCAGGGAGCAACTTCACAGAATGTAAAATACTTTAATATTAGGGATAATTGTTGCCTCCAGACCTTTTCTTGTATGGCATTTATGCAAGCATGCATTCCAAGATGAAATTAAACCAACAAATAGCAAAAATCCCTTGAAGGCTCTTAATTAGTCACTCAATATTCTTCAGTACACAATTAGAAGAAGCATCTAGGTAAAATATCACTGCAGTACATAAGTTTTTGCTGGAAGTTGCATTCCTTAAATAACCTCTAGGAGCAAGTCAGAGTTTATCAGTGAATATCTTTTGCTTATTAATAGCAAATCCATCAGTGATTTGCAGCCCTGATGGTTATTGTAAACTTCCCTCATTGTAGTCTTGTAGTTTAAAGCAGAGGTTTAGGATTCAGAATATTTGGTAAGATTGTGGCTCTGCCAGAGACTTTCTGTGTGACCTGAGGCAAGTAACTTCTTTATAACCAAGTTTCTGTATTAGAGAAATGGAGATAATACATCATTGGGTATTTTGAAGCTTAATTTAATGTTAAGAAAGCCCAGAGGTCATCTGATGAAAGGCACTATGAAAGCATAATGTATTAAATCCTAAACTGGTAGAGTACTGTGCTTATTTGGATGTCCCTTGGTAGCCCAAATATTCTTCCTATCTTTTGGCCACTTACAAATGCCTAATATAATTATGAAAATATCAGGACATGTCTGACATGGCAGAGAGTATATTTTATAGAGATTGGCCTAAACAAAATTCCTGAATCTGCGCACCCTGAATATTTAGGGGCACAGATGACTAGAATCTTCTAAAAATACTCTATAGTTCAAGACCTTGATCCTGCATTTATACAGATGTTTTTATTTTATGCATATGTTAATAGATGCATATGCATTTGCAGGATTAAGGCCAATAAAACTAGATACATAGGCTTGCAAGGAAAATTTGTATTAACACACAGTAGAACATAGATGGAGATTAATGCATTTATTACAAAGAAAGAATATCTTTTATAATATATCTGATCTTTTGGCCTTTATTTTACCAAAGTGAGTAGTGACTTGGGTGCCCAGCTTTAGACATTTTAAAAAGACTTGCTTTTCTGAAGACTTGTACTGCACACTCTTAAAATCAGTCTTTTAACATGTCTTAGAGTTGGGCAGCAAAGACTGTTGCACCCAAAACCACTAGCCATTTTTCAGAATGTTTTTTTTTTTCTTTGAAGAACAAAAGGGAATGGGGGTGGGGGGGAGAGAAAAGGGATATTTGGAAAGGATTTGTAGGAAAACAATGTTTTGTTTGCATACTTCAATTTGTAAAATTCAAGTAAATTACTCTACTTTTAGGGACACTGTAATAATTTACTTAACACTCTCCTCCCCATTCATAATTCAATTCATTATACGTTTTCATTTATAATTGTACTTGCATGTATTTTCAAATTAGATTGGGGCTCTGTAGAACTGATTTTAAACAATATTTTAAAAAAAGCAAGTGGCATTTATTTCTCAAGGATTAAATCACACCTACTTGGATGGAATTGTTTCCTGCTGAACCTCCCACTCCTCTTTCAAAAAAAAAACTTATCGTAATTTATTTAACTGAGATAAGAAAACTCCATTGCGGATATCAAGCTACTTTTCTGTCAAGACAGTGCATTATTATCTGAAAACTAGATATTTAACCAGTAGGGAATTTTGTATTTCATGCACAATTATCATGCACTATATCTTGTTTAGATCCTAAAGATACTAAGTACTTTTGGAACAAGTCCCGAATGAGCCCAAATGAAAAAACACTTTGCTTCTTCAGTTGCACTTGTGCAGCAATGATCATTAACAGATCTTGGGAAGTTCAAACTGTATCTGATTAAATCATAGCACACCATACGGGTCTTTCATAAATAATCCTTTCAAGAACAGAGCTCGGAGAATTATGAAAAGCAAATTAAAAAAGCAGACTCATTAACAGCCATACCCCAATTAAAGGTGACCTGCCAATGGTAGGCAAATCAGTAAAGCCCCGCAAATATGCGGATATCCGTGGATATCTGCATTATATCCGCATCCGCAGATACAACATGAATATCCACGGACCATTTCTTGCGGATGCAGACATATTTTTATCTTCACAGAGCTAGAGCCCTGCAAAATATGTGGACATGTGCGGACCATTTATTGCGGATGCAGATTGGATGCAGATCCACATATTTGTATCTGTTCAGGGCTCTACAGATTAGGGCTAGATTCTTTGGCCCACATGACTGCCTTTCCCCACCTCACCCAGCCGAAGAAAATGGAACTTTAGATGCCACAGCAACGCAAATAATAAATAACAGCCATAATAATGAACAAGCTTGTTTCCAGTCATGGACCTGAACCCCATTCTGCTAGGGGAAGTGTAAACAGAGAACAAAAAAACAGGCTGTGCTCCAAGAACCGTACAGTCTAATCTGTCATTCCATGTGGGTGGGCATCATTAGCAGACACATCTAACTCCTGAACCAGTCTGGTTTGCAACAGATAGCATAAGGGGATGGTCAAGGACAGATGGAAAGGGAAACTGGAAATGCTCTTCTCTGGCTAACCCTGGCTTGGTGGGGGTGCTTTGAGGCCCAGTTGAGAATCTTAATCCAAACTTGCAAAATGTTTTCAGTTTCAGTAGTCTAATTTATTTGCAACCCAGGTTAAAACAAACAAACCACTTAGGTTACAAATAATTGACTTTAAAAACCAATCAGTCTCCCTTCATTAAGACTTAAGTTAGTCCATCCTGAAGACTGAGATTCGATTTGGAACAGGTTCAAATCAAAAATCCCACTTCTGTGATTTGGAATATGACCTATTTTCTCTACTACTGTAACAATAACATGCAAGATAACCTAACAAAAAGGGATTAGATAGAAAAGATCTGACCATCTCTCAGGCTGTTTTCTTCATGCATGTGTCAGTCTATTTCTGGTCCCCGATACCAGTTTTCCCTTTTGCTTGCCTGGATCTTGCACAAAGTAGCAGGATGTGAATTGTCAAAAACAGGAAAATGTGATCGCAAAACAATCAAAGTTGGCAGGGAGGATCAGGCAAATGAAATTGCCTAGATTGGGGTAGGTAACTTGAAAGATAAGAGTAATTTTTACAAATTTCTTCAATGGCCAAGTGTTTTGACAGCGGCAATGAGTGTAGCCTTATGGTGGGGGGAGCTAGGCCTGGGCACCTGCTGCAGGGTCCCCTGGCAGGGGGATCCTGGAACCAGGAGCCCGTGGTGGTGGTGGGGAGGAGTGCAAGCGCTGCAAGAAGGTAGTCAAAGAACCATATGCTGCTCCAGAGCTACAGGTTGCAGACTCCTGGCCTAGATCTTAATGTTGGCCATGTACCTCAGATTACATAGAAGCCATCTATATGTATGTAATGGCATGTACGCAGTGTTTGAGTGGATTTTAACTACATGCTGGCCTCGAACACCATGTCAGTTGGTAAATCTCAGTTCCTGTATCTGTTTGGGCATGCCAGCACTCCTGTGAAGATTTATTAGTAAAAGATTAAACTCATAAAAGAAGTTCACAATTCCTGGATTAGATGAGGGAGTGGCCATGTTATCAGTGCAACTGCATGGCCAACAATTGAAACCAAATCTCTCTACTTGTCACACAGTGTAACCCACAAAAATTAGAACAAACATCTTTCCCACGAATCATAGTACAAAGTAGAGTCTGCTTGCAGTGGATTAATAGGTTTCAGAAATTCAAACTGCAAAAATCCAGAGAGACCAACACCCCTTTTCTTTTGACTCCATTAGTAGACCTTTTCTCTCTAATATCAGGGAGACCAGAGTGCCCTACATCCTGTTCCAGTGCTTAACTATCTGGTCCATGGCGCTCCCCTGCCCTGCCCCAGGACAGTGGCATAGTGAGGGTGCCCAGCGCCCACATTTGTGATCCCCCAGGTGCCCCAGGGAGGGGGAATCTGGTGATCAGTAAGGCCAGGTCCCCAGCCCCTGCAGGGAGGCTCTGGGCTGGATCCACAACAGAGATGAATTAGAGGAGCCCTGATTGGGGCTGCCTAGTTTTGGGGTGCCACCTGCTGCCTGCACCCTCACATGGTGTGGGCCAGAATGGTGGTATAGTGGCTGCAGCCCCCAGCACTTTAGGAGGCCCATTCAGTGCTGGGGGAAAGGAGGAATCGGGGCCAGATGCTGCCCTCTGCTGCTCTACAGCGTTACAGCCTGCCCTGCCCCGAGGGGCTGCAGCCAACAAAGCCCCTGCATCGATCCAGCCCTGGCTGACTGTTTTGATGTTGAGTACAGAACATAACCTCCAAATGTTTTTTCACAGCTATTCTTTGAAAATATTTGATAACTCAGATAATGACAGGCTTTATCATTTTTATCCTACAGCAGTTAAAGCATTTCCAAAGCTATTTTCAGGGTTGTCGTGTTGTCCAGTATTATGAATTTAAATATCTCCAAATTTTGATTGCAGTTAAATAATTAATAGTCATGAACAGGTTGTAAAATTTGAGTTTAATCTTCAGTTTTATGTGTGTGTATAATACAATTTTTAAAAAGTCACCTGCATGTATAAGAAAGTTGTTGGTGAATACAGATAGATAGATAGGTTCTATATTTACTGAAACGTGGTTTCTTTTCTTGACCCACGGTACAGCCCTATCATTCATCTTCACTGGGACATGCATGCTAAATAGAGTTTTAACCAAACGATGTGCCCAACTTCCTTCCTTCCTTCCTTCGTTCTTCTGAACTTGGAGCTTTTAAAGATGTTCTGGACTTATTCCATCCACCTGGCTGGATGCTTTATGTGTTCCTTAATTTCTCTCCATCTGTCTTGTTTCATTTCGTAAACCTTTTTCACCCCCAGAAACAGAGTGAACATAAGGAATTGGGTTTTTTACGTGGATGCTGGGGACAAAACCTGGTGCAGCAGGAAGTGGCATTAGTGATTCAGTAACTGGCGCTTTTCCTTTGGGCCATTGCTAAATCAGTGCCCTTGTACTATACCACTTAGGGCTCAGTACTGCTGGCTGTATATGCAACCCAGAACTGACATCTAGAGAGATGAAAAATTGTATCAATTTTTTGAGGTTTTTCAATGTTTGGATCAAATAACAAATTCCATATGGATTTCTTGGGAGCAAAAATATAGCGTAGGGTTCAATGGTCTTCCAGGCTCACTAGTTTAAGGGAAGCTGAGGCATCAAATCAGAATCTTCTAGGTGTTGCTCCAGTACATTTAAGTAAGAATCTGGACAGATTTCTTCTACAGTAAAAGAAAATTAGCAGCAAGAACCTTAACAACAAATACTATTAGTAAACAATAAGCAAATGTGTTCCCTCTAACTTTTTGCAGGCTGTGTGCTCAAAAAATTTGTGTGTGCAAAAAAAAAATATATATATATATATCTTAGTGTGCGCTGTCATTAGAGTAATCAGGAATAGTCAGCATGGATTTACCAAGGGTAAATCATGCCTGACCAACCTCATCGCCTTCTATGATGAGATGACTGGATTTGTGGATGCGGGAAGAGCCGTTGATGTGATATACCTTGACTTTAGCAAGGCTTTTGATACGGTTTCCCACAGCATTCTCATTGGCAAATTAAGGAAGTATGGGTTAGATGCATGGACTGTAAGGTGGATAGAAAACTGGCTAGAACAACGGTTTCAGCGTGTAGGAATCAATGGCGCCATGTCAAGTTGGCAGGCAGTAACGAGTGGTGTGCCCCAGGGGTCGGTCCTGGGGCCAGTTCTGTTCAATGTTTTCATTAATGATCTGGATGATGGGATAGATTGCACACTTAGTAAGTTTGCGGATGATACCAAACTGGGGGGAACGGTAGACACCCTAGAGGGCAGAGACAGGATTCAGGGAGACCTAGACAAACTGGAGCAGTGGGCCAAGAGGAATCTCATGAGGTTCAACAAGGATAAGTGTAAAATCCTGCACTTGGGACGAAAAAATCCCATGTACTGCTACAGGCTGGGGAGTGATCAGCTAAATAGCAGCACTGGAGAAAAGGACCTGGGAGTCATGGTGGATGGGAAGCTGGATATGAGTCAGCAGTGTGCTCTTGCTGCCGAAAAGGCCAATGGCATACTGGGCTGCATCAGAAGAAGTGTTACCAGCAGATCGAGGGATGTGATCATTCCCCTCTATTCTGCACTAGTGAGGCCACATCTGGAATACTGTGTCCAGTTTTGGGCTCCCCACTACAAAAAGGACATGGACAAATTAGAGAGAGTCCAGAGGAGGGCAACCAAAATGATCAAAGGGCTGGAGCACAAGCCCTATGAAGAAAGACTGAAGGAACTAGGCTTATTTAGCCTGCAGAAGAGAAGACTGAGGGGGGATTTGATAGCAACCTTCAACTACTTGAAGGGTTGCTCCAAGGAGGAGGGAGCTCGACTGTTCTCGGTAGTAACAGAGGGCAGAACGAGAAGCAATGGTTTCAAGTTACAGCTGGGGCGGTCCAGGCTGGATATTAGGAAAAACTTCCTTACTAGGCGAGTGGTGAAGCAGTGGAATAAGTTGCCTAGGGAGGTGGTGGAATCTCCATGTCTGGAGGTGTTCAAGTCCCAGCTGGACAAAACACTGACTGGGATGATCTAATGGGAGTGGTCCTGCTTTTTTTGGCAGGGGGTTGGACTAGATGACCTCGTGGGGTCCCTTCCAACCCTATGATTCTATGATTCTATGATTAGCAGTGTTGAATTTTTTTGTGCGTGTTTTATTTTGTTGTATGTGTGGGTTTCATGACCTGTGTGTGCATGCAAATGCGCACACACATGCGCACAGCTTGGAGGGAACAGTGATCAGGGTCCCCATTATACTAGGACCAGGGCAAGTACACGTTACCTAAGTAATAAATACACAGGCTATATGAATTGCTAGTCTTTTTTTGTTTTGTTTTTGTTTTTGTTTTATGAGAGCAGCAGCGCACTTTTTGATGGAACATATGATGTCTGATTGTAATAACTTCTACTGCAGTGTTTGCCTAATCTTGAGGTGTGTAAGCTGACTTTGACTGAATTAAAGCCGACTCCGAAACAGGCCTTTCGGGAATTCTAAAAAATGTTCAGGCATTTTTTTTTTTAAAAATAACTTTTAAACATTTCTTCATTTACTGTTTCTGATTAAGTCTAAGTGATTCAGTTCTGGGTTTGGCTGACTTCACATAGTTAAGATGATTTGGAGAATTTTGAGAGACAGCTGAACTTTTTGGTGCACATGAGGATTGAAGCTTTCTCACGTTTGAATGTGTGCCTCTTTATAATAATTTATTCAAACTCTGCTGACATGTTCCAGCATGCAGTCTTCTTGGGATGTCATCCCTCACAGTTAAGTGGTGAAGAATAGGCTTTTAAAATTATAAACTACTAATTGGAGGGTCTGTTTTCTTCCTATCTGTTTGAATATTCTAGCATAATATGGCTCTGATGCTTACTGCAGTCTCTGAATGTTATTTTGATGTAAATAATAAATATAAACATTAAATTGGGGAGCCAGCTAGGCCAATGGCTGTGATTCTGGACTAAGACCTGGTTTCTAGTCTGAAGATCACCAAGTCATAAGTAAATTCAAAGATAAATTCTTTAGTTAGCTCTTCCCAGTGGACAGTGTTTCTTTAGATCCTAGACTAGATCACTCCTCAGTGAAAGTTTTTCCATTCTTTTTCTCTTGTTCCTATGTGAAACAAAACAATACAAAGGCAACAGGGGAAAAATTGACTGATTATGCAAGTGAATTGGTGAAACTGACAATCTACCCAGTTAACAGAAGAGGAAAGAAAAATATTTTTCCTTTTAATTTCTTTCAGTTGTAGTAATTGTAACTGTAATCCTAAGAATAAGAGTTAATGTAAAACAAACAAACAAAAAATCCAAAAAACAAATGCAGTTTTTAAGAAGTGACTTACTTATAAGTTGACTGTCCATTGCAGCAAAAAAAAAAAAAAAAAAAAAAAGGAGCACATAAGGAACTACTGGGTATATTGCATACCAATAGTTGGGACAGAGCTCGGTAGCAATTTTGTAGTAGATATAACGTGTCATGGAATTAATCATAGTCCATGTGTATTTTTAACTTAATTATGTTTTGCTTGCAAATTTCAGTGTCGTTTGGGTAACATGTTACTGAGTAAATGATCAGGGCAGTGCACTGGGTTTTAATCATGTCTTATTTTAATGGGATTCATGTAGTTAATGTCTTCTAAATACAGACCTTTTTTCATAATTTTGATTTCATATTGGGCCAGGAATGAAGGAATAAGACAATTGCAAGTTAGGCTGCAAAGAAAAAGAAAAAGGTATTTGGGTAGATGGAATTAATTCCATTCTAAATATTTAATTGGCTACTAATCGATCTGTATGATCTCTCTTATTACTGTACCAGTGTCATTGGCCAATGTACGGTGGTATACTATTTTGAATTCAAGAACAAATCATTTTTACTGTGTAGATTTCCGTAAAATACAGCTTGTAACTTTATGCCAAGTCAAAATTTTAGCCTTTATCCTGAAGTTGAGAGGAGTGTGTTTTGGTGAATTCATTTATGTCTTAAGTGCAGTTTAAAAACACTGAATTCGCCTCAAAAAATAAAACCTTAATGAGGATTGAGCTTGTATAAAATACTTAAACCTATTGCTCAAATTCCACAAAGCAAGGATCAAATGTTATAGACAAGAATGTAGCTAGTCTTTTCCATGGGTGAGGAGTATAACTGGAAATCTGCTCAAGCCTTGACTTTCCCTCCAGCTCCCAACTCTTCTCACTAGTCCTTTACATGCATGACTCTAGGCTATGGGTGAGCGCAATACAGCTGGAACAAATATGACAGAAGTAAACACACAGCACCCCTTGGGCACTGTAACAGTAGTGCATTGCAAACCAGTAGGGCTTACAGGAGTTTCTAAGAGAGCTGGGATTGATTTTTGAAGTTTAGTGATACTTGGGAGGTTGCACTAGGTGATCCAGTGGTCGCTTCTGGCCTTAAATTTTATGATTCTATGAGGTATGGTGAGAAAAATTGAGCCTTCTTGGAAAGAGAGAGAAAATTGGGTTAAGGACCAACTGCTTGTATTTTAGTACTTTAGTTCCTCTACATTCAGCCAGTCTTTTCCCATTTATTCAGGCAGCAGGGTGCTACCCAGAGAAATTTGCGTTTTGACCCTTAGCTGCCATTTCAATTTCCCCTTTTGTTACCCATCACCCTTTCATTTTTCTGGGAAAAAAGCTATAGATGCCTGTGGTCTGCCACAGCGAGCCTTAGGGAGAGAGGTCACCCAAAGTTTGGAGGATTGCTTAATAGGTTTTTTCCTTCATAAATTAGTCAAAGCTAACTAACATCTTCCTTTGCAGTGCTCCTGATGCAAGCAAACAAACATACACAGCAGTTATGAGGCAGAATTCTTGAAGGCAGCATTTTATTATTAACAGCAATAACAGCAAAGACTTAACTAACCCCTTTCTTTTTCTTGGTTGCCATTGACTTCACAAAGATGGGTGCACGTTTCTGTTTTTAGATGGCGCAGTCGTGGTGCACTGAGGTAAATAGGCTTGCCCAAGTTCAGTAACTATGCCAGATCACTAGACTTCCATTATCCTGTCTTGCCCAACAGGCCACACTGCTTAGGACACTTTGCTGATCTCCAGTTTTGGAAGTGGATGAGTCAAGCTCAATGGACTCTTATTCTGTCATTGTTTGCCAGTGCAAAATTAATCAAATTAGATTTATCGCTTTTACCTGTTTAAATAACACAACAGAAAATGTTTTTATCAGAATTTAATGGGCATACTTTTCTATTATAAGATACTATGATAATAGTCTTAAGCCATTTTGGTAATTACTCCATTGTAAACTATGACATTGAGGCTATTAGAACAGATTACCCTAGGTCAGGAGTCTCAAACTCGAATCATCTCAAGGGCTACATGACTACTAGTAGAGGGCCACACGAGGACTAGTACACTAGCCCAAGGGCCACAACACTGAAACCTTTCCATACAACAATATTGCAAATATCAGCAACAGTAGTGTTGTTGCTGGCCGCAGGAAATAGCTTTAGCGGCCGCATGTGGCCCGTGGGCCATGTGTTTGAGACCCCTGCTCTGGGTTCTTTGTTTTTGTTTTGCTGAACAAGACTAACACGGCTACCCCATTGGAACACGTCAGTATATAGAAAATACCTTGTATTTGCTAGAAGAGGAAACAGCAGCATCTTAGCTTCTTGCTACCAAAAATTCTTCCAAACCCTACAGGAGTTGGAAGAGGATACAGTACTAAGTCTGCTCATGTGTCGGAGGGCTTTTGGCATTAGCCGTTGTTCTTTGTAGTATATTATTTGGGTAAAGTGCCGTCAAATTTGTTCCACTGCAGAAGATCTAGTGAACTATGCCAGTTTCACTCTGCCACTGTCGGCACCAGAAGAGAATCATTATGTGCTGCAGCAGTAGCTATCTCCGATGGGGATTCCATGCTCATTCGCTGGAGAAATCTGTGGTACTTGCAGACCAGTGCTGATTAGCCTCCAGGTATCTGACATGAGGCTACTTGTGTGAAGAGGAAAATGACTGTATTTTTGTGTTAAACAGAGAAACAATGTGATCTGACGTACTGAGCATTGGATCCAGGAATTCTGGCTTCCAATTTGGTATGTTTGCCTTGGACAATTCACTTTAACTTCCCTTTGTACTGCTGTGAATCTGAAGTAACTTCACTGAGATCACTAGAAGTGCTGAGGCTTTACATCAGTGTAAATCAGATGGGCGTCTGTTTTCCCTTTTTACAAAACCGGGATAATAGTCCTTACTGGGATATTTTGAGGATTAATTAGTTAATAATCATGAAGGGCTTTGAAGAAGAGAAGCATTATACAGTTACTATTGCTTTATCTACTCTTACTTTTGGCTCCTGTACTGCTGCTGTCACAAAGGTTGTCATTTCAGCAAGATGGCTGTCTACAGCAGTCAGCTCAGACATGCCAATTTTAATTAAAATCTTCAGTTTCAAATTCAAGTCACAGTTTTTGACATGCTGAGATATGCTTCATAACGTGAACTTTTCACACTGCTGGTGCGGAATACAATAGCGAGAGCATTCAGCTTTATGGAATTCCCTCCTTTTCTGTTTCCATTAGAGTTAAATTGGCTACATAAAAAAATCAATAGAATCATTTTGATATACATGATATTAAAAATTATATTTGAGTACTGAATACCAAGTGCTCCTGAAACTTCCTAATGTGCTCCTTCTGATCTGGCATGTATGTGTTTTGAATTGTTCCTATTTCAAAGAAAGGTCTTTTCTCTGCTGGGAACAACTGATTTGTAATGTATTAGTAAAAGTTTCAGGAACATTAACCTAAAGTAGCAGAATTATCAGGAATATTAGCTTTTAAAGTTCCAGCTGTATTCTGGATGAATATGTATGACAAGCTCTTAGGAACGTCATTGAGGTGAATTCATTGAGTTATATGGTTTCTTCTTGGAAATGTACTAAATGTAAAGAGGATTTGAAATCTTTCATATATGCTGCTGTAACTGTACTACACATGGATACCAATAATACAGGTTCTGGAGAATACAGAGTATTTTTAAAAGGAGTCCCACCCTAAAAACAGGGTTTGCTTTAGAACTTGCTCTTGGCTGTGCGTTAATATGTATTCATGCAGTTAAGATTATGGCTCAGTTTCACTTGAGACAGATTGTTCTTTTATTCCAATACCGTTTTCCTTGGTCGATGTGCTTTCCCCCAGAGACTAGTTCTTTCCAGTTCTCTTTTAACGTGTTGTGCTCACACATTCAGCTGGAGATAAGAGCCAGATTCTAATCTGTAAAACCAGGGCAAATCTGGAGTAATGCTCCTCTTTTGAAGGTGCTGGAGTTTTCTCCCCATATGCCTATGCAACTGAGATCAGAATCTGATCCACGGTATTGGGGTCCCCCACGTCCTTGTGGTTTTGTTTCTGGAATGTTACTACTTAGAGAAGACATTTATCCTCACTGATACCTAAATCAACACAGATGTTCACAGCACTGAAGTTTCCATTGTAGGCTAAAGTTAACATGATTTCATAAGTCAGCTGTCTCACAATACTTCTTATTTTTCTGCTTAGAAGGGATTCTTATAAAATCTAAACATTCTGCTTTTATGTAGCAACTCTCAGACATGTTGCTATCGAACTGTTTGTGTTTTCTCTCACCTTTTATTCCGAGTCTGTACAGTCTCTTAAGTGTTTTAAAAGGAACAAACAGGTGAAGGAATGGATCTGTGAGATTCTTTTAGGCTTATGTAGCGTGTAGAACAATAATTTCAGCGAAATGTCGTCATGTTCTCTGCCACAGTAAAACAAATGAGGAGTCCTGAGGCATTTAAAGACTAACAAATTTATTTATTGCATGAGCTTTCATAGGATAAAAATCCCACTTTGTCAGACCCTTTGAAGATGATGCAACCGTGCCCACAGGACTTTTTGTTTGTTTTACTGAACTAGACAAGCAGGAAGTCTGCCACAGTAGAATTCGGCACTGGTTTTGCTAGTCTGGTCACTGGTCCTGTATTTACAGAAGCACACACTAGTGGCTGGGTAAATGTGATAAAATCACTTCTGTATCTGATCCTGATAGCTTTATCTAATGGAGTTCAGTTTGTAATGATAATGAAACATGTTTCAGTGGAAACACAGTTAAGCATCTTAAACTGTTCAGATTAGCTGGTTCTTCTGTGGAAATCCTCTTGTTGGTGTTAGTATTATAGTTGTGTGTAACAGCCACTCAAGACAGGTACTTTGTGCTTAGACATACAAACATTTTACTGTAACGTATTGAGCTGTCGACCTCGTCTTCTGGGACTGACATTGCAGTTTCCGAGATCACATATGGGGAAGATTTGCTCTAATCAAATTAGATGCACTGACCTTGTCAGGGGGTTGTCAGCTTTCTTGTTATGAATGTAGGTTAACTTTCATTCTGTAACCAAGCTGTGGTGCCATAAATAACTATATTTTAAAAAAAAAAAAATATATATATATATATGGCTAGTAAATAGTCATGGGAGTGAATGGGTGGGAGGGAAATGAAAGCCTCTTGGCTGTCCTTGCTGGGTGCTAAAACGAAACACTGAAATGTAGCCATACAAGGAATTATTAAATGTTTTGAATAGGTCTCAGTGGAAGTTCACCACTGTAAAGTAAAAGCATATGTGGTACTTAGACCACTTAATCAGTGGCATTGTTTTGCTGGTTGGAATGGTTCACAGCTTAGTCAAAAGCACTTGATTAATCCATTTGTCTTCTTGAGTCTAGACAGGAACAAAACAATCATTTTCCGCTGTTCTGTATTTAATTTTTGGGTGGGGTGAAATGGAATGAGCTTGCATTTCTTGATATCAACAGTAATTTTTTCCCATTCCAAACGGGGCTTGATGGGAATTCCCCTCTCATCCTTTCAGTTTGTATAATTTATCCGTAATTGGCTCATGTGAGGACCTGGTAATTATACTTTTAGACAAAATGGTCACATGGCAGTGAATGTAAGTTTGCTTCAAGAAGCACTTCCCTGGTACTTTTTTTTTTTTTTTTGAGCTTCTTTCATAGCATTTCTTCAAATGATCTTCTTAAAATATAAATAATTAATTGGTTTTTGGCAGTTGCACATGCAGCACAACTACACTTATGTATCTGCTGTTATCCCAAGGACTTTTATAAGAGCTTCACAGTATTACTGAAATGCAAATATCTCTGAGGTAGAGAGCCATAGCCAGTGGTGTGGAAGGAAATCTTAGGCCAAGGATGGCAGGACAAATCTCAGGTCTTACAAAAAGTGCTATGGAAACAATGTCTGTAACATTTATTACCTGAGACTTTACAGAAAAATCATTCCCTTCAATATAGATTAAATGAGGTAGGGAGAAACTGCACAGCACTGTAGTTGGGCGTTTTATGGTGACAACAGCTTTAGAATCCAAAATTTTCCTACTTCGAAAACACTGGTCTCTGCTGCGTAAACTGAACAATAATCTCCTTTAGCTGTTGGCTGTGTGGGGTACATGATATGAGTGAGTATTTCTGATTGCATCCAGCAGAGGGCATGGATGCATTTCTCTCACACTAGTGCACGTGCATGCATGCTACCCTGTTTGTCAAATATATTTGCAAAATTTATACTTTACAAATCTTGGTTCATATTGTTCACTTTTACCTAATCCTAATTGGGTACAGGCTGATTAAGACGTTCAGCAGTGCAAGGGGAAGAGGCATCCCGCACTTTCATTGTTTTTTTTTTTTGTTGTTGTTTAAATGGGAATTGGATAGCTAAATGCCCTGTGTGCGTATGAAAATCTTTCTCTTTATCTCAATGAAAGTTTTATTTTTAGAGGAGGCAGAGATCTCAGATTTGCAAGGCAAGTAAGTACTTTTAAAAGAACTTTCATTTTAAAAAAATCCTCTGTGTGCATGCACTGTTTATAAAACAGCCATGCTGTAAATCTAGACAGTAACCAGGAAGTTCTCTGTATCCATAAACCAGGAGGTCAAATGGTACAGCTTTATTATACGTGATAGGTTAAAGCAGAGATCAGTGAAATGAATTTCCTAATCCTTTAACAATTGATGGGCCAGCAGCTGTCTAACACATGATTCTTATTTATCATGTCCGTGAAAGAACATTTAAAGTTGGTTACTCCATTGATTTGGGGAAGACAAAACAAAAGCTCTTGAAAAATGGAAGAGCAGGAAGGAGACTTGATTCATTAATTTCCTATCAGTAGGTTTAATTCAAATCCGACTTGTTAATTTAAAAAAAAAATTGATCATTTTTGGGTAGTTATCCTGTTTTCCGGTTGTCTGTGCATCACCAGCTTCTTAGAGGGAGGCCCAAAACTGAAAGCTTAGGGACTTTGATCAAATTCAGAGGGGAAATTAGGGCCCAGTCCTATCTCCCCTCATCCATATGTCTGTCCCCTATTGCCATGTCATCTGAGCACTGCACAGTCTCTAATGCTTTTATTTTCACAATATCTTTGTGAAGTAGGGAATTACTATCCATATATTACACAAAGAGGTCTCAGACGCAGAGAAACTCGGCCAGTTGCTTAGAAAGTCTGTGATGGAACTGAGAATTGACCTTGGGTTTCTTCAGTTCCAGGCTAACCACTGAACTATTCTTTCTTTCTGCTTTGAATGCCATTGGAAAACTAATGGGACATGATCCATTTTTAGAGTAGGGCCTTCCTACCCATCCTCTTTGAGCTATTGGAGTCTCACTTCCTGTTAAAACTCTAATGGAAAATTCCTAATAGAAAAAGGATGCAACCAATAGGCATCTGTACAAATGTGAAAAGGTTCTATAGAAAATAATTTATAGAATTTGATAGAAAATCATATCCCTTATGTGGTTTTGTTTGTAGCTCTATAGCTGTGGTTCTCAACCTTCTGTGGTCATGACACTCTTGGCAGTATATTGCAGCCCACACCCCCCCAAGGCCACATCCAGTGTACTCCCCAGCTCTCCATGACGCACTTACCACTGTGTGATGAGTCGATAACATGTCCTGAAACAGTGGTTGAGAGCCACTGCTCTACAGTACAGATATGGTTATTCCATAAGGTGGCCAAAAGCATATAAGAAGGTCACCACTTTCTGATAAATTCTGTAAGACTTTTCTATAAGAGGAAAATCATTAAAAGGGGGTGGGGGTACAATTATAAGGAAAAAAAATTCATGTAAGCTTGTTTGGTTTTAATGTAAAAATAAAACTTTAAAGAGGAACTTAGCATAGTCTTAAAAGGCATGAAAGGATTAAATCTGCTAGTTTTATAAATGTGTATATTCAGTGCATGCAGATTCCATTGTGTGTATGGGTATGTACACATATACATATGCGCGTTCTCCTTCTTGTACTGATTTGGCAGTATTTTTATTATTGAGCTGAGATCATCCCCAAACTTCTACAGTCAGCTCTTTTTTCCTTCCCTCAAAATAAATGTTCTGAAGAAAAAGTCAAGTCTCCTAAAGATGAGGCAATTGTAGAAACTGTGCTGAACACAGTTTAACCAAATTAAAAAATAAGCTTTACTTAAGAGATGAGTAACTGGGAGATGTGTTTATCCTCCTCTTGCTCATAGGGGTGTAAATTGGGAGTAAGTCCACTTAGTCCATGAAGTGGCAATGGCATAAATAATAGCATAAAATGAGAGGTGAGTCAGGCCTGGAAAGTCCCACAGAGATGCCAAATGGCAGCACAGGATCATCAGAAAATCGCACAGAGAAACTTGAAAAGTTAATTTAGGAACATTTTTTTCTCTTCTGGAACGATGTCTATTGCTTACTGACACAAGTTACAAGTCTGCACAAAGTCTGTTATGCTGTTGTTGGCCAGGATTATACCAGCCTATGGGAAATACTCTCTTCTCATTTGCTAACTGTGTATGCTGTACTATTTTGTGACCTCCATTTCCACCATCGACACCTCCCTGCTCTGTATGCCTTTCCATGTGAGGAGGAAAACTTATGGGAAGATAGAAAGATATGTAAGAGGAGGAGAATTCAGTTTTCTGTTTGGGTACTGAGGAAGGAGAAACAGTACACGGGTGCTCTATGTTTGCATATAAGTAAATAGTTAATACGTGTCCTGACACCTTTAGAGTAGTTCTTGGGTTTTATAGGACCAGTGCAGTTTGCTTTTATGAACGCAAATGGCATCTATTGTGCACATCTTAATAGGAAGAATGATATAATCCAGAGAATGCTGTGCAAACTGCCATCTTATCTCGCCTAACCAGGAGCATCAGATGTGACCTGGAAGAGCTTTTTCCATTTGAGGGCCACGGAGAGTGCACCAATTGAACTGGATTTCTAATCCTGAGGCTCATTAATAGGCATAATCATTCCCAAAGGGGACAGCCTAGCATTTTCTCTGTGAGTTCATACTTCACAATATCTAGTTGAGTAAGAAATCAAAATAGTATAAAATGAAACTAAGAGATTGTGCAAAATAATGTAGAATACTGGCATATAAAACTTCATAGCATTTCCCCCAGTAGTGCTGGTGAAATGGGAGAGACAAGAAAAGAGGACAAAGGCAACGTCCACAAGGAACAGATGCCAGTGAGATGCTGAGAAAGCAATGCAAATGCATGTTGGCAAGTTCACACGAAGAAATAAGCTATGGTAGCACTTGGCAACACCAGGCACATATCGTTGTGCTCCACTTCACTCCAGCAGAGGGTTTGTTGCAACTGTGAAAAACAGACGGGTGGTTTCCTGCCATCACTGCTCCTGTTTGCAGGACCAACACACTGGAAATGTTTTGTCATCTGAGAGCATGGAAGCAAAAAGTTTCCAGAGGATTATGATGAATCAGACACACACACCATGTCAGCCAGTGTGTTTTGGAAGGAGATATCTTTTGTGTTTAAGGGTATGAGGGAAGGGAGGAAGTTGGTGATGCTGTGAGATTTACTGATGAGGAAATAAACATAAGGGGTATCTTGTACCTCTTAGGCCAGGTGTACACTATAAATCAGGGGCGGCCAAACTTACAGAACTCAAGAGCCGCACAAGTTGATTATTAAACCTTCGAGAGCTGCAGTAAGGCACATAGTAATTTTGGAGTAGGTAAAATATAGCTAAGTTTAAAATTCATTACACACTTTAATTTTATCGTAAAAAGAGGGCAAATATTGATCCTGCTAGTGTCAGATTCTAATAATTACTTAAGGTTACCATGAAGACTAGGCCTACCTATACAGTAAAAACTTAGCTTCTCTCCGCCATCCCAACCACGTCATTGGTTCTTTCCGTCATCCTGACCCCCTCGCTAACACCCAGGCCCTGATGTTGGCGCCTGCTGGCCAACCCCCCTCCCCAGGGTACATTTACCTGGCCGCTCCAGCAGCTAGGCACAGTCTGGGGCTCCCCCTGAGCATGCTCAGAGCATGTTCAGGTCAGGAGATCTAAAACTTCTAGGCTGGGGCTACTTTCCTCTGGCTTTCTTCAGCGAGCCACATTTTTTCATTCGAGAGCCACATGCAGGTCCTGAGCTGCAGTTTGGCCATGCCTGCTATAAACTTACATCAATATAACTATTTTGCACAGGGGTGTTGAATCCATTCAGTGCTCTTGTTGCAGCAAGGTAAGATGGCAATTTGCACAGCATGGTCTGGAAGGTATCATAAGACATGCACAAAGGAAGCCATTTGGAGTTCATAAAAGCAACCCAGATGATTCATGGAACGACTTAGCTGGGGTTGGTCCTGCTTTGAGCAGGGGGTTGAACTAGACACCTCCTGAGATCCCTGTGAATTCTCATCTTCTATGAGTCAATTATACTGACCTAACTCCTGGTATAGGTGGAAGAGGGTTCCTCAGCTGGACAAGGCTGACACCTTTTGCAATAGGAGACACTCTTTCCTGAAGCTCTGCAGTGACGCAGCTGCATCTGTACAGCATTTTAAATGTAGACCTCTTCCTAAGGCACAGCCAAGAGTAAGGGATGGCAAAGAGCTCTACTGACCCCAGCAGAGCCGCAGGATGAACCCCAATCACTGGTGAGGAGCGCAGCCTGCTCCCATCCTGCTCATCATTCAGTGGGGATTGCAAGGAGCATGCTCTGCCTTCTTCCCAGCTAGATCAGGGCATGCTGCCCTGGTAGAGTAGGGGGAGATTTTGTCCCTTTTGTGCAGGGACGTGGAAGTGTCACACAGTCTCGACTGTGAACCCATGCAACGGCCAGGCACCGTCTGGCTCAAAGTGACTTTAGGAATTGTGGACAAGCCTGTGAAATGGTTAAAGAGAAAATGTATGCCAACCTGGAACCATTGGAACAAGCTCTGGCAGGGCTTGTCTAGACTAATATGACCTTGTACTAACTTAAGTATGTTTTTTTAAAGGAATGGAACGTAAGGCTGCTGTCAGAGAAGTGGTAGCTAAATTTCATGTAGCTGTAGGACTCAGAAAATCCAAGAGAACAAGTTGATAGTTGAATAAATGTAGGTCTATTATGGCAACATCTAGAGGCACCATTGTGCAAGGTGCTGTATAAACAAATAATAAGATATAGTCCCTCCCCCATGAGTTTCCAGTCTAAATAGAAATGATAAAGGGCAGGCAGGGTAATGTGATGGAGAGGTAAAACAACTTGGCCAAGGTCCCACAACCAGTCAGTGGCAGAGATGGAAAATGATTCCAAGGTCTCTGGACTCCTAGTCTGGGACACGTAGCCCTGTTCACCAGACCATGCTGGAATTCAGTACATAGTTAAGTGAAAGGCAGCATGACCAGGATGGATTTAATTGTCTTATTAAATTCAAATTATCTTTGAGAATGCTTGGAAAAAATTGTAAAGTCCCACTAGAACTACTCCCTTCTTCTACGGAAATATGAGTTCATTGCATTGTGTGAACAGAGTTACAGAGGAGCACAATTGCTTGTCATGTAGCAATTAAGCTTTGTGTCCCTGTGGGTGTAATGCCCTCAAAATCAGGTCTGGAATCTATATACTTGTTTTAAAAGGGGGCAAGGAGGTTGCCATCGGAGTCAGATTTAATGTATTTCAAGTAATAAAAGCCATGCAGTTCCCATGAACTTGTAAATTAGCTGTTCATATTTTCAGCATTACCTCTTTAAGAGCAATCTTAGCAATCTCTGGCTGTGGATACTGAAGTCATTACAGAGTGACTTCAGAAATGTTAGTCAGATTATGACACCGATTTCCTGCTTGCTGAGTAATCACTCTGTCCCCTGGTTTGTGGTAAATTCTCTGTTTGCTAACCTCCCATCCCTTTCCCATGTAGCTGTATATTACATAGCTTTCTTCGTTTGGTTGTTTTTTCTTTTTAAAATCAAATCTAAACAATGCTGCAAAATGCTGCCAAGTTTGTTGAATCTTGAGGATTTTTTAAAAACAATTTTTATTGTTTATGCACCCCTAATGGGGAAATGGTTTGACAAGAGACTGCTTTGTGCTACAGTATCTGGCCACGTGCCAGTTTATACGCTTGCTGAGATTGTATGCCGGCAGACAGCACTGAAAAACGAGGAGGGGATACTGTGGGGAAGCAAGTCAGTCAGACTTAATAAATCAGGGAGATTCAGTAAGATTCCATTTCAATTGACTCTGTGCCAGCCGTGCACTATACATCATACATCTGGGTTGAAGTTGACATTTTAATGGTTTTATTAGTTTAGGAAGAATACTTTTTATTGTGTGTGTCTTCAATTATATTAAATACTGCGTGAAGTTCTGATGAGCTTATATTGCTTTCCTGTAAATAGTATGCTGTGTGCCTTCTATCCAAGATCCTAATGGTAATCTGCTGGAATCCTCTTAAATAAGGAGCTGTTAAATTAATAAAGCTGTTGATCACATACAAAAACATCTTGTATGGAAATGTCACATCATAGCATACAGGTATTGAATTGAGAGAGTCCTGTTGGTAAAATGGCTGTGTACCTTACAAAGATTCATTTCAAACAATGATTTTACACATACCATATGCCATCATTGTCACTTTTTTAGTTATGGCTTCAGTCATAATCATAATCACTTTGACTGTACTTTTCATCTAAATTCTTGAACCTCTCAGAACTCCTCTATACTACTGTCATCCCCTTCACACAGTTGTAGAGATTTTAAATGACTTGCCCATGGCCTCTGAGGAAGTCAGTATTGGAATGGGGGTTTGCTTCCTGAATGGCATTTCTATGCTTAATCTTTGAGACTGATTCTATTAGAAGTATTTTTCTATAGATAAAATTATAAATTATGGAGTGAAATATTTTAAGGTGACATAGGTACTCACGAGCCTGGGGCCGAGGGCTCGTCTACACGCACACTGCTGCAGCAAGTTCCAAAGGGCTACTAGCCATGTTAGTCTAGTTCAGCCAAACTAACAAGGAGTCTGGTGGCATTTTTAGGCTATGTCTGCATCTGCTTTTTTAGCTTGAACTTGCTAGTCCAAACTAAAGAAGTCCAAGGTTAGCCCAAACTAGCTAGTTTGAACTAATGGCTTAATCTGAACTAAAAAAGTTTTGAACTAAGCCATTAGTCTGTCTAAATTGCGCTAGTTCAACCTTAAAGTTTGAACCAAGCACTTAGTCCAGACTAACCAGTCAAACTTATTAGGAAATTTCTGAGTTCGAACTAGGCAAGCCTAGTCTAGACATGGACTAAATTTAGTCTGGATTAATTAGCTAGTGTAGACGTAGCTTTAAAGACTAACAAATTTTTTTATCGCATGAGCTTTCATCAGAGAGAATCCCACTTCAAGCATCTGACAAAGTGGGATTTTGCCCCATGAAAGGTCATGCGATAAATAAATTTGTTAGGCTCTAGAAGTATTTGTAGTGCTGCAGCAATGCAGTCCAGACACTATAGCACTTAGTGGAAATGCTGCCTGTACAAACAGGAGAGCATCTCCCATAGACAGAGCTACTCCATCTCCCTGTCCCTAGCTATAGATGGTAGCTATGGCAATGGGAGAAGCTCTTCTATCAACATAGCACTGTCTACACCTGAAGTTTGGTCGGTAAAACTGCATAGCCCAGAGATGTGAATTTTCCACACCCAGTGTGATATAATTATACTGACATAAGTTTGTAATGTAGACCAGAGCTTGAAATTCAGCTGAATTTAAGCTCCGAAATCACATGGGTGCTTTTGAAAATTTTACCCGAAGATCTTGTACTATTTAGGCTATCATAGGTGAAAATAAATGACTGTACAGGAGACCATGCAACAGCAATTACTTCCAAATGTTGTTGCTAACATACTTCAAACTAAGGGGCTAGACAGTAGGGCCTAAAAGTTAGTGACAGTTTACTCATTGTGAAAAATAATCATTGACAATAGGTATTTGTATAAAATTAGCCATTTTTACCTGTTTTTACAGGAAATTGACCTGTTTCTAATTGCCACCAAACATGTTTATAATATAATTTGTAACTGTGTCAGGTGTAAATGCATTTATCTTTGGCTCTTCTTGTATTTTAAGCAACAGGGTCCTAGCCAGACTGTTCAGTGACTGTGTGGATATAATTTTCTTTTTTCGGATGGGGAAGAAAAGATCACTATGGCTCACTCTTTCTGCACAAGATGCTCATGTTGGAATTACCCATTTCCTTTTAAATGCGGTTTTTATATCTCAGGAAGTAGCCATGATGCTGCTCTGTTGGCATATTGAAATTTGTGCCTGTCAGATGTTACTAGTGGAACTGCAATGAAACCAGTTTAAAAAACCAAAAAATAAAACCTAACAGAGCGCTGAAGGACGGGTGTGACGCAAAACAGTGATGATGACTAGATGTGTAGAGGCAAAGCCACTCTGTGGAAGATGCATGGAAATCACAGCTCCAGGGCCCAATTCTGCTATTGATTACGTACACACAGTTCTCAATGGAATCAGTTGAAGTTGTGTTGCCGTAATCAGTAGCTAAACATGACCTGTAATATCTTTCCCTGGAACATTTTATATTGATCCAAATCTAATTTTTCACTAGCAGAGTGTAAAACTTACAGCTTGTCAGGTTGTAAAAAGCAAGCATATGCATACATTGTCTGCTTGTGAATTCAGCAAGAGGGACTGAAACAATAGCACTAAAAAAGATTTTATCCATACATTACCACTCATGTTTGCTTTATTGGGGAGTTAAAGTTAATGTCTCCATGATAGCTCCTTTGCCTATCTTAGACTTTGTACCAGTTCCCATCAGAGTTAATGTCGTTCAGTTTTGTACTTTTGAACTAATTATGTTGTGATTGTTTTGTTGCACATTCAGATCCACTTATCTAGACTGATGAGCTGCCGCTCTTTTCTCATGAATGACTGGTAACAGCACTAAGTCCTGCATCAATGACTAAATGTTTAGCCATGTCTCCCTGAGTTCCTTAATTGTCTTTATTTCAGAGAGGCAGCTGCAGCAGACTGTTGTGAAAAATCTCCCTTTAGATGACAAGGCATGTCACATAGAGGAAAAAGTTTAATAAATAGACTCCTAAAATAACTTCAGGGTTTCATTTAGTCTACACTCTTATGGGCTATCTGGTATGATGTATCAGGCTCATAAGGGTCAACTGAAGAACTTTCTGAACTTAAACATGTCCTAGGTTGGGCCTGCTAGTGACATGCAAGCTGTTTCCATCTGTTAGCTATTCGATGGTCTCAGGCCACCTCTAAATGGAGAGGAATCTTATGTTACAAGTACTGGGTAGTCTCACTTCTGCCCAGTAACTAAATAAGCAGGGTGACCAAAGTGCCCTCCGGTGCCTAGAATATTGCCAACGGTTTCTCTACTGGACACTATCTTTTAAATGCCGTCTGTTCACCAACACAGCTGGACAAAGCTGGCATGGTCTGATGTCCCTTTGATTGCTGTTTCTGGACTATATAATTCAGCTGCCATGCAGGCAGTGGTTAAATCTGGAATAGCTCTGAGTTTTTGGTTTTGTTTTTTGTTTGTTTTTTGGGGGGGTCTGAGGACTCACACTAAAAAAAAAATTACCCCCTCCCCACAAACTTAGTGACCTGTGGCAGACCTTTTAAGTCAAAGAAAGAAACGAACAAAAAAATCTTTGAAATTCCTTATTGTAAAATTAAGAAACACAGTTTTGCTCACATGCACAGTGAGAAACTGACAAGAACAAGTGATGTTGACCTCAGACCCCTGGCTGAAGCAGTATCTTTAATCTCATGTTGTGCCGGATTCTTAATCTCCCTTCCATTGCTATATCTCATTTGCACATATTTCCCTGTGTATGTACAGATAGAGGATTTATTCAAATATTAATCACCCTGACTGATGGTGGAGATTTGTGTATCTGACAAGTTGACATTCCAGCTATACAAGTCTCACAATTTATAGAGAGAGCGCCATTACAGACAACCCTATCCAGAGTACCTTTTAAAAAATGAATATATGGTAGGAAAATGTTACATATTAGATAGGAGTTTGCCAACTTTTTCTTCAAAAAATGTAGGGGACGTTCTTGGCTAGTTAATTATATTTTCTTGTCTGTTGACATCTCAAATTTTTTTTAGATGCTAATTAAGTTTTCAAAATCCAGTTTGTATTAGATTGCCAAAAGCTGTTAGGATTGCCTTGGGGGCAAGTGACATTTGAGTTTTGCTTTTTCTATTTTTGTACACAACATTATCTACCACATTACGTTTAGGATCAGCCCCACCAAAAAAAGGCTTGATTGATCATCTTGTAGGATTGGCAATAAATGACATGCTCAGTTCTGTTGCTAGGACGAATTGTGTTGCTGGATGCTTTTCAGTTTTCTCTAGTAGTGTGTAGCTCATCAGCTTATGATAGGGGGTATAAAAGACAAGACTGGTTTTGGATTTTTGTTTATTTCGAAATAGCACATCTTTTATTTAATCCTAAATGGCTGACGGAATCTACAGTGGTTTGAGACTGGTTGCGCTAATCCAATTTTGGGATGTACTATGAAATCAGTAAATATAGCATGGTGGTGTCCACACAAGAGGTTCTGGACAAGATTCTGCACTGTGCTGAAGTGCACTTTATGACGTTGTAGCAGCATGAAGGGAATGGAAACAGTTCTTTGAAAATTCACCCAGCACAAGTGCAGTGCAAGGAAATGTCGGTGGTCTATATCAAACTCCTACACAGCCTCTAGTGTGCATGTGTGCCCAGGGGGGAGCTGTGTGTTAGGAAGGGGCATGTAAGAGGCAAGTGGAGAGTGGCTGGACCACTTTGCATTGGAGATTAACTACTTTGACTTTCTCATTGGCTGTTCAGCAGCCTTGAATGTAGAAGGAGTAGGTGTACCTTAAAGCCCCCTTTTTGTCCCCTCCTCCTCCCCTCTGCTCTCCTGGACTATCCCTTCTCTGATAAAGATATCTTATTCTGGCTCTCAATTTAAGAGTTTGCTCAACCATTGCAGAAACAGCCCTAGGAAACCTGATCTGAATGTAATCTACATTGTGCTGTTAAGACCCTTCCATTCTGTGTCAGAGAAGAGGTACTAACAGAGTTAAAAGCTAAAGTTGAATTGTGACTGGGTTGTATAAGTCTCCAATGTAAACAGAAAACACCAGTTCATAAAGCTCTGTGGTCAGATAGTGCAGATTTGACATGGGGGGGGGTGTTAGCCTTTGATTTGTAGTCGGAATCTCTCCCATGGAATCAGCTAGAATTACTATTTGTAAAAACCTTATTTCTAAGAAACATCCTGGGAGCTGAAGAAAAGGATTGTTCTCTGACTGGGACTGCTCCCCCACCCACCCACAGCCTGAATCCCAACCTTTACAAAGGCCTTTCAGCTGGCATTTGATGAAGTCTCTGCAGAGTATATTTCTTAGTTGACAGGACCATGTTCAGCAGAAAGCATTATAGGCATTTCTGACACAGAAGAAGTGCCTGTACATTGTCTGTCTGTACAGCATCAGCAGTCTTGGCTCACAGCACAAACCTTGTGTGCTTCTTCATCTCTCTTCCCTGCTCATTATTTTAGTTGTCGCTCTTCAGCAAGGCCTGTATGTTACAACAAAAAGCATAGACATAAAAGCAAAAGCTCTGCCCTTTGTCTTCCTTGCATTCTCTCCCTCTACCTGTCCAGGGTGCATCTAAGAAATATTCCCCAATTTAGCGCTGTAGTGCTATTGTTTTAACTCGGATGCTGTGATTCAATGACTTAATTATTTGAAACATTGACAGGCCTGTCTAGAGACCCGGATGCTCTGATCGCATGGATTTCCAATCAAGTCTGACTGGAAATCGGATGTTTAAACAGAAACTCCAGTGATCTGAGATACTGAGTTAATCAGCTTCTTTAGAAATGCAGATAGAGGGGACAGACTCTCCCTATGGGATCCCTGTCAAATTAATGAGTTCAGGGCTATCTCTTGCATTTCCAAAGCATATGCACGTGCACCTTAAATCCATATGCACGACTTCCCTCCTCCCAGTGCTGTGTTGTATTGCTACTTTTGCCTGTAATTCACATAGTTATCAAAATGAAGTCGGATTCTTTCTAAATCTCATAGGGAAAGGCCAGATCCTTGGTTTTATAGGCCATTTAGACTAGAAGAGCTTGAGAGCTATTCACAGTGCAGTTACACTGTGGGTGATGACTGGAAAAATGTAAACAGTGTCTTCAGGTATATGTAGTTTTTCTGTCTCTACCTTATTGGTTCACTCGTTCTTTTACCAGGAATAAAATCAGCTTTTTTGTTTGTTTGTTTGTTTTTTAAAAGGTATGCAACATCTTATGCAGTAGGTACACTATATAAGAGCACATGATTAACGTTTTATTCACTACCATGATGGAAACCCTTTTAGAAAGCCTTTGAAATCTCAAAAAAAATTATTTCAGATGCAAATAGACTATTCAAAAAAGGAATAAGACAGTGAAACAGAGCCAACTTACGAACACTTCAAAAAATTCCTGTCTGATTGCAAACCATTTGAGCCTCATTCTTTTAGTTTATATGATGCCAGCTGAACCCCAAGAAGTATTTGACAGCTTGTAATTCTCCTACCAGTCGTTTATTCTCTGTTTACATTTGTATGTTATGACCTCGTTCCCTGGACTGTTGGAGATAAATTTCCTATCAAAACTAAACCCATTGTAGATGCCCTCTCTGGGTAATGTTTAGCATTTGGAAGTGAGATGCTATATTTTTCTTGGCTGTACTGTGGTTATAGCTCATGAGAGCCAGGCTATCCTTGGAGGCTATGCAGTTTCCATCCTTATGAATGAGCAGTAGCATTTCATAGTCCCCCATGATTTATTTCCCTTATTGGGTTTTAGTTGTAGTAAGATAAACAAAACCATACAGAACCATAACTTAGGAATGACAGGCTGAGAAGCCTGGTTGGGTTCTCTTTTAATCCTTATTTCTCAGGACTCTTTCTCTCTCAATTTTATCAATTGAGGGAGAAGAGCTAGAAACTGAGTCTTTCTGAGGACTGTAATAGATATTGAGGCAGTAGTTGTATATATGGTTTGAAGAGAAAAAGTTCGGAGCCATAGAGAAAGAGCTGTGTAGACAGCAGATCCCAGAGGTGACCTTGCCAGGTTGAAACAGTTTAATTCATCTAAAGAAACAAGGAATCCTGTGGCACCTAAAGACTAACATATTTATTTATGGCATGAGCTTTTGTGGGAGAAAATCCCACTATTTTCTCCCATGGAAGTTCATGCAATAAATATATTTGTTAGTCTTTAAGTGCCACGGGACTCCTCCTTTGTTTTGCTGAACTAGACTAACACATCTGCCTCTTTGGATGAATTAATCTAAAGATTTTGCTTGGTATATTCTTGGAAGATAATTTGAGGGAGATGGTTCTGTTGGTGGTTCCTTGAAACAGAGGCCAATTTTGACCAGGCCGCTGCTGTATAGTTAGACCAGTTTTTAGCGGTTTGATTCTAATGAACATGGCTATGGGGTGTGCAGCTAACAATAGGCTGCTAAGATCACGAACAATGGTAAATCATTTTCATAAATTCACAATAGATTGATGGTACTTTTCTTGTGTCATACTGTCTTAATGGACAGCATGGACCTGGCAGTGGAAATAAAATCTAGGGGAAGGATTTCTGGTCGTCTTCCCATGAGGTACACATCAATGGAGACAAAGACTTTAAAAAGAGATATATGAAGTTTTTTTGTAAATAAATACTCCAGATTTTATAAATTATAACTATGTGCATACACCAGTATATGTATTACAGGCAGTACGCTTATGAAGTTCCTTCTGGGAATAGAGAAAATGAAGGTTCTAGAGAGATTTCTTCTATAAAGTTCCTCCACTATATGTCTCTACAGAGAGATTTATATATAAATGAGTTTGGGTATCAAGAATGAGTATTTTGTGTGTGTGCTCATATACCCATACGAATATGATTGCATGAGTAACCTGAGAACAAATTGCCTTCATAAACTGAATCACTCCAGCCTTCTGAATAATCCTCGGCATCTATTGCTATTAATGACCTTTTTTGTTCAGTCTCCCAGACGTTGGTCTTAACATCCCTTTGCCTAGACATGACTCACAGGATAGATGTTCAAGCATGAATGACAAATTAGTTTATCACAAATATACGAAAAAAGAAATGAGGTGCGACGGTTAGAGGCTAGATAAGTATCTGAAAAGCAAGTGTGACCTTGTGCAGTGTGTGTGCCAACTTGCTGAATGTAACTGGTTGCAGTCATGTAAGAAAGTGCTAATGCTTCCTGTCCAAGAGGGAAATGGGCTTTTTGGTTCCCTGGGCACCTGACCTCTTTAGATGCAGATGCTGAATAGCTAGCAAGTTCTGACCCATTTCTATTTTAAACTATTCCAGCGGCTCCCAAGGAAATACTTTAGGGAGAAAGGAAAGCATGAGACCAAAGAACAAAGTTAGTTACAAGAATTCAGGAAGCTCAGGGTTTTCACTCCCTGCCTTCCTTTTCATTTTTTTTCTTTTAGACAAGTTTTTTTAAAAAAGTGAGAGAAAGTAGTTTTGTCCATCAGTGCTCTACCTGTAGAAGCTTAATGGCCAGAGAAAGATCTTCCCATTTTCCTGGCCTTCCTCCTCACCAACTTAACAGCCATAAAAGGTTGCAAGCACAGTAGGCCTACTTGCCCAACATATTATTCAGTTTGTTGAAGAATGGTTTATGGCTCTCACTACTGGAGTGACACCAGTAGTGTCATGTTTTCTTCTCTCATAACCTTTTCTGTGTTCTACACCCAAACAAGAATCTGCCCCTCATCTTAGTATTTCAATAGTTCTGGTGGCAATCAACATAAATATTTGTGCCAACATAGTACTGTGATCTAGAGGAGAACCTTCATAAGGTTGCAGATAGCCAGCTCTTTGGGGAGGACTTTTTTTTTATGTGTGCGCACAATCACTAGTATCATATGACTCGATTTGGTCTTTTAATGGTCTTCATAATACAAATAATAATTGCTGATAATCTTCTGTGGCTCAAATCCTTCTTGGCATTAAGGATTGTCATCCCCATCTCTTTATGGGCAGGAACTGTTGTCTTTTTCAAGGCCCAAAGAACTGTTGAGTGTTTGTTGGGGGGTACCATGTGCCAGGGATGCTACCCATCCTGCTTGGGAAATGCATATTTTAAAATGCTAAAAGGAAAAAAATTTCCAGAGGGGTAGCCATGTTAGTCTGTTGTACGGTAAAGACAATGAGAGTCCTGCAGCAGCTTGAAGATGAACAGATTTCTTTGGGTATAAACTTTTGTGGGTCCAACCCACTTTCATCTGACGAAGTGGGTTGGAGCCCACAAAAGCTTATGCCCAAAGAAATCTGTTAGTCTTTAAGGTGCCAGAGGACTCTCGTTGTTTTTACTACATTAAAGAAGTGTAAGAGAGGAGGGGGTGTATATGTGTGTGTGCGTGTGATTTTCATCAGAAGCTCTCAAATAGTTTTACATAGGAAGTATCATTATCCCCATTTCACAGATGAGGAAACTAAGCCACAGTGATTAAAGTGACTTGCACAAGGTCACCCAGCAGGGTCAAGAATAGAACACAGGTCTTCTGAGTTTGTCTGTTAGGCCACACTGCCTACATGAAATGTGTTACTCCATCATCCTATCCCAGCCTCCTTGTCATATTATGGGACATCTTGGACTGCTCTTGAGGCAGGGATGTTCATGCATTATATATTTGTAGAGTGTTTAGCACACTGGTACCCAACAAGACTGTGGCCTTTAGTCTCTACTGCAGTATAAACATTAAATAATAATGTATGTACATGTACATTTCATTGGGGTCAAAGAGTAGATACAAAATTGCAATGGCTGTGCTCTTTCTTTGGGTTTCTATCATAATAGATATTGGAAGAAGTTAATAAGCACAGTAGAACTATTGCTGTGCAACCATGGCCGTCAGTAAAAGGCTCTTTATTCTCCTTTGAATTGTTAATTGCCAATCTGCTTAGTATATGAAACATCAGCTCATCATCTCATACTGTGCAGCTTTGTGCAACATAGATGTGTTTTTCTGTGTATCTTAAATTTATACTGGGAGATGTTATCTTCTTTCTCAACCCTGCTGGACAGGACTGCACTCGCTTGGTTAGATCTCCTATTTATTCTACTTGTTTAGGCCCGCACTGGCAATTATTTTTTTTCTCTGAAGTGCATGATATAACCCATGAGGCCAATGTGAGGTCACTGTGAGCCCTACAACCTAGTAATTACTGGCAAATGCTGATTGCCTTTGTGCTCAGATGATTTGAGGGGAAGTTGCATGAAGGTGTAAACCAGTAATTTCCTTTTTGCTTCAGTTAGCATTGCAACCAAAGGGATTCCCACTTATTTAACATCATTCAACTTCACTTTGCAGCAGCCTTGTCAGCCAAGGAATACGCTGGTGAGCTTATGGTCAGAAGCAGCATAGAGAAACTTTCTGCTTAAGTAGCTCAAGAACAACAGTACTCCCCAAAGGAAATTACTTTTGTTTTATTCTTTCTTTGCCAGTAGTTGGCTCTGGAGTTTCTTGTTACCTAGTTAGAGTTCTGGAAAGTGAAAGCTTTAAAATAAATTGCCAGATTTCTTTTATATTAGTTCGCAGAAATGAAAAATAATTTCTTTAGAGGGATTTTCCCACCTCTCCCTCCACACTCACCTTCCCTCATCACTATTAAAACCAAAACCCAAGGGAATCACAAGGAAAGAGAGTGATTCAGGGAAGACTGGGAATGTTATTGCTACAGGCTTCAAGTTTGGAGAGCACATGAAAGTGTGGAGATGATGTTCATATTCTTCCAAGTACAGCTAATGTCATACCAGACTAGATTATTGCAGGGGTGGACAAAATTGGCTTATAACTAAGGGTCAGCAATTTTACTTTTGGTCTCCAGAGGCTGCGTCTCCACTCCATTTCTGCCGTGGAGGTAGGTGACGGACTACTAAAACTGATCAGCATGGCGTCCAGAAACATAGATTTGTTGAGACCTGGGTTATTGTTTTCAACAGGAAAATCTCGTTGTTTGCAGGCTAGACTATTCATTTCTGATGTAGATTTAAGCGAAGTTCTAACAAGCAATTTTTCTGGCAAATCTTTGATTTAAAAAAAAAAACTCTATGCATGGTTGATACAGTACAGTGGTTGTCAAACTTTTTTCCTTGAGACCCAGTTGAAAAACAAATCAATTATGCCCACGACCCAACAATTACATCTTTGAGCAGTGCATTCCAGTCGTTTGGTGGTGGCAGCAAGGGTGCCTCAACCCAGTACCCAAGGGTCCAGGACCCAGTATTGGGTCCTGACCCTAAGTTTGAAAACCACTGATATACTCGCGTCTTAATTCATAGTACATGAAAAAACCCATTGTGAATTATCAGTTTTAGCAGATTAGTGGATGTATTTATTTATTTCTGGTTTTGTCCTTCTCATTCTTTTTACCTTGAGGCTGATACAGTGTCTAACACAGTTCTTGTTTTTAGACAGACAGAGCCAAGTTTCGTATCACAGTCAGTGAGAATTCAGCGGTTTGATCTGCATCAAAAGGTACTCAAATCAGATTCAACTGTGTTGCCAAAAAAGAAAAGAAAAAGAAAATATGCAATATGAGGCTGGAATTTTACTACCTACCACCTCCACCCAAATTACAAGTTTCAGAGTCAAGCTTCGCTCCATATTGAGTTCAGATAGAGAACAATAGATATTTTGACTGATTGACATCATTAGCAACTCAAAGACATGTAGTGCAAGTAGGAAATAAATTAATTTAAGGTATCATGCTTGTATAATACAGACTTGTATATGTTTATCCTTCCCTACCACTGTGGCTGTTCCCCTCTCTGTCTCATCCTGGTTTAAAAAACAGTCATCTTCCCTAGAAATTAACTTTTGAACTGGGTCTAATGTTAGTCCTGAGAGAGGAAGTTGTTTCTTTTTCATGCTCTCATATCTCAAAAATACTTGAAATGACTAGGATCAAAACTCAACATCTGGACTTGAAACCAAGTGTGGAAAGAAATGCCAAGGCATTTGTCACGAATGAAATAAATTGCTTCTAATGGAAAGCCCTTCTCAGCCTGCACATAGCAGTTTTCAGGACACAGTCTGTGTAATGTCCTCATTATATTGTCCAAGTTCAGAGTCCTGCAACCTCTTTTTAAATGGCACCCCCATCTGGGCCACCTCTTAATAATGGCTGTTCAACCCACAGGATTATAGAGGTCTGACCCTTTCCAGAAGCCATTTTGTCTGAAAGGGGCTCATGCTTTCATTTTTCATAGTTTTTCCTCTTTTGTTTTCTGTAAAATTTTGTTTCATGCTTAATTACATGTAGCTCCCATTATTTAGATATTAGTGTTTGTGGTTTCCAGAAAAAGCCACATAGGATTTTGAGTTTTACAGGGGAGACAGGTAGGGCGATTTACTGTTGTTGATTTTAAAATATAAGTAACCCACCGACCCTCCTCCAGAGAGAAAAAATAATCCTCAAGTAAAAGAGAGCTAACATTGTCGTATTATAATATAATATATAATATAAAAGTCTCCGTTATTTTTAATTACTCACGTAATCATGTCATTTCTTCAAACTCCATTGCTAAATAAGGACATGCATCCTTCCCCTGTAAATGTATAAAGGAATCCGCGTGGATTATTGAGGGGGGGAACTACGAAAGACTCTCAGGGCTCTGGAGACTAGTATCAGAATTACTGTGACCCGCAAATGCACTCTAGATTTTAAAATACCTCCAGTAGGAGAGAGGAGGAAACATTTGCAGCGATAGAATTATCGGTCCCATTACCACCCAGGTGTCAAGGAAATGAAGCTTTTCCATTACTAGGTCACAGTAAATCACGAGGGGGGGATGACAGCCTTGTTAGCATGAGCAAAGTTACTGTAATTTATGTGTAAATACTTCTATGTATCAAGATATGGCATCATTTGGCTGCCCTGAAATGGCTTTATATATATACATGTGTATGAGAGAGAGACTAAGCAAAGTCCATAGCATCCAGTTCACATAAGATATTGGTAAGAACCTAGGCTTCCCCCCATATTTGTTGACTTTCAAACTTGTCTGACACAACAGCCAGCTTTTCCTGTGTGGCTAGTGTGTTAAATAAGCATTCTTTAGTCTTCTGTTGCATGATCCCTCCAGGAAACCTTTGCATATTGGAGTAATTCTACATTGGTCCTGAGAAATAAGCATACAAGGCACTCAGTTTGCGGCCTCTTCATTTGACCATTCCCGCTCCTTCAGGTGCTGCTTACCAGGTTATGAAAGAAAAAGTATACTTCTAATTCCACTCTTCCCTTTCTTGTCTGTTATGGCAGAGTGTTACAGCTGTACTTGGCTACACTGTGCCTAATGCTTTGCAGATTACATTATGTCTCTCATGATTACAAACTGCCATCATTTTCCATAAATTCTCAATATCTTCCTTCTGGGAGGGAACTTTTTTCATGATTCAGCTTGGCTTTAGAAATGAGTGACCAGTCCAATGTTACCCTGAAGCCATGCTGTTTCCTGACTGCTGAGGAGAATGATGGTTTGTCAGGCTGTTTTGTCCGGTTTGCTGATCTCCTTGTGAGCAAGTCCAGATATTTTTTAGGAAATTGTTTTTTTCCAGTTTCAGGTTAGAGAGTTCCATGGGAAAGGTAGAAGTTTCTAATATGGAAAAGGGCTTTAGAGTTTTTTTGCTTTCATGTGTAGAATGGCTTGTAAAATACTAATTATACGATGTTCTTCTACTAGTTATTTTGTCCTGAGAATTTCTGAGCCGTTTCTCGTACATGAATAAATGAAGCCTTGCTGCAACCCGGTAGGAAGTAGGTAGACATACCCATTTTACAGATGGGAAAAGACTGAATGACTTTAAAGTTAATGGCAGTGCTCAGAATAAACTAAAGGAGTCTTAGCTCCTCTGCATCCAGTGAGAACTGCAGACTACATGAGTAAGTAGCCTGGCATAGTTTATGGCACTGGTTCCCAGCCTGTGGTCTGCAAGGGTACTTACTGCAGGTGGTCTGTACAGGGTGGGAGAAGTAAATTACAGTAGGTAAATGTACTGGGATGAATGCAGTGTATTTGTGAGTGAGCGTGATAAATTATTAGAAATAGTTGTTTTTTAATACCCCCTTGTTATATAGGTTTGCTTCCCATCAGCCATAGGCTATGTTAAAAATGTTTAAAATAGGTTGCTTACATGGTTGTCCACAAAAGCTTTCAATGATGATGATGTAGTGGTCCACAAAAAGAAAAAGGTTGGGAACTGCTGGTCTATGGCTTTCTCCTGACAGGAAAAAGGTGTGTTTTTCAATCAAGCTAAAGTTACTTGACCGAGCTAATATGATTACAAAGGGTGTATTTTTCACCTGTCAAGAGGGTCCCTAACAGACTGATAGCACCCATTGTCCATTGTGAAATGTTGGTAGCCCCCATGAAAGTCCAACCCGGTGAGTATGCTTCCTGGTATCTAGCAGAGAAGTTGTGGTGTTTTGACAGTAATCTATACTGTACATGAAACATTTTAGCTGTTTTCTCTTTCATTTAAACTCAGCTTTTTTCTGAGCATAGCAGAGGGGGAAAAAAACAAACAAACCATAATTAGTTTTGGACAGCTTAGGCTGGAGGTGTTACCTAAAAACCTTCCTCCACCTCCATCTGAAATCGAGCAGCGCTGAAGGCCTGGTCTTATTATATCTCCATTTTGCTGGAAGGCCAAAAATAAACTTTCTAAGGCTACCCCAACCATTTTGATCTGAACCTTTTAATGTGAGGCTTACTACAAGCCTACAGGTATTGCAGCTAGAACCCATCTTGTCGTCACCTTTAGCATCTTCATGAAGAAGCAGCATTAAGAGGCAAGGGGTAACTCGGTGTATAAATTCTGAAAGGCTTTTGAGTGGAAGCCGACCAATTATTGCTTGAAAGCACAGGCTCAAGGCCCTACAGATGTCAATCTCTCCTATGCTGTACCTCCTGCTTGAGCTTCAGTCATTGCCTGTCAACCCTCCTTATTTTAGTAAAAGTCACAGACAAGTTATAGCTTCTGTGAATTTTTGTTTATTGCCTATGACCTGTCCAAGACTTTTACTAAAAATCACCGTGACAAAATCTTAACTTTAAAGTGAGACCATTGGCAGGCTGGATGCAGACTGTTAGAAACTACAGGGAAGGTCCTCTGCAGCTGTTGGTAATATATGCCTCTCTGTCTGAGCTGTCTTTACTAACTGTTTTGATTAATAAATCCAATCATAGCTGACTTATCCTAGGTCTGTTGCTATTAAACTAATCCAAACCAGAGAGGCCACTTCTCTACAAACATTTAATCATGGTAAAAATACCTACCAATTATTGATTGTTAAACTATTCATTTATTGATGCCTGACTAAGAATACCATAAATGCTGCCTTAAAACAGAGAGCTATTGTAGAGATGAACCACAGAATATGGAAAAGTATTTTAATGGCAGAGAGATACTGCTTTTACTCCACAAATTAGATAAGAAACACATATATACATTAAATTCTTCTATTCAGATGAGTAATTTCTCCATAGTAACCATAACATTACAAAAAATAATGTTTGACTTAATTTCTCTCTCAGCAACTGAAACAGCCAGTTGTCAGTTCTTTAAAAATAAAAAATGAAATTATTTAGGTTTGTTATAGGGAGCTTTGAAAGAGCTTTGGTTTTTATCAGTAAATCTTAGTAAACATCAGCTGAAACATATGTACACAAATCAGTGAAAAATATTTCCATTGATGATGATCAAAATTAAAAGGTAGGCAAAGTTAAAAAAAAAATGCTGCTCAAGAACTTATTTCAGCTTGGTTTAAGAATATTTGCTTTGTGCATTTTGACATACTGACAATTTGTTTTTACTGCTTAGAAATGTTTAACTTTTTTGAAACACTGCTTCTACCATTATTAAATAATTTATTGGCTAATGTGGCATTGTCTGACACTCCCATAGTTTCCTGCAACTTGAAAAATTTAAGTTGGTCCAAAAAAACCCCCAAAACTTTTATAAAATCTATGAAAAAAAAAATCAAATTCTGCTAAGTCTATTTATAGGCTTTATTTTTAACTTCTGAACAAACAAGCGGGGATCCGCATTAAAATGAAGAGAACAACACATGTGTTTACAGCAGGGGTCTTAGAGTGGGGAGAGAAGGTTGTGGTGTCATGAAAATTCAGCTTTCTGAAGTCTTGAAATAAAGACTTTGCAACCAGCTGTAGAGTTTTTAAAGCGAACTCTTTGGGGATGGAAACAAACAGTTCTTCTTTACTTTTCACAGGCATGAAACAAAATATAGTGTTGCACCAAGGGATGATTTTTGGAGGGGTTTTTTTTAATAATGGTGTGGTGGTGGCTCTTTTCTCTTTAGTTTCCTGACATGCAGAGTAAATATATATGGAACCTCCCAAGCTGACTAAGTTCCTTTTAAGAAATTCTAAATTGTATTAAAGTGCAGCTAGGTCCACTGCTGAAACTGAGGGATGGCAAAGCTAAATAACTTTCTCAAAGCCACAGAGGAAATTCATGGCAGTGGGAGGAATAAAAATCCATGTCTTTAGCTTTAGCTCTTCCTCCCTCAGTTAAAAGACTGGCTAGTGCATAATGTCCCTGGCACCTTTAGATAGTTGTTTATCAAAAGGGCTGCTATTTAATTGAACCTTATAATCAGGAATACAGTCTTCTTCATCCATTTTCTTCATGATCTGGATTTCCAGTGAACTGAAAAGAGTGAGGTTTTCCAGAAATGGTAGGGCAGATTCCAAAATGTGGTTTCATATTAGCCTCTTTCCAAGATATAAGTTGTAAATTTGCTGTGGGTAAACAAGAAAAGTATTATTAAAATACTGAAAAACTAGTTATCAAATGGATAAGGGTCTTACACAATTCCACAACAGCGCAAAAAAAAAAAAGGGATAATTGAGAGTTATGTTGAAAACTGTAGGTTCAGTGGCTCATTATGTCTAAACTGCTGCTGCAGAACATACTGCATAAGGCCAGATTTTCAGTGGGTCACTAAAAATGCAACCTCAGCAACAGGCTTTGTGAATAAAAAGGGAGCTAGATGTGCAAAATACCTAGATTATGCATGCAAATATCTGTGCACACATACAGATAAAGGTGTCCATAAATATTGAATTTGCATTAGGCTTTGATCCAGAATATAAAAAGAGTGTTAATGAGTTATTAGAGCTGATTGATAAGAATCTGTATTTCAGCAATTTAAAAAAAGTGATATTCGATTTTGCACGTTGACTATTTGTGGTGGTATGTGCTATGCTTTGTGACACTGAACATCAGAACATCTAGACAGTAAAGCCAAGAGTTTAGAAATCCAGTTTGATTTACCCCTGTGCCACACACTCACTGTGCAACCTTGGGTGTGCGGCTTAATCTCTTGCCTCAATTTCCACTTGGCTAATAAATAAATAAACAGCTTCTTGTGTGGTGCTTTTCATCAGTAGACCTTGAAACACTTTACAAAGGAGGTTGGTATCATGATCCCAATTTTACAGATGGAGAAACTGAGGCACAGAGGTGACATGATATGGTGAAGGTTCCTCCAAAGGTCTGTTGCATAGCTGGAAATAGAATCCAGTTCTCCTGTGTCCCAAAACAGCATTCAATACTAGTTTGAATTCTTTAATATTTATGAAGAACTTTGAGATCCTCAGACAAGATCATGCAATGCAAGTTGAAATACAAAATGATTTTGTTGATTATTAACAGAAAAGGAGCAAAATCAATCTCCCAACATTTATAAAAACCATAGGGGACAACAGTATTAGGTGCAGCCAGTCTCCAATGTCCAGTTAACAATTCTCTGTTTTTTAACCTTTTTTTATTATTTGCAAGCAGAAACATTTAGTCCAGCCTGTGTATTTAAAATATTGGAAGAAATGTCCATTTAAAATTCTGAGTGCTCTCTGAGTTCTGGGACCACAAAAGAACATTTGAAATCAGTAGCCGCCTCTGAGTGCTTCAGTACATGTAATAGAAATGCAGATGTTTTACAGGCTTTTGTTACTGTTCATCAGGGCTAAGATATGTGGACATGCATAGGAAAATTTTTACAAACTGTGGAAATAAGTGTTTGTTCCTGGATCTACTGCAGACGCTTGAGTAAAACATTTATTGTCAGGCATTCATAGTGTCAGAAGGAAACCTGGCTATTGCTGAATCTAATGATGTTCAATCTGTGTCCATTGTTAGTCTTGGCCTGCCCTTAGATATGTGTTTCTAAGGGGAAGAGTTAAAGCTGGAGCAGACCATGCTGTCATTGATATGGCATTGGTTTTGATAGGAATTAGGAGGTTTATCTCAAGTGCAGTATCAGACACTCTTTATATCATTTTCCTACTAGAACAAACTCAGGAATTCATTCAGGAAGTTCTGTTGTTTTTTGTGTTTATGTGAGTGGGCAGATGGACAGTCTCACACACTCACATACTTGGCTTGTCATCAGTAGGCCTAATAATTCAATACATAGTCAAGGACCCCCAAGCCCTTCTTCTCCTGTTGTTTTCTGGGAAATCGCTCTGCCTGGGAATTGTTTTGTTGTGACTGCCTGACTTTGGGAGAACAATGATCTGATCCCATGTTTTACACTCCCCTGCATTTATTTTCATCCAATTCTGTAAATTCCCCCTCTTCAAAGCATCTGATGAAGTGGGATTTTTCTCCCATGAAAGCTCATGCGATAAATAAATCTGTTAGTCTCTAGGTGCCACAAGACTCCTTGCTTTTTTTGCTTTACTAGACTATCACGATTCCCCCTTTGAAACTTTACTGTTAAAGGTATGCTTATGGAACTCCTCAGAGAGTTATTAAATTGAAGCAAAAGGACTTGATTCCTAGGTTCTGTTTCCCACCCAGCCACTAAATTGGTGTGTAGTCTTGAACAAGTCATCTAAGCTCTCAGCTTTATGTTACCCATCTGTAAATTAGTTATTATTTCTAGAATTGGGAGGAAGGATAACCCTGTGGCCAAAGCATGGATCTGGGTTTTATTCTGAGCCCCACATGCATTCCAGACATTGGCAAATCATTTAATTTCATGTAGATAATTCTCATCTCATGGAGTACTGAAGGTGTGGTTTAGTGTTTGGAAAGAGTGTTGAGATTCTTTCATACAAGTTTATGTGCAAGTGCCAAATATTACTCCTCCCAATGCCTTGGGAAGGAAAAAAGAGAGCAAGATCTTGGCATCACTGGGCATGTCGACACTAGGGTTTAAGTCAATTTAAGGAGGCTTAAGTTGACTTAAGAAAAGCCCTGGCTACATTTGGCATTTATTAAGCCAACTTAAGGGCTACCTTAAGTTGACTTAACTCTCACTCTTTAAGTCAACTTAGGCGTTAAGTTAACTTTATTAAGTTGATGTAATGGAATGTGGCCACCTAAGTCAACTTAAGGAACCCTGCCTAATAAAATGTGCCTGCTTAAGTCAACTTAGGCAACGCATATTTTTATTAGGACGCTTTATTAAGTTGACTTAACCAACTTTGTTAAATTGACTTAAGGGAAGTATGGACACACTAAGGCGACTTAATAAAGTTAACTTAAAGTAGACTTTATTAAATCAGCTTAATAGAGCCCTCTACTGTAGGCATAGCTACTGTCAATAGTTCTCTGGAAACGTCCACTCAAGGAGCAGCAGCAGTCAAAAAAACTAACAGAATGTTAGGAATCACTAGGAGATGAAGTCGTATTGCCTCTTAATAAATCCATGGTATGCTCACATATTGAGTACTGCATGCAGATCTGATTGCCCCACCTCAAAAAGATATATCAGAATTGAAAAAGATATAAAAAAGTGCAACAAAAAATCTTAGGGGGTGTGGAAAAGCTTCCATGTGAGGAGAGTGGGACTTTTGAGCTTGAAACTGATGACTAATATGATAGAGATCTTTAAAACTATGACTGGCCTAGAGAAAGTAAATTAGAAATTATTTACTTCTTCTCACAACATAAGAACTAGGGGTTCCCAAATGAAATTAATAGTCATCAGGTTTAAGACAAACAAAAGGAAGTATTTCAACACACAACATGCAGTCAACCTGTGGAATTTCTTGCCAGATGATGTACTAAAGGGCAAGATTACAATGTGGTTAAAAAAAGAATTAGATGAGTTCAGTAGGATAGGTACAATTAGCCAGATAGGCAGGGATTCCTGTTTGCCAAAAACATGGAATGAGCGATGGGGTGGATCACTTAGTGATAACGTGTTCTGTTTATTCCCTTTGAAGCACCTGGCATTGGCTGTTGTCAGAAGACAGGAGAGGCTAGATGGATCATTGGTCTGACTCCCCATGAGTGTTCTTTAATAAAGACTAGTGTCTTGCCAGTTTTAGAATCATTAAGTGATATCATGGCAGTTAGAATTTTGTATCAAGCACAAATATGTATGTTCTGAACTGACTCTCAAGTGGTAAAAGCGATCTGTCTGTTTAAAAGTAGTGGAAGGACACAGAATTGTCCTGCAGAAGCCATTTTGGGGTCACTTTTCCGTGTTTCTATACACTAAATCAGTGGATCTCAATGTTTTGCAAGTCACAACATGTTTGGTGATGTGTCATGACCCTATGGGACATATGAGCTGAGCCGAGCCAAGCCAACCCCCCCACCCCCCCCAATCCAGCCAACACACTTAGAACTGTGTGGTGACACACTAATGTGTCCTGACACAATGGTTGAGAACCACTGAACTAGATGAACCTGTTCATACTGTTTGTTTTGGTGCTTCCTGAATTTCCTTTTCCAATGTGAGGAGTGACAAAGATTTTCTTTGGTGGATAACAGGATAATCCTAGCACTGAGATGGTCAGCTTTGATTTTGGTAGAATGTAGTGTCTTAGGGAGAGTATGAGGAAAGGGGAGAGAAGAGGTCTGGTTTATTATTCTGAGATAGCAGGCCACTGTGAAAAAAGCAGATGTTATCTTCCCTGTTGCAAAGAATACTACAGCACTAGTTTCAGTGAGGAGATGTAATGCATAGCAATATTGTTCCACTGATAGATGTTCTTTCCTGTTAGTAAAGGCTATGCCTACACTGGAGGCTTAAGTCAACTTAAGCAATGATATGGCCACATTTGGAGTTCATTAAGTTGACTTAAGCACTTGCTTAAGTCAACTTTGTAACTTTTACCCTTAAAGTTGACTTGAAGCAGGAGAGTCATTTAATCAACTTTATAAAGTCAACTTAGGAGAGCCATTTAAGTTGACTTTATAAAGTTGATTGAAGTTAGCGATCCCATATAAAGCTGACTTAAGCAAATGGGGACTCTTTGTTGACTTAATAAAGTCAACTTAAATTCAACCTTATTAAGCCGATTTAACTGAGCCCTCAAATGTAGGCAACACCTACATACGGTGTTGATGAGCGAATAACTCTGTCTGTTCATAAACATCCCTTCTAAAACTGATGTTGTAGTTGGACAGCCCCAGAAACTATTCCGATATTGATACTTCTGCCTGTAACACTTTCATCTCAAACTCCAAGTGCATAGAGACAGAACAGATGTCAGCTTGAACCTTAATAAGATCCTGTATAACACTTTTGATTCCTTTTAATTGCTTTAATGTACCTTGCGATGAGTTACAATATAGCAAATATGCACTAAAAATTCATCCACATTTACAACGGAGAAGAACTTCAAGCAGATTTTGATTAGCCATTTTCAAGAGGGGAAGATTTTTAAGAATAAAAATGTTTAGTGATGATTGGAAGCAGAGGTGACCTACGTTGGTGGGGTTATGTGTTTTGAACCCATTCTCTTTGAAAATAAAAATATAAACCCTGGCAGATATCTGGAGCGGTGGTGGGGAAATGTGACCCCCACATGACATCTCTCTCTCTCTCTCTCTCTTCCCCTCACACCCACCCACCCCCCGGCTCTGGTTGGAAGAGTTTTTGAAATTGTCTTGAAAATACTTACTACTCACTATCTCTGCCTGGGGAAAAAAGGACCTTATGGAACATTCATCAGTGTTTATCAAGAGTAGTCCCGGTAAGAGTCTTTGGAGACTAAACCTTACTGCTTTGAAGAGCTGTCTGACTTATCTGATTTAAAAAAAAAAAAAAAAATCAGTGTTTATTAAAATATATGCCAAAAGTACAATCTAGAATTGTTGTCTTTGGCACTGACTTTCTCATTTCAGTTTTTCTTAGTGTCCAGTGGGCTGGAGAATATCTTAAGTGCATTCATACATTCAGAAGGCAAAAATAGAAACACATCTTTAGTGATGCAAAAACCATCTTATTGTACTCCCTTTTTTTTTTTTTTTTTTAAATCACTTCCATTCTTAGGGGATCCAGGACAAAAGTGCAAATTGAACCAAATTCTGATCTGGCTCCTTTTCTTTCAGTGGTAGTATTTCACATTTTTATGCAAGTAAATGAGAGCAAGAGTTTTACCCAACGAAAGCAGAATGATCTGAATCAAATAAGCATTATGCCAAAACTTGCAAGGCGTGCTGTTTCTTAGCTACTGAAAATGGTATTAGTTTGGGGCCTGCTGGCTAATCCAATAAGAAGCCTGTGTAAGTTGTCTGTCTGATATGTTCAAGACTACTTTTCTCTGAATGTTAATGAAATAGAAGTCAAGCTGAAATTAATCAGAACATGGAAGCAATTTTATAGATGATGGATAGGCCTTCCAGCTTTTTGGTTTTTAAAACAACTATGTGAGTTACAGTGCTCTGTTTAAATACAAAACAGGTGCAGGTACAGCATTAGAAGTAGCAATCCAAACTTCTACAACCTTGATTTAGAAGGGCTTCCTCCATGGGCTAGTCTTCACTGATGGTGGCAAAATCTTCACCATCAGATCAACCTTCCCAGTCGACTGATCAGGTCTATTCAGATCTGATCAGGGAGCTGATTTATTAAGACCACTGGCAACTATGTAGTGCTGAGTTGAAGGGAAACCCTTTATTTTAAGCTATTCTAAGTAACTTGCATATTGCTGTTCAAATGCCACTGAAAACTGCAGACGCTGTAGACCTGCCCTAACACAAGGACTGAAATCCTCCATCAGTGTGAATGGCAAAACTCTGCTTGACTTCAGTTGGGCCAGGATTTTCTACTCAGAGTATTTCAATTTCCATCTATATTTAGTCCTTGAGCTCACTTGCTGAGATAGCAACACCTGGCTCTCTTGGTGGCAAACCCCAGTTGTAGCTTTGTGGTGTTAGAGATACCACTCCACTGTACTAAATATGCCAAACTTATTTTTCATAAGACAGCAAAGAGTTCAACATAGTCTGTAACTTGGTGATCAGGTGAACAGCAGGTATTTCATAACACAGACTAGGAAGATTAATTTATCCAACTCTATTTGTGTGTTCAAGAATTAGAATTGTAACAGTCTGTTTGGGAAATGGCTTTGTTAGTGGTATCTGGATTGGAAAATGTAATAACTGATTCTGAAATTTTCAGAGCATGTTCTCTTTTGCATGTGTGCAGAGTTACATGTGTAACTTTCTCTACCACCTAACAACCTTTTATCTCATATCTACAAACAAGGGGAGGGGGAAGGGGAGCAGTTGTTCTTTTAATGCATTAAAAAGCATGAAATGGATGATGTATATGGCTTTATTCCAGAAAGTGACTTCTTCAAATGACATAGATGGCTTTTGAGGCTTAGTGCTTCCTCTCTCCTTCTTGTATTGAAAAAAAATTGTCATAGTTGTATGTAAGCTGCATGGGAACCCAAACATCAGATCTTTTTAAAGTGGTGTGTGAGGGAACCTCTCGTCCAGTGAATGTTAATGACTGTCATTTTACTTTCATTCAGTGGGGTTACCTGCTTTGATGCAACTGCAATAATTTATTAAAATGCACTCATCTTAATTTGCTGACTCTGTCCTGTATAGTGTTGTGTGTGCGCGCGTGCATGCATGCATGCATCTGTGTGCACATATATATCTAAAGAGTAAAACCCTGAACTATGTGCTTAAGTACTTTACTGTGTCTGTGCCTGCACACATGCATACTCATGCACATATATGTAGACCTTGATTTAGGAAGCTCACCCATCAGGGCCATATCATTATACATATAGTATAGACAGAGAGAAATTCTTTTTTTGAAGATGCCAGAAAAAACAGAACTAGGTATAGAAAGAAACAGCTAGAGTGAAATCCTGGTCACACTGAACTCGAGGTTTTTTTGCTATGGACTTAAATGGGGGCAAGGAAGACACACTTGGTATAGGTTCAATTCTGGCTTCTGTTTGATAATGGGTTTTTAAAATTTGTATTTCATCCCAAAGCTTTTAACACATCTCTTTAACAAGTCAAGCCTGCCTTAGCTCTGCATCTTTACTATAGCTTCAACCATAGTAAAACCTCTTGTTAAAAAATTCATTTTCCAGAGATTCTAAATGTGAATGTGGCTTGTATGACTGTCTGAAAGAAAACACTTTTCGATAGTCTAAGAGAATGTAAATTCACTCTTGATAAGTGCTTCCTCTGAATGCAACCTTCCCCCTACAGTAGGAGTGTGCATATTACATCAGCATAAATATATTCAAATAGATCCACATCAAGACAAGTGATCTCTTACTCAAAATGCACTTTAACATAGCACAGAAGGATCTATTATCTCCCACAAAGTTGGGTGTTTTTTTTTTGGGTAGATTAGGAAAAAACAGTAAGAGAACACTTTTGCTTTGATAACAAAATAGATCAGGACTTGTCATAGACATTGTTTCCCCTTATGAGCTGATTGGTATCATTATCCTAGCTCAGGAAATGCTATTTGTTCATTTCTCCCGTTCTGTGACACATTCCAACTTTAGCAGCTAATGTAGGAGCTCTCTCGTGTAAATAAATCACAGTATGATAGAACTGTAAACACTGGAATCTGTGCTTCTGTCTTCTGGTAACTTCTCTCTAGCTTCCCCAGCAAAGGTCAGATGTTTCTACACAGTTTCTGAGAAAATCCAGTGCTACTGCTCATCAGTGCTGATCCCTACATTAAATAACACAAATAGTCATCATTGATATATTTTGGCCTTTAGGTCCCAATTTATCTGAAGAAAAGGGAAAAACTTCTAAGAGCTTGTGTGCTATTTAGGGGTATGCCTATAGTGGTGGCTTTGTTAGGTTGACTTAGAGCAGGGGTCTCAAACTCAGGGCCCATCGGCTGCGTGCAGGCCCTAAAATTATTTCCTGCAGCCCACAACGACACTATCATTAATATTTGCAATATCATTGTATGAAAAAGTTCTGGTGGTACAGTCCGTGGCTAGTCTTTGTGCAGCCCTCATGGTGATTTGCGTTTGAGACCCCTGACGTGGAGCGTCCATATTCCAAACTCGTGTAGACTGCCAGCGTGAATGCTGGCAGCTGCTATGTTGACTAAAGGCTTAACTCGACCTTATTAAGTCTACTTAAGGACTGTGCTCCATTTACACTGGCTTAAGTCAACTTAATAAGGTTGACTTAAGCCTTAAACTGACCTTAAGAGGTGGTTTTATGAAGTCAACTTAAGGGACCACTTAAGTCGACTTAATAAATTCTCAATGTGGACGGAGCTTTCCCTACGTTGACTTAGGGAAGGTTAAGTTGACCTAAGGCTCCAGTGGAGACATACCCAAGGAGTGTGGTGTGAAACCCATAGAGGATTTGTTCCCTTAAAGAAAGATAAATCATAATATAAGCCAGGTTCCCCTTTTTCTACCTGAATATTGCTTTTGAGGAATGTGCAAATTGTTGGGAGGCTCCCCTTTTACAGCCTCTAAAGGGCGTTGCAAGAGTCTATCTGGCTTCATTGCCATTTTTAATAACCAACAGGCCATCCCAATCTACTTTCCCCATGAGTGTGGTTCAGGATGCAGTGATGGAATCATAGCAGAGTCTTGGATTTTCTGCATTAGATCTTTTGTTCGTACATGTGACATGTAAAGACTCCTTTGGAATATGGAGTAGTTAATTATTTTTAGATCATTATCTCTCTGCCTTTGCTTATCTACCTTCCATCCTACTACCCATACAGTAATTACAAAGTATTTTAACATTTTTTGTGGTTTGTGCCAATCTGTATAATTTTCCTGAGATCCTTTTGAACTTTGCAGATATCATATTGTGGAGACACACTTGCATTACTATTTGTATCTCTTCATCTTGTCATTTAAAATCTACTCATTTGTTTTTTAGTTTCATTAATGGCCATACAAACTCAAGATAGGATCCACGCTTTACACAACAGACACTTTGGCTTCCATTTTCCTGATTCTTTCTGAACTCAGTATGAAATCTTCTGGAAAGGCCAATTTTTAATGTGGATGGCCGCTTGGTAATGCGGAAGCCAAGAAAGAGAACCATGAGGCATTAGCGTCATGCACTATTGCGGTTAAGGGATCAGCTGGTGCCAGTTCACTGAAAGTCTATTGCACGTCTAGTAGAGTTCAGCTCCTATCATTATCCAGAAGTTCTGGCTTCTGGAATGGTTCATGAAGAAGGAGCATGCGTGCGTGCGCGCACACATATTCCTGTCTCTGAACTATGTGTTTATGTATTGCAATGAATATTGTGCCGATTGCCATTTGGTTGAATCGCAGACAGCCCCAAACAATGAAAATGAACTCCAGTAAATGAAATGTGATTAGCATTTCCAGCATGATTCATTAGGAAAGAGGAAAAAGCAAAGCAGTTCTGACCGATTAGGACAAGAACATTTCTTATTTTTACATGATGTTACCGTCCAGATGAGGCATGTCCTGTTTACCTCTTTACATCAGGAAGGGAGAAGAGTTCAGGCACTGGAGTTGTTTATGGCTTGACACAAGGACATGGCAATGGATGAACTAATGAAACAATGCCTGGATAAAAGGCACTGTCTGTGTCAGTCTGGTCAAACACAGACCTGGTTCACTTGCAGTTTTTTCTACATTACATGCCCCTTTTGATAGCTTGTAGGGTATGCGTACCTAAATATCAAAGTGATGCATAGCTATAGTTCTATGTGTCATTCCTTGCTGAGGGGAGGTACCAGCAGTACCTTTCCTTACTGCCAGACCCTTTTAGTGCAGAAGACCTCAAGTGGAAGGGAGCTGCCAGTGTCTTTCCCGTGTCAGGGAATGGCTCCAGTACTGGAAACTGTATTGCTTAAAATTGCCCACACCATGTCTCCCTGTCCACATGGCTAGCAGCAAGATATGCAGGCTGCATTCTCAGGCACATATTCACTGTCAGGTATGTTCTTACTTACTAAGACATGCCTCACCATCTACACTGATATTTGTACCCATACTTCAGGAGAGTTTACTACATACGCCAGAAGAAACCTGCAGTATAGGGACACTCGAGAATTTTTCTGGCAGTTCCTGAGCTAAAAGTGGGATTAGTAGTCACCACTGAAGTCTTTTTTCTTAAAAAAGCAGGCCCTTGATTTAAAGGAAAAGGATTAACACTTAATTTGAGCCAAATCCTTTAACGCTCTCATACAGCCCAGTTGGAATGGACTGCTGTTTATTCTGTCTATTTACAGCAGTGTGTGTTAAAGGCTCTCAAAAAATAATATGCTTCTTAGAAGTATTTTTGTAATTCCATTCGAGTCTGCAGTGTCAGCAAGTAGAACTGTATCTTTGACTTGACGATATAAGAAGTTTTAGCCTCGGTAATAAATTTTCTTTAATAATGCAAATGACAGAAAATAATGAGACCATTTGCATGCTTCATCAACAAAAAGGGGCATTTCAAAGTCTCAGGGAATAGCCTAGGCAATGCAAGCACTTAAAGCAGCTGAATGTTCTCTAACAAGAAGTGACATGGTCAGGAGCTTTGAGAGCAGCAAGGGGATCTGCATTCCCTCCTGGAAAAGGTGGCCAGTGGTGAGAAGAACTATTGGGTGGGAGGAAATAGGGGATTAAGTGAGTTAGGATTGATTTCTGAGACTGCCACTTTTCTCTGGGATTTGTGGGGGAAGACAGGATGGGATGGACACACAGACACTAACAGGGAATTTTCTTTAGTGTTTTTTTTCCTTTGTTTTTTTTTTTTTTTTTTTTTTTGCCTGAGGCAGGGGACAGTAAAATGGAGAGAAGGAAGCAATGACCTTGTACAGAAGAAGTGACTTATGTTTCTGACAGCATCTTGTGAGGAAAAAGCAGCATAGTGGCCTTGCCCCATTGGTGTTTGTTCTTGATAAGTAGCAGCTGTTGATGGTGATGAAGGAGGTGGAAGGGAGGGAGGCAGGGAAGAGTGAAAGATCATCTCAGACACAGGCCAGAGCAATGGGAAGGAAACCTGTGGGAGATTAAGGACGAGGCCTGATTTTCACATTCTCTCGAACACTGAGTTTAGCAGTATGTTTCAGTATGAAAGAGCTGAATTGATGCTAGCATCCTCCAGAGGCGGGCTGCCTTCTTTCTTTCTCACCATTTGAATTCCATTTGCACTTAGGAATACTCAAAGGATGTGAAAAACTTCACAACTGTGAAGGGCTGATCTCGTGTAGCTGCATGGTCAAGCACCACATCAGTTTATCTAGCCCTGCTGGTTTGACTCTGAGTATTTGTTTGCTAGCTATGACCTTTCTTTTGGGCCAGATCACTCTCATTGCCTGTTAAGGCTTTAATTTTACTAATGGTAAAGTCATGTGATAGTACAGATGGAACCCTGTAATAGTAAGGATAGATGATGGTTTCCCTAATGGAAGGAAAAGTTTATGCAACATAGCTTGGCCTCAGCTAGTTATTTGACAAGGGATGAAACACAGCTATGACCCCCAGAAGATGCAGTCTGACTGTTTCCTGAGGAGCCATGCACTTGGAAGGCATTCACTATGTATGTCTGTTGTTCTGCTGCGAGCTGCACCTACTATTCCTTTGATCTCACCAGGCATTGTGCCATGCGGTGGGAATGAAGGTGAGGGGGGAATATAACATTTCATGAACTTGCCCAGCCTGTACAATGACCAAGCAGGTTTCAGTGCTTGTGCTCTGGCAGCATGTCTGGGAATTGCAAGGCTCAGGGCTTAGGCCAATTGACCCAGGCTCCTGGGGCTTGCACAATGGGGCCAAAAATAGCAGTGTGAACATCCCAGCTCAGACTGGGGACCAGCCCAAGAGGGAAACTCTGTGCTGCTATGTATAGCCCCACGAGCCTGAAACAGTTGTCCCAGGTTCAGAGAGTCACTGCCACAGTTTTTTCCATTAAAAAGCATAGGATAGGAATTCAGTCAAAGAAGTTGTTTGGTCTGTGTTATACAGGAGGCCAGGCAAGCTGATCACAAGCAGCTCTTCTCTCCTTGGAATTTGTTAATCTGCAAATCTTAACATTAATTACTCCCATTTTGTACAAATAATGAGAGTAACAGACCATCAAATAATGAGAGTAAGGCCCATCAGGACCGTTTCCATTCAGGAATTGTTTGCTTGAAAATATTATTACATTTGGGAGACAGGATAGCTACATTCCAGAAAGAGCCTCCCTAAAACCTGAGATCGGCTGTATGTTCATCTCTGGATCTTAAGTAGTATATTGCAGTGAGGGAAGCTGTCCTGGATGTTTTGGCCTCTAAGAGTTAAAATGAAAATAACCCCATATGAAATGGACTGTGTTGCATGGGAAATAGTCACTGTTTGTCATGAGTTCTGATTTAGGAGGTCTACTCGCCAAGACCTTGTAGCCATGGTGTTCACTGCAAAAGTTAACCAGCAATGTGTTTGTCACCATGTGGAACAGGTTATATGCCGTTACATTGGACACTGAGTAATTCACTCCTAGTCCATGTGAGCCTTGAAACATTCGATATTTTGAATCAAGGAGGGATGATTGTGATCAGGCCCACTTTATCTGCTTCAGTTGGAGCATTTTTTCCTCAGGGCCATTTAAAACAAAGGAGTACAGTTTTCAAAGTTGTACGGTGCCACCTTATTATCCTATTAGTCAATTATGGCTGTTGAGGAGCAGGAGTAAGTGACAGTATGGCAGATTAGCACAGTCCATTTGCAATTCTCATAGACTTATGCCACATATCACCAGCCTGTTTAAATTTAATGATAGGGTTTTTGTATGTGTGTTAGTGCAGTTGAAGTTGTAATCAAAATGTTTAGGAAAACCCCTAGTGACCTGCATAAATACTTCCTTCTACAGCATAGCTTTAATGTTTTGTTGTAATGTTTATTAGCAGAGCTGACTCACTAATTAGTGGAAGGAACCTACTTTGGAAATAGTAAAGTAGTTATTTTTTACTACTTTGTGAAGCTTAGAAGCATAAAAGATGCTAGATGCATGGCTGCTTGGGTCAGGTTTTATGCTGTTTTCTCAGCAGCTACTCACCCAAATAAAGTGTGTGAGAGGCTGAAATAGATAAATATATTTTATATTAATTAATCCTGGCTTGATCTATTCATTGTTATTCAAATTAAGTTTTCACAAATGGCTTTATTCAGACAGGAAGTTCTTCTAAAATGGTCCAGTATATGTCAGCTTTGATGTTCATGTGTAGTATGTTAAGGAAGAAGAGGATGAAAACATTGTGAGAAAGTACTGATTTTGTTAATTTCTGCTCTTTATGTTCCATCAGTTTGTAGCTAGTGGCTTGAACCCTTTCTAACCAGTGAATGAGCTGTAGCAGCCAACTTACTTTTTGTTACCAAATGTACCACCTTTGTCCTCCTTTCTCCCCAGTATTTACTTAGTCTCTGGAAAAAACAGACATGATGATGAAACTGTGCTCTTTTTAGTGAACATTCCAATTTCACTCTTGACCATCCAGGAAGAAAAGGAGTCAAAGAAGGGCAGGAAATGCTTTAATCCAGGGATCTCAGACTCAATCACAACGAGGGCCGCATGAGGACTAGTACATTAGCCCAAGGGCTGTACCACTGAAACCTTTTCATACAATAATATTGCAAACTCGGTAACTATAGTGTCATTGCAGGCTGCAGGAAATAGCTTTAGGGGTTGCATGCAGCCTGTGGGGCCATGGGTTTGAGACCCCTGCTTTAATCCATGGTGGTCTTGTGGTCGAACAGCAGCAGGACTGGTCTGTTTGCAGTGTTTAAATCAGCCCCTCACAAGCGTCCATATCACCTTTTGATATGAAAAAGACTGAGAGCTTCCTTAAAAAGATTTGAAACGTTCTGCATCCCTGCTGGTGAATGCCAACCAATGGCTCATCCCAGCCAGAGTATTCATTGGCCTTTAATCCACCTATAAGTCACCACCTGCTTCCCTGTGCTTCCTGGCATATCGTCTGATTCTAGCCCAAGATTCCCTTCACCCTGTTGGCTCATGTTATAGCCACCCTTCTGATAGTCAGAAAGACACAACAGCCGCCCTAGCCATGAAATTCAACCTCCCAGCTGTTGGGAAATTCCTGAAACTGCTCTCAAAGGTTTTGTGATAACTCTTCTCTCTCTTTTCTACTACTACAGCAATGGTTCCTAACCTTTTTGACTATGAGGACTTCCTTTTAACATCAAAAAATTTTGTGGACCCCCAAATAATAATAGTTGTTATTGGGAGCTGACTTTAGGCAGCATTGCTGCAGAAGCGCAGTGGAAGACCTGGCCTCTTGCCTGCTCCCCAGCGGTGTGGACATATCCAGGAGGTGGCTGCTCATAGGAGGCAAATACAGTTCATTTAGAACAGAGGTGTCAGACTCATCCAATGTGTGTGTGGGGGGGGGGGGTCACATTGGAAGGCAGGACACCTGTCATGGCCCATGTGACCACACAGGCTCCTTAACCTTTCCTCCTACCATGTTCAGAGAGGCATGAGCTCCCCTTTCCCCTTCCCAACTCAGGCTCTCTCCCACCTTCCTTTTCCCCTGCCCTGTTGGCTTCCCTTCTCCGTGCTGGCTCCCAGACCCCCCTCTTCCATTTCCCTTTTCACTTCCTCTACCTCATGGTGGTAGGCAAAAAAATCAGTCTCAGTCACAGGCAGCCAGGCTGGGTTCCTGCCTCTCCCCATCTCAGCCCACTCACTGACAGTCATTCAGAAGACTGAGCCTTTGGTTGGCTCAGTTGTGGCTGGCCTTTGACTGACTTGTACCTAGGTGGGCCCCAGCCACCTTTTGCCTTTTTATTTGTGTTGTGCAATGTGCTATCAGTCAAATTAGCATGCTGACTGACTGACAGTAAACAGTTGGGATGGGGGGCAGTGCAGTTGCTTTTCGGAGCTGGCCTAATCTGCTGTGGCTGAAACTCTGATTGGTTGGTAGACCACAGCAGAGCTGAACTGGGCTTGGCTATAGCGCTTCCTTTGTTTCACTGCCCTGTGACTTAGGTCACGTGAGTGAGTCAGAAGCACACCTAGCCATTCTCTGCTGGGAACCTGTCTTTGGAGTTTGCTGCTGCAGACAGCTTCCGGGCAAAGCCCAGGCAGCAGCTCTGCAGGCTGGATCAGTGCCCTTGGTGGGCTGGATATGGCCCATGGGCCTTAAAGTCTGACACCCCTGATTTAGAGCCCTTTCTCACGTGGATCACCAGCTGGCAGCAGTTGGGGCTGGGTTGGGCCCAGGCTGCCTGCCGCTGGCCAGCGGCAGTTGGGTCTGGATGTATTCACAGACCACTTGCAGTGACTCTGTGGACCCTCATGGGTCCACGGACCACGGGTTGGGGACCACTGTACTACAGGAAATGATCACTGGCCCTGAATTTACCATCAATGCTTCTTAGAGTTCAGAATTCATCTGTATATGCAGAATAATTGTGGTTAAATTGAGCTACCTGTGGCTTGTTGCTGTTTGTGTTGGTGTAAAATGGCAGCCATGACAAAAGTGTCTGTGCATCTGCATGAAGGGCAAAATCTTGGCCTTAGAAGGAGTGCATTGAACATATAATACAGGGGTCGACAACCATCTTTCGTACACAGGCTGAGGCTGAGCTCTCAGGCTCCTACGCTGGGGAGCACAGCCAGCAGCGAGAAAGAATAGCTGCGGTGTGTGGGGCTCCTGCCCCTTGCTGGGCAGGGCTGCTGGAGGTGAGTGGGGCGGGTCAGCCTGCCTGCAGCTGTTGCTGCTGGTGGGAGCTGATCCTGACAACTGAAGGCCGCTTGACTGCGAGGGTGGGAGCTGGCCCCAGGGCCAGGACTGGGAACTGGAGGCCAACCCCATCTCTCGTCCCCCACCCCAACCTTGATTAGGGTGCAGTGGGCAGGGCTGGCACTGGGGCCGGCAAAGGTTGCTGCCCCTGGATATAGGAGCTGCTGAGAAGAGCATCTCTGAGCCAGGCAGCGTTGGCGAGGTGGAATGGCTCAGGGAAAATAACCCATTCTGAAAAATGAGAGTAGTGAACTTCCTCCATGATGCTGCTGTCACCAGCATGTTGGGAAGGGAAAGGGCCAGGACTCCAGTTAGCATTTCAAACAATGGTAGGCCCATAGCCTTCTCTGCTTCCCTCTTATTTGGCCTGGCATATACTCCTTTCCCTATCTTCCTTCTGAAGAGCAGAAGAACTCTGTCCATTGTATTCCTGTCATGCAGTGGGGCTGTATTAAACTGCCTTTGTCTTTCTGCTACTTGTTTAAAAGCTTATTTAGTTAATATACATGGAATTTCAGTGTTTTGTTTTAATCCTTCTACATTATAAACCCCCCACCCCTTTTTTTTTGGTCTTTGTTTCACCAAAATAACTTTCAGCAGATTAGATTAATTTAATGGGGAAAGTTTTGACAAGATAGCATTTTCTGGGGCTTGGTAAAGCAACTCTTGAATCTGGTTTTGGTACACATGCAGCTGCTTCTCCCCACCTGTCATACTCACTTTTATTCTGGATATGCAAAAAAGGGATGGGAAGGTGACAGCAGTATACATGAAGGACCGCATGTTGTCTTTGAAAAGGATTGAAATTCATAATCCTGGGCTTGCTTACTAGATGGAAGAGGAATGGGGTTTCTCTGGGTCAGGTGAATACTGTGAGGTTTGAACTGCGACATTGGTAGTTAATGAGTAGTGCAGTATAAAACTGAGACACATGCTCCAAAGAATAAGTAGTTCTGTTTACACTTCACAATAAGGTTTATAAAGACAAAGGCTGTTACTTTCAGCAAAACCCAGGGCATGGGAAGGGATTTTCCTTGAGCTGTTAAACTAGAGTCATATTATTATTTAATTATATCCATACTGGGAATATATCACATAAAAATATGATTCATGAATGTATTATCTGGCTTACTGTATATAATCAGATATAAGTCGATCTGGGCACAAGCTGACCCCCCAATTCTGAGCCCAAAAAAGAAGCTAAGATTGGTGACCCAGGTATAAGCC